>JAWNMR010000493.1:0-1200000 GCA_035043845.1 Drosophila picticornis | reverse complement strand
CCAGAGTTGGTCAGAGTTGAGCGTTGGCGTCTGGCTCAAAGTTTACGTAATTCGCACAAAAAGTGAAAACCTACAAAAGGCTGGCTCGTTATGAGATGCGTTGCATTACGGTGCACTTGCCACACGGCGGGGCACGGTCTGAGTGCGTTGGCCAACATCAGCAGCACCGAAAATAGTGTTTCGCTATTTAAAGCCTGAACTGCATTGGCCACACGCGCACGCTTGCTGCAGCCCAACAGGAGCATGCCACTGAAATTGCTGGGTTGTCAACACGGATCAGCAACAACAGTAACAAACAGCAACAAAAGTCAAACAAGCAAATCCAATTTGTGAGCACACAATAAAAATATGCATGTGTCTCTCTCTCTCTCTCTCTCTCTCTCTCTCTCTCTCTCTCTCTCTCTCTCTGTGTATATTTGGTATAAATAAATCGGTTGCACTCTGCAGCAGCATGTGGCAAGAACCAGACGACGCACAACTGCAAACAACAAACAGCAAATATGTGACAGAAATTAGGATTACCGACTTTTAAATACCCTAACAAGCTGGCAACTCTAATTGTGGTTCAGTTGGGATTCGTAAATTACAAATTTTAAAACAGAAAAATCTGAGAATTAAAATAAAGAATATATTAGAAAAAATCAGAGTGTGTTGAAATCTAAAATATAAAAAAATAATAGAAATATACGAAATTAGGCATTTAATTTTTAAATTTTAACTTGGCCATTTCTTTTAATTGCAAACTTTTTAATTTTAATTCAATGCATTAAAGATACAAATAATAAGTAAAATACATTTATAGATACAAAGATACACACTGTTTCTCTCGTTGATCTGTTGAACGGAATGAAGTATTGTAAGCTGCTTGTCTGAGCGATCATACCCTGCACATACGCAGCGGCAAAGGGTATATGGCAGCGAACCAGACGGAGATCAAATGGGCGCAAACAAAAGTGCACTTGAAGTCGCCACAGAGAAGCAGCCACAGACCAAGACACACAGAGAGAGATAGGGAGTGAAAGAGAAGAGATAGATAGACAAAGAGAGATAGATAGATAGATAGAAAGAGAGAGAGATGGAGATGTAAACAGAGGTCTCCAGTTTACAGCTTCCCGTTGAAGCTTCGACTGCTGCCACTGCTGCCGCTGCTGCTGCTGCTGTTGCCGCTGTTGCTGCACTCAAGTGGACTCCTGCTGCGTTTGTCAATCGTAGCATGTGGTAATTGCTCTGTGTGTGCGTCGTACGATGTGCCACAACTCGGCTACCTGTGCCTCATCCGGGGGCAGATTTATGAGTGCTCAACACATCCCACAATGCTGCCACATGCGATCTATGTTTGTTTGTGTCTATGTTTGGCTCGATTACTCACTCTGTTTGTCCATCTCGGGTGTATGTGTGTGTGTGTGTGTGTGTGTGTGCGCATATATAGATTGCCCCTTGCCACGCCTCGCTGCCTATGCGAAATAAACAGTTTTATTGCTGTATCTCCAGGTACAGCTTCTGCTTCTGCTTCCTGTGTCGCTCTGCGCTTAATGTCCCTGCTTGCACTCAGAAAAAAGGAAAGTTGAACTTATTAATCCGAAAGTGTATTTCTAAAAGTCAGTTTTTTGCTTTCTTAAAATTTACATATGCCTTATTTCCAGCGAGGATTTTCATAGGTGAACAACAGCAAAGAAACTCCATCATTCGCTTTTTATTATTAATATTATTCTTAATTATTTTAAGATTTCACATTTGCAAACTTTTTAGATGTACAATTTAATTTGACTCCCCATTGAGCTGCTCGACCTCTCAGGGAGACAACAGCTAAACTCTAATATAATTTTTATGAAGGATGATTTCTAAGAATCATGATTTAATTTCTACTTTTGAGAAATGCATTTCTTGTCTTGTTTTCTTATATTGACAAACTATTTCTATTATTTTTTCTGAGTGCAGTCCTACTGGGCAAAGGAAATGTTTGAATGGCAGCAGCAAACTCAAAACTTGTGCTGTGTGCTTGAATTGAAAGTAGAAATCTTTGGAGCTCCACTTGGGTCCTCTCCCTATCTCCACTCCCTCTGTCCTCTGCCCTCTGCCCTCTTCCCTCCCCCTCCTCCCTCTCTGTGTTTCTCACTTTGGTCTTGCGGCTGAGACTAATGAAATGAATTTCGAAAACAGTTCTAGTCATGGTCGAAAGGGGCTAACTACGAAGCAGGCCTAGGTAGGGGGTGAGTGTGTGTGGGGAATTGAGGGGGGAGGCCTATTGACAGCTTCGCAGGATATTAGCAATGTGCAGCCCGGCGTACTTCCTACGCAGAATATTCCGTCAAAATGCACAAACCAAGGGAGAGTGTTGAGGGTCGAGGGTAGAGGGGATTCGTAGATGGTTTGGTTTTGATGGGTTTCGGGGCTACGATTTTGATGCGAATTGATTTGGTTAGCGACTGATACAATTCAAGAAGTAGCAGAAGTAGAAGAAGAAGAAGCAGGAGTAGGAGTATGAGTAGAAACAGCAGACAGACAGTTGGACAGAATGGATGAATAAATAAAGAGGGCAAATCAAGCAAATGCCAAATGAGACAAGTCATAGACTCACTCAGTGACTGACTGATTGACTGATTGACTGACTGCCTGACTGACAGATGGTTACGGCTAACAGTGGAGAAACGGTGTGGGGGAGGGGAGGTGGTGGTCTGTTGGCCATGGCAATGACAGCCCGACTGGCACTTTTGGTAATAAGAAACGCCTTCACAAGCGCCGCCAAGTCAATAAATTAAATGTTTGGGGAATTCGCTGCTTTCAAACTGCGTCCAACTGTAATTGAATACCAGCTGTGGGTGAGAAAGAGAGAGTGAGAGAGAGTGGGAGAGAGAGAGAGAGAGAGGAAGAGATGTCTTCATCTTTGCTAATTTAAATTTATGAATGCTTAAACAGCTCAATTGTGTACTTGTTTTGTCATATGGCAAAAGCACTTTGTTATTTTTTTTTCGTATGAATTTTATGCCTAAGCGATACACCCAATATAAATATATATATGCATATATATATATATATAGATAGCTCACACCCCGCATTCGCCATTTGCTTCCACACACTTTCACTTTTCTTGAGTATTTAATCAAGTGTGAATAATTGCATCATTCTGCTCAAAGGGAGTCGATTTCCTTTGTGGAGCTGCCTCCCGGCTTTGTTATCGATATAAGCAGCAACAGCAGCAGCAGCAGCAGCAGCAGCAGCAGCACCAGCAGCAGCAGCGCCAACCACGACCACGCCCACTCTGACAATGTTACGCCCCGTTTGGCCTTGGTTCAGGTTTGTCTGCAGCATCGTCTTTCGTCCTTCGTCCTTCGTCCTTCGTCCCTCTTCATTTTCAATTTTACTTAAGCGTCAAAATCGAAATCATCGCAAGTTGAATGAATTTTGAAATGTTATTTATGTTTTTCTCTTCATATTTTTCTCTCTTTTTATTTTACATATTTATGCTGTGTGCGAATGTTCGCATTGCTTGCTGCTTTATTGTGCAACATGTGGATGTGGCACTCTCTGCATATTTTATGCAGATTCAATAAGTTTACAGCACAACAACAACAACAACTATTTATGGGCAGTCTTCTTCTTCCTGCTTGGGTTCACATATTGAAAATTAATATTTGATCAACTCATGGCAAATATTCAAGTTGCATGATTTGTGATTGCTTATGTGGCACGCTGCACGTTATGTGTATACACTCAGCAACAAAGACTACACTGAATTTTTTTCGCCAAGGGGTGTCAAGGTTTCCTCATCTTTTTATTCAGAAATTACATTTCTAAAAGTTATGCTTGAGGCTTTCTAAGAACCTGGGTTTGCATTTCTTAATTTCGATGATTGATTTTTCTATAATTTAGAAAAAAATATGTAAAAATTATATTTAAGTAAACTAATAATTATATAATGTGACAGATTATAAATTCCATAACTATTCTCTGAATTTCAGAAAAAGTTTCTTCCATTTCTAGAACTTCTCACTAAAATATTTAAAAGAGGAATATTTATTTAGGATTGTTGATTTAGGGCAAGCTTTTCTAATTTGCACAAAAATCTTTTCATATAATTAGAAATTATTTCCGAACAAAAGAAAACATTTCAATGTTTTTATGTCGATTTTTTCTGAGTGTATGCGTGAGCCATAAAACACGAGCGAAGTTTGCGTGGCGCGTGTTGAACCGGTTGTTGCCAGAAAGTCACAAAAAAAATAAATAAAAAACAGCTTAAACTTGCCGCCTGCTGCTGCAAGTCGTCTGTTGCACTTGTAGTTGCAGTTGCAAAAGCCAAGCGGCTCATCTTGTATATGCTTGCTTCTGGGCTTATCGCTGCTGCAGCGTGTGAACTTTTCAAGTGGCGACTTTCGACTTTTGTCTGCGTCGCTTTTTGTATTTTTTTTGTGTGTGTGCCACGCATCAGTTCACTTGACTCGAGCGACCCTTCTGCATCACCTGTCCGCATGTCCGCCTATCTGTCTGCCTGTCCACCTCTCTCTCCCTCTCTGCCCGGTGGGTGACGCGTGGTTCCGCTTCGCCGGCCAGCCGCTGACCTGTTGGACTCGCCGTGAAGCGATTTCTGACGCAGTCTTGGGAACATCTTTGAGAGACGACGACTCTTAATTGCGACAGGGCACAATTCGTTTTACTTGTTTTTTATGCCCTGAACCCATTGAAAATGGCTCAAATGGGTATAATGGTTTCTTGCCAATGTATTTAACAGGCAGAAGAAAGCAATTTCTGCTCCATAAGGCATGTATGTTCTTTATTGGAATATCTAGATGATTTAAGTTGATCGATAACTGCATGCGTTTCGTGAACATCGATACATATCGATGTCGAATTTGGCAATTGAACTAGAATAAAATATTTGATATTTAACAGTTGGCTGCAGGGTATCTCGTGGTTGAGCTCACTCTTGTCAACATCATTCCTACTTGTTGTTTTACTTATTCACTCTGCAACAATTGCTGGGAATTGCTGTGCAACAAAGCACCCCCCGCCCACAATCAAAGAGCACTTCCTTCACACTGCACCACTCTGTGCACCACACTCATCGTATTTCACACGCTGTCATGCTTCATTGGACATTCAGCCGGACAGGCAACAAATACAACACACACACACACACACACACGCACACCTCAACTTCTTTCATCTTTGTATTGTCTGATGTGTGTGTGCCACATACATAGACCCGCAAATTCAATCCGTGTAACTGGAGTCCTCTACTTAACCCTTCTGCTCGAACCAGCAGCATCGCAGAATCGTCGCATTATTTTTGCTGGGGTGACTTTCATTGTCAGCCTCAGTGTGCGAGTGTGTGTGTGTGGCCCTGTGTGCGTGTGTGTGTCTTGCCGATTGTGTGTTCTTCGAGTAATTTGGGCAAACAATGCAAGAGTGCTCGTGCTCGTGTTCTTTGGTCGCTGTAAACGCGCTTGCAGCTCAAACGGCAATTAAGCCAAACAATAAGCTGACAAACACTACATCTGCTGTCTCTCTCTCTCTCTCTATGCCTCAAACTCGGTTGCAGCCACGAATGTCCTTACGGTGGTGCAACAAGCAAGCAGCTAACTTCGAGCTTCCAGCTTTTTGCCACACAGCTTTTGCTGCAGGTGGCTCGATTTATTACCTGTTTTGCTTGTTGGCAGGTTTGCAGTCTCAATTCCTAACTTGGCCATTTTGCTGCTATTCTCTCTCTCTCTCTCTCTCTCTCTTTCCCTCCTTTAGCCTTACCCCTTTGAGCTATCTTAATTAAACTTTATTTTATTTTATGTTTATGCTTTTGCTCAGCATTGCACATTTTGACATAAGTTCTCAAACAGGCACATAATTTTTTGGGTCGCCACCCATAAAATATACAATAACAATTGGTAAATTTTGCCACGCCTAAAATAAAGAGTTAAATTCTTTGTTTTAAGCAAAGTATGCAAATCTCAAACTAGTTTGGGAGACTAAATCAGAAGCTGAGACAATCGATACAAATATTTGTATATATTTATGTGTATATTCTAGTGGTACACTCTTGTCCCTCAACTACACTCGCACAAAATCGGTGCTTTTCTATTTGTAAAATATTAAATAAATATGTGTCATTGGCAGCTTTCCCTTTTCAATTGAGTTGCCCATAATTTTAACAAAGTCTTTCTCGTTACTTAAATTGTTATTAATGTTAATTATAAAAAAATATTTGATAAATATTTAAAAAGGGATTTCTTAAAGATTGAAATATATGCTTACCAATTGTAATAAATACGCTTTTCTAGAAAACCAGAATAGCTTTCCAGCTTTTGGGACGACTTTCATTTTGATTCGATTTTCTAAATTATCAAGTGATTGGTTTTTGCTGAGTGTAGAGCCAAGTTGGCTCTCAACTTTAGCAACTTTTGCAACTTTTGCTGACACGTTCAATATTTGCTGACATAATTTTTAAATTTCTTTTGCGGCTGCAAATAGTTTTTGTTTGCTGCTGCTGCTGATGCTGCTGATGCTCTTGCTGCTGAATATTTTTGCTTGTGTGTGCCTTGAAAGCATTTAAGAGACAAACTGGCAAAAAAGAAGAAATGTAAATCAGAGAAGAGTCGAAAGACCCAAAACCACTGTCAAGTGTATGAATATTTGGTGAATGAAATTTGCGTCTGTTAATGGCATCCACAGTTGCTTGCCAAGCAGCCAAGTAGCAGTATCAGCTATTCTCGAGCAGAGCAGAGTAGAGCAGAGCAGAGCAGAGGAGAGCAGAGCACAAAATTCTTGAGTGGCTGCCTGGTTGCCTGCCACACCAGCACCAGGACACACTCTCTCTCACTCTCACTCTCACTCTCACTCTTAGTCTCACTCTGATGAGGTGGCACACTATGCCTCCCCCCCTAGCCACCCCTTTGTCCAGTAGCCAATGTGCCACGCACCACTTTCACTCTGGCCGGAAATTGCTGCATCAGCGTATAGGAATTTTTGGTTTATGCCCCAACACACAAAGAACAACAACAACAAAAATCTACCTCTGGGCTCGAATGTTGCCTGCCACAAAAGTTGCTGCCGCACATATTAGCCATGTTGGTTTACTTTCCTTTGGATATTTCCGCCTACCCCAACTACTATGTATATATACCATATATATGTGTGTGTGAGGCTTTCAAATATGAAATTTATTCAAGTCACTCTGGCTTAATGTTTGGAAATGGACAGCAAATAACTTTGAAAGCGTTACAACAACAACAACAACAACAAGAATAACAACAGCTATCGGCTACAAAAATACCAAAACACTGCATTCCGAATTTAAGTTGAGTTTGGCAAAGTGGGAATTCGAATCTAAGTTGGAGTTTGACTCAGAGTTGAAGTTGTCCTTTTTACAACGATGTTAGCTGGATAATGATGACAAGTTCTTTGCTGTCAACTGATGGGTTTATTGTACCAAAATAACACCATCCCAACCCCATCCAGCTACACCTATGTGGCCAGTAGTCCAGTTTGTAATTATGGTAATAGAGATTGTGCGTGTGTGTGTTTGTTTTCTGACTGCATATTTGTGAGAGGGCCTTTTGGTTAAAGTGCGTTTCCAATTTCGATTTAGCTGAAATGATTTTTTAAAGATAATATTACGAAGGGCTCCATCAAAGAGAAGTACACAGAGAGAGGGAAAGAGAGAAAGAGAGATAGGTAGATAGACAGTAAGAGTGCGAGACGGGAATAGAGAGGCAACTCAGCCCAGTTCCAATTATCCATTTTGCAATCTGTGTGTGCCTTGTGCTTATGTCTGTGGTCCCAAATCGGTCCCTGAGCCACCCACTTGGAGACATTGGCGCATAAATTGATTGGATGATGTCGCTTTTTATGTCGTTTGTCCCTCTGTATCCTGTCGATGTTGTCCTTGGTCCTTCGTCCTTCGCCCTTGTTGCTGTTGTTACTGTTGTTGCTGTTGTGAATTTCATAAGTATATGCGATGCGTAGCATGTGTTATAAATAAATCAAGCATACGGGGAGCAATCTTTCAAATGCTTGTCGCTCGAATCAGCTTTGGATTTCTATATAGAGATTGGCATTTAATTTAAATGCCGTTCAGAGTTACACTTGAAAAAAAAAAAACAAAAAAAAGATGGACTTACATAATACAACGTTTTTCTTTTTATTATTTTTAGTAATCAATTGTAAATAAAACAAAACATTTTTCCTAAATCTAGAAAGACTTGTCGTAAATCAACCGTTCTTTTTCTTCTAAATATATTATATTAAATAAAAAATGTGGAATTGTAAAGCAGGAAAAATTCTCGGTTGGTTTGCTCAGTCCCCCTCCCCTTCTCCTCCATCCAAGTTAAGATTTGCTGGTCATCTTGAGTACTTTCAAAGTACTTCCATTTTGGTCCACTTGGGGGGCGTTACTTTAAAGTGCCCAGTTGCGTGCACTAAACAAATTAATTGCCAACCGGAACGCATGTTTTAAATACAGTTGAACTTGAGCAACAATGGCAACTTGTTCTCAGCATTGTTCCAAATGCTACTTGTTGGACTCGGAGTGAGTTTTGCTTGCGACTAACTGCTAATTGCGGCACAGCTACGCATAAAATGCTATAACTATTTGTATGTGAGTGTGTGTGTGTGTGTGTGTCTGTGTGTGTGGTTGTATTTGACCAGTAATTGCACGATTTTGTGGCAAAAACTATGCGCCACTGCAAAAACCCTTTAAGTGGTAGCTGCCACAGCTACAGTCTGACTGCAACAAGTGCTGCATACTATGATGATGACCACTTTAATCAAATGCAACACTCACAGAGTAGACATTCCAACTAGAACCGCTCCACCCTCTGCACCCCTCTTCTCTCTATCCCCCCCACAACACACAAATCTCATTTCGTCGATTGCTTCAACAAGTTGCCCAGTTTTCAAGCATTTCAAGTGCAACAGTTGCAGTTTCTGTCAAAATCACAAAACGTCAATGCCACAAAATTTTAGAGAGAAATTTTAGATGCAAATCAATTTGAAAAATAGCAATAAGTTTCATAAAAAGATTTCAACTCGAGCACATGCCAAATAGTATTTCGAGAATGATTTCCGAAATGTCTTTTAAAGTTGAGAATTTTGAGATTATGCTTGAGAAATGCTTGAAGGCACAATTTAATACTTTTTATATTAAATGATAATCCAAAAATAAGGTTTGTTTTACAACTCTTACAACTTTCTACTGCCATTACTTTGTCAACAACTCCACAGTCAATTAGTCATTTAGAAACACGATTTTTGTTCGAAATTCATGTTAAAATTCTACTCTAAAACTAACGCAACTCTAACAAAACAGACACGATTTTTATAGCTTAGCCTATATATAAATTGGCAAATCCGATTCTGGCTGGAATGCATTCATCTCGCCTAGGAAATATATATTTTTAAGGTTGGATTCTGTAGGTTTTCTATTATTTAATCAAGTTGTTTTTCTCCGCTACAATTTTTCTAAGTTCATGTTTTCTACTCGGATATAAAAGTATAAAAGTTATTGATTTTTTGCATTTAGCCCTGCGAAAAATTGGCAGAGTATGCCGATTGCAGCAGTCTCACTGTGGCGCCACAAAATACATTCGCAGTTAATCCATAAATGGAATTAGTTGCTGCATCATTTTAAGCGTGCATTTTACCTTGTTTCCGCTTTTTTCTGCTATTATTCTATTTGTTTTATGGCTACTGGGAAAAACTGGCAGTGGAAGACTGCAGACGCTTGTCTGTCTGCGGCAGGTGCAGGCTGGAGGGCGGCAGTTGCGCTTGGCGCCGCTATGGCAACTATGATGCAAATAATGTTGTCGATGATTATGTTGCCTCTGCTGCCGCTGACGCACATAATGCAGCAAATCGGACTGTTGCATGCAATATTATATCTATTTGTGCACATGTACATATAATCACTGTTAGCGGATATTTGCCTTCAACCTGCTCAAATGCCAGCCAATTGCACATGTATGCAATTAATTGCCACGCACTGTTGTTGCCACTTGCCCCTTGCTGCTTGACATTTGCCACTCACCGCTTGGCCCTTGATCTGGTATTTTTCCGTCTGTAACTCATTAGCCAATAGACACAATATTTATAGTACACTCAGAAAACAATATCTTTTTATAGAAAGTGATTTGGCTGAATTTTTCTTAAATTTTCAGAAAATACGTTATATTTCCAAGGCGTTCTTTTCTATAGAATTCTTTATTAGCTTTTGTTTTTTTTGTTACTTTTTTTTTAGAAAAATGTTATCTTAAATCTCGATATTATTTCTAAACACAAGAAAACCATTCTAATTCGTAGGCTGTTGTTTTGTTGAGAGTGTAGCAAAGATTTAACTGCTGCTGCTTACCATGAAGCCAATCGAGTGTGGCACATGCTGGTGCTGCTGTTTCTGCTCCTTGAGTTGCACGTAGGAGTGTTGCAGTAGCTGTGCACCATTACCCAGAAAGGTCGCGCAGCTATTGTTATATTGCATTTGCAACAAGAAAAATTGGACTGACAATTGGAGTACGGCAAGTTGAGCATGCAAAGCACGTTGTTGACAGCGAGAGGGCGTGGCCGAGCAACGTCTTCACACATGCCACATGCCATATGCCACAAGCCAGGATGTGGCACATGCCAAACAGGGTAACTGCGACAGTTAGCTGCAGCCCAGCCTATTTTGGCAGCATTTACGTGCAGCGGCATCAGCAATCGACTTCAAGCTGCCAATCGAACCGTAAAAGGAGCTCACGATTTGGCCGTGTGAAAATCATAATCATGAAATAAAAGAGCATTCTCTACACTCAGCGAAAAATCGAAAACTGAACGGATTTTCATAGCTTAGTCAATATTTTAAGTTTGGAAATATGATTCATTCGTCTAGCCTAAGAAATATCTCTTTTAGGAACGGTTTCTGCAGTTTTCTATTATTTACCCAAGTTTTTTTCCGCAATTTTGCTAATATTTATCCAAGTTTTTTTTCCGAGCTTTCTTTTTTTTTCTGAGTGCACTCTTCATTGCCCTTCTCTCTCTCAATATCTAGATCTATCTCGGTCTCGCATGCTGCATACAATTTGCAAGGCTCAAATTGGTGCTTTGGCGTCAAAGCGGGCCCACAACAAACAAGGACGTGAGCATTTAAAGCACTGCGAATAAAACTTAACTGCTTTCCACTCCGCACACACACACACACACTCACACACACACTCGCAAGCAGCGATAAATATGGTGCCAGAGATTGGATGCGATCTTATAGATGGGGTTGCCACTCAGGTGTCACTTGAGAAGAGGTAGCAGCTACAGAGCGGGGCAAGCATTTGCCATCTCGTTAAAGCAATCTGCGCCCCTTTTGCCGAAAAGTGCTGCTTAATCAGCTCCGGTCATGGAGACAGATAACTGGCTGGGCGGGAGCCAGGCATCATCATCATCGTTTCACTGCGTCAGCGCCATAAAGCGGCAAGTGTTTGATGGGGTTAGATGTTAGGGGTTGGGGGTCGGTGGCGGGTTAGCGGGTTAGCGGGTTTGGGCCCTAAAACAGCCGCCCTCTCTTCACACATACATCACTTGGCTAGTTGTGCAACGCAGCCTTCATTGCCTCCATGGTCGGCTCCATCTCCATCTCGAGTTCCAGTTCCAGTTCAAGCCAGAAGCGGTTGAGGCCATCAAATTTCAGTCATAACAATAACACTGATAGTCCCGCTCGTAAAATAAAACCCTTTCTGTTTATTTTTTTTTTTGTTTTTTTGGCCACGCTGCTCGCGTCAATGTCAAAGCACTGCGGCCCGGATTTGTATGCGGATGTCCTCATCTGTCTGTCTGTCTGTCTCCCAGCCAGCCTGCCCATATGTGAGTGTGTGTGCGTGTGTGCATGTGTGTCTTCATCCTTACACTCTGCGAAAAGAGCGACTTAAAAACTAAAGTGGTTGTTTGTTTTAAGAACCACTTTCTAAATGTAAGGAAAAAGTTCTTAAAAGTAGAAAAAGGCGACAATCCCAAAAATAAGGTATTGTTTCTATATTTTAGAAATATTTTCTGTTATCGAGAAATGCATTTTTAAAAAGTAGAAATGTAAACTTTCATCCTTAGAAATAATCCTGTTGGAATTCTGAAAATAGTAAAGAAATTTGGTTACTCGACTTCTATATTAAAATTAAGCTGTTGTCTACTTTACAGACCAAGTAGCTCAGTGGGAAATCACTCTTAAAATAATAATGCTTAATATTTAATAAAGATAAGCAGATAATCGTACATCAAAATTATTCTATTTTTTTTTTATTCAAGTCCTTTTTTTCTGAGTGTATGTGAAATGCTGTTTCAACTCCCAAAAACAATCAAGTTCTCGCGTGCGCGCAAAAAAACTCAACAACAACGCACAGAAACTTGACAATGTTGCTGCTGCTGTTGTTTCTGTTGTGTGGCAAAGGGGGTTGGGGGCGTGTGGCCCCTTCGCATACAATCTTTGCTGGGGCACGGTCCAAAGGTGACGCCTAAAGCATTTAAATCCTTTTCGCACTTCCGTCGCTTGTTGCTTGCTGCGTTTCTATTCGACTATTGCTGGCCGCACATGACACATGAATGACTATGTGTGTGTGTGTGTGTGTGTGTGTGTGTACGTGTGTGTGTGTGCCATGCTTCAATTTCAGTTTGATGATGCTCTCGCAGTACAATGCGTGCACACTCCTTGGAGCAGGATGAGCCCCTGTTTAATACACCCATCGGCAAAAATGGGTTTCCTCCTTTCAAGCCGTAAAATAGGAATTTACTTTATTAAAATTTTTCGCTTCGAAAATATGGGACAACAACAATGGCAATGAACACAAAACAACACGCTACGCAAATTTGTTGAAAATCCAAATATATGCACACACATACACACACACACACACACACGCAGACACACACACACATGTGAAGTTCTTTGGCCTCGAGGCATTCAAGTTCGCCAATGATGCGCCCATCATCAACGAGGTAAAAATTTACTCAACTATGAACTCTCTCCGTATAAAGCCAACAACCCACGACTGCGTATGTGTGTGAGTGTGAGTGTGTGTGGGCGTGTGTGCGTGTGTGTGAGCTGTCTGTGAAATAGGCTCACATTTGCGTAGAGAGGGCAAAGGTTATGGCCGCGCCTGCTGCTGGCAAGGGTTTCGATGCTCAACACTCTGACTCTGACTCTCGGGTTCCCGTGTCGGGTTTGGGTTTGGTTTTGGTTTCTCGGATTCGCCTGCGTTTGACAGTTTCATTCTAATAAAGCGGTGGAGGATTGCAGGAGATTGAAGGGGATTTGAAGGGGAGCAGAGCATAGGCATCTGAAAATTTATATAAATTGACAGTAATGCTGGCTGGCTGGCTGCTGCTACTGCTGCCCCGAACAATAACAACAACTTCTATGCTAAATTGCGCGACAACATCGACAACAACAATACCAACAACAGGAACAACAGCAGCAACAACAACAGCAGCAGCAGCAATAAGATTTCTCCTGGTAGGAGCAACTTTTCGTATCGCATTCCTTCGACTCGACAGCGGCAAACACAAATTATGTACGAAAGAGCAAAATAATGAAATCGTAAAGAGTTGGCCCTTGCCAGTTGTCAGTTACTGGTTACACTCAAAAAAATTAGTCTGAATTTTAGACTTACCTTATTAAATCTGAAAATATATTTCCAAAAGCCAAAGTTTTTGATTACTTCATTTTGGACAATAGCTAAATTCTTTTATAAAAGACGAGCCAGTAAATTTCATTACTTGTTTCTATATATGAGAAAACGTTTTTTTGAAAATAGTGGTCTGAATCTTGAAACTTTTTAGAAATGCGCTTCTAAGTTTTAGAAAATATTTGTCTACAAAAATAGTAAGAAACCACCATTGTCAATATATGGCAAGACTGTAAAATTGTGTGAAAATGTTGTACTTATTGATAGTTAAATCAACAAAAACTTTATAGTTTTGGGCGATGCTTTTGTGCTGAGTGTAGTCGCTGGGTAGTCGGTAGTCGGCAGCAATGAACCCAAGCACTCAGCACACCGACACACATCCCTGGTCCCGCATTGTGGATTTATGCATGTCGTCCTGGCATCGCATCGCATTTGTATGGTATACGGGATATAGTATATTGTATTTAAAATTCATTTATGTTCCACTCAGACATCATGCGTATGCAAATAGTGCCCATATTAATCATGGCCTTGGCCCTTTTTGGGTTTGTCTGCGATTAGTTGTTGGGTTCGCATTTTCCTTTTCTTTTTTTATTTAGGTTGTTTTGGCATACCTTGTGAGTTGTAACTAAGGTTGTATGTGGAGCAGTTCTTGTGACTTGTGTGTTGCGGTTAACATCTCAGTAATTTTCCAATCATTTCCGAGCTGTTCCGTGTGGTATTTAAAACTGCATCTGGGCGCTAATAAATAAACAAGCAGGCACTAGCACTCTTTGGATGTGTGCATGTTGCATGCCGCATGCCGTATTCAACATTCCACAAGAGCAGATCCGTTTGAAATTTATGAAACGGACAACGATGCGGACGAGGACGAAGACGGACACGGACACGGGCACGGACAAGGATACGGATAAGGACGGAGACCATAGAGAAATAAAGTGGGTGGGGGGAACCTAAAACAACTGTAGCTGCCTGATGGCCGCGTTAAATGCTTTTGTTGGTTCTGGGCTCGGTTCCGCGAAGCTTCCTTTGCGCCTTTCTTTTTTTCCGCTCTTTTTTCTTCACAATTTAATAGTTGGGGGGGTGAAAAAAATAAACTGCCAGCGACTGCAGTCAGCAATAAGTCTTGGCAAACAGTCACCCGCGTGGGCAGAGTGCCACGCCTACAATTGGCTTTTGTGCAACGGGGGCGGCCCTTTTTTGTTTATGGCAGGAGTGGAGTGGCAAGTGGAAATGTGTTTGTTTCTCATTAAAAAAACTTTTCATTTTCCGAGCGGTCAAAGTTCGGTTCCGACTATGACTCTGACTCCAACTGCTTCTAACTCGCAGCTCGGTGCTCTGTGGCAACTTAGTGGCCAAGGAGAAGGAGGAGGAAGGGGGGAGGAAGAGGTGGAGGTAGAGGAACTGACTCTGCGACTCCACTGACAGCGACTTGTTCTGCCTTATTGCGGTCAGGATTTGCTATTTAGGCGACTGTCTCCCGTCTCCCGTCTACCATCTCCTGTTACTGCCTCTCTTTTATTCTTCAGCTCTCTCTTTCTCTGTCCCATTGTCTCTTTGTGACACAGCAGTTGCGGGCAGTTTCCATTGTTTTTTGTGGGCAACTGTCAAAATACACATTTCATATTTTAGAGCAGCTGAAAGCTGTCAGAAGCTTTACTTCCATTGCCATCTCTAATAGAAATGGACGTCTGTCGAAAGACAACAAACGGCATTAATCATTGCATTTTTATTATTATGCAAACTTAAGTTTTATTAAAACACACAGAAATGTGGCGCTATTCATTAAGGGGAAAATATTATTCTTAATTGCAGCATAAGAGAAGAAGCAAGAAAATTGCTAGATAAAACCTACAAAACTAAAACTTGAGTGATATTGAGGAGAATTTATTTCAGCAGTTATTATTTGGGAAAGAAAATTATCATGCAAAGGGAAAGAAGATTCATCAATAAAAGTTGAGCTATTATTAGCAGGCAGTGAAGAACCCGTAGAACAAATTCAGATAGTTCAGATATATATGTGTAAGGAAGGCAGATTCCAAAACCACAATAAAGATTAAGTAATAGATTTACTCAACAAACTAAATCGATACCTGTGACTAACGAGACACAACTTAATGTTCTTCTCTTGCAGTTATACTGTCGGTGCTGCTGTTGCTGTTGCAGCCAGTTGCATGCAGCTCGCAACAGCAAAAGTTTCGAACGACGCCGCACGATCTGCAGGTGTTGGAGGGTGCCGAGGCGATGATGCGTTGCGAGGTCGCCAATCTTGCCGGTGCGGTGCAGTGGACAAAGGATGGCTTCGCCCTGGGTTTCTCCACAGTAATACCCGGCTATCCGCGCTACTCGGTGCTCGGAGATCGCAAACAGGGCATCTACAATCTGCGCATCTCGAATGCATCCATCAACGATGATGCCGAGTATCAGTGCCAAGTGGGCCCAGCTCGACTTAATTCGGCAATCAGAGCCAATGCCAAGCTGACTGTCATCTGTAAGTATTTATGTATAGCTTATATAGATATATATGTCTATATATCTCTCTTTGAGTTTCTGTGTGTGCTTGTTAGCAGCATCAATTAATTCGAGTATTTAATACAATTCCTCTGTCTGTCTGTCTTTGGGTTTCCACCTCATTGCACCTACACCATTTGTACTTGCATATTTAAATATCTGTCGACTCTACTCGCTTTGCGGGTGTTGGCCAAATTGCTGGTGGGATGTCGGCTTGGTGGTTGTAGCTGCCAACATTTATTGTCAGCAATTTGCAAAGCAACAGCAACTGGAACGCCAGCAACACCAACAACAACAACAGCAACAAAGTGCGAGCTGAGCTGAATTTAGCGCAGTTTATTGCTCCAAGGAGTCACTGTCTGAGCTGACACTGTCGGCGCAAACTTGGTGCAAAAGGAGCTGTATACACAAAAGAAAAAATATTAATCTGCCTGAATTTTTAGAAAATATTCAATCAAATACATAATTAGCAATAAATTAAAATTTCCATTTTGCCAAAATTTTGATGATAAAGATGTCCTGAATTTCCAGTTTGTTTTTTTGGGGCTTCAATTATACTTTTTTTAATTTGATCTTAATAATATAACATATTTAAAAAATGTGAACTTATTTCTTGAAAAGAAAACATATCTAAAAAATACACAAAAATCATTTTCAATCTTAAGAAATTGTCTTTTCGCGTATTTATAAATTATTTTTCAAAACCAGAACATTGTCTTTAAGCCGTTTTTTTGCTGAGTGTACGTAGAATTGAGAGAGGATGAGGAAGGTGGGGTGCGCAGAAAGCATTTTCAAATTGAAGCGAAATGAATTTATTTTTGTTTTTAGTGCATATGTCAGGGTGTGCGTATTTCTGTGTGTGCGACTTTGTGTGTGTGTTTCGGTGCATTGTTATTGCTGCTGTCGAGTAATCACTTTAAATGTGTGTGTGTGAGTGTGTGTGTATGTGTGTGTGTGGGTATCTCCTGTTGCTGCTGCTTCTACAACTGCTGGGGCTGCTTCTGCTTCTGCAACTGCTGCTGCTGTTGTTGTAATCACTCAAGAAATTGCGCTACATTTGATGACAGCGATTTTCATTTCCTTTGCTTCGTTTGGCCGCCTTCTTCTCCTTTTTCTACTCATGTTTCTCCGTCTTCTTCTTCTTTCTATTCTTGAAGGTTTCTTTTTTTATTCCATCTTTCCACTTGCGACCCACTTTTTCCCTGGCATGCCCTAGCAACGTTAGCCGACAACGTGATGCTGTCTTGCCCAAGGCTCACACACACATAAACACACACTCACACACACTCACACACCCTCACACACACACACACACACACAAATATGCGCATGCCTAATGACGTTTGTTTAGTTAATTACGCGCCATGAGCTGTGACAATGATGATGTGTGTTTGTGCCGAGAAGAGAGCCTTCGAAAAAAAACTCAAAGCAAGTACAAGTTAGAATGCTATGGTCCCCTGAGCTTGACTACGATATACCCTGTGAGCCCAGTTGTTAAATAAATATATGAAATATTTATCTTGCCAAATTTTCCATTAAAAATGCAAGCAGGTGTGGAAGTGTTCTCATTTCTTATGGCTGGCACACACAGGCTTTTACTGCTTTCGGAAATCGATATCTATCGATATTTGTGAAGCCAATGTAGTTATCGACAACATGCAGCAAACTTCTGATCAGAGATCCTTCTGGTCTTCATACAGACAAACATGGAAAAATTTACTTTGCTGTTGATGCTGATCAATAATATAAATGCCTCAAGGAGTCGGAGTCACTTCCTTCTGCCTGTTACATTCTTAAGCTGAAAAACATTGTATGCTGTCTACACATTTTCGGATTGCTTAGGGTATAAAAAACGCGATGGCTCCGGCTCGGATTCTCATATAAGCTCGTTAGTTATGGTTGTTGTTATTGTTGTTGTTGCTGCTGCTGCTGTTGTTGGTGTGGGGAAAGGTCGTCCTCTGTCTGAGCAGAGCAGTCCCAAAGAAGAAATGTTTGTCATAATTGTTGGGTACTTGTGAGTTCTGTCTATCTTGTCAGAGTGTGTTTGTTCGCTGCCTTCTACTTTGTTTTGTTATGCCATCTACTGTGTTACACTGAATGACTAAAATATGTAGGCATGTATGTGGCTGTGTGTGTATATTCACATATATATGCTCATACATAGGTATTTCCCGTAGGCATCCGGAACAAAACACGTGCGACTTTATTGCAGCAATTAGCTCTTCGTTCGCAATGTGGACAAATGTGTAATAATTCAATTAAGTTCAAATTACATTTGTATTTGATTTATTTATTAAACTAATATCGGCATTCGATATTGATTAATGACTGTTCGAATTGATGCAGATTTCAAATTAAAATGCAAACAATTTTTTACTTCTATTCTTCTCTCAGAGCAAGCTTTCTCTCTCTCTCTCTCTCCCTCTCTTTGTGTTGTTGTCTTGCTGTAATTAAAATGAATGAAGTCAAAGTGAAATGTATTTGATTTTTTAATCTAATTTCGGCATACAAAATTGATTGGTCTGCATAATCGAAGCAGCTTTGAGAAAACACTGGTTGCACTACTGTCTTTCTTTCTTACTCCCTCGCACACTCTATCGCTCTCTCTCTCTCTCTCTCTCTCTGTCTCGGTCTATTGCTGTCTTGTTCTAATTAAAAAAACATATGCATGCTAATGAACAAACCTTTGTCATTCACAAATTTAATTTCGAGTCAGACAAGGCAAAGTTCTTTAACAACTAATTTCAACGTACGCTGCCCGCTTAAGCAACAACTTTTATGGACCCAACTACACACACACACACACACATAACACCGACACACACAACACACATCTGCACACACTCACATGCGTACATGTGAACGGGCGCAATTAGATTATAAGTTGGCCATTTAGAGAGTGTAAAGAACTTTTGCACACAAAAGTCCACGTGCAAATTTATGGAAAATTGTGGAAAATTCGTTCGCATGCCATTAATTTTTAAAAACGCAACCGAAAAACATACATATGCCGCAAGGCGACCATGGGTAAAAGTTTTGTGCTACCAAAGCACTGGCAACGTGAACCTTAATTCACAACTGAAACTCAACCTGAGCCTCGGCCTGGGCCTGGGTCTGGGTCTGGGTCAGGGTCTGGGCTTGGGCCTGGGCCTGGGCAATGGCGATTCAGCTGCTCCGTGACTCCGGGGCACAATGGAATTCAAGGCATGCACGGCCAAAAAAGCAGAGCTGCCTTTTTATAAATTTTGAATACAAAGCAGCAATGCAAAAATTCAAAGAAAAAGAGCTGAAATATGTTTTTTTTTCTTTTTTCTCCCTTTTCTCTGTGTTATGCAATGCCGGCTGCAGTCCAGCTGGGGCTAAAATGGAAAAATGAGCTTGTCGAATCCACACACACTCTGTCTCTGGTCCCGTCTCAGTTACAGTTGGAGTTCTTCTTCTTTATTCTTTTTGTGTGGCCTGCGGGCAATAAATGTGCTTTAATGATTTTGAAATGGTCAAGAATTCGTTATCAATTTCCGCTCATTTGACTCGAATAATTGCAACGTAATTGTAGTGCAAATGATCAAAGTTTATAGGCACCCACTCCCCCCCAACACCCCGCTCTCTCTGCACTTAGACGTGCCAGTTGAATTATGGACAGGCATTTGTTGTCTTTGACCTTAAGGTTAAAGTATATCCAACGCGGGTGGGTTGGAGTCCGGCGTCCTTGTGTCATCTTGGAAGAAATGTTAGCAATTTGAAGTTTGGCCTGAAAATGCTATAGCTCGCTCATTCTCTCTCTCTCTCTCTCTCTCTCTCTCTCTCTCTGCTTTTCCCTTTCCCTTTTTTTTTTTTGCTCCCTCAAAGCAGCAGTTGACGTCAAATGGAAAAATTGCCAATTCTTGGTTTTTCTTATCCTGCTGCTGCTGCTGCTGGAGTAAAAAATGAAAATAAAAGAAAATGTCGAGAAATATTTCAGCGCATAAAATTTTTATGAGGCGTACTATTAGCGGGTTGGCGGAGAGAAGAAGAGAATGAAGAACAAGCTTACCAGGCTGAGAAGCTTCACGAGCTCCGCCTGAATTCATGGCAAATTGCACTTTGCGCTGCATCCTTGCAACAGCAACAACAGCAGCATCACACTCAGAAAAACGGTTCAGTAAATCGACCTAAAAATTAACACGTTTTCTTGTTTTTAAAAATTATGTAGTTGTTTAGTTAGATTATTCTTCAAATACTAATCTTTATAAATAATAGGAAATGCAAACACTGTTTTTTGAGAAATTCAGAAATTTATAGTCAGCTGAGAGTTACCTTGGTAAATTTCTAAAATTCATGGCGATTTTTTGCTGAGTGCAGCAGCAACAGCAGCAGCAGCAGCGCAACAATGGCTGCATAAATTATTTGCAGCTAACCCCATCTAAGACTCCCACTTCCCCTGACCCTTTTCTGCCCTTTGCAGGGCCAGTGCATAAAATTTAATCATCGAATCGCTGCGAGAGCAATTCTCCTATGTTTCGTGGGGCTGCAACTGCAGCTGCCCCAAGGGGAGTCGGCCTGTGTGGGACTTGCACCTTCAAAGCTCATTCATAATCAGATGTAACGACAGCAACAACGACAACAACAACAACAATCAGTAGTTGTTGCAACCTTCAAAGGTGTTCTTTGATTCGACAACAAAGTTAGCGGCGGCGGCTACGTTGATCGATCAATGTCGTCCATGAATGTCAATAATCAAATACAATTTGTATACCAATCAACAATACACACACACACACACACACACACACACACAGCAATCTACACACACCCCCCTCCTCATGTGTGCGCACAGGTTACACACAGGCTCTTCTAATATTGTTGTTGTTGTTGTTGTTGCAAGCGAACTGCAATTTCTGCGAGTGCAATCATAATATGTAACTACATTTAACTTTGAATACCCTCTATTAGGGTCAATCAAATATTCTTATGCATTCTAGAATTTGAATATTATGAATATTCCCAATCAGAGGCAACATATCGCCAGCTTGCCACAGCATTCCACCCATTTAAGTCATCTGGCAAGGGACCATTTCAACTTTGGCTTTACTACACAACATTTTGTCTCGATAAGATCGTTCTTTCTGCTAACTTCACTATCTGTAATTTTGCTATATGCATACACTCAACAAAAAATAAATAGAAAACTCTGTAAATCGACCTTAAATACATAACGCTTTTCTCAAAACTAGAAAATCGTGTCCGACATCGAATATCCCTTTAAAAATTATACATTTCCTTTCTAAATATGAGAGAAAGACGCAAACTTCAATTTTAGAAATTTCCTTTCTGAATAATGAATTGTGTTTTCACCGGGTGCCAAAAGTAAGGCAAATTTCTTAAATGCACAGTCCTTTTTTTTAAAGTGTATGTTTCTGATATCCTCCATCTCAACGTCAACGTATTTTTGGGACATTTGGCAGGTGGCGCTGCGAATCGTAGCAGCAGCAATTGCCACTGCCTACTTTTGGGCGCAGACAATCAGATTGCTTATACAATATAGTCAACCATTATGGGTTGCAAGTGTTGGGGGCAATTTAATTCGGAAAACCCTGCAAGGCATATAAATGTATATATCGCTATACATGTGTGTGTGGGGTGTGTGTGCGTCGCGGGATTTGGTGTTTGTGTATTTGATTTGTGCATAATAATTTAATGTGCCCAGAGCTATGCAAATAAAATTCACAAACAACAAGGCAGCTTGGAGGCATCTGCAACGCGACAAGAGGCAGCTGGTCCGGGCAGGGACGGGGTGTGGTTTGTGGGCAAGCAGACCTCTCAGCGGAGGCACCTATCAAAGGACTCCGCAGGACTGCGTCGGTCGGTGTTGATTTCATTTGGCAGCAAAGAAAAGCAATTACCTTCCCCGTTGCTGTGTGGCTTAGTTGCTAGAGATATCGCCACCTCGCCCTGCTCCCTCGCCAGGTGCTTGTTGTCCTTGTTAGTATTATTTTTTTCTTCATCATCCTTGCAACGCTGACATTAAGCATTCATTTCGCATGCAACAACTTCTATGACGCAGGCAGGCAGCAGGCAACATATGTTGCATGTCAAATGCGACTCCTTTTTATCCGGCTTTCTTTATTTCTCGCTGCTGCAACGAGTATTTTATACAAGCATTCTGTCTGGGCGTCTGTTGCATGTGGCAGCCTGGCAGCGTGGCGTGGCGTTGGCATGGTGGCTGTGCAACAACAATGGCGAACGCAAGACGCAAGGGCTGCTTGCTGCTTGCCGCCTGCTGCCTGCTGCATGCCTCCTTCAGGTGGCATTAAAATAATGCACACGTGCACTTAACTTTATCCACAATTGTTTGTTTGTGTGCGAGCTTATGTGTGTCTGTGTATATGGGTATATGCGTGTGTGCTTAGCGCTTCTATTGCTGCTGCTGTTTCTACAACTCTTGTCCCATTGTGTTTGACTGCTGCTGTTTCTACACTCGCCAAACAAAAATCCGCCAACACGGACTCTAAAGTATACAACAGTTGAACTCTAATATAGCAGTCGTGAGAGAAAATTTCATTACTATTTTCCAAATGTTTTTGAATCAGTGTTTGCATTAGCATCTTAGTTATATGGTGGATTTTTCTACAATTCAATTAAGATAATAATGTATCGTATTTTCAGGGTGTTGTGAGATTGTATTTTTTAATTATTTCTATTTACTTAACTTCGCTCAGTGTACTGCCACTGCTGCTGCACAAATATTGCGACTCGTACTTGAGCACATTAACGGGAGGCAGGAGCGGGCCGCGGGTTGCCGTGGAATTGGGCGCCAGGCGCAGAGGGGGGGCGGGACAGTCGACTAGCTAGACGGTGAGTCTGCTGCAGGCCACGCTTTCCATTTACATTCACTACTTTGGCGGCCATTCAACCTGCCACAACAATGTCGCCTCCCCCGCCTCCCGCCCCCAACCAACTGGCCAACATGTCGCATTGTCGCATAATGAGCGAGAGCTAGCTCTTAGTTCTGGTTGTTGTTATTGTTGTTATTGTTGTTCGAGTTGTTGTTGGAGCTGTTGCTGCCTGCCATTGTTTTGTTTTATTTCGCCTCTGGCTACGGCTAAGCATTATTCGCAACAGTTGTTGGCTGCCAGCATTTGCAAATAACAGTCGTCTAATCACCATTTCCAACCACCTCTCTCTCACTCATTACATTGCAGCGCCGCCATCATCGATCGAGATCAAAGGCTATGGCCACAACGCCAAAGTGGAGGTCCGTGAGAATCAGGATTTGACACTCAAGTGCATCGTGGCGAATGCGAAGCCGGAAGCGCAAATCGTTTGGTATCGAGGCAATGTCGAATATAAGCCAGGTTAGTACATATATATACACATATCTATAGCTATGTATCTCTTTCCATATACATATAATGCACACACTCACACACCTACTCGCACAGCTCGTGACAAGTGTCACACAACACTAAGCCATCAAATTTAATGTCCACTTAGACAGCAAACATTCAGCCGTCCGAAATATCCGTAACGAACGCATGTCTCTTCTAATGGCAGCCCCTCTACCCCTACCCCAACCCCAACCCCTATCCTTACTTTTACAACCCTACCCCCAATTCCCCACTCTCCTTGCTCATCCCTTTTTGGCCATCAGCAACGTGGCTTGATCCACTCTGGCCAAAAAGAAAAATAAAAATAAAACACAAACAGAAACAACAAGAGTAAAACAAAAAGTGTAAATGGGTTTTGGCTGCTGCTGCTGCTGCTGCTGGAGTTGGAGATTGGGCATTGGCGTTGGAGTTGGAGCTGTAGCTGTAGCTGAAGGGCAGCCTTTTGTCTGGGACACATGTGAGTGAGAGAGGGAAAGGCCATCGCTGACTTTCTGCTTGATGACGGTGCTTAAATAATAATTTTATACCCCAACAAAACGCTCGCTGTTAGCTGCCAATGTCGAAGTCCATGTGGATGAGGATGTGGATGATGTTGATGTTGATGCCAATGTTTTGATGCTGACGTTTCCCTTATCTTGTTTTGTGCCTTGTCATTCAGGCATACTGCCAGCTAGCCAGTCAAATTGGACGCTTCCACCAAAAAGTATATATGAAAAAATGCAAATGTAAACGCTGCACACAGCTAAGAGCAGGACATGGTCTGGGAGTGGGAGCGCTTAGTCGCCTTCACGACATTTAATTTTCATAATGATTATGATATGCATATATACGTATAGGTGTGGGAGTGTGTGTGTGGTTCGTTGCCTGGTAGCTGTCATTTGGCGGCTAACGAAATCATTTTAGCACAACTGGCGCGTTAAAAATGCTTAAAATGTGAAACGACGCACAGCAGCAATGGCGATGGCGATGGCGATGGCGCTGGCGTTGCCAACGATGATGATGGAAATTTTTGGGCAAACACAATAAAAAAAAAAGAGCACCAAAAAAAAAAAAAGAAAAACTGAACAAAAATAAGAAAATTTCGCAAAACGGCGTAAAATGTAGGAAAATCCGCA
Organism: Drosophila picticornis; assembly: GCA_035043845.1. Classification (NCBI taxonomy): domain Eukaryota; kingdom Metazoa; phylum Arthropoda; class Insecta; order Diptera; family Drosophilidae; genus Drosophila; species Drosophila picticornis. Next base: position 1,175,385 of record JAWNMR010000493.1, on the reverse strand, counting down.
AGGAAATGTGGGCAGTTCAGACCAAGGAAGTGCGGAAAGGGAACGGAGAGCTGCATGATGAATTATGTTTACGACACAATATGTTGCGGCTGGACTGTTGCGAGGCACAGTTCCCGTTCCCGTTCCCGTTCCCGTTCACGTCCCGTTCCCGTTCCTTTCTCACGAGACTTTACGACAATGGACAAGCCGGAGTCGGGAGACCGGAGACCGGAGACCGGGTGTCTGCAGTCTGTAGGATCATTTGCAAGCTGTCAGTGGCGCTGACTCTGTGGCTGTGTGGCTCACTGGCTCAGGGTCGTGTGCAACTATGTGTTGGACTGTGTGTGTGTGTGTTGGCGTTCATGTTGGTGTGTGTTGAACGTATGTGGCGGTCGCGTAAATGACGGTTAATGCGCCAGTTCAAGGCACAAGCCGAACAGCTTGCTCATTATCCCGCCGCCGTGTTAAATATGTTGTATAAATACATATAAAAATAAACAAAAAAAAAAGATGTATATACAAATATGTACAGCTGCGATCAAAATAAGAGTAGGAAATGTTAAAAATACTTTAAACGTATTTAAACAATTGTGCGAATATTATTCGCGAACAAGCAAATAATACTTAATTAACAAAAGAAATTGAATTATTTAAATTTATCACAAATGACGGTCAAAACAATAGTTGTGGAATACTAGTGAAGCTTTCTTAATTTTGCCAAGGGCTAAAACTTGTGGAGATAAAGTGATGAGTAAAATGATCCAAGAAAGGGTCTATGAAAATATTGAGAAGCACTACTATTATTTTGACCTCAACTGTATCTCAACTCTCTGCGAAGATAGTTTGGGGCAACATTTTAAAGCACATATTCTCTGCAGATACAAATATTGCTGCAGCAGGCTCTTCAGCTTTCCAGTTTAAAAAAATAGACAACAACAACAGCCATTGACAATTTATGACTCGAAATTATGTCACAAAATGTTGTTGATGTTGTTGTTAGCAAATATTACACGAAATATGCGCCTACAAATGAGTTTCATGGGTCGCGGAATGGCGCAGTGTGAGACAACAAGAGAAAGACAGAGAAAGGGAGAGAGAGCGCTGAGGAGTGGGGGAAAACTTCATAAAATATGCGTTAAACTTTATGACAACGACTTAGACGCGCGGGGGCGGAGCTGTTTGGGGGAGTTGGGGGCAGTTGCACGTACGCGAAAATGGCGTGCAAATTTTGCAATAGCAAGTTAGAAGGGAAATTCACACACATACACACACACACAGACGCACACATGAACATAGCAGCCATTTTAATTTTCTTTGTGAAAAGCTTGCCGGATTGCTGCTGTTGATGTTTCGTATTGTTTGTTGTTGTTATTATGATAAATCGCAGACATTTAACGCAGCGCACAAGAATTTATAACACACGCACACGCACACCCACCCACACACACACTCACACCCACACACAAGCACTAACACATAACAGCTGCATTTTTGGGTAGTTCGCTTGTTGCGTCATTATTTATGACAAAGAGAGTCTTGGCCCGTCGAAACAATGAGTACAGAATAGTAGCAGCAACTGCAGACGACAGACAAGTGAGCTACAGGCCATCTAAGCAGAACAATACACTTAAAAAAAGAAAGTGAATCGAGTCTAAAGAAAGGTTTACTAAATATCTTTTGTAGATTAAAGAGAGTTTTAAAATTGTTATTATTTAAATCCCACTGAGCTAGCAAGCCTGAACGACAAACAACAGCTCAACTCCAATAAATATGTTTTTTTATATTTAATAGTTAAATCAAGATTAAGAAAAGCTTGGTAGTTTTCACAATGCTTTTGATTCTACGTGTATTAAATCAAGTAGTTTATAGCTTTCGATTATTCGTAAGCGGCATAACCAATCACTTATTTAATCCCAATTCACTCTGTCTCTTTCTCTCTCCCTCTTTGCAGATAAGCGCGACGATAAAGTGTCGGAATCGACTCCGAAGCGCTACACAACCACCTCCAGCCTGAAGCTGAAGCCCGGCGCGAATGATGATTACACGGAATACACCTGCCAGGCGAAGCATCGGGCCCTTTCGCCGGACATGCCCATGCGTGCCACCGTGCAACTGTCCGTGTTGTGTGAGTAGACCTCTAGATTCCTAGCCACTCCCATACCCAGACTCAATACCTATTTCCAATTCCATTGGGATGCCCATCATTGTCAAATGATGGAGGGATAGAGGATGCGAAATGCCAAGCGTCGAATGCCGAATGCCAAATGCCGAATGCCGAATGCTGAATGCCGACCTCATTAGCCATCTCAAATGGCCAAGTTGGCAATACAATTGAAATGCTTATGCTGAGTGCCCTCACCTCTCACCCCCAGCCCCCCTCCTTCCTGCATCCCCCATATACCCTCACCCATTGGAGTTGCTGCAGCGCAGACCATTCGTGGCACGCAAAACACGGCCAGAGAGCATTGGCAAAGAGCACATTGCCACAACAACCGTTCCAGTTGCCCCTCCTGCGTGTCATGGCCTTCACGGCCGCTAATTGCGCAATTGGCACGCGTATTAATTAGTTTTTAAATTCTAATGGGACACCCAGCTGCTGCCACGCATTACGCACCGACCAGCAGCACTGCCTCAGCCGCGTGTGGGGTCAGCAATTGCGAGTGGGAGTCGCTTACGAGTTGGAGGTGCACTCGGAAAAAAATCAAACTGAATTTCTGAAATTCGCCAAGCGTAACTCACCTTATTACGCAGAAAGTATCTTACTAAAAACCAGGGTGTTTTTTTTTATTTTATGGTACTTTTTTCTAAAATGTAGGCAAAATTTAAATCATTTTCAGGGTGTTTTTCATATTTCTACAAAGGAACTCTAATTTAATATAATCATAAAAAAACATTAGTATCTTCAAATTTGATAAATTATAAAAAATATAAAAATTAAAAAAAAAATATATTCACAAATTATATCTTTAGTCACGAAAAACTTTATAGGTTTTTTTTGAGTGTGGGAGTTGGGAGTGTGGAGTTGGTAGTCGGGGGCAGTATTGGGTGCGCAGTGCGTGGTATTTGCAAATTTCAAACTTGCTGTTATTGATTGCCGGCGAACTGTGCTCGCTCTCCAGGTGACCAGCAGCGTTTACCTGTACCCAGTCACCACTGCCGACTTCCACATCCCGCTGCTGCTGCTGCTGTTCCTCATATTCCTGTTCCTGTTACTGTTCCCCTTCCCGATCAGCATTACGTGCGGCATATTCAAATTAATTATGTTTCGTTATTTATGCATAGGCAGCTGCCGATGGAACCAAGGCTGCAGCTGCAGAGTCTGCCACAAGGCTATTATTGACGCTGCTGCCACACACACACAAACACAGAGAAAACATACACATTTAGCCATTTCGTGCTCTTTGCCCGTTGATAAAATAGATTGAATAATAGCCAAAGCAATCCGCAATCGCAAACATTTATATTCATTGCCCAAATTTGAAATGCAATCTATTAAAATGTTGTCATTGGCATCAGGCATCGGGTATCGGCCATAGTTCTTTATATATGCTTAAGCGAGTGTGTGTTATAAATATTTATACATCTTAATTGTACAGAGATTTACATATATATATCTATATATATCTATATATATTTACCGCCCGGCTATTTGCGTCGTTTAATTATGCGCTATTATTGCAATTTCCTTCTCCACACTCCAATTATGGGCACCAGGAGCAAGTCCTGTCATTTGCAAGGAATTTTCCCGGTCAATAATCGGATTCGGTCAGCCCCATGCTGGTTCTGCATATATATATATATAAATATATATATATAAGCCCAGGTGGATGCATAGGCAGCTGATACTCGTACAATATTTCAAGTGATTTTAATTTAATTCTCTGCCTGGTTTTATTCCGGCTCTGCATATGTGCAGCACTCTGCGTGTGCCTGTGTGCCTCTGCGTGTGTGGCACACATTTCAAGACACTCTGTTCAGATATTACGTATACGCACCTTGAACAGCAGTTAAAACAAACAAATTTAAAATGCAAACAATTAAAAAACTAAATAGTAGTATTTTTAATTGTTTTATTGCCACGTTGAACAGGTCACATTGTTTACTGTTTGCGGTATTAACAATGTTATTTCGACCGCCCACAATAACACGCAGCATTGCCAGCTACACTCGGAAAAACAAAATCGATCTGAATTTTAGAAATTCGAGAGACATTTTTGAATACTGCAAAATATTTTTTCAAATTAAAAAAAAACATATAGTGTTTTTGTGGAATTTCGCTTTATCCTTTTTTTAAGATAAGGAAAAATGGTATCTTATTTTTACAAATTATTTTTGAAAACAAGAGAAACTTTCAAGTGCAGTGTAGCCAGCCAGTCTGAATGCGTTCAGCATTTTAGCGCTTTAACCAAATGCATTGCAGATGCACTTTTGAACAGGTCGCCACGCCTGTTCAACAAAAACAACAATATAAACAACACAATAACCAATTTGATTAAAAACAACTGCGAATGGCCGAATTAGGCAAGCTGAAGTTTCAGATACTCTTCTAGACGGGGATTAAGTAGGCAGGAGACTGAATTCAAAAATGCGCTTACGAATTTCACAGACTTTGCACTTTTGTTGTTCATACAACGGCTCAACTTTCAATCGATCCTTGCAATGACAGAATAGTTATAGCAGCTTTATTTTTCGCCTGCAGCAAAATGATAAGTCTAAGAACACGAATCAAGTTTGAGGAAGTTAGCTTCAAGACTGAGAATATAAAGACAGATGAAGACTTGGCCATATCAACTGGGCTAATGATGCTGATCAATATTATGTATATATATGTACTCTGTGATATCGGGGATGTCTCTTATTTTGTGGTAAAATGATTATACCCTCAACGTAAGAGTATCACAACCACTAATAATAAAAAAAAAACGGGGCCAAAGGGACAATCGGAAAATAATGCGTTTGACCACATAAACGATGCATGCAAACACTTCAATTAAAAATCGTGCAAAAATGTTCTGTTCTGTCCGTCCGTCCGTCTATCTGACTGGCCAACTGGCCACATTTGTTTTAGTGTAAATGGAATTTATTTGTGGCAGCCACTGCAATTAAATATGCTCGCTATAAACACACATGTTTTTCGCTGCTGTTAGTTGTTTTTCGTTGTTGTTGCTGTGTCCATAATGGGTTTATAAATGCAACGCACTATTCTACTACAACCCGTCTCCTTTCTTTGTTTCTGTTTTTGTGAATCGCAGATCCGCCCGGACCACCCTATATCGAGGGTTATTCGCCCAGCGACACCCTGCGACGTGGCCAGACCGTGGAGCTGAGTTGTCGCAGTCGCGGTGGCAATCCACCGGCACAGCTCATCTGGTACAAGAACAACTCCCAGATACGCATGGCCTACAGGTAAGCTATATATATATATATACATAAATGCAATACGCAATTGCGATAAAAGTAGTCCTAATGCTGATAATTCTCAATGTTTCCTTCGCTGCAATAAAATGTTCATCATTTTTAAACATAACACTTTACACTAAAAAAGCCCAAAATCAGAAGGGATTGTGAAATGGGCGATGAGAACATTGAACATTATAATATATCTTTTATATAAAGCAGCGCTATTATATAAAGTATATATCTGCTTAAGTTGTAAATCCATTCAATGCATTTTACAGGACCGCTGGCCGCCTGTCGGAAAACATTTACACGTTCACCGCGGAGGCGGGTGACAACAAGGCTCGTTTCCGGTGCGAGGCAAGCAATGTGATGTCCCAGACGCCGCTCAAGGCGGAAGTCGATTTGACTGTACTATGTAAGTGCAATACAACCATTTCCACAACCCCTAAACAACCAACCCCAACCCTCCATTTGCATCTCATCATCAAAGCGAGAATGCTTGCTGCATGCCCAATGCTGCTGGCACTTGGAGTCTTGCATGTGCTGCGCATGCAACTGCAACCAGATAATTTGGACTGTCTGCTGGCCAGAGACAGAGGTAGAGAGAGAGGGGTGAGGGAGGGAGAGTGCTCGTTATGCAGCCGGGGCAATTTGCCTGGCAGCCTAACACTCCAGCGAGTCCTTTGCATGTTTGCCTAATTGTATTTCGTTAATTTTCATATTTGCACACTCTTGCACACACCCACCACACACGCGCACCACACACACACACACCACACACACACAGACACACCAACACACACTTCGTATGCGAGCTGGTTTATGTCAACAGTCGTTCTTTTCTGCCACTTGGCACGCGACACAAAGCGAAAATAAGCCTGATAACGCTTTGGCTGCCTCCATCTTCCTCTCCCCCATTCTCTATCTCTCTCTCCATCTCTGTCTCTCTCGCTTACTCTCTTCCACTGAGGCTGTTGCTTTCTTTTGCAATTAAGCTTAAGTTTGCACTCTAAAACTCAGCCTTCAATCCACTGCTTGCAACTTCCACTTGGCTTTGTCAAATCAAGCAATGCAAATTCTTTTCAAGTGCCAAAAAGTGTTGGCTACCCCCAAACGCCCACGCCCTCAACACCTCACCTCCCTTAGGCCCACACTCTCTGTCTCTGCCCCCCACTCCCCTCTTTCTCTGCTACAAGAATTGCAATCAGGGCCCGGGCTCAGTTAGCAGGCGTTGCAGTTGCAGTTTTAAAAAGGAAGTCGAGTCGCGTTGACGGAATTTGCATTCACTTTTGTTGCATGCCCCTGCCCTCTCCTCCTTCTTATCTGTGTGTGTATGTGTGTGTTTTTGTCTAGCATGCAAATTGGCGACTTGAGGGCACGCTGCGTATGCGTGATATTCAAATTTGGAGTGGCGAGTGACGACCGCCGACACTCTGGGAATTGTCGCTATTTAGCAATGTCTTGCCTGCTAATTGCTAACTGCTATCTGCTAACTGCTGCCTGCAGCATACACTCAGAAAAAGGACATACTGAATTTAAGAAATTTAATGAGTAAATTTGGAAGGTTCAACTTTCTAAAAACTAGATTTAAACTCAAATTTAAATTCTTTAAATTGTGTAATTTCCCGTATGTTGAGAACTTCTTTCATTAGAGTTCTGTTACTTATTTTATTATTCAATTTAGAAATTTGTATCCGTTTTACGTAAACCTTTCTAAGTTTTAGAAATTTCTTTTCTTATATTTATTAAAAAAATGTAAAACTTTCTAGCTTTCAAAACGATTTTCTAAAATTCAGTTCCCTTTTTTCTGCGGAGTGAATGAGTAATGAAAGGTTTTGATCCAAAATACGACTCTGACCAACTCAACTCGACTCGACTTGGCTAATTCCAATTGTGGATGCAAGTCGCACGTGCAACTTGTCCAGCTGATGGACGAACACCAATCAAACTGGCTCTTGTTTTGCCAGCACTTACATGCGACTAGCTGGCTAGCTTTTGTTTGCCTTGTTTACCTGGTGGCCCCGAAAAATATGCCACTTTGAGTGGCCAACACACATACATATACGCATACACACACATACACACACACACTCACACATATACACACACGTACACAGCTGCGCTCGTTTTGAGCAGCACGCATTATTTATGTATAACGAAATGTGGCACACACAAAAATGAAGACGTAGCTGGAATACATTGACTGCCACACACACACACCCCCTCTGTGTGTGTGTGAGCGGAATGAAGATGTATGGCGAGTTGCGATGCGATGCGAGAAGTTAAGAATTCATAATGTTTATTTATATGCGAAACATATCGAGTCGAACTTTAGTAATACATCCCACCCCGTCTTTTTGCATATGCCCAGCCAACATACACTGCGTATGCATAATGTCTATGCACAGCTGCTGTTTCTCTGGCTACAGCGTCAGCATCAGCATCAGCTTCAGTTATTGCCTGCACTTATCCATCAAACTAAATGGAAGCAAGGCAGCTGCAGCTTCTGCTCCTGGTTCGGCTTCGGCTTCTGCTTCTTGCTGGCATTGGGTAATAGCTCGGCAACGGGAACAGACGCCTGTCACTCATTCATTCATTCAGTCATCATTTGTATGCAGGCTACACTACACTCAGCAAAAAAAGAAAAATATATCGACTTGAAATTAAGCCATTCGCCACACTTTTGGCACCAAGCGTATAGCTCAGCTCAGAAGGTATATTTTTAAGAATCCGGAGAAAAACTTGTTAGTTTTCGGAGCAGTTTTCTAAAATTTAGTGCGATTTATTCGCTGAGTGTACTCAGTCTAGCCACTCAGTCAGGTAGTCAGTTAGTCAGCATTAGTTGTTGGAGACAGAATGAGCGATACGCAGCAGCAGCGGCAGCAGCAGTTTTGTGTGTGTGCGGCATGCCACAAGTGATGCAGAGCATGGCTTATTAAATATTAATGCTCAGCAAAATTACTCGGCTCCAATTTAACTATACTTTTCTACCCCTAACTGCTAACTCAACAGTCGCACCTTCGCAAGTGACAGTGACGGGACCGACGGAGGCGCGCGTCGGCGATGTGGTGCCACTGATGTGTACCACGGCGCCCTCGAATCCACCCGCGGAAATCAAGTGGATGGTAGGTGGTCGGCAAATACGCAATGCCACCACCAAAACGACAGTCAGCCCCGAAGGTGAGTCTGAACTTTCTTTTATATAAATATATATATAAATGTATGTATGAATAAATAAAAATTCATATTTCATCTATGCGATTTGACATTTCAGGCGGCTCCATAACCACCTCGAATTTCACCACCGTCGTGGAGCCGAATAAGCGTTCCCTGGTTGTCATCTGTCATGGCCTCAACATGCAACTAACGGAAAATGTTGTTGCCACACACACAATCAATGTGCTATGTGAGTACGAGAAGCATTAAAAGTATTATTTATTTGAACTTTTATGCATTTGTTTTTAAAACCTACCGTGTCGAGCCACAAGTTGATAATTCCTTTAGAGAGTTCTGACTGCGTTTCTGACTATTTGTCAAAATCAAAAATGTCGATTTGAAAACTGCATATTTATTTTTATTATTACTAAAGTCGACAACTCCTAGAAAACAGCCCTACTTGAGTTTAACTTACATCTGACTACTCTGTGACATTTACAATCAATTTGATGTTGATATCATAACTCAAAAATTTTCATTCAAAAGTTTTATATTTGTATTTGGATTATTACTGTTGCATTTTACATTTTCTAAGTATGCACGAAATTCCGCAATGTATTTCCAACGATTCCTTCGAGGCGGTGCCTCATTCGGTCTCTGGTCAAAAATCTCATACGTCCTCTGTGTCCGTGGAGAAGGTGCCACGCAAGATGAAGCAGAAGCAACAAAAGGAAACGCTTAAGAGCTTGCCCCCATTGGAGGCGAATCGACTGCTAATGTGGCGCGAACATCGCCAACGCATGCTGCAAGTGGTCAGTGAGTTGGACAGATCTCCGCCCAGCTTTCAGGCGGTGCGTCTGACCGGCGTGAATGTGCTGCGCGAGAATGCGGACACATTTATGCGACGCACCCGGGATAATATCCAGATGCTGGTGGGTCTCTCGCAGACAATGCGCACCCATGGCGTCATCAATCCCTTCCGCTACGAGGCACCGTTTGTCATGTCCGCCGTGCCAGGCATCATAAGCAATATGGAGCGAATGGAACGGGATAATAGAGATCTAGGCAGACGCATCCGAGATGTGGTGAGCGAAGTGGATTCCGGTCTAGGGCCAGATGGCAAAGCCGATGATCAAACGCAAACTCAACCATTTACGATGCCCGAGCAGGCGTTGGCCAAGTACAAAGCGTTCCATCTCAAGTTGCCCGCCACGGACAAGGAGCGCTGGCAACTCTTCCGTCCGCGCATCTTCTTTGACATCTATCTGAAGGACACACGGCCGCTTGGCCGTTTTGTCGTGCAGCTGTACACTGAGGCGGCACCGCTGGTGGTACTCCATTTGGTACGCTGTTGCATGTGCAACATGCACAATAAGTTCTTGATCAAGCGACTCTTTCCCGGCCTCTGGCTGGACGTCGAGTTGCCCGCAGAGCAAGAGTCACCGTTGCATCGCCGCCTGGAGTACGATGGCAAGATCATCGACCATGGTGCCTACGACAATGTGCTCTCCTTTAGCAAGGATCACCTGCAGGGTTTCCGTGACAACATGTTCTTCTCGGTCTCCTTTAAGCCCCTTAGTGTGGTGAATGGTTCTCGCGTTGGTTTCGGTCATGTCGTCAAGGGTGGCAAGATCCTCGAGTGCCTACAGAGCTACGGCACCAAGAATGGCACTCTCAGTCGTGGCATTCTCTTCACCAGCTGCGGCGTTCTGTAATATTTACTTGCCTTAAAAGTAAATTGCAATTAAAGCAAAAGTTGTCATGCAACCGATTTGACAGTTTTTGTTCGTCGTTTATTATTGTGATTTACAAATAACTTGTAAGTCTGTATTTTGTTCTTTTAAATTTATAATTTTATAATTTGGTGCTAATATTGTATAAATCTTGGTACCAATGCGATGTGGCGGCTTCCCCAATGTGCCCTAAGGCCAAATCAGAACCAGAGCTGCAATTTAATGATGTGTCCAAGCCAAAGATTGAGATAATGAAATTGTCAAAAAAAAAGAATCCGTTTTCGACACAGGCCGAATTATTTCAGGACCATCGCCGTCGAGTGTTGACCATGAAGAGTAAGCTGGATACGAATCCACCCCAAACGTCTGTTGGATGTGGTCAGTGAGGTGGACAGCGGTCTGGGACGAAGCATAAAAACACCAAAATGCAGCCAAAAGTTCGATAAACCGTTTATTGTGCGCGACAAGGGTCTGACCAACTACAAGGATCATCACATCACGTTGCCAACTACGGACAAGCAACGCTGGCGTCTGCTGCGTCCGCACATATATTTCGATATCTATAAGAGAGATGCTCGTGCACTCGGCCGCATCGTTGTCGAGCTGTGCACGGAGGCGGCACCGCTGGTAGTGCTGCAATTGTTGCGCTGTTGCTTCTGTGATATGCACACGAAATTTCTGATTCGACGACTCTTTCCCAATCTCTGGCTTGATGTGAAACTGCAGGATAATGGCAGTGGTGAACTGCATCAGCCTCTGGAGTACGATGCAAAGATCGTTGATCATGGCCCGTCCAGTTATGTGCTCTCGTTTAGCAAGGATCACGTGCAGGGTTTTCGCCACCACATGTGCTTCTCCATCTCGTTCAGGCCGTTGCCTGTTGTGAACGGCTCACGGGTTGGTTTAGGGCATGTGGTCAAAGGCCGCAGGATACTCGATTACCTGCAGAGCTATGGCACCAAAAATGCCAAACTCAGTCGCAGCATCATCTTCACTAGCTGCGGCGTATATAAATTTTTTTCGTTATATTTTTGTGTGTCCAAAAAATTTCCCATCTGTCAGTTTACCAAATTTCAAGTATGTCAATAAAATTGTTCATGTTCGATTTCTCGGTCGCTCGACTGACTTAGTCGGTTGCCGAATAAATGTCAAAAAAAAAAAAAAAAACACGCACACACAATTTGTAGCTGAAACGATGTGGCCAGCTTGTCATCTCTGCCACATAGCAGACGCAGGTGTCTTCAACTCCATTATGCTCGCATGTTCGACGTCACTCTTCATTTGCCTCAATTAGAAGTGCTGCAAGTTGCTCTCCGATAAAAACCACAAGACAACACAGCCAAGCACACAAAATAGAGAACAGCGAACAGTTTACAACTCAGAGAGGTTGAGTAACTACACTCACAGAAAAATAAAGCTGATTGTTACAAATTCGAACAGAAACTAAATTTGTGAAATCGAAGGTTGGATTTTCGAAAAATCAGGGTTTAGCTTTCTTAATTTTTTTGTGGATTTTTCTAAAATGTAGACAAAAATCCAGCTATTTCTTATATTTCGTATTTTTTTCTAAAAAAAACAAGAACAAATTTTTTGTTTGGCCAGTGTAGCTAGTGGCTAATAGCTGTCAGTGCTCGATAACAAGATGCGAAACTCGCCAAACTTGGCTTATTAATAATTGCTCGTTTTCTGGACAGATTTTGGCTAGTTTCAGCTTTGACTTATCCGCCATCAGCAGCAGCAACAGCAGCAGTGAATAAAACCAGCTGTTTGTGTGTGTGTGTGTGTGTGTGTGTGTTTGTGGCTGTGTGTGTTTGAGCACTTGAAGGCCCTGCTGTTTGGTTGCCTTTTTCGCCGTTGTCCACGCGTCCCTTTTGTGCACTCCTGCAGCGCTAATTAATTTTTCTGACCAGCATCCACAGAAAACAGAAGCAGCGTTGCCCAAAAGCGAAAGCCGACTGTGAGATTTACATTTATTACCCATACTGCCCAAGCGCCTCGGGGTAATGAGCGTATCTCCCCCTTTCCAGCCACCCACATCGCCGCTCTGTAAAAACCCAACCCATTTCCATATTATGGGCAAATGACAGAGCCTGCTTTGTGCTGACACACTGCAGCTGGCCAGCTTGCCAGTTGGCCAGTTTTGGCCAAAAAGAGAATTCTTTGGGCCATTCTTTCGCAGCAGTAGCAGCGCATTTAGAAATAGAATGTTCAAGGCCGCTCTGTGTGTGTGTGTGTGTGTGTATGTGTGTGTAAGTGTGTCTTATATGGATAGCCCCAAGGGAGGCTGCCACCCTCCAGATACTTTACATTTACTTTATGCGCGGCAAATTAAATAATTTTAATTTTTATTGTTTGGCCAGCGACTCGACTCGACTCTCGACTCGACATCACAGCGGTTGGTCCTAGTAGGCCATAATTTGTTGGCTGGCTCGTGGCTAAGTTTTTGGCCCAACAGTGTTTTTTCTTTTTGGTTTCTTTTTCTTTTGTTTTTTCTTTTTTTTTTTTGAGGTCGTTTTATGGTATGTGCTGACGCTGAACACGTTTTTCTGTCTATCTATTCGCAGATCCGCCCGCGCCGCCATTAATTTCGGGCTATATAGAAGGACAAATTATACCAGCTGGGTCGGTGCAAAAACTGCTCTGTGTCTCATCGGGCGGCAATCCGCTGGCAACGTTAACGTGGTATAAAAACGACAAGCGGGTGAGTTTTTTTCTTTGGTTTTTGCACAACATTTTGCTGCATTTGCAGCGCACTAAACTAAACGATATGCAGCACACTGACAAAAAAAAAGAAGTGGAATGTAAATGTAAAGCACACACAGAGACAGATAGGCAGACAGGGCGACAGACGGAGCGCCATGCTATCACCAGCAGACAACAAACATGCACAAAACAATAATGGCCCTTTTGTTGACCATTTCCGCTTCCGGTTTATGGGCTTAAAGTGCTAATAAGGCAGTTCGTCCCGACCGGCTTCGCTTTATCTGCCAGTTTACTCTTACATTTATACACTCGAGAAAAATAAGCAGCCTGCATTTTAAAAATTCACCAAGGCAACTCTCCATATTATTTGAAATCAATATTCTTAAAAACAAGGGTTTTTCTTTCATTAATTGAAGGCTGAATTTTTTGTAAAATTTAGAAAAAATATGTCTTATTTGCAGGGAGTTTTTCCGTACGTTAACATGAGCTTTATTGTTGCTTAAACAAGTCATTTACATTTGTGACTTAAGATTTCCAATATACAACATTTTATATAGTTTGGATAGTTAGATAGTTTATAAATTCATAAATTCATTCAGAAAAACTTTATATCCTCTCAGTTTGATTTTTTTCCCAGTGTACACTGTTCTTCTTCTTTCGGCTTTGCACCTGCTTGCTTGATGAGGCTATCTGTTTATCTGGCTATCTGGGCTGTATCTGGCAATTGTCTCAGTGGCTGAAATACAAATTTAATCTTTGCCTCGATTCGCCATCAGCCAAATGCCATCAGCGGAAGTGGTGGCCACAGTTGCTCAACTGTTCTTGTTGCTGTTGCTGCCACTGTTGCTGTTGCTGTTGCTGCCGCTGTTGCATACTTATGGGTGCTGCTTCCCGTTGCTTCCCGTTGCAGCAGCTGGTTTGCTTGATATACAACAAATGCCAAGTGGCCAAGGCTGCTGCTGGTTTCTGTCACAGCAGCGGAAATAGCAAACAAACAACTGCTACACGCCAAGTTCTCCACACCCCAAGCAAATTCTCCACTTTATCGCCGCTTGCGGTTGTTATCTATCCCAGCCGCCGCATCCCCTCCCATCAGCCTCTGGGGAGGGCGGCGATGCTCATCTGTGTGCACAGATTAAATGATATTTTATCAACAAAATTAAAATGCGCTGTGTTTTGTGCTCCTGGCTCCAGCTGCTGCTGGCTGTTGGCTGTTGCCTGTTGGCTGCTATTGCCTGAGTCTCTTTGCATATATGCAACATATTGCCAGCAGTTGTTGTTGTTGTCGCACACCTTGTGTGTTATACCGAGCACACAAGCCGAGCACTATATAATGCTGTTGAAATGTGTAATGCATTAAAGCAGACAACTTGATCAGGTGTAATTTATTATATAGCTGCAAAGAATTCCCAATCACTTGCATGGAGTACTTTATTACTTTCCAGTAAAAAATAAGTAGAATATCTGACAAAAGTAAAAATAGAAATAGTTGCACGGTTATTAAGACTACTTTCTTGTTATGTGCTTTTCAAAGGTATTGAAAAATACTACTCCGATCGACCGCATAAAAAATATTCATTCCTGTGTAACTGTTTATGCAAACTAGTCCCTTAGTTTTAATGTTATCCAGAGGAAACCCGATATATACCCAGCTCCTTATGCTACAGGCACTATATTGTCAATGCCAGCCGAATCGGATCAACTATCGGATCCGATAGCTTTCATGGAAACAATCAGTAGATATTTTCCCAAACAAACTTTCACAATAAGCTTCCACTTTTTGGAAAAAAATCAATACCGGAATACAATATTCTATAGCTGCCATAGTAACATGAGTTGTTTAAATTTTTGAATTAAGATATAATTTTGATGCCAGCAATTTGTTGTTTGAAGGTGCATTTACCATTGAGATGTGTATGATTATATATGTGATGTGTATATTATTATGTATACATGTTCTGCACCTCCTTTCCAGATTAACTCTGTCATTCGAACAGCGGACAGGTCGGTTTCAGCTGAAATAACGATACTGGCTAATGTGACAGACAATCAGGCGCAATATCGTTGCGAGGCCTCGAACAGTGCCACCGAAATTCCACTCTTCGAGTCCACCACGCTCAGTGTGCACTGTGAGTAGTTGTACGAGTTTTTACTGTGGTTGTCGATGTTGTATGTGTGTGTGTCTACTGCTTACAGTTGCGCCAGAGACGGTAAAAATACGCATTGAACCGGAAGAGCTGAGACCTGGCACAGAGGCAACCATCATTTGCGACTCGAGCTCAAGTAATCCGCCGGCAAAGCTGTCCTGGTGGAAGGATGGCATATCCATTGAAGGTACGTAAGCGCCAATAGAATTGGAACTTTGCCCATGAAGCCGGCATCAGACATGGACTTGGCGGCGCCATTTTCTCCACAGTCGCTGCATTTTTTAAAGGCGTTGCCACGACAACATCCGGCTCGGCTTTGGCTTGGTTTGCTTGCCAGCCAAGTCAGCCAATGTCCAGTTCACTAAAATAATATCACGCCCATACTAATTTCTCTCTCTTTCTCTCTATCCCTCTCTCTCTCTCGCTCTTTCTCCCTCTCTTTCTCTCTCTCTCTCTCGCTTTCTCTCTCTCAATTGCAGGCATTAATAATACGTCGAAGCCAGGTCTGTGGGGTGGCACCGTGTCCACGCTCGAGTTCAGGCTAAACATCAGCCAGGAAATGAACGGTGTCGTCTACACTTGCCAAAGCGCCAACGAGGCACTGCAGCGCAGCGTCCACGAGGCAACTAGTCTCAATGTCCTGTGTAAGTAGTCAGTTCATCTACTTCTCTACTCGTCTACCGTCGTCTGGCTACTAATTGAGCAATTAGACCTAGTCACAATTCTTAATTTAAATTTGAATTGAAATTGCAATTTCAATTACGGAAAAAAATAGTAGCACCACTCTAACAACAAATCTGTTCAAAGCAACCTATGAATACGTTTTTAGAATGGTCATAAAAAAGTGAGAACGAAAAAACTATAATTTAAATTTAATAAAAGCTAAAATTAAAAATTAAATATTATTTATTTATTACTAAAAAAAAATGGCTAAACTGAATATTTATTTTTTCATACGTGAAAAAGAACATTGTAGTAGCGCTATTATTTTGGCCGCAACTGTATATTTTTTCCCACTTTTCTTCGATCTCAGTTGGGCCCAAGTTTGTACCGCCCCCGTCGACGACCTCGGTGGGCTTGGAGGGTGAATCGTTGCAGGTGCCGCTGCAGGCGAATGCGAATCCGGAGCTAATCAGCTACACGTGGACAAAGAACGGTGCGGTTATACCGCAGGATAACCCTGGCGAGCATCGCATCTTTGCCGATGGTGCCGTTCTCAACTTTACCAAGCTGCATCGCGAAGATTCTGGCGTCTATTCCTGCACCGCCAGCAATTCGCAGGGCAAAGCCAGCATCAACATAACAGTCGTCGTCGAATGTGAGTAGATCAAATGAAGGATTACATGCAACTCGATTCTATTGTAAGCTGCTTCTCCTTCCAAGATGGCACCACCATCAAGTCCGTGTCGGAGAATATCATTGTCAGTCCTGGCGAGGATGCAATGCTCTCGTGCAGCGTCGAAGGCAAACCTCTCGAACAAGATCATGTCAAATGGGAGCGTGTCGGCTACGAGATGAAGGAGAAGACCACAACGACCTTCACAAATGGAACTGCCTATTTGCACATTAAGAACGCCCAGCGCGAAGATGTCGGCAATTTCCGTTGTGTGGCCGATAATCATGTCGCAAATCCCACCAATCGCGACGTGCTCCTCATTGTTAAGTGTAAGTCAAAAATGCCAATACTTCCCACCGATTCTATGCCTAATCTCAACTTTGTGACACAGTTGCACCCGAGATTACCAAATCGCCGACGTTGCTACGTGCAGCAAGTGGCACCGGGGAACGCGGACGGTTGCCTTGCCGGGCGCAAGCATCGCCGAGGCCGCAATTCATTTGGCGTCAGGAGCAGAAGGAGCTGCCCATCAATCGGACGTTCAAATATGAAGTGGAGGAACGCAAGATCGACTCCCTCACCTACGAGTCGACACTGATCGTCGAAAAAGTGGCGCCTGCCGACTACGGTGCCTACGAGTGCATCGCACGCAACGAACTCGGCGAGGATGTGGAAACGGTGCGACTGGATATAACATCGCCTCCAGAACCACCGCTTAGTCTCAACATACTGAATGTTACCCACGATACGGTGACTGTGGCTTGGACGCCCGGCTTCGATGGCGGTCTAAAGGCCTCTTACCGTGTGCGATATCGGTACGTAAACCCAACCCCGGTCCACAATCACAACCCCAATCCACAAGCCCAACCCCATTAGCATGCTCAGTTCATTCCATTGCAATTACGGCAAATGTCACGAGCACTAATGAAATTGCCAGCTCAGCCAGAAGGATGTGGCAGCCCCAGTGCCCTACCACTACTCGTTGCACGTCCCTTCTCGTTCTCATCTGTGGCATATCTGTCTCGTTGCAGCATGGCTGACCGCGAGCAGTACAAATACATTGACGGACTTGCCAACAGTCACAAGCTTACCATCGCCGGCCTGCGTATGAATACTCTTTATCTGTTTTCGGTCATGTCATGGAATGATTTGGGACAGAGCTCCTACCTGCCGGATTTGGCGCGTGCCCAGACCAAAGGTAAGCAACGAGCATCCGCGCAAAATATTCAAATTAGCTAGCACGGCAGCTGGGCGGGTCTCTCGAACTACCCATGGATCTGTCAGGCTGCGGGGAATTCTAACGGTCGCTTGATGGGTCTGTCGGACTGTCGAGTGGTCTGTTGGTTAGCCGAGGGGTCTGTCCCATTGATTTATGTGGCATTTATGGACAATATACAGCCGATGTACTCCTGCTCCTATTACAACTCCTACATCAGCTAGAGATTGAATGCGAGGCTGTCACAGCTGAATAGCTTACTGTATTACTCAATGATCTCTCCTCTCCCACTCTAACTTTATCTTCTGCTGCACGCCTAATTGGAATTGGATATACAACACACACAGAGGCTCCTCCGCCATCGCAGCCCGCATCATCGTTGGGTGGCGGACCACCGACTACCAGCCAAACGCCGTTAGGCGGCACATCTGGTATGCTGTTGGTGGGCGTGGCTGCTGGCATAACGGTTGTGCTGCTCAATATCTTTGTCATCGGCTGCTGCCTGCACAAGCGCAACGAGAAGCGTCTGAAACGAGGTACCGCTACTGCTAGTAGTAGTTGTTGCACTTGTTATTGTTATTGTTGCTATTCTTCTATTGTCAGCATTTCAGCATTTCATGTAATTTGCATTTAAAACGCCGCCAGTCTTGCCTCTTGTGGCACGTTTCGTGCTCCGGTCAACATCAGGCGCGGCGCTAATTTCATTTGCCCTATGTCACAAGTTGAGGCATCCACAGCCACAGTTGCCATTGTGAGTCGTACCGAGGTTTCTACGTGATTTGCGTCACTTTCGCATTCCTTACCCGGACACACACACACACACACACACCGACACAGAATACTATCCACGAGCCTTTTTGCTACCCGTTTGGTCCCCGATGCGTCTGCGTCATTTTTATATTTATTGGAGTTTCTCATTTCGTTTCGCATTTATTTATTATTTTATTTTTGCAAGCATATTTTCCTGTTTTATTTTCATTCTCGTTCTCGTTTCGATTCGATTCGTTTGGTTTGCTTTATTTCGGACTTTATTTGCGACATCGTCGTCATCGGCTGGAAACAGGAGTTGAACTGATGCCAACCGAGTTAACGGAGGACTCCACAAATACACCGAATCTGGTCATAATTGCCATCTCTCTGGCGGCATTCGGATTCCTTTTGGTCAATGCGGCGCTCGTTGCTTGGTTCTTTGTGCATCAGCGACGCAAAAAAGGTTCGTTGACACACATTCACTCATTATTTATTATTATTTTTCCTATTTTTATTATTATTATTATTTTTTTTAACATACCTTAAATAAGAGTGCGGTTTCTTTGCTGTTCCTCCATACCTTTACTGTTTATTGTTATTATACGTTCGATTCCTGGCATTATTATTATTGTTTTCATTATTATTGTTAGTTAAAATATCCGAAATATTTAGTTGTTTTTCCATAAATTTCCAGCTTAGTATTATTATTTAACATACCTGAAATATTATGTTCGATTCTTGGGTCTGCGAGGAAACCCCAGTTGTTTCTTCAAACAATTACTTCTTAATAGTATTGTTAATATTGTTTAACGTGCCTTAAATATACCGTTCCATTCTTTGGTTTTTGTGGTGAATCATAAGTTGTTATGTTCGCTTCTTGGGTCTATAGGGGATTTTCCGTTGTTTCTTTGGCATAAAGCTTTGGCCAATTTGCATTTGGATTTGAGTTCAGCGAAAACTCTTATCCCTGGCATTATCTTTGGCTGGCACTTGGCGGCGTTCGCACCACTTCCGCCAGCTCCACAGGAAGTCAGCGCGTTGTGCAACTTCCTTTTTCTCTCAGTGGACAGAGACGTCAACGTCGACGCCGACGTCGCTGCTCACTTTATGCTGCTCACTAAACAATTTCCTGCATATACATAGATGATAGATACGCAAATATATATTTCTGAGTGTGCACAAAGGTGGCGCTAAAGTTCATGGCTAACAAGGAATATATATACATATATATATATATATATATATCTGTTTGGATATATATCGTATATGCGCAATATGCGCTTCTTGTAATTTCCGCGAGCAGACCTGACACAGACACGGAGAACGTGGCAAGGAAACACCAAAAGCAAAAAGCAAAAAGCAAAAAGGCAGAAGGCGATAAGCAAAAAGGCTAAAATAAAAACGAATTGAGAAATAAAAGCACAACGCTCTAAGCAGTCAACAAGGTTATAATGATGACAGAAAATAATGATGCATCCTGGCAACGGACAGCAGTCAGCAGCAAGGACGACCCGCAGGCCATGCCAAGTGCAACTGTTTATTGAACAACGACGTTGCCAGGCAGGCAGGCAGGCAAACAGGCACCCCTTGCTACATGCCACATGCCCTATCCAGTTTGCCACACTTTGGCCATGGGCCGAAGATAAATGTGCATCATTTTCTTAGCTCAACGCACAATCTTACGGAAATCAGATTGCTGCTGCCAGACCACGGACAGACAGACAGACAGACAGAAACTGGACTAGAAAATGGAGCGTGCTGGACACGTGCTGTCCGCTTCAATTTGCAGCTGTAGCTACGGATTGTTTATTAATATGGGAATTATATTTCAACAGGCCAAGCGAACGAAATATATATAAATATGAGCAATCCTGCACAAGCCAAACCAATCGACCTATCGAAAATTGCAACATTTCTTGGCAAGTCAGGTCGCAAGAAGCCAAAACCAAACTTCCAAATGACATGGCACATATAAAAATTCTTGGCCAAGCCATGCGCTTACCAAATTATTTTTCATTGAGCCAAATTTAGTGGCTTAGCACGTCACGCAACCTCAGCCAGAAACAGACCGAGCCGCATTTCCTCAATCAGACTTTGCCCAAATGCAAACGTACCAAAATTGTGTATACGCATTTATAAGTGGGTCAAGTCAGGGATCAGGAATCAGGGATTCCAGCTACAAGCCGTCCTTGGCCACAGTTTGTTCAGAGATACTTGTACATATTGCGTATACGCTCCGTTGCATATTTGCAGTTATAATGCATGCTCTCATACACACGGGCAGTGTTTGACTTATAAGTCGCTTAACTTATCTGACAGTTCAACTTTTGACGGCATATGAAGTTGAAAAAAGCAGCATGCGTGAATTACTTTTAGCTACACTCCAAAAAAGAACGTCGCCCTGAGAACTACAAAGTTTTCATAGTTTTTAGATTTTTAATTTTCAAATTGAAGAAAACTTTTGAAATGTAGAAAAATCTCCCATCTTTAATTAAGAACAGAAAAACTAGATGATGAGTTACACTTGTCGAATTACAAAAACGCAGTTCAATCTTTTTTCTGAGTGTATCTGTCACTTGCGTAAATATAATGAAATTTGTTGCAAAACAGATAAGCAAATTTGCCAGAGCATGGTATAACATTATACCTCTCTCTCCCTTCTCTCTCTCCCTCTCTCTCTCTCTCTCTGTCTCTTGCTCTGTTTGTCTGTGTTTGTATTTCATTTAATGAAGTTCGACTCGTTGAAAAGGCGCCCTGTTGCAAGTGTTGCAAGGATCTGCAGTTGGCGCTTTTGTCCGCATCCTCCATTCTCAATGCCTGTGTCGGAGTCTGTCTGTGAAATGTGGGCCAAGATTTTTGACATTATGAGCGTTAAGCGCGAAGCGAGAACCGAGGCACTTCTCTCTACTAGCGAAGCATGAACAGGACACAGCCGCAGGACATAAATAATATATTTTTCTTAGAATTCAGTTTGCTTTATTATATGGGATAAGCGGGAATTGGTATTAGTGTGGGTATAAAAGCACTTGGCCATTTCTATCCTCAATTTCCAGTTGCACGCAGCAGTTGTATTTGAACAAATGACGCGCTTGAATATGAGATGCAAGAACCCCAAACAAATTCGGACTCCCCCGTCTCTTCCTCTCCCTCTACCCCTCATCCCACACAAGTGCGACAAAAGAAATGCATATTTCAGTCTTAACAGCCGCTTGTTACAAACCAAAAAATAAGAAACTATTAAGAGAGCCAGAAGGCTGCCAGCCAAAAGAGAAAAAAAAATTATTAAAAAGAGAACTGTCTTGCCCAAAAAATATTTTTTATGACAATGTTCGGCTAGCTTTTGCTGCCGCTTCCATAAGCTGATAACTGACAATGCCCAAAAGCATTTTTTCCCGTTCCTTTTTTTTTTTTGGCCATAAAGGAGTTGTCAGGGAAACTGGTGCGTTGGCCAGAATGACAGCGTTTGCTAAAAGCCCCCGAGTGGGTGGACAAGAGTGCGAACCGGAAGAGAATATGGAATAGAGAAGGGGCATGGAAGGAAAGAGGGAACTTGGCGGGAAATTGAGACTGGTGGACAGCTTTGGGCCCGAAGAGATATCTGTGCATATTTCAATGCTTTCGCTAGCTAGAAACTTGACTTGTGGGCTTCTTGCTGTTGCTGTAACTGTTGTGTTTTGGCCCCCTTGGATATGCATTTTTAATGTGCATTTGTGCTTTTGTGTCAAAATGCCGCAACACGGAAATGAAAATCACCCTCAGCCTCAGTCCCAGTTTACACACCCCCAATAAAAAGAGAAGAAAATCATCCCAGCTGTGTGCCGCAGCGGACATGTCTAAGAAGCTTTCGCCATTTCAGTTGACCGATAAACTATGCCAAAAGTCCACTGTGGTTGGCGCTTCAACTTTTTGACTGTTTCCTCCCCTTGGTCATTGACCTCGACTGGACATCGGTTGGCTGCCACATATATACATACATCATTTCTAATAGTTATCGCCTTTTCAGATATGAAGCGAGCTGAAAATTAGTTTTTGGACATATTAAAATTTCTATTTAGCAAGTATTGAATTTAATTTATTATTTCTTTTTAATGTACTAATATCAGTCGACACAAAGAATAAATTAAATTGAAAATAAAATAGAATTTTCCAGCGACACAGATACACACACCCATAAACTAGTGTCAATAGCGGAGGGTAGGGGGTTGCCACACAAGGCAAAAGTTTTGTGCCAACGTTGCCACAAGCCATAAGCGAGATAGCGAGAAAACAAACGAAAATCACTTGACTTTAACACTCCTTAAACAATCGACTACTCAACTCGGACTCTGGCTCTGACACTGACTCTGGCCATCGAATCTATTGAGATAAGGACAGACACACACACACAGACACACACACACACAGGCTGTCATTGACGCCATTGCCAATGTCCAAAAGTTAAAAAGTTTGTTGCTTAGGTTTGCTATCCCAAACTGAATGCTTAAAAATTGTCTTCTCACATGCTATCTATATATATGGCTATATACTTTTGAGTTGATCAATATTCTCGCAATTTGTGTACTAAGCAAGTAGGAATTGTCGAATGAGCTCGACTACGATATACCCCGTAAGCCAGCTGTTAAATATTAAATATAAATCTAGTTTTATTGTCAAACTCATCCTCTCTCCCAACTATTAAGTTTTAAATATTATATTCTAGTTTTTGCCAAGTTGTCGTTTAATAAACTTTTTCAACTCAAATGTAGGCATGCTAGGAAGTACCCTCATTTCTTATGCCTCATGGAGTTGGATTTGCTTCCTCCTACCTGTTATGTTTACCCTTTTTCAATGGGTTCAGTTTATAAAAAGGCAGACTGCCGTTAAGGTTTAGCTCAAGAGAAGTGAGGCAAGCACAGAAGACTCTGGCAAACACTTGTCACACTGTGCATTCTGCTGACAAAAAAGTCGGTAAAGTCCGAATAAAACTGGCAGGTTTTTTTTTCTTGCCAGAGATTAAGAGAAAAAGCTTCGAAGCAGACGTAACCGTCAACACAGCGACGTCATTAACTTTACTGACGACCGCAAAAGCTGTCTAAGCCGATCCCCTCTCCCACTCGATCCTTACATACATATATAAATATATATATATAAATACATATATATTGGCAGGAGGAAAACGGAACAAATCCGTTCACTCTCTGTCTGTTTGCTTGTCTGTCCAGATTTTTGGGTTTGCCGTGGCATAAGTGCAAAATTTGTAATCTCTGTGTTCGGGCACAAAGTGCAGCAGCAACAACGTCCTCTCGACTTCTAGTTATTTGTCGTCTGGTACAATGAACCACCCTCCCCTTTTACCAGCCCGCCAGCCCCCTCCCCTTCACAAGTTCTGTGTGGGTTTTTGACAGTGATAAGCTTGGCAGCCCAACCTTTAATTCTGTCTATACTCAGAACTGGCCAGTTGGCAGGTTGGTTTTAAAAGTCGAGTTTACCTTTGACAATCGCAGCGTTTTTGTTTTTATATAGACGGGTCTATTTTAATTTGATATATATGTGTATATACATATTGAAGACAGACCTATTCATTTTAACCTTTTAAAGTTGATTGCGGTTCTGTTTTTTTGTTGTTGTCGCTTTCTCTGGCATTGCTGGATGCTGCCACGTGTCAGCGTGAATAAGCCATATGACAAATGCCATACAAAAACTTAAAAAAAAAATAATAAAAAACATGTTTTTATTTCACTAAACTATGAATGTATTCGCACAGCATTCGTGAGTGCAACTACTGCGAGCAACATATTTTATTTACTACTTACGGACAGCCCATAATAAATAAGCGACGACGTGTCCACAACAGACTGGGGCAACTCGCCAACTGACGACCTCTGCACTAAAATTCATTCACATTTAATTACTTTGCTGAAATTAATGCAAGTTATATAGAGAATCTTATGGCATTAGCTTGTTGTTGATTAGTGATATCAGCTATCGGCTGACAACAGTTTTGGCATGTGCAAGTTGCAATTCAGTATAAATGCTATCCAAAAAAAATTGGTTAGAAACACAATGTTGATTCGAAATTCATGTTTAAATTACACCCTATGAAATCCATTTTGGAATGTCTTACAACTTTTCTTGTCGAAGGCGATCAGATCTTAATTGATTATGCGAACAATTTGAAAATACTATTTACATTTGGGATTCATATACAAATTCTGCAAATGATTTTAACTGCGAGCTGAAGGACTATACTCCATGTTAGTTTTTATCACCTAACATTTTTGAAAAATGCTGCCAAGGAAATAGCAACAATAACAACACGTAGCTACTAATATAGTTCCAGTTATTTTCCAACAAAATATTGCTATTAATCAATAACGATGTTTTTCTTAACTTTTATTTTATTTTTCAATGGAATCTGCAACTGAACCTGAACAACTCAACACGATGATGTTTTTGTGCGAATATGGAAACAACTTATGATGCAAATGCACTCAACAAATTTACACACACACAAACACAAACACACACACTCGCACACACACACACATTATACACACATCACATTGACTTTGTGGAAAACACGTGTTAACCATGTGGCGCGGTCATTTTGTCGTTGCCATTTGTGAAAATGTGCCATGAATCATTTAATGGCATTTTATATAAAAATTTAATTGCATTTTACTCTATCCCTCCCTCTCACCCTCTCGCTCTCTCTATTTTTCTCTCTCTCTCCCATGGAATTCTACGCATCACCGAACTGAACATCGTGCATTGATTTTAACCCTTGACCAACGTCAACAACAAACCAAAAAAAAATGCGTCGGCATAAAAATGGATGACGACGCTGGCAATGCACCAAATGTGAATAATTTAACACAATGCACACGCACCCACATACACACACACAACACACGCTCACCCACACCCACACTCCTTCTGTCACCTACCCACCCCCCGTCTGGGCAACAAATTTGCTTGCTCTGCACTTTGAAAAATCTTTACTATTTGCATTTGATTTGCATTGCCCGAAACTATGCCCATCCCCTTACATCCACTCACACTCTCACACACGCCCACATCTACGCCTCTGGCATAACAACAACAACAACAACAATTGGGGTGCTCCGCCCGTGCGGTGTTCCAAATGACTGGCGCACTACGTTGTGCCTGCTTGCCGCCCAATCAATTTTCGGCATGTCACTGCCAATTACACCTTTTCAATATTTGCGCCGCATACTTTCTACCCACCTTTCTTCTTTTTCCTCTGCCATCCCACTATCAATCTCTCCATCACATTCTCTCTCTCTCTCTGCATCTCTCGCTTATTCTCTGTGTTTGTCGCATCCAGTGGCGGAAACTACAAATCAACCAGGCAAAACGGCGACCATCGAAATGTACGCGCCCAGCTCGTACAATGACACCGTTACCGGCGAGACACTGTCCAGCGTGTCGGAGAAGAGCGAGTCCTACTCCAATGAGGGCAGTCAACCGGAATACATTGTGAGTATACCAAACACACACACACACACACACACACACACAACCACACACTACACTCATCAAAAAAAGTTCTACTTTATTTGTGAAAATAATAGAAATTACTTACAAAGGTTTGCCCTAAATCCACAGTTCCAAATATTTTTAGAAATATTTTCTATTATTAAGAAATGCATTTCTAAAATATATAACTCAAAACCATGATTCTTAAAAAAACAACACTCTACAAATTAGACATGTTTTAAGAAATTCAAGGCCTGTATTTTTAAAGGCCACTAGCCAAAATTTTGGGAATTTACTTGCTGAATCATAAGTTGAGTTACACTTGGCAATTTTCTAAAATTCAGTGCGAATCTTGTTTTTTTTTTTTTTTGCTGAGTGTACAAACGAACGAACGAATTCAGTTTTTAGTTCCACTTTTTAAACCAAAACTATTTTTGCTGGTTGTGTTCGGTGTGCATGAATATGCAATTTGTAAACGAGCTTGGGGCCCAGAGGGAAATGTCGCCTTATCCAGCGAGGAGCTGGCAAAGAAGGTAACAAAACAACGTGCACTAAGCCAGTTGTCAACCAAAAAAAAAAAAGAAACAGACAAAAAAATTATGGGCTGCCTTAAGTTATTGCCAGTAGCTTGAAATTACAACTGAACGCCGCGACTCGACCTGAAGCTGGGAATATGATGTGGATGGGATACGGTTGGAGTTTGGGTTGTGGGTAGAGACTGTTGACATCGAGGTCGCCGGAACTGGATGCCAGTTAAGGCAAGCAGCCGGAAGCAGCGCCATGCTAAGACGTCGTGATTAATTACGCACTGCTGATGTTAATAATGATGAGCGCGAGTCCAAAACCAAAACCAACTCGTGGCAAGGACAACGGCAAACAAATCGTTTCAAATTATTAAAATCATTTATTACCAACGTAATCTTGCTGTGCGGCAAAGTAACCACAAAAACTGCCGCCTAATGCTCAATGTTAAAGACCTCAACTCAACTCAACTCAACTCAACTCTCAACTCTGCCTGGTGTCTGTTATAAATCAGCATGCGTATACGCAACGTGCAACCGCCCCCGTCGACAAACTGACAGACTGACAGATGGACAGACTGAGAAGGTGTCGTCCATGTCGTCGCTGTCATTGCCGGCTGTCAATTATGCGCCAATGACTTTCAACGCCCTCCACAAAACAACAGACTCAAGTGCGGAATAATTACGGAAAAGTGTTTCGGGCCAAAATCAGTTTCAATTTCAGATATGGAGATCTGATGTTGAAAATTGTTCGTTGTTGTTGAGCTGCATTTCTCTGATTGTTTTGTTTATTACACAAATTGATGAAATCGTATTAATTAATAAAATCGAAAATCAAATTTAAATCAGAAAATAAGAAAAATGTGTGACTCTCATATTTTTGCAGGACGAGGCGCGAAAGAAGGCAGCATCGACGTATCTGGTGGAGAGTGCGGATATGCCGCCGCCCAGATATCAAAAGGATGGCACACTGCCAGCATTATATCCAAATAATATGGGTAAGTCAAGATCGGGCTAAAGCAATGATAACGCTCGATGTAGATAAAAAAAAAGTGCACATAAAACGCATTTAAGATAATTAACTTTTGACCAACAAGCAAAGAAACAAGAAAAACAAACTTTGTACGAGTGCTGTCAGCATGTCAGGCGTCCATGCTGCAACTGCCCCGCCTCCTTGCCATTTGCCACTTGCCAATTCACAGTGTGCTCGTTGCAGTTGTTGCCTGATTTGATGCCATGATTGCAATCAAAGCTAAAAATAAAAGCGATGTAAAAACGGAAATCGGTAAAAATGCACACAATCACACACACAACCAGCGAGAAAGAGAGAGAGAGAGAGAGAGAGCAGCATGTAGCATGCAGCATGCGGCATGCTGCAAGAACTAATACCCCAAGTACGCCGCGGCAGCTGAAAATTCAATTTGAGTGCGCAACATCTCCATCTTAATTGTAATTGAGCAGCAAAGTTTTTTGCGAGTCTTGATTTTCAATTGAGTCATGAGAGTGGCTGAATCTGGCTGAGAGTGTGCGAGTGTTAGTGTGTGTGTGTGTGTGTGTGTGTGTGTGTGTGCACACTAGAAACCAAATCACGTTCTATGCTGCTGCTGCTGCACTAATTTAAGAAGAAGTCACAATTTAAGGAATACCGATCGCATCTATTTATCTATCAGCCCTGGAAATTACCGTATGAAAATGGAAAAATAATAACTGCAAAGGAAAGAAAGAAGAACGTAAGGAAAAGACAATAGTCGTGGCATTATAATAACATTGAAAGACTCTGCTGAAAGCAACGGCAGCTGCATTTGAAATGCAAAGCGTAAAAATAATAAAAATACATTAGCTGCAAACTTTTGGCCTCTGTCTTCTGTCTGTCCCGTCTGTCTGTGTGTCCTCTCTTGTCGCCTTGTCACTTGGCCCCTCTGTCTCTCTCTCTCTCTCTCTCTGCCTTTGTCCCCGTCTCGACTCGAAAGTAAAATACAATTACCTTATGTCAACGAATTTGGCAAGTGGAGCTTACTTCAAAAGTAGCTGCCATTACAGCAACAAGGCCAATAGCAACGACTTGCTTGCCTTTCCACAAATAAACGGAGACGACTCCAGCACGCGTAATTATGTATGCGTCTGCGTGCTAAAAAACAAAAAACAAAAAACCGAAAGAATGAAAAAAAAAACACAAACGTCAACAAAAAAAAAAAAAGAAACCATAGAAAAACACGCGAACGGATGAAAGAAAAAGATGTGAAAACAAAAATCTCCCCAGCGGCAGCAAAATTAAAATGCTTGCCGGAAACTGAATCTCAAACAAGCCCTCAAGGCTATAATTCCCCATGAGGGAGAGCTGTCGGGATATATATACAAATGTACATAGCTACACAGAACAAAAAGTGCCCTGAAGTAAATAAGTTTTTCTTGTTTTTTGGAAACAACAAAAAAAAAAGAAAATTAATTTTTAAAAAATGAATAGACTGATGTTTTTCTATTTTTAGAAATACTTTTATTACTATAAACTATTACCAGCTTTATTCAATTTTAGTATACGGGGAAATCAGAAAAAAGTAGTGTTTATTAATAATATAAGCAAGAAAAAACTAATTTACGCTTATGGCAACAGCCAGAAAAATAGATATCCATTTTCTAAATTTTTGAAAAATGTTCACCGAAGCTAAGACAAATAAAACCTGAGATACAGAAATATAGCGAATTTAAAAAATAAAACTAGCGAATTTTTTTCCGAGTGTACATAGATAATATAAACATATATTTGCAGCTGGTGGCACGCGTATTTTCTTGTTAGTTTTCGCCACCTGCTGCTGCTGCTGCTGTTGCTGCTGGCTCAGTTGAGATCAAATAATAGATGAGCAACAACAACAACAACAGCATGTCCATGTCCTTTGCTATAGAGCCTCACTGTATAAAGTATGCCAGTTGCATTTAACCAAAAGCAAACTGTGTGCCGCATTTTTAATGAGATGCTATTCAAGATGCCACCCTGTTAATGAGCACCAGCCACCGCCATAGAAGGCAGCTGTTCGGGCGATTTGGCAACTACAACTGTCACAACACACACACACGCATATGTAAATATATACAAATATATATATATATATATATCTGAAATGTCACGCTTCCAGCCAGTGGTTAGGCCTTGGCCAGTTTAAAGGCAAAGCTGCAAAGTGTTGTTCACATTTATTTTCTAGCAAAAAACTTCTACGAAAAATTACCAATTACCAATTACAAAAGTTGACTGTGTGGCAGACAACATTTTTGCTATTAATATGAAATGAATGTTGGCACCTGAAGCAATATGGCCAGAATCTGGCCAATTACACACATTACATATGTACAAAGATGGGTTTTCCTTTTTTGTTTTCTTTTGTCTTCTGTTGCTTGTTTCGCTTTGATTTGGATTTAGTATTGCGAGCGTTGCTCACTGATCGAAAAATCAATAATTCATGAGAAAGGCTCCCCAAACTGCGCAGCAAAGCCAAGCAGCTGGCTGTAAGTCTTGTTCGTAGCACTCATTGTTCAACATGCGAAATGTACAACATACGCATACTCAATACTGATACGCATATGCAAAGTAAACAAGCCACAAAATGAACATGGACTCCGGTAAACAGTTCTCAGATACAGCAGCTATAGCTACAGCTACACTCAGAAAAAAACTGGCTCTGAATTCTGAGGTATTCGCCATAAGGCATGTAGATTTTTTAAATTTAAGGTTATTGTTTTCTTTGCATAACTTCATTTCAGGCTGCATTTTTATTACAAATTATACAAAATTTGTCCAATTTCTATGTAAATAGATAAATTCTGACATTGGCTTTTCTGTTTTTTGTATTATTTTAAAAATTATTTGGCAGACAACAGCAAAATTTCAGATGGGATTTTTTCTTTTGGGATGGTTGATTTACGGCAAGCATTTATAATTTTCTAACTTAAAATTATTTTTAGAAAGTAGTAAAAACTTTCTAGTCTAAAATTGGGCATATTTGATTAATTCATTTAATTTATTCTGAGAAAAATATATTTTCTTATAGTTAATAATTATTTCGAAGAGAAGTAAGTCTTCCTAGTTGTCAGTGCGATTGTTTTCCTGAGTGTACAGTTACAGCTTCAGTTGCTGATTTCAATTTCCTTTTAAAGGACAGCTTCGTGTCAGGCTTCTGCCAGGCCAGAAAAGTCTTTGATTTGTCTGCTTTTGTTGCTGTGGTTTTTCATGTTGTTTTTGTCACCGCAGCCGCAGTTTCCTCGAGTTGCTTAACAAAATTATTGTTGCCACCATTTGAGCGCCCGCTGAAAGAACTCGCAGCTTGAGCTGCACGTTGCCAACTTTGATTGTAGTGGTATGTGTTGGTGTGTGTGCTAAGTGTGCATGTATGTGTACCAGTGTTGTAAGTCTATTTCACCAAATTACAAATTTGTTACGTTTGCGGCTTTCACGCTTTGCCCTTGACAACTGGAAGCGGAGACAACAGCCGGAGTATTCCCATTGTGGCTGACAAGATGGCAAATCATTTATCTTGTTATAAGTTGAGTTTTGTCTATCGCTAAGGTGTTGCTATTTGTGCATGTGGCATGCAACACTAGACGTTTATCAGGTGTCCGCCCCTGGCCAATCGTTGCAATTAATGGCACTCGTTTTATTCAGTTTCCAAACGTTTGCACATCAAATGAACCAGAAAGCAGCAAAATGTTGCACCTACGTGGGTGCCAAATGGCACGTTGCAAGTGGGGCAGCTGCTGCAAGCGTGTGCAATGGCAGTAATCGTCTCTCTCTGTATGTGTTGCACAAGTCTTTTGCCTTTTTGGCTATTTTCGTTTTCGTATTTTTCAAATGCGGCTATAAATGTGTCATTTGCAGTGTGCCCAAATTGAAATTGTGCTACAGCCCGTCTGCGGTTTTGCAACAGGCAAGGCGCTTATTTCTTCTTTATTTTACCAAAAATCAGGGCTATGGGTTAAACAAAAATCGATAGAGTTGAATGTGTAAAACGTGCCAGTGAAACGCATTAAAATTGTCATAAATTCATGCAGAAGCGGAGCTGTAAGCAATAAAGGAAACCGTTGCAACAAACTCGCTCAAATATAATTCTTACGTTTTTTTGGTGATTTTGATTTAATTTCAGTGAATGCGTGCACGCTGCCCCATCCGAGGCACAATCAGGGGCATGCCGCTGTGATGGCAGCCGCTGCTGCTGCTGCTGCTGGACACATGACGCGCGACGATCAGATGCTCATCGGCAAGGGCGTCTATATACCGTCCCCGTCGCCCGCGCCGCCACCAGATGGATCCTACTACAACATGAATAGTGAACGATATCTCTCCTATCCGCCAATGGTGAGTATTTTGAATATAGAGACTGTGTTTATCGTATTTGGTAGGGGGTTGTTATAGCCTAAGCATTTTAAAAATGGGTATATTTTGAGCAGAGTATTCATTCTGAAGAAGAAGGCATCTTTGACCCCATTAATTAAATATATTATATCTGTTCTTGATATTCGTGAGACTTTAAAATTTAAATATAAGTTCTCCTCAAAAGGAAACTTTGGAGTTGAGTTTCTGTATTAGATACAAGAAAGCATCTCTGACCAGATTTGGATTCTTCTCAATTACTTGACTCTATTGGACGACTGTCAAAATTGAGTGCAGCTTTAGCGACAATTTTGCTGGGCAAAGGCGACTATAATCAAAAACGATTAAAGCAAACAATAGCCATGTTAACCGCTTTCCGCACTGGAGATTATAGACTTGTGTAGCGAAAACTGCCGATGAAAGAGGATTCTCAAACACATCATCATAGTAGATTGTGAACTATAGATGAACTGTTCTAGGGCAACATGTTTTAAGTTCGAAGCACATAGAAACAGGAAAAGGAAATAAGGATTGTTGAAAGTGCTACAGGCTAAGAAGGGACCAAAAATTATCTAACAGGTATGCATTGCCTGAAGCCCCCAGTAAAAATAATAATAATAATAACAATGCTGGGGCTGATAACCATATGACAGCTGACTTCAGGGCATCTCCACCGTCGAGCTCTCTCGACTGGAGGCTTCTTCCTTGTTGCTGGCTTTAGCTGCTCTATGCTTGCCATGTCACGCCTGACAGATTCTTTCTTCCCTTATTTCTTTCTTGCTGGCTTGGCTTGGCTTAGCTGGTGCAATGCGATGTTAATTGGCCGCTTCCCTTTGATCCCCAATATGGAGTCGGAAGTAATTCAGCTCCGCTTGCAGTTGCAGTCGCTGCTGTTGCTGTCCTGTCGCTTATGGCTAGTCACGGCCAAGGATTAGTTCGCGCAATTAGTTAGAGTTTTATGCACCATGCTTCTGGCAGCAAATCCAGCTCCATTTGCCGGCGCCGCAAAAGAGAGCCAAGGGAACACAGACACACACATACCTATGCACATTCTAGTATGTAGATATACACTCAGAATAAAAATCAGCTTATCGGGTTTATTTTCTATATTCTATATTCTAATTTAAGAATTGATCCATTTATTTCAATTATTGTTTGTATATCTACTTTTTAGAAGTGAACAGAAGAAGACATTTTTTACTTTTTCCTATATTTAGAAGTTATCTCTAAAATGCAGAAATGCTTTTTAATAATTGGGGCCATTTTTTCTGAGTGTATGTAGATATGTTGAAACATACAATAGCTTATATGCGATCAGGGGCAGAGAAGCAAGGAGTAGGGCTGCCAAGTGGCATCTGTGCAGCTGGCAGCTGCCAATGTTCGTTGAGCAGCAGCAATGTGCAGTGCCAGTTAACTCGGTTCGACTTTTATAATCCGCGTGCCACATGCAACGCGCTGCAAAGACAAATGACAAACTCAAAAGCATTAAGCTGCAACCAGCCAGCAGGGTGGTGGCAAAGGGAGTCGAGGAGCGGTTTTGGGCTGCATTTGCTTTGTTGTCATCATTTTGTTGTTGTTTGCCGTTGATGATGCTGCTGATGCTGCTGTTGTTTGTACTTGCTAAAGTAAACATTATTTTCTCAAGACAACAATTTAATATTACACATACGCAGCGTTGAACAGAAGCAACAGCAACAGCAGCAAAGAGTAGTGAAGACGAAGACAAAGACGTTTATGACGACAACATCCATATCGTAGCTGCCACTTATCCCATGTGTTTTGCTACATCACTCCTTTGTGTATGAATGGGTGTGCGTGTGTGTGTGTGTCATTGCTGCTTCATTACGTACAACAAAGTTTTGCGCCGCATCACTCATAAAGTGCAGCTCTGCTCGTCTGATCCTGCTCGCTGGGCGTGTCGCTAAAATTCTGATTTTGAGGGCATCCAAATTGTTATACCCACTAATACACACACACACGCACACCCACTCATTTGTTGCTACTACCAGATTTGCTGGCATGCCACATTCTCTGCTGACTGACCTGATATGTGTACCCAAAAAAACCCAAAAAAAAAAAATAAATAAGCGGAGAAATTCCCCAGAAATCTTTATCGTCCTGTGTGTGTCGCATTGCTAACCCAATATAAATTCCACAAATTCACAATAAACATGAGAAAATCAATTTTCGATATTTATTACCCTCGTCCCATTTGTTTTACTTTTTCCTTTTTTGATATATATGTATGCTTATACGATATATGAATATGTGAATGTGAATGTATATTTTTTATCACTCAGCCTCTACACACAAACAAAAATAAACCACAGTTTTTGAAAATGTCCCTTAAAACTACAAAAATGTTCTTGTTCTTGAAATAATTGTTCAATATTAGAAAACATTTTTGTTAGAGTCAGGAAGGCTTGCCTTAAATTGACAATCCCAAAAAATATGGTGTTTATTTGTTTTAATTCTTAGAAATTTTTTTTTATTATTGAGAACTTTTATTTATAGAAAAAACACCCCGAAAATTAGAACATTTTTTTATAAATTAAAAAAAGGCACTTTAAATTTATGAAAAGAAAATCCGAAAGTATGGCGAATTGCTAATATTCAGTGTGATTTTTTCTGAGTGTATGTGTATTTTTTATCACTGCCTCTAGTTGACAACGACGACGACTGCGTCTGCTAAAGGGGTGTAAATGTGACAAGTTAAGACGACACTCAATGCGACTGACACCCAACATCCGAACCCCTGCATCCCTCACTCCCCCCTCCACAACAACCCCTCGAACAGCGCCTGTCATCTGGCATTTTATGGCGTTGCCAGGCCAATAATTGTATAAATTAGAGTTGCGATGCGAACAAAATGCAGTTGCCACTAGAAACAACTCTTGTGGATCCCCCAAAGCTGCACGGCATACACACACACACACACACACACACACACACACATACACTTGGTGCTAATGGTTGGTAATGTAATAATATTTATGCCAGCAACTGACCATTTTTATGGGCTTTATGCCTTATGCGATTTGGCCAGTTACTCAATTCAGTTCAGTTCAGTTGTTGCCTGTTTGTCTGTTCGTTTGTTTACTGTGTGGATAACAGTTAAATGATGGAGTCGCCACTAGAGAGATATCAATGCTCTATCAGAGCACAGCTGCTGCTGCTTGTGCTCCTCCTGCTTCTGCTGCTCCTCCTAAGCTGCGCCATTGCACATGTTAGTCAGAGTCAACATGGGACAGAAACCTTTTGTTTGCGGTTTTTAGTCAACGAGGGAGAAAAATTCAATTTCGGTTTAGTTGGCTAACAATGCCAATGTAAGTATGCGTGTGTGTGGTGTGTGGTGTGTGTTATGTGTTGTGTGTTGTGTGTTGTGTGCAGCGTTTGTGTGTTATATGTGCCTACGTTCCCTCTCCAGCTAGCCCTCTACGTTTATGGACAGCCTTTTCTCGTTCACATAAGAAATGTTTTGTGGAGCCAAATTGAATTATTTGATAAACATCATTAGAAAAATTACAAAATATATTTATATATATATATATTTATATATATATATATTTATATATATATATATTTATATATATACAGAGAGTGAGAAACAGAGTGCAACAAATCACTGTTGGGTCAGTGGAACAGAGGAAGGTAGAGAGGGGCAGAGAGGCAGAGAGACACAACAGTTTGTGTCAGCAGTGGTGTTGTACTTTTTGTAAAACATTTGGCCAGCACTAAATTACTTTTTTGGTGCACAGATGTCGGCGAGTTGGCTGGCCCCAGTTTCAGCAAACAAAAAGAAATGAATAAAACAATTTATTGTAGTAAATCAAATTAAATTTCAATCGCCTCAAATGCTTCACACAAAACAAAAAGATTCATCCATCCACGCGATACGCCGTTTAGCTGTCCTTAAACCAAATCCAAACGAACCAAATCGAATCGAACCGAACCGAAAAAGAAACGACAATTGCGGTGACAGACGCTCTATCTGTATATACACTTAGAAAAATATCGCACTGAATTTTAACATATATTGCACTAAAATTGCAGTTTAACTAATCTGAAAGAGAGCAAAGTTCATTTCTCTTTTGAGTATTTCAGAAAGAATTTTGTCAAGAAATCAGAGTTTTTCTGAGTGTAGATGTGGACAGTAAGTTGCCATCGAGTTGGACGCCAAGTTGATTGGCTCACTCTCTTGGCCATGTAGCTCAGCATTGCGGCCCGTGCCTCATCAGCGTGGCCCACGCGGCGCATACGTAATTCGAGTAGCGAATATCTTTCCCATTGAAAGTGTGCTCAAGTGCCGTATTTAAAGCTAACAGCTTTAGGCGCTTGCAGTACCAGTTACTGTTGCAACCGCATGTATATATATAGATATATGTATATGTATATTTATACTTATTATTTATTTATATATATTTGTATTTCAGAATAAAGTTGCGAGTCGAGTTTGGGTTTTCAGTTCAGAGTTTCGAGTTGCAAAAACATGTAACTATTTAAGCGGCAATTTGTATTTTATTGCCAATTGCGTTCTGCATGTCCTCTTTTCTGACAACAACTACAACAACAGTAAAATAAAGTTTTATACACACACACACACCACACATACATCCGCAACCCGCTTCACCCTTATCACGCCCAACTTGTAGTTGATAAGTTAAATGCTGGCTGTGTTCCCTGTGCTCTTCCATTTGGATATGCGCAGCATTCATGTCCCAATGTCCAATGTCCGATGTCCGATGTCCGACGTCCGATCTGCAAAGCTGGCAGCAAAGCTGGGGAATAAGAGGATGAGGATGAACACTACGTGCATGTGGAAAGTGGCATCGTCGTCGTCGTCGTCATCCTTAACTCAACTATGGCTCACTCGTTTAGCGAGCGAATTCAGAACAGTTTTCAAAATTCAATTAGTTTTGTGCGGGCCTTTGGGGCACTTGCCATTGTTGGCGCCTCACTTTGTGTCGCTTTGGACTCATCTGGAACCGGGAGTCTTGTCTGGCCTGTCGGAGACAGTTCGAAAGTCACTCAGCCAGCCAGCAGAATTCGCTTATTATACAAAATAATATAATATAATAATGCGCATACGCACTGTGGGCTCCTCCTGTTAAAAGTAAAGCAAAGAGTGCGAGTTTTGTTTAAAATTCCAGGCTTCAAGCAGCTGATGTCGATTAAATAAATAACTGAATACGCTCGCAGTAGTGTCCATAATTTAATTTCGTAGCAGCCAGGAGCCAGGATAACAGCGGACCCTTCTCGGCGCGGCTCGGTGTTGGAGGCTTCCTGGCGCCGCTACGCTGGATTTAATGTGTAAAGTTTGATGGCTCTAAAAGCAGGCAGTCCTTGAACTACACTCGGGGAAAAATAATCGAACTGCATTTTAGAAGTTCACCAGTCGTGACTCACCTTTTTACTCAGAAAGTGTATTTCTAAAAAGTCGGTCCAATTTTCTAAAATATAGAAAATACGTATAATTTCCTGGATGTTTTTCACATATGCATAAAAACAAGTCTAACATTAGCTATTGTGTTGCTTTTATTATTTTAATATGTCACATATACAACAAACATTTAAAATGGCTTATAAAATCAAAACATTTAATTTGGATAAATCAGTCAGACGACAATAAAAGTGGAGGAAGAAAATTTCAAAGCTTTTTTCTGAAGTTAAGATTTGCACTTTTAAAAAGTAGCATTTAGAGCAGGCCTTTCTAATTTTTAGGTCGACTTATTTTGTTGAGTGTAGGCAGCGGAAGGCTAGTCCTTTGGGGTAGTCACACATTTGATATTCTATTTACGCAAAATGAACTCCTTGCCGCCTGGCAAGTGGCAACTTTAACAATAACGACAATAATGAGTCGGCCTTCGTGTCGATCCAAGGGCACAGAATTAGCGCCAGCTTAAAAGGCAGCCTACACACAAACATAGACACACATAGCGGCACAACAAAGACCTTTAAGTGGCACAAGCTGAAAAGTTTTTTGTATCGCTCGCAACCCCTTTTTGCTGCTACAAAATGATGCTGTTGCCGATTCCATGTTGCTGTTGCTCTCTAGTGCAACAAATTGCTGGCCAGCCCCAAAAGCAACCCAACGCAAAAGCACGGTTCAAAGTTTTCGTTAAAGACAATTTAACTTTGTAAACTGATACAAAATGTCTGCCTTGGCGTACTTAAGTCCTTTTTATCCTAAACTACCCAGGCACAAGGCACAAGACACAAGGCAGAGGCCTTCAACTCCTTGTCTTGTTAATCAGTGCCACCAGCAAAGCGCGTATAAATTCCCTTCCCTTTACTCCCTCACTTAATGTCTTTTAGCCCTTCTTGGCTACAACTCGTTTGCCGTCTACGACTTTATCATTGGCCAATATTACAAATTTTCAATATAATCTGTTTGGCGATAAAATCGTTGTTAAAACGCTTGCTTCGTTTTTTCCATTTTTTTACCTCGTCTGCAATATTCCAATACCAATTAGGAACGCCGCTCAACTTCAAGTTTTCTGCTCGTTCCCATAAGTTACTGCTGTGCCCCGTGTTGTAGTCTACAGCTGCGTCAAACTTACTCTAACTACGGCGCATTCTCTCGAACAAATGGACGGGTGGACAGCAGCATGCAGCATGCAGCATGCAGCATGCGAAACAATTTCCAAACTGACACAAAGTGTCATGTCATTCGAAGTAGAAGATAATATTTCTAACTAAGGCGTTCAACTTGCAGCAGCACACAGGCAACAGCAGCAGCAGACATGCAACACCAACAACAGCAGCAACAACCAATAATGCAGCACATTTTTACCAAACTTGCAGCTTGCAACTTGTCCACAACTTTTATACACACACACACACACACACACACTCACACACATCTAGTATTCAATGCACAGCAATTGCAGCTGTATAAAAAAAAGGTTTTAGTGAAAATCTATAATTATCCACATTGTTAGCAGTTGGAAGGAAGGAAAGAAAAAACCATCGCTTTATGAAATTTCTCAAAGAGTTGTTTCGCAATGTGGCCGAGATTGAAATCGCTTAATATCATTGTTGTTAACTGCAAGAAAGGAATATCATTGTTATTTTAACAAAAAAAAAAAAATCATACCAAAAGCTGGAATTCTTAGAACTTCTCTGCTTCTCTCTCCCACTTCTCTCTGCGTTTCTCTGTGTTTCATATCTATGCCGACATTTAAATGAGAAAACTTTTTAAGCCATTGAGCCAACGAGTTGCAGTTGAAACTAAGAATGACATACCGAAACTGGAAACTGCTCCCAGTCTCTGCCTGACTCTATGCATTATAATGACCAGGCTAGCCAACAATGCAAAACCCTTACACACTCAGAAAAAAAAAATTCTCTTAAAATAAGAAAGGTTTGCCCTAAATCGACAAACCCAAAAATATGCTGTTTTTCTATATTTAAAAAAAAAAAAAGTTTGTATATTATATAATCCATTTATGAAAAGTAAGAAAATCCTTCCTAAAATTCGGAAAAAATAAATGAAATTTAATGGCCAGGCTTTATCCGTCTGTCCGTCTGTATGAATACTCGGGTCTCATTGAGAATGAGAGTTAAAGACTTCATATTTGGAATATAAATTCTCATATAGATCAAGTTTGCTACCTGCGTTGCCAAAATATCGATACTTATCAGCTTCTGATAGAAATAAAAATTTAAATTGATCTATAAATGAATATTAAATTCAGTGTCATATTTTTCTGAGTGAAGGCACTATCAATGATAGAATTCTCTTCTCTTCTCTTTGCAGGAATATCCTGGTGCGTTGGATTTCAGCACGCCGCCGTTGCCGCTGGCTGTGCCACTGACGCATCTGCAGCCGCTGCCCATCACGGTGACGTCACAGGCTGCACTGTTGGCCAGCAATGGGGCAGCAACGCTGATTGGTAATGGCAGTGCCACAGGCGGCGGCACCTTGAGGCGTGGCATACTGAGGGGCGTGGTCGGTGGTCCGCCACCCGATGTTACGCATCACACGTCGACCGGAGTCGGAGGCGGGCAAATGTTACACGATCTGCAACATCCGATCAATCTGAGTGCCACAACGCTGACGACGAGCACAATGCTCAATGGCAGCATGACGACAGCGTTGCCACTTGCCACATCAACGCTGCCCCGCCAACCACACGGCATTCTCAAGGATCCCAATCGTAACAGGCAGCAACAGCAGCAGCAACAATTGCTAAATGCCAGTTTGCCGATGGGCAGCCTGCAGATCCTCAATCTGCCAGTGAGCAGCGCCCAGCTGGGCAGCAATCTGCTGATGACAACCAGTGCCACTTACGATCCGGCGTCCCTCACCACCTTCAACGGGACGGCGGGCAACAACAGCAGCGTTGGAGCGGGGCAGGCTGTCCAGGTTGCCTACACCGATGCAGACGGGCATCTCGTATAGCTGTAGGCGGAGACTGGGACAACAACAGCAGCAACAGCAGTGGAGTCGTCCCGGTACTGAGTGAGGTTATTATCCAATAATGGTAACTACATCCTTACATCTACACAACACACGTACAGTTGCGCTCAAGCTTATAGCACCACAACGACAACTTTAAAAAAATTTAAATAAGTCGAAAACAGTGCATAACAATATGGTTTTCTCTTGGCCTGTTTTTTCAGAGTCTTCTTGCAGTTCTAAGAACATTCAAACATTTCTTGTGAGAAAGTGGAGCTATTATTTTGTTCGCAACTGTACATCTACATACACACATATACATAGACATATACATATATATAAATATACCTAAAATGTACTCCACTCGACTCGTAGCTAGTTTAGAAGCTTTCCCTATCTCTCTCTAACTCTGTGTCTTTATGGTTATTCCAGACGTGTTCCTTGGACACGCAGCAGCAGCAGAAGCAGCAGCAGCAGCAAAGACAACAACAACAATTGGTGGCCATTACCTTATTCAAATCAGCTACTGAATTAGTTTATGTAAATTTTAAAACTCGACTCACTCCCCATAAAACATTGGACTGTTTATTTAGATAACAAACGAAACGGATCTCATTGCTTGGCCATTTGTCGGCAGGACGAGAGCAGCAGATAGGATGACCAGCTCCTTCTTGCTGCTTGCTTGGCGAGGATTTGCGTTTTGCTAATTAGCTGGGGCAGCAGCAATAACAGCAGCCATAACAAAAACTTTGAGACACGCTCAAAAATTTTTCAAAATTAGTTTGGTACACCATCAGTTAGGAGCATGCGGAGCAAAGAGCAGCGAGCAGGAAACAGTAGCTGGGAGCTGGGAGCTGGGAGCTGGGAGCAGGCGAAACAGCGCGCAGCCGTTTGACAGCTCCCTGGGGCGTGCTCCGGCCTCAAGTCGATGGGCACGTGATTGCGTTGGGCGTGGCACAAAAAAAACACAATATATTTATATGTGTATATATATACATATATTTGTATATGTTTAAGTTGGAACAGTTGACAGCAGCAGCAAGTTACGGCAAGCGATTAGTTGTTGGCACCAACTCCTCTCCATCCTGTTGCTAGTGTCTGTAGCCTGTCGGTTAGTGTGCACCCAAAAACACTAAAACATAGCGCGCAATGAGCTACACTCAGAGAAAGCATGTCGCTCTCAATTTAAGTTTATACTCAGCTTATTATTCGGAAAGTATATTTTCAAATCAGTATTTGTATGTGTTTTGCATACAAGGAACTCTAATATTAGCTCATGTACATACACTCGAAAAAAATCGCTCTAAGTTTTAGTAAACCGCCATAGGGTTTCTCACCTTATTATTCACACAGTAAATTTCTAAAATTGTAGGTTGTGGCTTTCCAAAAAAGCGTTTATAGATTCATAGAACTTCATCTCAAAAGTCATTTCTCACTGAATTAAACAAACAGCTAAACAACAGCTAAAGTCAAATATACAAGTCGAGTGAACCAATTTAGAAAGACCAATTTCGAGACGATTTTCTAAAATTTTTTTTTTGGCAAGTGCAAAAATACAAAGACAGAGCTAGGAATGGAGGCAGCAGCGGGAGGAGGGAGGAGAGGGCGGAGGTAGTTCAATTGTTGTTTTGTTTTTGTTGCTCCACTCAGCAGCAGCAGCTGCGATGGGCGTGGCACATGGCATTATGTGCAGGCTTCCCAGCTAACAGCTTCGATTGAGATCTATGATGGGGCACCCTCCCTCTCCCCCCACCCTCTGGGAGTGAGGGATAAGTGCTTGCCGCACATTTGCTGCTAGTCGTCGCAGACCAGCGAGCGTGACATGCTCATCTTGGGGCAGCCATTAACTTCTGTCTTGTTGCTTGCTGCCTGATGCTGGCCGCGCTGAAGCACATCATGACAATTCTATTATGCAATTGAAAACACACCCGACTCCAACTCCTTGCCACATTTTATGCCAAAAGGCAAAAGACGAAAAACTTGCACACACATGTGCAGCTGTGTGCGTGTGCAGCTATGTGTGTGCATCTGTGTGTGTGTGTATGTGTTAACATGCACACTAATTAATATTCATCGAGCTGTAATTAGCAAGTAACAGCAGCTGCCATTCTCTGTTATTCGACCCTCTCGCTCACACTCGGTTGCAATTGTGCAGCATCAGTAAAAAATGAGCTTTAGTTGCCGCTGCTTCTTCTTCCGCTTCTTCTTCTTTGGCAAGCATGTGAAGTAGAAACAGGGTTGTTTTCTTCCACTTAAATTGACTGAACGACTGACTGACTGACTGAATTGACAATTGACTGAGCAAAGTAATTAAAAATTAAATTAAATATATATATATATATATATATATATATATATATATGTGTGTATAGTCGAAATTAACGCACGCCAGCCCAAAGACAATGACAAAGGAAATGAATTCGAAAACTAAAAGTAAAATTAAACGCAATCACACACACACACAGACTATATACGTATGTGTGAGTACGTGTGTGTTTATCAATTTTAACGGGATTGCAGCTGCTGTGCTTGCAGCAATCAAACTGAAGCCCGCACAAATTGTCACGCTCCAAGTTTGGTTTGGTTTCCGCTATTGAATAATTGTGATTGCCGTACGGAGATAAAAGTTAAATGAGCAGGAAAATACGAAAAATTATAACGGCGCTTAAGAGGCCACAAAAGGGACCAGCAGAGCACACTTATATACGTGTGTGTATTTGCTGACTCTTTCATTTGTGTTTCAAAAGAACAATTAAGCGCGCACCCCTCGCTCTTTTAAAGATTGAAGAAGGCAATTTCTTTTATTTCATATTCACACTGAGCCACAGTTGTTCTCGATCTCTTTGAATGTTAAATTTCTCTGGGTCAGTTGCTTAATGCTATGAAACACTTGCCTACCATATTACGTATGTTTGTAAATATATGTATGTGTATACTGTAGGTGG
Organism: Drosophila picticornis; assembly: GCA_035043845.1. Lineage (NCBI taxonomy): Eukaryota > Metazoa > Arthropoda > Insecta > Diptera > Drosophilidae > Drosophila > Drosophila picticornis. The sequence continues at coordinate 1,132,263 of JAWNMR010000493.1, read as the reverse complement.
CTCTTCCAGCAAGATTAGTGATTGAAAAAGGTTGTTAACATTTCTGCTCTGTTAACAAACAGTGCTGCTGCTGCTGTTGTTGTGTCCTCGTCCACGTCTCGAATGGGATATGTCAAGATAAACATATGTGAAAAGCTTATTAATCCAGATAGTGCTGCCAAAACTGCATAACAGAGCATTTAACATAAAAACTGTAGGCATAAGTAGCTAAGCCAAACTAATTAAATAACGCAAGGGATGCCCGAGCGCCAGTGATGCAAGATTGCGAAAATGCGAGGGTTGCGTAAACGTATTTAGAGACCTACTCAATCAATATGCCAAATTTAATTTGTACAATAAAAAAAAACACTAAGAACGACTTAAGATTATTGGAAAGGACAAATGCAGGTATATAAACAAAATAAAAAACAGACAGTCAACAACAAAAACAACAACAACAACAGAAAAACAAGAACAAAAGCAAACAATAAGCATAAATAGTTATTAAAGTAGTTTAAATTTGGCATTTCGTACTTGTAGAAAGAACTGTGTTTTTTACACATAACTCCACTCTGAACGTGACAAATGAGTGTGTGAATTAACTTAGTACTTAAGTCTTTCAGTGTCTCCTGATTATATATATATATATATATATATATATATATATATATACATATATACACTCATACATACACACATACATACAAACATAAATACTATCTTGCTGTTTAAAAATACTAACTCATTGCACTTTTCGAATATATCTTGATTATAACTGAAACGAAATGAATGTCTGAATGTCTGAACGAATGAATGAATGAGTGAGTGAGTGGTTTTGAGTGCATGGATAAGGTGTAGATTTTTGATACAAAGCTAAAAATGTCTTCCCCGCATGATAGATAATACTTTCTGTTTGGGTATATATAAAAATATATTTAAATAAATTTAAGTTGAATTTTTCATAATAATTTTCAAACACACTCACACACAGCTATGGGGCACGCGACGAGTATGCATTTATTTAGTTTGTAATGCATAACATATGATATAACAATGGGGGAAACTAAATAAGACTAAACATTAATTATTATGTTACGTTATCGAATTAATTAATTCATTAAATAAGTTACATTCTATTATAATTATATATTATTATATTATATGATATGGATTGTAGTTAAAGAATGGCCAAAGAGATTTGTTAGCAAAGAAATAAGAATTATTTACACTCTTCAACTGTTTTGTACTCGATTGCCTTGTCTGATTTCATTTTGAATAAAAAGAAAACACTCAAATTTGAATTCTCTTGTTAATATGCATATTTGATATGTAAAAATAGTTAAAGCCGGCAGACAAGATTTGAATACTTGAATACTGAATGAATATTTAAATTTAGGTTAATCATAATTCAATCTCTACACGCACTCACACACACACACACACACACACACACACGCGTACATGTAAAAAAGTGAATAACCAAAACAGAAAAAATTTAAATATTGTGAATGTTTTTCTTGTTTTTTGTTTGATTATCTAAGTTCGTTTAGAATTATGAATGCAAAATAACGTTGTACAGAAACATAAGCTAACAGCGAAACAATAAACAAAACAAAACAAAAAAAAAAAAAAGAACAAATTAAATATAAGTTTATTTGCTAAAACAAAAACAAAAGTGCATAGTTTAAAGAGCAAAAAAAAGCATTGTATAAATTAATTTGAAGGAATGGGAATAATGCATATGAAACTTAATGCATTTTTAAGAAATCTGTTAATATATGAATAAAAACAAAAGAGAAATAAAACTAAAAATACAAATGCTGCTTTATTCTTTGGGGTTACAATTGAATGTCATCGAGTGTGGCTAAAATTACCAGAATTTGACCGGAATTTCCCAGTGAGTGACGTCAAATAGAAGATTACGGCAAAAGACAATTTAATGGCAAAACTTTCGAATCAATTTCCATCGACGCAAATAATGCGAGTGCAAGAGAGAGAGAGGGAACGAGAGAGCGAGGGAGAGAGATGGAGACAGAGAAAACTAAAAGAACACTGCGAAACAAAGATGTGAAAAAAGCGAAAAGAAGAACGAGGAGAGAAGAGGACGTTGAGAGATTGCCAAGCTGAAACTAAAGTTGCACGAACAGTTGCGGCCAGAATAATAGCACCACTACGCCGGCATTAATTCTTACGATTGAAAAAACATAACATTAATCTTGCAACTTTATCAAATGTTAATTTTTAATCTATTGTTCTGTATGCATATTAATTCTGTTTGTGCTTGCATTTGTATTTAAAGCGAATAGTGCCCAAAAATAAACATAAAAAAGAATAGCACTATTTAAGTATTTTTTTTTTTACAAAATTTTACGTTTTAATTTTGATTAAATTTTAATAAGTCTTTCTCCTTCTCACTTTTTAAGAGTCTTCTTCCACTTCTAAAAATGTGTGGATAATTTGCTTTTATTTTCCAGCTGTGGTTTCTGCGAGTAGTGGCGCTATCATTTTGTTCGCAATTGTTGAGGTTGGGGCGATTGGAGTCGGGGTGGTTTGTGTAGGTGTGTGTAAGCAACGCCCCGAGGAAAGTATACACTATCCGTCTTGCTTTTGGTGTGCTTGGTGTGCAAAAAAATTGAATTCCTTGTAAAACTTACGAGCGGGCATTAATTTAACAGCTACCCCAGACTCAGTCAAAGCCTATCCAGGAGGAGGAGGCCCATTGGATATGAGATGTATTTGTAATGCTGCTGTGGAACCATTATTTTTACTCTCGCCGCTGACTTTATGATGCCCATTGTCGATGCGCCCAAATCGCTGCTCGTATTTCATTTAAATTGAACTTAATTAGTTCCGCCAAAGGAGCCAAATAAAAGCGTTAACGAAAAGCTTTTGAGGTAACGGATTCTGCTCTGGATGCCTTTTCAATTAATACAGCCTGGCTGGCAAAATACAAACGAAGCCTTTCTCTCATCTCCTCTCATCATTGTTATTTATATATATGTATATAAATTACATATCGGAGGCGAGACTGTCGCAGTCAGTTTTTAAGGGATTAACGCACCTCGAAGAAAACTCTCAATTGCGACGTCTTCGCTTTTAGCCGTCAGTTCATCTGGCCGAGTAAATGGAAAAGTTTTGCTCACAACGCCACCTTGGCCAAAACTTTATCCGCCAACTGGAAATTACAACAGCAAAATACGAAGAAAAAATACTGACTTGGTGCTGCAGCTGGTCAAAATCAGAGCCAGGGCTCGAAACAAAAGCATTTGCCACGGCGATAGAAAAGTTTTTGTATTTTTGGTGGAGGAATAATCATTGACACGGCCATTGACGCTGAAATTTGCAAATTATCGGTCGAATTTACTGCTCAGATCGGAAGAATATATATTATGGAAGAGTGGAGAGCCCAAACCACAGCTGGGCTTACGGCTTAGAGTTGAGCTTAAAGCTGAGCGATGCTTAATCCCAGCACCGCACAAGTGAAGGACCCCTTTCAACAGAATGCATTCTGTTTGCACACAATGTAATTCATTAACTAGTAATGCTCCTGTATGCAGAGTTGTATGCTGAACACAAACTTATTCTAATCTGATTCACTTATTTTGGTTTTTTCATTTTCTCAATTTAAGACACAATTGAATTATTATTATTATTTGGATTTAAATAATGCAAAAATGCCAGCTTTTTTAGCAATAAGAGTTCTGCATACAACAATAAAAAGAATAATTAATTAAACCAATCAACAAACAGCTATTGTCTTTCACCGTGGGGAAGGGAAATATGGTCACTCTACATCAATTTACATTGCAGGTTGCTGAATGGGATAAATAGCAAGTCAAATGTCACAAATGGGTTGCTGCATTGGAAAAATTACGTCCAAGAAATGAATTTGCAGCATACCTTCAGGAGCCAAGCGCCTAGAAAATAAATCTGACAAGTCCTTACACATTTGCAAAAGATATGGTGCCTTAGAATTACAAGGATCTATTTTATTGAACTGCATTCAAGAAGCATGTGATCTTCTAAAAAGTCTAGCACTCGTAAAAATTTAACTTTAGAGCAAAAGGAAACGAGTCGAAATCTCTAAATCTTTCAACCATTTTCTGTTCAAGAAAAAAAGACAGTTATTTTGAATGGTTGCAGAACTTTCGTCGAACTCTATTTTATAGGAGAGCGTTTTAATGTGCTCTAGAAATGAGCTATAAAAATCTATGCTTTGGTGTAAAACACAAACAAAGGATCACCTCACTCATACTTCCCTTCACGCTGACACTCTCGCAAATGAATCGACTTTGATTAATTAAAGAGATTGCTGCTGAAAACTATGGAGCATTCAAGTTTACTCACATCGAAAGTCAGTCAGTCAAACGTAATGAATGAAATTACATTTCGCTTGCATAAACAATTATGTATCTATTTATGAGCTGTATCTTTGCATTAGCCAACTGAAAACTGAAAACTCGAGTTTCGCATTCGGATTCGCATTCGCATTCGGATTCAGATTCGTTCCGGCAGCATTGGATAACCAAATACAAAGGCTAAATCCTTTATAGCACCACATACGACGGGTGCAGAAGGCAAAAACCCAGTCTCACTGTACTTACAGTGTTCTCTGTCCCATTCTCTCTCCACTTTTGTTTAGAATTTGCGCAAAATTCATTTCGAGGCATAGAAGATTTTAATATGCAGCACTTTATCGCTGCACTGCAGTGGTTTATTCAACCCATCTGCCCACACAAAATCCTTTGGCTCAAACATACACTCGCAAAAAACCTAACTGAATTTTCAAAATTCACCATATTATTCAGTAAGTACACTTCTAAAGTTCAGGGTGAATTTTTCTAAAATATAAAAAATATATGTCAAATTTTCAGGAGCTCGTGGTTTTCTGTGTGTGTACATAAGAATTTTTGTAAATTATATATTATTATTAAATTATATATTATGAATAAATTGTATATTATTATTTAAAGATTTCACATATACAAACAGGAAAACACCATATTTTTGGGATTGTCGACATGCCTTTCTAATTTAAGATAAAAATAAAACAAGAACAACTTTTTCATTTTTTCGGTTTTAGGGCTATTGACTAAACATCAAGGTGATTTGTTTTTCTGAGTGCACAAAGCTAATTTATACGGAAAGTTCGCCAACTGTTTATCTTCCCAGCGGGTGTGTGTGCGAATGTGCTTCAGCGTCTGATGTGTGTGTGATGTGTGTGGACCAACTCCGCCCGCTCGAAAGGATTTACAATGAAATGCGCAATAATTCACATTACACATTCTGGCACTCGGAATTAAGACCAACTTGCGGACAACTTATATCAAGCCAACTTCCAACGGAAAACATCTGAATTCAATTGAACTCAAAGGCAAAGACATTTTCACAAGCGACCTTCGAGCATGTGTTTTTTCATTCATGAATGATGATGATGATTTTTGGCAAGTTCAAGTTGAATGAAACACATGTGTCCTATATTATATCTCAATATATCTATATATATCTGAAAATATATATATTTATACATAGACATACGTACGTGCAATTATATTTGTCTATTACAAATTCCTATTTGTATATGTTGTTGGGCACTCGGTGTCTTGGCAAGCGATCAGAAATCGACTTAAAATAAGTTTACATATCAGACAAGAAGAATGAGATGTTTATATTCTATTTCTCTATATATACGCAGGCATTATGCCATTTAGTCGAACGCACGTTCCCCGAGCACACAAAAACAGCTGTTTTTCGAAACACTTCGGCCTCGGGGCCTCTATACATATATATGTATATATGTATTTATGTATATATATATGTACATGCGTAGTCTACAGCTACTGAGAGAGCGACCAACAAGCAACAAGCTGCCAACCCGCCAGTCGTCTCCCAGCCCCCTCTCTCTTCCCCCCTGCTCCAATCTCGCATCCTCCGAGCCACAACCCACTGTGCCGGCCAGAGAGAGCAAAGTGGCTTATTGCTTTCGTGGCACAGTGTCGAAAACTATGCAAAATGCAAACTAAAAACGGTGCAGAAGTGGGTGATTTTGAAAACGAAATTTGTGGTTTCTATAGTATAAAAATGTTTGCAAAGACTCCCATATTTTGTCAAACTTGGTTTCTGTGCTGGTTGGGTGAAAAGAATGAGACAGAGACTTGTTTTGGGAGGGAATCTATTATTTCTTAAAAGTTCAGTAGCTGTTTCTTAGCCGATTGCTCAATATGAGGCCGACTGATAAGTTGCCTATCATTGATCAGCAGCAACAATCGAGTTGATTTAACCATGATCGCTGGCACGAAAAAACAGATCTCTTTAATAAGTGCAGTTGCAATTCCAGTTTGACATCCCGTTCGGCAGATTTCGCACCACTGTACAGCGAGATAGATTTTGCTGTGAGTGGCTACCGCATGCTGCGTGCCCCAACCCGCACCGTGCACAGGCAGCAAAGTATTCCAATCGTCGCTCGGCATTTTGGCATTCGGCACAGTTTCGTAGTCGCTGCTTTTCCGTGCTCGTCAGTCTAGAGAGTAATATCGACACGAAAAGTAAGTTAGCCGTGGGTCCGTTGGCCCAAAGCAGCATCGAGCATATAGTATAGAATATATATTATACATATATGTGTGTGTGTCGGATGATGATGATGAAACTCATGGAAAACTCGTGGAAAATCCATGCGTGATTCAGCGTCGCAGTCAGTTCCAGCGCGTGTGTGTCTCAAAAATACATTGCCTAAAATTGCATAAGAAATTATATTTAATGAAAAAAATATGAACAATTTGTACGAAAAAAAAATATCGAAGAAAATTCGAAATACTGTGCTAGTTTTTTGGTGCTGCCCAGGGCTTTGCGTGTGATATTTTTGGACATGTGTGCGATGCTCGTCAGTGCTTCGGGCGCGTTCGTGCCGCGTTCAAAAACCCAAAAATAAACACACGAATCGGCTGCCAACACCAAATTGTCTTCTCAAAAAAAAACAACAAAAAAGCATATATTGAAACTTGGTGCCGGGTATATTGCATACATATGTATATATAATATGTATATATATAATATACTTATATACGTCTATGTATGTAAAGGCGACGCTGCCAATCAGACCCTGGATTACTGATTGGCTGCAGTGGGAGCGCCGTAGTGAAATTATTCTGCCACTGGTGGATAAGGATAATCCAATCCACGTGGAAAAAAAAAACAACAACAACTACAAATTCAAATGAATATTAAATAATAACAATAAAATAACGTACAAAATAGCAATATAATATATATAAATACATGTACTACATGTATACATATAATATATAGGTACATACACACATTCAATTGCCAAAAGAATTTCGTTATCTGAATGTCAAGTATTTGGATACATATGTTTCTAGCTGTCTACGTAACTTTCGAATATTTGCAATTTAAAAGTCGACAGTAAATTTTGGCTTAGTCCCAAAAGAATATAATCCACCTATTTATACAATTAGGCATACCTATTATACAAATACATACGCGAAGGATGTGTGCGCAATAAAATCACAAAATGACAAATGCGAAAAACTAAATGTAAAGCAAAACAAAATCTAAAATAAAAACGAAACCGGCAAAACAGCTGAGCGAATTTGGCAAACGAAGCAGATGAAAAAATAATATAAAAGCTGACGAGCCCTCGTATAACGAGAGAGAGCGCAGTAGAGAGAGACAGAGAGAAAGAGAGAGAGAGAGAGAGAGAGAGAGAGAGAGAGAGAGAGAGATACAGCATAGATAACACAAACTAAATGCCGAAGAGCCTTCCAATAGTTAGAGAGTGTTGCGAGAGAGAGAAAGAGAGAGAGAGAAGAGAGAGGTAAATACTGAGAGAGAGAGAAGGAGCGAGTACCTATAGCTACTCTCATGGGAGTCAATCTATTAAAAGAGTTAGAAAACATGACAACAAACACAAAATATTTATAAGAAATTTTCGATTTTTTCTCTCTTTTATGTTTAAATTCAGAATCTATCTCCGTAGAGATAATCATTAAATTTCTTTTAGCAGCTATTTACATACGTATAATATGTTTACACATATGCCAATAATAATATAGTGATTCATGTGCTTAACTGAACATTTACTACTTTATCTAAAGATTAGATCAAAGGAACGAAGTCTTTTGAGTCTTCTTATGTTTGTTATCTATCGTCCGGCAGGTAGATAGAAGTTTGAGATCAATCTTAGAACGAATCCAGTTGGGATCAGTCTACATTTTATTCCTCACCATAGAGTTAAGGTATTTTCGCTTAGCTAATTTTTGGGGAGACTTCCCGGTTAGTCTTCTTTCAAAACTAATCCTTAATTCAGGATACTTAGAATGTGCTCACAGTGTACATATATAGTTGAAATGTAGGTAATTAACGCAATATATACTGATCAATATTCTTACGATTTTCTATATGCGGAACTTAGGCAAGCGGGCAAAAATACAAAAAATACGAAATAATAATACACAAGTGCATATAAATTTGATTCTGACGCTGCAGTCGTTGCGTTAAACAGCAAAATGGCTGAAGCGGAAGGTGGCTCCGAGCAGGATGATGTCTCATTCCTGAGAACGGTAAGTAACAATATGAAAAACAAAACGAAAACAATATCAAATCCCGAAATCATTGAAACAACATCTAAAATCAATTACATTCACTCAATAAAATATAATACGGGGATTTCACACAATTGATGTCATAAAACACACCCACACACACACACAGCTAGACATCCCTAAGGATACGAGTGAGTAGCCGGTATAGGGATATACGAATGTATTGCATTTATTTATGGTTTCCGATTCACTCCGCCAACTTTCCTTATGGCCAGCCAATAAATTCAAAAGTCAGGTCCACACTTTCAATCACTGCAGCTTCGCCACGTACGTTTTAAAAGCTTAGGGGTATTTGATATCTCCGGGGGAGGAGAGTGTAAAGAGGAGAGATGGGGTCACATCAGCTGACAAATGCAGCAACTGGCCAATATATCAATGCCTACACCTGACGCCCTCCCAGAAAATGACAGTCATTATGTGTAAATATGTTTAGTTAAATATATAGATTGATATATCTCCGGCAGATAAATAAATAGCAGTTGGCAACCCTCTATCGCTATCGAAACGTTTCTTAATCCTTCGAGTTGCTCGAACCCTCCCGTGGGGCAAGCAGGTCAGAATTTGGCACCTTGCTGCAATAAATAAACATGTTACTCGCCAAGCGGGTCGACTTTTTTTTTTTATTTGCCACCCACCCCCACAACCTCCAGGGGCAATTTCGATATGATGAGCCCGTATCTATTTTCGCCCGTAGGCTTTGTTCTTGCCTGAATTCAATAAATATGCTTCAAATATGGGCCAACATAACTGCAGATGGCTTCTTTTTTTTTGTTGTCTATTATGTTTTTCCTTCTCTTTTTTGGCCAATTTGAGCATTTATATAATGCTGGCTGGCATTGGTGTTTTCCCCGGACAGCTCCGTCAGGGGAGCTGTTTGTTGATTTGTTTCTTACTTTCCTCCGTTCTTCTTTTTAGTTGTTTGCCGTCAAATTAAACTTAATGGCAATTCTTTCAAATTTATAGTTATCAAATACTAATCACACAAAAAATCACCAAAAAAAAAAAACATGCTTGTGAATTGACAACTAAACTAGAATAGTAAAAATTGAATTTAACACTGCACTTTGGTTGCTCCAATTGCGGGTATTAGTTAACCACAGACTTTATATATTAATTTTGTATTTGTGTTCAAAACATATTGACGAAGAGGCGAAAAACAAATCAGGCGATAACTCACTCGCTTACTTTCAAAAGTAATTGAAGTAGAAGAATAACCAAAAATAGCTTATGGCAAATTGGCGCCCAACGTGGTCAAACGTATATAGTGATAGTTGTGGGCTAAATATATGATATATATATTTATTATTTGCTTACCTTCAAATTCAACAAATTTTAATAGAGGAATAACCAAAATAGCTTAAAGCTTGGTGGCGCCCAACAACGGCAGTTGTAGGGTCGAAAGTGGCTTGCCAGTTGGCAACAGGATACGGTCATTTCATTGCCATTTAAATTATGTAAATTGCTCGATTCGAAATCCATTACCGTTCATTTAACTTGGACACTACACACACACACACGCACACACACAAACACACAACAATTCTGGCCACAATCCCAGCTGACTTGGCAAACGAGTTCAGGTTCGAATCGAGGTCGGTGCTTTGGTGTCGATGCCGGACTTGTGGTCAGTGCTATGATGCCTCAACATTCCACACACAAGTACACACACCCCCCGCCCAGCCGCCCTCTACGTCGATTCATCGCCCCAATAGGCTATTATACCATGTTGCATAGCTTTTGGTTTTCTGGTCAAATCGGGGAGCGTGGGGGTTTACTAGCAATTGTCTATTGGTATTTAGACACAATTCATGGTGACTGCTACTCAAATTGAAATGATGTGTTTGATGATTAATAACATGATCTATGCTATTTACTTACAGGAAGATATGGTCACGCTCTCCTGCACAGCAACGGGAGAACGTGTCTGTTTGGCCGCTGAGGGTTTTGGTAATCGGCATTGTTTTCTCGAAAACATAGCCGATAAGAATGTGCCACCCGATCTGTCGCAATGCGTTTTCGTCATTGAACAGGCGCTGTCGGTGCGTGCTCTACAGGAGCTGGTCACAGCAGCTGGATCCGAAACGGTAAGTCTACAATATAATTTGACTACACCTAACTATATATATCTCACTTATCAGCATGAGCAATGAGTACATAAAAAAGTTTAGTCTCTGCATAAGAATATTTTTTAAAAACAAAAAAATATGAGCAGAACTTCCTTATTGTGTTTTTCCCCACCTAATTTTAATTGTTGTACGCTACTTCCGCCATTTCTATACACTATCCACTTTCTACAAACAATACGTCGATGTACTCTACATAAATCTCAAATGATTTTTTACATTTTGGCGGACTAAGAAAAAAAAAACTTAAATATATTATAGATATATATACCATATACTCTTTCTCGCTCTGCATGTGTTCACTTTAATTTCCATTTCTGTTTTACACAAATTGTAATCAATAAATTTCTCGTTATTTTTCAAAATTTATCTAAAAAACAGGATAGTCGACTTGTAAGTATACCGAATGTTCTTTAAGAAAACCGCGCTTCTTTCTCTTTATCTGTATCTTTATCTATTGCTATATCTCTCTTTCTCTCTCTCTGTGTACAATTTTTTCTATCTCACTATTTGCGATCTAATGTAGTCGTTGTTTTAATAACTATAACTATTATTATTACTGTAACTATAATATATTGCTGTTATCGCTACTTGTGCTTCTCTGTCTCTGTCTAGCGGGCTTCAGCTAGTTTAATCAATTAGCGTTCTACTTAATACGTGTAACTATCTATCTATATCTATCTCTCTCTATAAATGTTATTTGCCAACGAAACGTATCCGAGGATTCAATTTAAATCGACACCTAACAATCATCTATCATAGACATAATACTTATCGATAGAGTGAAATTTGTTTATCTACAAAAGCACTGCGTTCTCAATTAATACCAGAAACACTCTCTCCTTCTCAACTCTCAACTGAACACAATGCTAATAATGAGCACTTTGGAATGACATATATATTTTAAGTACTTTACCATTATGTTGTATATATATATTTCTTTGTTTTCCCGTCCCCCATACTGATTGTAGTAGCATAGAAACTCAAGCAATACCATAATACCCCCTTAATGCACACAAGGTTACCATTGCAATAGCAGTTAGTAATTTCTTTTTAAATCTTTAGGGAAAAGGCACCGGATCTGGCCATAGAACCCTACTCTATGGCAACGCGATACTCCTGAGGCATCACAACAGCGATATGGTGAGCTAGTTCTAGATATGATATGAAACCGAAAGTCTCTGATTTTCGACTGTTTTCTTTCAGTACCTCGCTTGCCTATCCACATCATCGTCAAATGATAAGCTCTCCTTCGATGTGGGTCTACAGGAGCATAGCCAGGGCGAGGCCTGCTGGTGGACCGTCCATCCGGCGAGTAAACAACGCTCAGAGGGTGAGAAGGTACGTGTCGGCGATGATTTAATTCTGGTATCGGTTGCCACCGAGCGATACCTGCACACGACCAAGGAGAACGAGCAATCGATTGTGAATGCCAGCTTTCATGTGACCCACTGGTCCGTCCAGCCCTACGGCACGGGCATTTCACGCATGAAATATGTCGGCTACGTCTTTGGCGGAGATGTCCTTCGCTTCTTTCACGGCGGCGACGAGTGCCTGACCATACCCAGCACCTGGGGCCGTGAGGCAGGTCAAAAGTAAGTCGATGGTATTAATCAGAAAAAAATTAATTTCTTGTAAACTTAACTTTTAATTCAAAAAGTATATTTCTAAATATCAAGGCTTTATTTCTAGAAACGAGAAAATCTTTATTGTTTCTCACTGATTTAGTAACACTCAAGGCAATTTTTTTATTAACTGCGTCAATTAAATCAAAACGAATTTCATACTGTTTCTCACAGCATTGTCATATACGAGGGGGGCGTGGTCATGGCGCAGGCGCGTTCTCTGTGGCGTCTGGAGTTGGCGCGCACAAAGTGGACGGGTGGCTTTATAAATTGGTATCATCCGATGCGTATACGTCATATAACGACGGGACGCTATTTGGGCGTCAACGATAGCAACGAGCTGATCCTGGTGAAAAAGGAGGAAGCCTCGATTGCAACGACGACTTTCTGCCTGAGGCAAGAAAAAGACGACGAAAAGAAAGTGCTCGAGGACAAAGACTTGGAGGTTATCGGTTCGCCGATCATCAAATACGGTGACACCACCGTCATCGTTCAACATTGCGAGTCCAGCCTGTGGCTCAGCTATAAGAGCTACGAAACAAAAAAGAAGGGCGTCGGCAAAGTGGAAGAGAAACAGGCCATCCTCCACGAGGAGGGCAAAATGGATGATTGCCTCGACTTCTCCCGCTCCCAGGAGGAGGAATCTAAGACGGCACGCGTCATCAGAAAGTGCAGCAGTCTATTCACCCAGTTTATAACGTAAGTCTCCCAAAAATGTAATACTTGTTCACAAATATGTAGCAAGCAAATATGTATGCTCCCTCGACCTTAGCATTGTAACTTATTTAGTTCCCAGTCTCAACTTAAACATTCTTACTTATATCGAATCGATTTTCACTACTCGCAGCGCCTTGGAAACCTTGCAGTCCAACCGTCGCCATTCGATATTTTTCCAAAAAGTCAACCTCAATGAGATGGTCATGTGTCTAGAGGATTTAATCAATTACTTCTCGCAGCCAGAAGATGATATGGGTAAGTTGAGAAGAGAAAAGCAGATTTCCCAGAGTAGATGGCTCACATAATATCCATTCCAATCTCCTACTTCTTCAGAGCACGAGGAGAAACAAAATCGATTCCGTGCGTTGCGCAACCGTCAGGATCTGTTTCAGGAGGAGGGCGTGCTCAATCTAATACTGGAGGCCATTGACAAGATCAACATAATCACCTCGCAGGGTTTTCTGGCCAGTTTTCTGGCCGGCGACGAGACCGGCCAAAGTTGGGATCTGATCTCGACTTATTTGTATCAACTGCTCGCCGCCATCATCAAGGGCAACCACACCAATTGTGCCCAGTTCGCCAACAGCAATCGCCTCAACTGGCTCTTCTCGCGACTCGGATCGCAGGCATCCAGCGAGGGATCCGGCATGTTGGATGTGCTCCATTGTGTGCTCATCGATTCACCGGAGGCTTTGAACATGATGCGAGATGAGCACATTAAGGTGATTATATCGTTGCTGGAGAAGCACGGACGAGATCCGAAGGTGCTCGACGTCCTCTGCTCGCTATGTGTGGGCAATGGAGTCGCTGTGCGCTCCTCGCAGAACAACATCTGTGATTTTCTGCTGCCCGGCAAGAATCTGCTGTTTCAAACCCTGCTCGTGGATCATGTGGCCAGCATTCGTCCGAATATCTTTGTGGGACGCGTCGATGGCTCGTCCATGTATCAGAAATGGTACTTTGAGGTGACCATGGATCACATTGAGCAGACAACACACATAATGCCGCATCTGCGCATTGGTTGGGCCAACACATCCGGCTATGTGCCGTATCCGGGCGGTGGCAAGAAATGGGGAGGCAACGGAGTCGGCGATGATCTTTACTCCTTTGGCTTCGATGGCGCCTTCCTGTGGACAGGTGGACGTAAGTCCTTGGTCGTCGATGCATTGCCCGAGGAGCCGTACATAAAGAAGGGTGATGTGATTGGTGTGGCCATCGATCTATCCGTGCCTGTGATTACGTTCACCTTTAATGGCGGCAAGGTGCGTGGCTGTTTCAGGGACTTCAATTTGGATGGCATGTTCTTTCCGGTGATGAGCTGCTCCTCAAAGCTCAGTTGTCGCTTCCTCTTTGGCGGCGATCATGGTCGCCTGAAGTTTGCACCACCCGTTGGTTTCTCAGCGCTTGTGCAATGCCTGATGCCACATCAGATTTTGAGCTTGGATCCCTGCTTCTATTTTGGTAATTTGAGCAAAAATGTGCTCGCTGGTCCATGGCTCATCGAGGACGATACACCGTTTGTGCCCATGCCCGTGGATACCAGCGGCGTCTCCCTGCCCAGTTCCGTGGATCAGATTAAGGAGAAGTTGGCGGAGAATATACATGAGATGTGGGCGCTGAATAAGATCGATGCCGGTTGGTCGTGGGGCGAGCATCGGGATGACTATCAACGTATCCATCCCTGCCTCACCCAGTTCGAGAAGCTGCCAGCGGCCGAGAAGCGTTACGACAATCAACTGGCTGTTCAAACACTAAAGTAAGCGCTATGATTGATTGATTGATTGTCTGATTGAAGCTAGACTTGCTTCACCTTTTTTATGTTTCCGTGTAAATAAATCAATTCAATTTGCAATTTAAACTCATCGCAGGACAATCATTTCGTTGGGTTATTATATAACGATGGATAAACCACCGGCTCGTATACGCCCCGTGCGGTTGCCCAACGAGATCTTCATGCAGGCCAATGGCTACAAGCCGGCGCCGCTCGATCTGAGCGCCGTGACATTGACACCCAAGCTGGAGGAGCTCGTCGATCAGCTGGCCGAGAATACGCACAACTTGTGGGCCCGCGAGCGAATACAGCAAGGATGGACCTACGGCCTCAACGAGGACTCCGACAATCATCGCAGCCCGCATTTGGTGCCCTATGCCAAGGTCGATGAGGCGATCAAGAAGGCGAACCGTGACACGGCCTCGGAAACGGTTCGAACTCTCCTCGTCTACGGTTATGTGTTGGATCCACCGACGGGCGAGGGCACCGAAGCCTTGCTGGCGGAGGCACAACGTTTAAAATTCGCCGCTTTCCGAACGTATCGCGTGGAACGGAATTATGCCGTCACCTCCGGCAAATGGTATTTCGAATTTGAAGTGCTTACAGCGGGTCCGATGAGAGTGGGTTGGGCCCGAGCCGATTGCTATCCGGGCGCGATGTTGGGCAGCGAGGACACCAGCTGGGCATTTGATGGTCACAATGTAAGTATGCAGCGATTGAAGGGGAACCAAACCAGATATATATTTATATATATATATATATAAATATGTATATATGAGAGAGATGTTAGGGTGAAGAAGAAGAAGAAGAAAAAGAAGAAGGTTCTGCGATAGGTGGCCAGATTGATGAATTATTGAAAATCATCCACCATGATCTTATATATAGGTGACTAAAATGCACGCCGGAACAATTGAGCACTTTGGGGTGCGCTATGAGGCTGGTGACGTCATTGGTTGTTTCATCGATGTTAAGGAGCAAACGATCAGTAAGGATTCCACATGCACTGCCAACGTTTTGCAACACGTTGTTTTCTTTATTTTTTCTTTTTTTTTTATTTCGTTTTTGATCGAACGCATTTTGTTTAACTCTCTATATATATATTCTCTACTTTATTCAATAATTATGTTTTCTATCTCTCTAATCATTATTTTTGTTAATTTAGCAATACTCTCATATCTGTTCATTAATAACAACAACGGTCAAAAATTGATTCCCACATTAGAAATCATTTAGAAGGCACTTTAAGCATTAAAAAAAAAACCTATTACAAACCTTTTTAGGAAGAGAAAGTCTTCGGTGGCAACAGTGAATCCTTCGGGAAACAGTGTGGACCTGGGGATATAGTCGGTGTCTTTCTCGATCTAGCCGATCACACAATTAGTAAGAATCGCTTCCACTTGATGCTCGTTTTTGTCGTAATCCCAACCCCCAAAAGAAAATTGATTTTGTATATCCGTGCTTTTGATATCTACTAAATGTGAACCACAACCATATATTTTAATTTAAGGGTTTCTCGACATACGAAAGCTAAGTAAACAACGAAAAACACAGCGAATAACAATACTCTATTACTATTAAGATTTATAGTCGTTATAAGCCTTTCTGGATATTCATATATATTTTGAGCAACCTATTGAGAAAATTATGCATTTTTAGTCACTTTTTATGGTCCATTGATTTTTAAACATTTATTTTCTTTTTGGTCACGTCCAACCAAATATCCCCTGGCCTAACACCTGATTTCTAGTTACCCTTATACACAAATGCCTAACAAACGCATAGCACATATCGACAGAGGACTACCTGAGCCAAAGGTGACACATCAGCTCATCATAGAAAGCTTATTACTAATGCTACTTAATTGTATTGCCTGTTCTACTTATCTACCCATCATAGTTAAGTTTGGTTTTAATTGCAACTAATCAGAGAATGAAAATGAAATTGAATGCCAATCAGGGTGTCAAACTGGAAACGGAATCAGGAACGGAAATGCTTTTTTAGCGTTTGAAATGAAGTATCGGAATCGAAATCAGGAGTACCATTTCTTTTTATTTGGAGCACCGGAATCCTTACCATACCTGTAACTTATCAGAATTTGCCGATTATAATTCTATACTAAAATTGGTAAAAATAATTCTTGTAAGGATTCCACATATTTTTCCAAATTCGTTTTGGTTTGACACCTTTCTTAATACTGAATATATATTCAAAATTGGTTCTATTTCATACTGGCTAACTAATACATATATATATATATATAAGTCATTTATATATATAATACAAATTTGGCATGATAACTAACAGCTGAATTTGTTCAAACGGCTTTTTTGATTTTACTCGAAAACTAAGCTAAACCAATTATTAGAAAACAAACAGCAAAAGCGCATTGCAAGCAATCTTCTAATACGCACGATTTTTCTATATATATATATAGGACTTTAACATTTATCTAAGACGATGCGACTTTTGTTGTGAATTCAGATTTCTAAAAAAGAACTCTTAATTTACTGAAGAGCTGCTTGTATTAGATCAGCAATTACTCATTGCCTAGTGGTAAATGAAATATTCTAAAAACCCGCACAGGTTTCTCACTGAATGGCGAACTGTTGATGGATGCGCTGGGCGGAGAGACAACCTTTGCGGATGTGACGGCCGAGGGAATGGGCTTTGTGCCAGCCTGCACCTTGGGTGTGGGCCAGAAGGCACGTCTCATCTATGGCCAGGATGTGGACTCGCTCAAGTTCTTTACGACGTGTGGCCTACAAGAGGGCTACGAACCCTTCTGCGTGTGAGTACTTGAAATAAAAAATTATGAATCTAAGATTCCAGATTAAATCGTTTCGATTTGCAGCAATATGCGTCGACCCGTTACGCATTGGTATACCAAGGATCAGCCGATCTTTGAGAACACGGAAGAGATGCCCGATTGCCGGATCGATGTCACCCGTATTCCAGGTGGCGCTGATACCCCACCACACTTGAAGATCTCGCACAACACATTTGAGACAATGGAGAAGGCGAACTGGGAGTTCTTGCGTCTCTCCCTGCCCGTCACCTGCATGAGCGACTTCATCAGTGAGCAGGAGAAGGCGCGACGCTGGGAGGAGATTAAGATACGCCAGTATCGTTTGATGCGTGAGGCACAGGAGGCAGCCGTGCAGCTGCAGCAGACACAAAATGCAGCCCACATGGATCACATGCTGAAGGGTGGCTTTAACATGAACGACATTAAGGGTTTGACCCGTAATTTCGATGATCACACCGAGCCTGAGGCGGAGCACATGATGCGTGGTCCGAATCGACCGCCACGCAAGGGTTCGCTCACGCGGAATATCACCTTCGAGTCGGATATGACGGCCGCCTTGGATGAAATGCAACGCTCCTCATCGGTGCTGGACATGAATGGCCTCGGTGAAGACCTCGATGAGAAAAAGAAACGCGGCCGCAGCCCCTTCAAGTTCTTCTCGAAGAAATCACGCGATCAGAGTCGGGATAAGAATGGCTCGCGGACGGCGGACACCTCGCTGGAGCGTCGGAATACAGTTGCCCATGGCAGGAATGTGGTCACCCAGCAGATGACAACCAGGACACCAACTCTGCGACTGAACAATGTAAGTGAGAATCGCTCCTCTTATATGGGGTTTTAGTTGAGTTTAACAAGCATCAATAGCCTGGACTACTTAGAACACGGCAGATTACAGAATTAAGATCAACTAACCCAAACCTTTATATATATACATATGTCACGATTGCCAATTTTGTAGGCGGACATGCCGCCCAGTCCCGTGGCACAGGGTCCCAAGCAGCTGAGCGCCTCGACCTTGGGTCAACCGAATGTGGAATCATCCGGCAACGAGATATTCGATGCCGAGTGTCTGAAGCTGATCAACGAATACTTCTATGGCGTACGCATCTTTCCCGGCCAGGATCCCACACATGTCTATGTAGGCTGGGTTACAACCCAATATCATTTGCATAGCCGCGAATTCAACAAGAGCAAAGTGCGTCGCGGTTCCGTCTTCATTGAGGATTACTATGAGGTGCCCATCGAGCGAATCGATCGTCAAAGCTGCTACGTTGTTCGAGCGGACGAATTGTTCAACGAGGTGACGCAGGATGCTTCGGGCAAGGGTGCATCGCAGGGCATGTTTGTGGGCTGTTTTGTGGATACGGCAACAGGCATAATACGCTTCACTTGCGAGGGCAAGGATACCTCACATCGCTGGATGATGGAACCGGATACCAAATTGTTTCCAGCCATATTCGTTGAAGCCACCAGTAAGGAGATCTTACAAATCGAACTAGGACGCACCGAGACAACGTTGCCGCTGTCTGCGGCCGTGTTGCCCACGAGTGACAAGCACATTAATCCCCAATCGCCACCCCGTCTAAAGGTGCAGTGCCTGCGTCCACATCAATGGGCCCGGGTGCCCAACACCTCGTTGCAGGTACACGCACTCAAGTTGTCCGATATCCGGGGCTGGTCGATGCTCTGCGAGGATCCGGTATCAATGCTTGCGCTGCACATACCCGAGGAGGATCGTTGCATTGATATACTCGAACTGATCGAAATGGACAAGTTGCTCTCGTTCCACGCCCACACGCTAACCCTCTATGCGGCACTCTGCTATCAGTCAAATTATCGTGCGGCTCATGCTCTTTGCCAGCACGTGGATCAGAAGCAGCTGCTCTACGCAATACGATCGGAGTACATGAGTGGTCCGTTGCGTCAGGGTTTCTATGATTTACTGATTGCCCTGCACTTGGAATCGCATGCGACCACAATGGAGGTGTGCAAGAATGAGTATATCACCCCACTGGGTATCGAACTTAAAGAACTCTATGCTGAGGATGAGATGCGTCACTCGCTGCGCTCTTTGGTCACGGAGTCTGTGCGGCCCCAGCTACGCATGACGGAAATCACGTAAGTGACTGCGGTCTACAGTTTATCCGAATATTTTTTAGATAAGTATTCCCCAAGTAGCCACACAGTGCCTTGAACCAGCCTTAATCATTTCAGCGACATTTTGCATTCTGTGCACTCAGTTAAAAAAAATCGAACTAAAAACTGGAAATAATTTTTAAAAATAACTACAAAAAATTGTTGTTCATATTAGACAGGCTTGCCTTAAATCGACAATCCCTGAAATATGGTGTTTTCCCCTATTTCTTGGAAAAACATTTTCTGTTATTAAGAAATGTATTTTTTAAAAGTAGAAAGGCACACGTTAATTTTTTAAAAAATTAGTTTTTAAAATGCAGAAAAAATAATTAAATTTACTTGCTCGGTTTTTATATTCAAGTTAAGCTGTTGCCAAGTTAGTTTCTTTCAAATAAATATTATATCAAAAAAGTATGCAAAGAAAAACGCTGATTTTTAGAAATATACTTTTGCCTCATTTCTAAAATTCAGTGCGGTTTTCTTTCGCTGAGTGTGTTTTTTTTTTTTTTTGGAATGTTTTTCACCTTTGCTCATTACACATTTTACTATTTCCACAAACAAAAAACCTGCACTGATCCAACACTCAATGCACCATCAACAACTACAAACAACAACCAACAACAACTCGAACCCCGATCAGCCCCCCTGTGATTGCAACATCTAGTATGCCAAGTGTTTCCAGCGAACCGATACCCAACATCGATCAGTTATACTCCCCGAAGTTTCCCCTAGAAGTAGTCCGTGAATTCGTGATGGAAGCCCTCAAAGACGCTGTCGAAATAAATCAAGTGCATAATCGTGATCCCATCGGTTGGACAAACGAGAATCTATTTTTGTAAGTGTGGTCTAAAATCAAAAAAAAAAAAATTCCTATAAACAATTATCTATTATAAATTATAGACCACTCATCAAGTTGACGGATCGGTTACTCTTGGTGGGCGTGCTCACGGACGAGGATGTGCAAAAGCTATTGGTAATGGTGGATCCAGAAACCTGGGATGCCACTTTCACGAAAGGTGGGAAGGGATCAGAAGAAAATGGGCAACATAAATGAAAAACTATACCTTTTTCATAGTGTATCTAATATGTTTTTATGGAAATTTTTGCAGAGGGTAAAGACGAGCATCGCAAGGGGCTGTTGACCATGAAAATGGCGGAGGGTGCCAAGCTGCAAATGTGCTACTTATTGCATCATCTGTACGATACACAGTTGCGTCATCGGGTGGAGAGCATTATATCGTTTTCGCATGATTTTGTTGGTGATCTGCAGACCGATCAGTTGCGACGTTATATCGAGATTAAACAATCCGATCTGCCAAGTGCTGTTGCGGCCAAAAAGACAAAGGAGTTCCGTTGTCCGCCGCGCGAGCAAATGAATCAGATATTGTGCTTTAAGAATCTGGAGCCAGACGATCAGGACAACTGCACCTGTGGCCTTGAGTTGCGCAGTCGCTTAAGTGAATTCCATGATCTGCTCATGCAGAAGGTATCGCTGAATGCGCTGCAAGAGCCGGATGGTACCGAGAGTACAGCCATCGAAGAGATTAAAACGGGTCCCATAACCAAAATCTATAATTTCATCAATACCGTTAAGGAGCTAGAGGAGGGACCCAAAGAGGTGGAGGAGCCTGAGAAGAAGACACCCGAAGAGGTATTCCGCAAGGTCCTTATCAAAACCATTGTCAGCTGGGCTGAAGAATCACAAATTGAAAATCCCAAACTAGTGCGTGAAATGTTCAGTTTGCTGGTCCGACAATACGATACGGTCGGCGAGCTTGTCCGAGCGCTCGAGAAGACGTACGTCATCAATAATCGGGCACGAAACGATGTCGCTGAGATGTGGGTTGGCCTCAGCCAGATACGCGCCCTACTCCCTGTCCAAATGAGCCAGGAGGAAGAGGAACTAATGCGCAAGCGTCTCTGGAAATTGGTCAATAACGCCACATTCTTCCAGCATCCCGATTTGATACGCATTCTACGTGTGCACGAAAACGTGATGGCCGTCATGATGAATACGCTGGGGCGTCGTGCCCAGGCACAGAGCGATGCACCCGCCCAGACAGAGGGTGCCGAAGGTGTGCCCTCGAAGGAGAAGGACACTTCGCATGAGATGGTCGTGGCCTGTTGTCGATTCCTGTGCTATTTTTGCCGTACTGGAAGGCAAAATCAGAAGGCCATGTTCGATCATTTTGATTTTCTGTTGGACAATGCGAATATATTGTTAGCCCGGCCCAGTTTGCGTGGTTCGACCCCATTGGATGTGGCATACTCGAGTTTGATGGAGAACACAGAATTAGCTCTGGCACTTAGGGAACACTATTTGGAGAAAATTGCCGTTTATTTGTCGCGCTGTGGCTTGCAAAGCAATTCGGAACTTGTGGAGAAGGGGTATCCGGATCTGGGTTGGGATCCAACCGAGGGTGAACGTTACTTGGACTTTTTACGCTATTGCGTTTGGGTGAATGGCGAGAGTGTCGAGGAGAATGCCAACCTTGTCATTCGTCTTCTTATCCGTCGTCCAGAATGCTTGGGACCGGCCCTAAGAGGAGAAGGAGAAGGTCTCTTCCGTGCCATTGTCGAAGCGAATCGTATGTCCGAACGCATTACGGATCGCTGCAAGATGCAGGACGAAGCCGAAGGCACCATCGTCGGCCTAAATTTCACCCATCCCTTGCCCGAGGGTGAGGAGGATGAGGATTATATTGATACTGGCGCTGCCATTTTGAATTTCTATTGTACCCTCGTTGATCTATTGGGTCGTTGCGCCCCCGATGTCTCGGTCATTGAGCAGGGCAAGAATGAATCACTGAGAGCTAGAGCTATTTTGAGATCTCTGGTGCCACTGGAAGACCTTCAGGGTGTGCTAAGCTTAAAGTTTACGTTGACACAAACCGCTCCCGGCGAGGAGAAACCGAAATCGGATATGCCCTCCGGTCTATTACCCAATAACAAGCAGAGCATAGTGTTATTCCTGGAACGTGTCTATGGCATTGAGACACAGGAGCTATTCTATCGATTGCTTGAGGATGCATTTCTACCTGATTTGCGTACTGCGACCATTCTGGACAAGAGTGATGGGTCGGAGAGTGACATGGCCTTGGCCATGAATCGTTATATTGGCAACTCGATTCTGCCTTTGCTGATCAAGCACTCCAAGTTCTACAACGAGGCTGAGAACTATGCCAGTCTGCTGGATGCCACACTGCACACGGTCTATCGGCTGTCCAAGAACCGTATGCTGACTAAGGGTCAACGTGAGGCCGTATCCGATTTCCTCGTAGCGTTAACATCACAAATGCAACCTGCCATGCTACTGAAGCTATTGCGCAAGTTGACTGTCGATGTATCAAAGCTATCCGAATACACAACGGTCGCGCTCAGGGTAAGTTTCACACTGAGAAAAACACAGTCCCTGAATTTTAGAAAATCGCCAATTATTATTTTTTTGAAAACTATAACTCTGGCAAATTTCTAAAATTCAGTGCAATTTGTTGAGACTGATTGGATAGGGGTATACTAATAGAACTATTCCAATTGTTTTAGCTGCTCACACTGCACTTCGATCGGTGCGCTAAGTACTACGGCTCGACTCAAGGTCAGGGCTCGTATGGAGCGTCGTCGGATGAGGAGAAGCGTTTAACAATGCTTCTGTTCTCGAACATTTTTGACTCGCTGAGCAACATGGACTATGACCCGGAACTGTTCGGTAAAGCGTTGCCCTGTCTAACAGCCATTGGCTGTGCCTTGCCACCCGATTATAGTTTATCGAAGAACACCGACGAGGATTACTATGGCAGGCAGATGGGTGCACCAGATCAGCCCCAATATGTACCCAATCCCATCGATACGAACAATGTGCACTTGGACAATGATCTAAATTCGTTGGTACAAAAGTTTAGCGAACATTATCATGATGCTTGGGCCAGTCGCCGTTTGGAAGGTAGCTGGACCTATGGCGAAATTCGATCCGATAACGATCGCAAGCATCCGCGTCTAAAGCCCTACAATATGCTCACCGAATATGTACGTAGTATCCGAAAGCAAATCGATCAAATCGATCAACTCGGGCATACATACATCATCGTCTAACCGCAATCATATTCATAACATTGCACTTAATAATTATTTGATTAATATAACTAACTATTTATCTGACTAATATTTGTAAATGATTCACAGGAACGTGAGCGTTATCGTGATCCGGTACGTGAATGTCTGAAGGGTCTCCTGGCCATCGGTTGGACCGTGGAACACTCCGAAATGGATTTGCCGCTTAATCATCGCGGCTCGACGCGTCGTCAATCGAAACCACAAATTGTATGTATGCCAAACCTATATTTGACTAACGAAAACAACCCAAAAACAATAAACACATCTTATAAACTTCTTCTGGAAATCCCCTAAAACAAACCCAATTGGCCAAACTACCCGTAACTCAATTGATCACCACCACCCAAAATAAACTGTGGTCGCTAAAACCATAGCATGAATTTCAGAATGAGGGTAGTCCCTTCAACTACAATCCACATCCGGTGGACATGAGCAATCTGACGCTGAGCAGAGAGATGCAGAATATGGCCGAGCGCTTGGCCGAAAACTCCCATGATATATGGGCGAAGAAGAAGAACGAAGAGCTGAACAGCTGTGGTGGTGTAATCCATCCCCAGTTAGTGCCCTATGATCTGCTAACGGACAAGGAGAAGAAGAAGGATCGCGAGCGTTCGCAGGAGTTCCTCAAATATATGCAATATCAGGGTTACAAATTGCACAAGTAAGTTCAAAGAATTCTCCCTCTTCGAAGTGAATAATAGGATCGAGGCACATAGGTCAGATTTGAATTGTTCTTGTGGTCCTAAAACTGAGATATATCGGTTAGAAAGTGACTTCCCCATTGTGCTTAATCTTTACCTGCAGCCTGTTAAGTTGTTTTTGAGATGTTTAACATATAAGAGGATTGGTCTGATAATTGATGTGGATTATATTAGTGGTTAACCCCAGTTGTGTCCAATAGCAAAGAAATACACAAGGCAACTGTTTTGGTGGCATCTACACTTAATCATACAAAATAAACTTTCCGTCTTGCAGGCCCTCCAAGGGTGGTGCCATTGAGGAAGGTGGTGCTACACAGGCGGCGGTTGAGCTGCGCTTCTCCTACTCGCTGCTGGAGAAGCTCATACAGTATCTGGATCGGGCGACAATTAACATGAAACTGCTGAAGCCATCGACAACGTTCAGTCGTCGCACCTCCTTCAAGACCGCGTCGCGGGACATTAAGTTCTTCTCAAAGGTTGTGCTGCCACTGATGGAGAAATACTTCTCGACGCATCGCAATTATTTTATTGCCATTGCGACGGCCACAAATAATGTAGGTGCTGCCTCCTTGAAGGAGAAGGAAATGGTTGCCTCCATATTCTGTAAATTGGCTGCGTTGTTGCGCAATCGCTTGAGTGCCTTTGGGCCGGATGTGCGCATCACTGTGCGCTGCCTGCAGGTGCTCGTCAAGGGCATCGATGCGAAGACCTTGACTAAGAATTGTCCCGAATTCATACGTACCTCGATGCTGACGTTCTTTAATCAGACATCGGATGATCTGGGCAACACCATCCTCAATTTGCAGGACGGCAAATACAGTCATCTGCGTGGCACACATCTAAAGACCTCCACATCACTGGGCTATGTCAATCAGGTGGTGTTGCCAGTGTTGACAGCGATGTTTGATCATCTCGCTGCCTGTGATTATGGCAGTGATCTTCTGCTCGATGAGATTCAGGTGGCGTCATATAAGATTCTAGCTGCTCTCTATCATTTGGGCACGGATGGAACTTTGACACATGATCGTAAATATTTAAAGACGGAAATCGAGCGACATCGGCCGGCGTTGGGCTCGTGTCTGGGTGCGTATAGCTCCTGCTTTCCAGTTGCTTATCTGGAACCGCATCTGAACAAGCATAATCAGTACTCCCTGCTGAATCGTATTGCGGATCATTCGCTAGAAGCGCAGGATATCATGGTCAAAATGGAGAGTTGTATGCCCAATTTGGAGGCAATACTTAGCGAAGTCGATCAATTTGTGGAGTCCGATAAGACGTACAATGATGCACCGCATATCATTGATGTTATCCTGCCACTACTCTGCGCCTATCTGCCCTTTTGGTGGTCCCAGGGACCCGACAACGTCAGTCCGACGAGTGGCAATCATGTCACCATGGTCACAGCAGATCATATGAATTCTTTGTTGCGTAACGTGCTTAAAATGATCAAGAAGAATATTGGCAACGATAATGCTCCATGGATGACTAGAATCGCGGCTTACACACAACAGATAATCATAAATACATCGGAGGAGCTGTTGAAGGATCCATTCCTGCCGTTGGCAGAACGCGTGAAAAAACGTACCGAAAATATGCTGCACAAGGAGGAGAGTATGCGAGGCTTCATCAAGTCCGCCACCGACGATACGTCCCAGGTGGAGACTCAGCTTCAGGAGGATTGGAATTTGTTAGTGCGAGATATTTACTCGTTTTATCCGCTGCTCATCAAGTATGTGGATTTGCAGCGTAATCATTGGCTCAAGGATAACATTCCGGAGGCCGAGGAGCTGTACAACCATGTCGCAGAGATCTTTAACATCTGGTCGAAGAGTCAATACTTCCTGAAGGAGGAACAGAATTTCATATCGGCAAATGAAATCGATAATATGGCGCTGATTATGCCGACAGCAACGAGACGATCGGCAATTTCGGAGGGTGCTCCAGCCGTGGGAGGTAAGGTAAAAAAGAAGAAGAAGAACCGGGATAAGAAACGTGACAAGGACAAGGAGGTGCAGGCAAGTCTAATGGTCGCCTGTCTAAAGCGTCTGCTTCCCGTCGGATTGAATCTGTTTGCTGGCCGGGAGCAGGAGCTGGTGCAACACTGCAAGGATAGATACCTGAAGAAAATGAACGAATATGATGTCATCGAATTTGCACGCAATCAACTCACATTGCCAGACAAACTTGATCCCTCGGATGAGATGTCCTGGCAGCACTACCTGTACTCTAAGCTGGGCAAAACCGAGGAGTCCGTCGATGAGCAGGCCCTGGAGAAGATCAACTCCAACTCGAATGAGAAGGGTAAAGACAAAACGCAGGAGACTGTGGATCGAATTGTGGCCATGGCAAAGGTTCTGTTTGGCCTGCATATGGTAAGAAGCTTCCAAAGAGGTTTATTTGAAGATAATATATACATATATGGTATTGCACATATACATATACTTTCATTTAATTATATCATTTTCTTTATCAATCAATATTATTACTTATTATACTTTTTCAAACTTGGCCCATTTGAACATTTCTTTTCGACTTTAAAACTCTACAACTATATTCGTACAACAACAAAACAACAACACCACCAACCAACAACAATTAATTATCGATGCAATGCTGGCGAAATCGAATATCGAATATCGAATGTCGAATTACAGATCGACCATCCACAACAGCAGAGCAAAAATGTCTACAGGAGCGTTGTGTCGATCCAAAGGAAGCGTGCCGTAATCGCATGCTTCCGACAGACATCGTTACATTCTCTGCCCAGGTTATTACCACAATTAATATCAACTGCATTTCTCTCTCTCTCTCTTTCTATATATATACATATATATATCAGCTGCGCATACACGCACAACATACAAACGTATATGCAACATTTAACTGAGGCGCGTTTGCTTGCTTTGTGTGCATGGGTTTGTCTAACAGCATTTATTGTCTTTATCTGCTGCAAACACACACACATTATTTCTTAACAGAAGCGCGTTAGCCTGTCAAGTGGACTCAAGCTCAATAATACGACATACATATATTTTAAGCTTTTGATAGACTTCTGCAGACAAAGCTGCATGTAATTCACTCTCTTTCTGCTGCTGCATACACACGTGCAAACATACACACATGTACCTATATGTTTTTCCTGTCAAGCGGAGCCTAGCTTAAAGCTGATTGATCGGAACGAAATTTGAAGTTGTTAGAAATACTTACGCAGACAAAGCTTTAGCCAACACTTGTTACATATGTATTTATTTGACTTGAATATTAATTTCACATTTCGCACGTAGTTTTTTTTTTGTCACATTCACCACCTGTTCTCAATAACTAATAAATGTACTAAAACGCAATACCAGTTAGTGTGACCATAGTTAACAAAAACATTTTGTAATATTTTAAAATGTGTGTATTTTGTTTTTTTTTTGTGCTCTTGCTTGCTATCATTATATCTATGTACGCTCCACATCCACATAGGCATCCGGCGAAAAGAACAAATCGAAACGTTGGAATTCGAAAATTTCGGTCACACGACGCCAGGCAATTATTTCAAGCTTACGCGCCAAGCATCTATATCGTTTGAGCAGGTGGTAGTCAGTGAATTACTAATCCATGTACATATATACATTTATATACAAATATATATATGTATATATATATATATGCATACATACATACTTCACTCTAAACATAAGTTATGAAATTGAAACACTTGCGGTGTCAGTTAATAAACGAGAAGCGCACATGCTGCTTATCGATATTTGTAGCTAATTGCTATATAACTCAATACCGTGATAAATAAAGTAATGTAATGAGTTCTGCGAGGGTTTCAATTAACGTTTAAAAGCTTTTCCCTATATAACTAACCTCAAATACTAATCGCATGCCAGTTTACGATTGCATATCTTAAAATATATATTACTATATCGGTGTATATTATAAATTGCCCCCTCGCAGACATCGTGCCTGCAATATCTTTGCACGCACCTACTACGAGCAATGGCTGCAGGAGGAGAACGTCGGTCAGGAGGTAATGATCGAGGATCTGACGCAGACATTCGAGGAATCGGAGAAGTCAAAGAAGGACGAAGAGGAAGCGGAGGGTAAGCCAGATCCATTGACCCAGTTGGTGACGACATTCTGTCGTGGAGCGATGACGGAGCGCAGTGGAGCACTTCAAGAGGATCTGTTGTATATGTCGTATGCCCAAATTGCTGCGAAATCCTGTGGCGAGGAAGAGGAGGAGGGTGGCGAGGAAGGCGAAGGCGGCGAGGGCGGGGAAGAGGGCGAAGGCACTAGTATCCATGTAAGCCAAGCGAGAATTATCAATATATCTCGATATATAAATGCAGCATTAATCAGACCATTTAAAAATAACCCCATTACGCTAACCAATCAATCAATTCTGATTGAAAGTGCCGCATGTCCCAACTAATGGTAACTACTTTATATTCAAATTTAATAAAAGGAGCTCACTAGCATGTATATAAATACCATATACTATGTCAAGAAAGTATATTGTGAAAAAGTAAAAAATTAATTTTTTTATTTCTTTACTTTATTATTCTTTTATATTTTGTTTCCTGTTTTTCTACATTTTAATAGAGCTGTTACAACTAGTTCAAATTAATAATTTTGACTAGAAAATGTTTTTCCAAAGTTCAGAATTCCGTTTTTTTATCTCACATTTTATATCTTATTTTGCCAACATTTAACAGACTTCTTTCAACTAGTTTATAAAAAATAACAACTGAAACTTCTTTGGACTACGAAGAAAGTGTTTTGATTTTTCAATTCCCAATTAATGGTAACTTTTACTATACTTAATCGAAGGAGCTCATTAACAAATACATATATTTAAATATATATTCATATATAATAATGAATTTTGAAATGATCGCACAGGAACAAGAAATGGAGAAACAGAAACTGCTGTTCCATCAGGCTCGACTCTCGAATCGTGGCGTTGCTGAAATGGTGCTGTTGCACATTTCCGCCTCCAAAGGTATACCTTCGGAGATGGTCATGACGACACTCAATTTGGGCATCGCCATATTGCGGGGTGGCAACATCGACATCCAAATGGGCATGCTCAACCATCTCAAAGAGAAGAAGGATGTCGGCTTCTTCACATCCATCGCTGGGTTGATGAACTCGTGCAGTGTCCTCGACTTGGATGCCTTCGAGCGTAATACTAAAGCCGAGGGTAAGTTGTTGCTTTACGTACGCCTTGAGTGTTAATCCTATATACACTCGGAAAAAAAATCAACCTGTTTCGGCTTTTATATTTGAGTTTAACTGTAGTCTGTTTTAGAAGTCCAGTTTTTTCAAATAAAGGTTTTCGAATCTTAAAAACGATCTAAATATGTGAAATCTTAAAATGCTAAGCAACAAGAAAGCTTATTTAAGGTTAGAGAAAAATACCTTGAAACGGTAGACATGCGTTTTTAAAAATGTAGAAAAATAAAAAAACGCAGGTTTTAAGAAATATGCTTTCTGCATAATAAGTTCAGTCACCATTGGCGAGTTTCGAAAATCCAGGCCGATTATTTTTCTGAGTGTAATGTAAGTAGAATAAAAATCCTGATTATATTTTGGAATATCCTGCTATTGATTTGGCTTTCCTCTTTTTGAGTTCTTATAATTGATTATTGTTGCATCCGCACCACTATCTCTGTATCTATCGATTTATCGATCTCATGCATTATTCTGAGTTGAATTATTGATTTGGTCTCTCCTTTCGCCGACTACTTCCCTCCCAAAAAACCATCAAACCACCTCGCATGCAACCATCACCAATCCTGAATGTTTCCTGCTATCTTGTTGTATACCCAAAAAACAATCCCAAACCAAAACTTTGCAACAACCACAACAAAGAGTATATTCCAAGTGCGGGTGCAGGTCTTGGTGTCGGCTCCGAGGGTGCGGCAGGTGAGAAAAATATGCACGACGCCGAATTCACGTGTGCTCTCTTCCGATTCATCCAACTCACCTGTGAAGGCCACAATCTGGGTAAGTAATATCTGTGATTCTATCTCTCTCAGCTTCCCTACCGCAATCCTTGTTTAATCTCTTTTTAGAATGGCAAAACTATTTGCGTACCCAGGCGGGAAATACAACTACGGTTAATGTGGTCATTTGTACAGTGGATTATTTGTTGCGTCTGCAGGAATCGATTATGGACTTTTATTGGCACTATTCCAGCAAGGAGATCATTGATCCAGCTGGCAAAGCCAACTTTTTCAAGGCCATTGGGGTAGCCAGTCAGGTGTTCAACACCCTCACCGAGGTCATCCAAGGTCCATGTACTCTCAATCAACAGGCCTTGGCCCATTCCAGATTGTGGGATGCGGTTGGTGGTTTCCTATTTCTGTTTTCGCACATGCAGGACAAGCTCTCGAAGCACTCCAGTCAGGTGGATTTGCTCAAGGAGCTGCTCAATCTACAAAAGGATATGATCACCATGATGTTATCCATGCTGGAGGGCAATGTTGTCAATGGTATGTCTTTTAAATCTATAAAAAAAAAGGTATTATTTACTTATCCAATCCCAATTATTTTTAGGCACTATTGGCAAGCAGATGGTGGACACGCTTGTTGAATCGGCAGGCAATGTTGAACTGATTCTCAAGTATTTCGATATGTTCCTTAAATTGGCCGACTTGATCGAGTCGCCCAGCTTCCATGAGATCGACATGAAGAACGAGGGATGGGTAATACCCAAGGATTTCCGAGACAAAATGGAGCAGTCCAAGAACTACACACCGTAAGTATGCTTTATAATTTATATATATATAATATAATTTATAATGTAATTTATAATATATAATATTGTAATTGCTTATTTAGGGAAGAGATGGATTTCCTTTTGGCCTGCTGTGAACGGAACCATGAAGGTAAAATCGATTACAGAGCCTTTGTCGAACGTTTCCACGAGCCATCAAAGGAGATCGGTTTCAACCTGGCTGTGCTGCTGACCAACCTCAGTGAACATATGCCAAATGAGCCACGCTTGGCCCGCTTCCTCGAGACAGCCGGATCCGTATTGAATTATTTCGAACCGTTCCTGGGTCGCATCGAAATCTTGGGCAGTTCGAAGCGCATTGAACGCGTCTACTTTGAGATCAAGGATTCGAATATTGAGCAATGGGAAAAGCCACAGATTCGTGAATCGAAGCGTGCCTTCTTCTATTCGATTGTCACCGAGGGCGGTGATAAGGAGAAACTGGAAGCCTTCGTCAATTTCTGTGAGGATGCCATCTTTGAGATGACCCACGCCTCCGGCCTGATGGCCACCGATGACGGTAGCAGTAATGTGAAACGCGATACTGCCTACACTTCGTACATGAGCGAGGAGGAGGAGGAACGTGCCGCTCGTGATCCCATCCGGCGAACCATCACTGCTGTCAAGGAGGGCCTCAAATTTGGTGTCCACATGCTGAGTCCGTCGAATATTAAACATCAAATCGGTGTAATGCAAACGAAATCGATACCCGAATTAATTGTTGGCTTCTTCCGGATCATCTTCTATATGTTCTACTATACGGGCTATGCGCATTACTGTGTTGTACGTTATATATTTGGTATCCTATTGAATTTGATGCGTGGCCCCGCGCCGGAACAGGAGGACGAAATGGCCGTTGTGGAGGAGGAAACATTTGGCAGAGCGCTGCCACCGTTGCCATTGGAGGAGCCACCGGGACCGGTTCAAGCCTTCGGCTTGGATATCAACAAGGAGGACAATGGCATGTATAAGGTGGTCGTCCACGAATCGCCGGCGAACTCATCCGTCGATGAGGGCGGTGAATCTAGTCCTGAGGATGGAGCAGCAGCTTTGACCACAGGTGAATTCATCGAAGGTGAACCACATCCGGAGCCCATTTCGATAGTCGATCTACTTGGTGGCGAGGCCGCGAAGAAGGCGGCCCAAGAGCGTCAAGAGGCGCAGAAAGCGCAGGAAGCGGCTATGGCTTCTATCGAGGCAGAGGCCAAGAAGTCATCCGCAGCGCCCCAAGAAACCCCAGCCGTCAATCAAATCGATTTCTCACAATATACTCACCGGGCCGTCAGCTTTTTGGCCCGCAACTTTTACAATCTGAAATATGTTGCCCTGGTTTTGGCCTTTAGCATTAATTTCATGCTGCTCTTCTATAAGGTGACCTCGTTAGCCGAGGAATCTGATGGCTCTGGCGAGGAGGAATTGATTTTGGGCTCTGGTTCTGGTGCTGGCGCCGATATGGGTGGCTCTGGCCTGGGTGGTTCCGGCGATGGCGGCTCTGGTGATGGTGATTTCGAGGATGATGATATACCGGAACTGGTCCATGTCGATGAGGATTTCTTCTATATGGAGCATGTGCTGCGCATCGCTGCCTGTCTCCATTCCCTCGTCTCGCTGGCCATGTTGATTGCCTACTATCATCTAAAGGTACCACTGGCCATCTTTAAACGGGAAAAGGAGATCGCTCGTCGTTTGGAATTCGATGGTCTTTTCATTGCTGAACAGCCGGAGGACGATGATTTCAAATCCCATTGGGACAAGTTGGTCATCTCTGCGAAGAGTTTTCCGGTCAACTATTGGGATAAGTTCGTCAAGAAGAAGGTGCGACAGAAGTACAGTGAAACCTATGACTTTGATTCGATTTCGAATTTGCTGGGCATGGAGAAGAGCGCGTTTGCAGCACAGGAGAGCGAGGAGACGGGCATCTTTAAGTACATCATGAACATCGATTGGCGTTATCAGGTGTGGAAGGCGGGCGTCACTTTCACAGACAATGCCTTCCTGTATTCACTGTGGTATTTCAGCTTCTCCGTCATGGGCAATTTCAATAATTTCTTCTTTGCCGCTCATTTACTGGATGTGGCCGTTGGGTTTAAGACGCTACGCACAATTCTGCAATCCGTAACCCACAATGGTAAACAGCTGGTGCTGACCGTGATGCTGCTCACGATTATAGTGTATATCTATACGGTGATTGCGTTCAACTTCTTCCGCAAATTCTACATCCAGGAGGAAGACGAGGAGGTGGACAAGAAGTGTCACGATATGCTAACCTGTTTCGTCTTCCATTTGTATAAGGGTGTGAGAGCTGGTGGTGGCATAGGTGATGAGATCGGTGATCCGGATGGTGATGACTACGAGGTCTATCGCATCATCTTTGATATAACGTTCTTCTTTTTCGTCATCGTTATCCTGCTGGCCATCATTCAGGGTCTGATTATTGACGCATTTGGCGAGCTGCGTGATCAGTTGGAATCCGTCAAGGATAATATGGAATCGAATTGCTTTATTTGTGGCATGGGCAAGGATTTCTTTGATATTGTGCCGCACGGCTTCGATACGCATGTGCAGAAGGAGCACAATCTGGCCAATTATATGTTCTTCCTCATGCATTTGATTAACAAACCAGATACAGAATACACCGGCCAGGAGACGTACGTGTGGAATATGTATCAACAGCGCAGCTGGGATTTCTTCCCAGTCGGTGACTGTTTCCGCAAGCAATACGAAGATGAACTCTCTGGCGGCGGTGGCGGTGGCGGCGGTGGCTAACAGCTCCTCTTCCGTCTTCACCTCTGCGTCTCTCTCATTTTTTGTTTCTCTAAATATTAATCATCAATTTATTTGGTTTTGAACATGTGTTTTTTTCGGAATTCTTTTCCTAGTCAATAAATTTAATTTAATGTAAGTGCTTATGTATATTTTACATGCATCCATACATATGTATGCATATATGATGTTGATGATGTTGATGATGATAAAGATGACGGCAATGACGATTCTATAGAATGTTTTTAACTTCAAAAATAAATAAAAATAAACATCGATTCATTTTTACCGAAGGCAATTACAACACTCATAATGTGCTTTAATTGGGAAATATTTTTATCTTCAGGTCTTTAAGTCTGAGACGGACGTGGCTATATTGACTCGACAGTTGATGCTGATCAAGAATATATATGCCTTATGGGGTCGAAGCTGCTTTCTTCTGTCTGTTACACACTTGTGCACAAAACCTTTGACCAAAAACAAAAAAATTGATTAATTTGTACCAAGGCAAATACAACCAACAGTCATGATTAGTTTTATTTTGTTGAACAACATTCATAAATATTAATATTACTCACATCAAAAACAAAAAATTGAATTTTTCACATTAATCACAGCTACTTAGTTCTATTTTTTGTCACTTTGGGTAACATATACAATTATGTTTATTTATTGGGTGGACATGGAGCAGATATATTTATATATATATATATATATATACATATATATATAATATATTTATATTTACAAATAGCCATATATATTAGATTACCAATTAGTTATTTAGCTGCCAGACTATCGAAAACTGTACAATTGAAAATAATATAGTACAAATACAACGAAAATTGCCGCAAAATATCAGCAATCGAGTCGTTTTTTCACACGAAAGAATTCAGCATTATCAATGGGATTGATATTATCCATATGCAAGTTGCGTACGCCGGACAGTCGATCCTCAATGTCCGTATACATGCGACGACAACGATAAATCGAAAGAGTCTCCAAGCAGGCACAGTTCACAATGATGGCATCGATTGAGTGATCAGTCAACTGACTACAGCCGCTGATGTCCAACGCACGCAGACGCTTCAGCTTTTCCGTAATTATCCTTATGCCCTGATCATTGATCGTATAGCAATCGGATAGGTCGAGTATCTCCAAGGAGGGACAATTGTTGACCAGCGCCTCAATGCCCAGCAACGAGATCTGTTGGCAATTGGAGAGCAAAAGCCGATTCAGCTCCACATGCTTCAATCCATATTTCAGTGAGACATCGCTGATCGTATTGCAGCCCCGGAGATTTAAGGAGCGTAACCCGCGCAGCTCCTGTATATTGTGACCCTCAAAATCCTCCTCGTTTATGAGATTCATTTCGTAGACCGCAAACATGGCCTGCTTACGCTTCGCATCACGCACAATTTCCTCCTCGGCCTTGCTACGCAACGAGATTCGCACTGGGCCCGCGCTGGGTTCGAGTCCTGAAACGTTGGTCGGGGGACAGATGGATGTCTGACTCAATCCCAGCTTCGACAAGTTAATGCCAGTCAGCGCGGCATCCGTGAGCTGCAAATTAATAATAGTTATTATTATGTATACTTTTATGCAACTGTGTATGTATGTATATAATATATAAGTGTATATTAAATTGAATCGTTACCCGGCGACAGCTCTCCAGGGATAGCTCCCGTAGCCAGTGCAGCTCCCGAATGATGACCTGAACCACTTCATCCGTGACACCATTCACACAATAATTCAAGTGCAAAGTGCGCAAAGCACGCAAATTTCTGGCTATCGTTTTGATGGACTCCTCACAGATGGGCAAATACGAAACATTCAGCTCCAAGAGGACAGTATTCTCCTCGCTTGCAACGCCCTCCATAATCCCATTGCCATTGATGCCATTACAATTGGAGATGTCCAAAGATTGCAGGCGCGTTAGGTGTCTCAATTTGGCGGCGCCAACGCTGGTAACTCCATCACAAGCCTTTATGCGCAGCTCAAGCAGCTGAGGATTAGCCTGGACAATTGTGGCCAGACAATCATCATTTAGACACATCGCGCCAGACAAATCCAAAGCGCTCAATTTTGGTTGTGTGTTGAGGAAACTTTTGATGGTAGCCGCATTCAGTTGGACACAGCCAGCAAGATTGAGTCGCTGGAGCTGCAAACCCGGCTGTCCATTCTCATCCAATCGACTCAGATCAGAGAGCTCCTGCAGCGAGTGCCCGATTAGAGTGTGACTAAAATCCAAGCTACGCAACAGCTTACGCTGCTGGACGATCACATTGAGAACATATCTAAAAGTCAGAACCGATTCACTTGGCGTATTTGGTTCGATGGGGTAGAAACGCTTGTAGATGCCATTATGAAACGAGATCTGGCAACCAGACATATTCAAGAGTTCCAAATTGGGCATCAATGCAGTCAGCCGAAACAGAATCGCATCCGTAAGATATTGATTTTTGCATATGGTCAGCTCCCTTATGTTGGCCAAGTGCGCAGCTATTGCATTCAAATCACAAGTGCTCGTGTCCAAAAATGTCGCCGACATAAACAAAGGCAGACAGCGGGTCACCGCCAGCGACTGAAGATGGGGCAATAGGCGCAGCATACCATAGAATTGCTTATCATTCAGATCGACATTGTCGAGACTCAGCGAATGCGCCGACTGGCCAATAAATGACATCAGCACCTGGACATGCCCCAGCGTCACATCCTCAAATAGAAAATGACGAAAGCGTCGCTCGCAACGCATCAAATCTAACGCTGGACTATGTTGATCCGAGAGCACAACTTTTGAGAAACGAACACGAGTTCGTTCAATGAATTCTGTTGGAGATAAGGCGCTCCGCCAGCGATGACAAGTTGTGCCAGCTGCCAATAAATCTGTATAGCCTAGGTATTTATATATATGCAGCACAATCTGTAAATAATAATTATACTGCGTCAATCATCTGACTTTTTGGTCACGAGCTGAGATCCCAAACAATCCCTTACCTCCAACGGCAGATCACTAAAGCTATATAGACAATAATCCTGAGACGATGACATTCTGCATAGATATATTTATATATAAATATACACACATATATATAGGCAGCTGACTTGGTTCGAGCAGCAAAAAAAACTAGCAAACCATATTTGTGCAACCCAATTTGCCTCCCACGAACCACCCTAAACTACTCAATCGGTGCCAGTGCGGCCGTATTGTAAGTTCTCCAAATTACCATTTGCTCAAGAGAGCAAAAAGTACAATAAGAGAGAGTAAAGAGAGTTATTATTTAGATCGTTGCGTCGATTAGCCTCACAGAACTACTTTAATAACAAGACAAATTTGAGTTAAGACAACAAACAACGTAATTCAAATGTTTTGCCCATTTAGTATTTTATTGAGCACAGCTGTTTTGTTTTTATTGGTGCCATTTTAGTTTTTGTAAACTGGCCACACTTTAAGGCAGTTAGCTCTGAAAATTGCCACTTGCAGAAGTGAAAATATGCAGTAAACACTATTTAACTATTTTAATCTAGTATTTTTTACCTAACTGATCGCACTTCAGAGCCATTTCTGTTAATTATTAATATTCTAGTGGCTTCGTAAAAAATCTTTAAAACAATGCCTTAATTCAAATTCATTGCTTGTTTAGTATTTTCTTGAGCACAGCTACTTTGCGTTCTTAGTGCTGCCATTTTAGTTTCTAAAATTTGGTCACACTTTACAGTTTATGACATCAGTTTTTAGCTGTGCTGTGCAATTTGTTATTTAAAAGCAAATAAAAACTATTTACAAAAGTTTTTGCCAAACAGATAATAATCCGCAAATTCGAAACGTACGCTAAATACAAGACTCGCAGTGCCCACCATAATGGCCGATCCGAAATTTCAAAACTTGCCCGGCATTGTAAGTGCAACTTACAAACGAAACCAGTTTTTATACATATATTTATATTTTGGGTACACTCATTCTTGATATATTTTTATTCCCATGCAGGCTTATGACCAACCGGATGTATATGAGACCGCCGATGATCCAGAGGTAGACACCTCCGACTATTACGAAGAGGAGCCGGAGAATGAGGCGATTGAGCGGATGCACATCTCGCCGAGCGTTGCCCACAAACGCTTCAGCAACGCAACTCTGGAGGGAAATGTAGATTTCACGGATCGCATTGGGCGCCGACTGTGCCGTGGCTACGATGTGCGTGGCGGAGAGTACGTGTTGGTGGCGCATGGCGAAAGGGAGACGCCTATGCAAAAGTGTCAGCGTTTGCAGATCGAAATGAATGAACTACTCAATGAAGTGGCCGCATTGCAAGTGGATCGCAAGATTGCCGATGAGGAAAAGCAATCGTATGATGCCGTTGCCACTGTGATCAGCACAGCTAAGCGTGTCTTGGACACACTGAAACTGGAGCAAGTGCTGGGCAAGGAGCAGATGCCAAATGATAAACAAGTCAAGGCACTTGTTGCTCAAGTGGAGG
Source organism: Drosophila picticornis (assembly GCA_035043845.1). Lineage (NCBI taxonomy): Eukaryota > Metazoa > Arthropoda > Insecta > Diptera > Drosophilidae > Drosophila > Drosophila picticornis. The sequence goes on along the minus strand of JAWNMR010000493.1, from coordinate 1,093,658 downwards.
AATTTAAGCAATCTGGTGTGCTGACAGCGCTGCCCACTCCAGGCACTGATCTCGCTGCCACAGCGCGCGTGGCACAACTCGAACAGCGTCTGCATCAGTTAGAGCAGGCGGTGGGTGCCCAGCCCGAGAAATTGAGTCGTCTCACAGCGATCACAAATACGTCCAATGTGCTCGAAGCTGTTCGACATTTGAGCACTAAGGCGGCACTACTCCAACCGGATAAATTGGATGCCATCGAGCAGCGTCTCTCCTCGTTGACTGGGAAAATGGATGCCATTGCGGAGAAGTCCAGTGGCAGTGCACAGGATGCGAAGCGGGATCAAAAGATCTCCGAGCTCTACGATATCGCTAAACGCACCGAGCCAGTTGTCGAAATATTGCCGCATGTCATTGAACGCATGCAGGCGCTGGAATCCTTGCATAAATATGGTAAATGAATTATTTGTAAATAATTTATTTAGCTAAAGTTCTTTCTCTTTTCTTTTCCAGCAAATAATTTTGCCAAAATCATCGCGGAAATTGAGCAGAAACAGGGCACTATCACCACTAGCCTGGTAAACAACAAAGAACTTTTGCATTCTGTACAGGAGACTTTTGCCCAGAATCTAGAGACGATCAACTCGAAGGTGTCTAAAGTGGATCAACGTGTTACAGCAATTACAAGCGCTAAATAATAAATTTGCTTATCATATCTGATATATGTAGCATTCTAATCACTATACGTGAATATATATAATTATTTATATTAATACGGCTGCTGAAATAAATTCTGAAGCTTTTACGCACAAGATTAATACTAAATTTAGAGTTAAGCATGCGATTCTGACTCGAAATTTTGATTGGCACTAGTCAAAACTTCCACAGCCATAACTTTATCTGATTTGAGTCAGGTTCTTAAAATCAAAAACTTTAATTACTATTTGATCTGTCGATTAATTCTACATTTAGATTTAAACTTAAAAAAACACGCGCGCACAGAAAATATGTATCATATTTATGCACATCGCTACAGGCGATACATCGATATTTCAATTGCTGGCAATCGAAACCGTGTTGCTACTTTCGATAAAAGCATCGATTGTGCCACGGCTCATAGTTCTTACAAAAATAAAACAAGAACCATAATTATATTTAAATACATTTAAGTACATATAAATAGAAGGAAGTAAACGAGTGTAAGTATCAATTAAAATTGTATTAAGAAATGATGCAACTAAATTAAAGCCATAATTTTGCGGGCCACGCCAATATAGTGAGCGAGAAAGAAGAAAAAATATGAAAAAAAAGTGATGACGAGGCTCGCTCCAATTGGACAATTGCGATAAATTTAATTTCATAAATCCAACGACAAAACTTGAAACTTGTGTTTAATTGCAGTTTAGGAAGTGCAAACATGAAAATCAAGGAGCTACAGAAGACGGTGAATATTGCGTGGTCGCCGTTGCAACAGCAACAAATATTATTGGCCGCCGGCACCGCTGCACAGCAATTTGATTCGAATGCAAATGCCACATTGGAGATTTACTCACCGAGCATCGGCGATGCCAGCTACGATCTGGAGCTCAAGGCCAGTGTGGCCAGCGATTACAAGTAACTGGCGCACTAATTCAAAATAATAACTTATATAAAAAAAAAATCTTTATAGATTTCAGAAGCTCATCTGGAGTCCGCATGGTATGAATAATGGCACCCATCCGAATGGCCTTATTGTGGGAGGCTGTGAGGCTGGTCATATTAATGTATATTCAGCCGCCAAATTGCTGGCCAATGAGGAATCGCTGTTGGCCAGGCAGGACAAGCATACGGGTGCCGTTAGTGGCCTGGATTTTAATCCATTTTTGAATAATCTGTTGGCCTCCTGTGCCTCGGAATCGGAAATTTACATTTGGGATTTAAATAACCCTATTAGTCCACTCAATCCGGGCGCCAAGACCCAGCCGCTGGAGGATGTGAAGAATGTTGCATGGAATCGGCAAGTGCAGCATATTTTGGCCTCAGTGTTCAGCACACGTTGCGTGATCTGGGATTTGCGGAAGAGCCAGCAGATTATAAAGTTGTCGGATACGCAGTCGAGGGTTCGTTGGCATGCCATCGAATGGCATCCGGAGGTGGCCACCCAGGTGTGGTTGGCATCCGAGGATGATCAGGCTCCCGTTGTGCAATTGTGGGATTTGCGTTATGCCACCGCACCGGCCAAAACCTATCAGATCCATGATCGTGGCGTGCTGGGCATGTCGTGGTGTTTGCAGGATCCTGATTTGATGGTCTCGTGTGGCAAAGATAATCGCATATACTGTTGGAATCCAAATACGAAAATACCTGAGGGGGAAATTCTTTCAGAGGTGGCCACCACTGCGTCGTGGTATTCGGATGTGCAATTCTGTCCGCGTAATCCGGCGTTGATTGCCAGCGCCAGTTTGGAGGGCGCAGTTTCGATTTATTCGCTGCATGGCGGCACTCATCATTTGGTGCACACCTCCGAGAAGATTGCCGACTCCTTTCCAGGCATGGATCAACTCGCTCAGGAACCGATGCCCCAGCAGGCCACGCAAGTCGTCTATCACGATCTGACGCACGCACCCAAATGGATGAAGCGGCCGTGTGGCGTTGCTTTTGGCGTTAGTATTTTAATAATCCCAATCCTTATTGTTTTTACAGTTGAATTTAATATTAATTACTTCTAGTTTGGTGGCAAGCTGGTCAGTTTCAATGGCAACTCGCGGGTGGTGCAGGTGTCGCAACTGACCACCGAACCAGGTGTTGTGGAGCGTGCGATTGCCTTGGAGTTGTCCTTGGCGGAGAACAACTACTCGGATTATTGCCGGCAACGTGCGGATAAATCAACGGATCAACATGGACGTTATATTTGGTATTTCATCAAGGCGAACTTTGAGCTCAAACCCAAGGAGGAGATGCTCAACCTATTGGGTAAGCATATATATATTTAATGTAATAACACATTTTAATGATGTATTTATTCAGGTTACAATAAGGATGACTGCGATGGCAAGTTCAGCAAGTTCGTGAAAGAGCCGGAGACCAACTCGCAATCTGACGTGGACACCCTCACGACCCGTATATCAACTCTTACGCATGTGAGTTGTGTCCGCTTTATTCAGCTGTTCCATTTATGTGTTTTCATAGTTTTTAGTTTAGCGCTTATCTTGTCGAAAACCCAAGCACATACAGTTGCGGTCAAAATAATAGAAGCTGCAATTTCTCAATATTTTCATAGCAACACCTCCTTTCATAACCTTTCGGCTCATTGTGCTCATTGATATATTTTTTATCTTCTGTTTTTGGGGTTTTTTCAGCCAAGTCCAAATAAGTATTTTGTTTTTTAAAATTGCTCCATTAATTTGACCGCGACTGTTGTGTTGCGTTATCATTTTAAGTTTGTTCATCTTTGCTCGCAGTATGTATTTTTATTCTGATAACAATTTCTCATGCTTACCAAACATTCGGGGTTGCTTTGTGTGTATTTTCCCTCCGCGTAGAGCGACTCTTCTGAGGTTGAGTGCGATCAAAGCATCATTTCAAGCACCGAAATTTCGGTAAGAAATCGGATGCACACAAGAAGAAAAACAGACTTACACTCGGAAAAAAATATTTGTTCTAAATGTGATTAAGAAAAGAAAAACGACAATTTTTTAGAAATTGGCGACTTTTTCAAATTCAGTCAGTTTTTTCCGACTGCAATCTGCAATTGAAGCCATTTACATCAAGTCAAATATATATATAAATATATGTATATACATTTATTGGTTCAGACAATTTAAATATTTGTGATTTCTGCTTTTCAACAGCAATCGAACGACAACAAAAATAATTATGATGGTTTATCCAACGAATATCCAGCTGCGCCCAGGCCTCAATTTAAAATACCCAGCGGTGATTGTAAGTGAAATAACTAAAATATACATAATTAATTGATTTAACATAATAAATATTAATATTCTTTCCCTTTTTGCAGACACTGACAGTCTGATCACGGAGGCGATTCTAACGGCCAACACGGAGGCCGCCGTGGAGCTGTGCTTGGAAGCGCAGTGCATACCCGAGGCCCTCATCATCGCCTCCACGGCGGGCATAGAGACGCTGACACGTATCCAAACACGCTATTTGATGCAGCAAAAGAGCGAATTGTCCAATGTGATCTCAGCGCTGGTCACACGAGATTGGCTGGACTTTGTCAACCGTTGTTCGGTGGACTCCTGGAAAGAGGCACTCGTTGCGGCACTCAATCACAGCGAACGCAAACTGGTCGATATTTGTGAGCGACTTGGGGATCGTCTCTTGAATGAGTCATCATCGTCGAGCAGCATTGAGTTGACCCGAAATGCAATGCTCTGTTATATTTGTGCGGGCAGCATTGATAAGCTAGTTGCCGCTTGGTATCAACTCAAGCAGTTGGAGCAACAGAATCACAACTACAAGCTTAACACTAGCGAGCTGCAGGAGCTGGCTGAGGTGGTGATGCTGCTCACCAAGTCCCTGGAGCAGCAGGGCATTGCCGTTGACCTCGCTGGTCGCTTTGCGGGCTTCATTTCGGAATATAGCGGGCTGCTCGCCTCCCAAGGCGCCCTGACTGCCGCCCTGCAATATATAACTACGTTGAGCAGGGCCAATGCGGAGAGCGAGGACCTGAATGAGCTGCGCGAACGCATCAACAATGCGGTCAACGTGGACCGCATTCCACCGGCAGCAGCAGTGGGAGCACCTGCAGCTGCAACTGGCGGATATATGCGTCAAATGGAGCCACGAAGCTCCTTCTCTAAAGCGCCGCTACTCAATCCATATCCAAGTGCCACCACAAATGGCAACAGCTGGCCAGGAGCACCAGCAGCAACAGCAGCTCCTCCTTCTCTTCTGACAGCTCAGCCAGCTGCGCAAATCTTTAATCCGCCGCAAATGAAAGCTGAAGCACCTTTGACGCATCCACCACGTCCGCACAGCAATGCCAGCTCCACGGGTGGACCATCAGTGTCAACTGCTGGCTCTGGTCTGCATTCGCGTTCCAAATATGTGTTGGATCCTTCGGTGGCGGCACCTACGAGTGCCTATGGCATGGCCTACAATCCAATGCCAGTCCCTGCGGCGGTTCCTTTCGCTGGTGCAGTTGCTCCCATTGCTCAGCCTGCAAGTGTGCCACAGTCTTACAATACGAATGCATTCAATACCAATCCCATAACGACGGCTCAACCATATAATCCAACGCCATTCATTGGTTCACCACAATGCAATTATATGCCTGGAATTGCACCCATTGAAGCAGCACCGGCTCCTCTCGTACAGAATATACAACGCAATCCGACGCCACCGCCCGGCTGGAATGATCCACCTGCTCTGAAATCCTCGCGAGTAGTAAGTACTTTTAATTATTTATTTAACTTAATATTTAATAATTTACTTATTTTGACATAAAAATAATCTTTTAGCCAAAGCCGAGATCATCTGCGGAGCCTTCGGCAGCAATACTGCATCCCTTGTACGGCGTAGATCCGAACCAAAATCCGAATAGCTACATGGATCCCAATCAATATCAGAGTGTGCCACCAGTGGCTGCTTCTTCATATTACAATCCAGCTGCCAACAATAATACGCAGGGCTTCCCCCAACAACAACAACAAATGAATTTCCAGCAGCAACAACAACAACAACCACAGCAATATTGGCCAGGTCAGCAGCAGCAGCCACAGCAAAGCTTTGGTTATACGGAACAGCCGGCAACCATACAGGAGCAACGTAAGCCGGAGCCACCCAAGGAGAAGCCGCCACTGCCAGAGGAATATATCTATTTGCAAACCGTGCTCGAGGAGCTGAAAAATCAATGCTTAAGCTCAACCAATGATCCGGTAAGCAGAATGTTAGTATATGGAGCAACAAAGTGTGACCGTTTATTCGAAATGGTTTATCGTGCGCAGTATCGTTTGGCTATTATTAACAAAAAAAATAACAGTTAATGTTGTAGATTGATCTTTACATATTTTCAACACAAACCACAAATATTTCAAACTTACCAAATATTTAATATATTTTATTGCAGCGCACCAAACGGAAGTTTGTGGATGTTGTGAAACGCTTGGAAAATCTCTATGATTGCCTGCGCGATGGCAGGGTAAGTTTTAAATAAATTACGAAAAAATTACAATTAAAAACTAAAACACTTTTGAAAAACAGCTAACAGCGACAACCGTGCAGCATTTGAATCAAATTGTGCAATATATTCAAATCGCCGACTATGCAAATGCCCTCGAGGTGCACACAAGGATCGCCTTTGGCACCGATTTCGCCCAATGTGCTGGCTTTATGCAGGGATTGAAGGTGCTGCTGCAATCGGCATCTGAAATGCATCTGGTTTTGCGCTAAATTTCTACGATTATTATTGTGTGGTTTGTCTAACTCCCCTAAATCCCTTTTATGTTACTGCAGCTTTTCTATATATATCTGTACTCTTATTTTGCATTCTGTTAGTTGCAGTTGAAAATTACAAAAATAAACAATTATTTTCTATATTAACTTTGGCTGATTGCGTATATTATCCAGATCCAGCATCTGCTCCTGGCACACTTTCTGCTGTGGCATCTTCGGGATCCCTTGCGGCGAGTGATGATGTCGTTCGTAGCCCAACTGCTCCTCAGGCAGCAGTCGATATTTCTTGAGATATTTGTAGGAGGCATTGGACATGTTGCTCGGACTGGGGACAAAGTTATCAATGGGACGCAGTGGCGTTGTGGCAGTCGCCTTTGGCGACACATGCAACTCATCCATTAGCTCATGGATTTGACGCTGTGGCAGATATTTGAGGGCCAGCTTATTCATGACTATGCTCTGCTCGGTGCTGGGCTTGGGCAGCACAGCGGGAGCAGGTTTAGCCTTTGGGGTATTTACTCGATAGCCAGTGGATTGAGCCATTGGTGGCGCAGCGCGTGGCGATTGAAACTTGGGAGTCATTCTCGGGGGCAGCTCATAGGTCACTGCAGGCAGCTCCTCATCCTCCTCCTCAACTATGTAATCCTGCACAATGGGTGTTATTCGCTTCACTGTTGCACTGCCTGGAAGAGTTTTGAGTTATTTAAATTGCACATTTTAGCGTAATTTCATTTACTTTTACTGGACATCATTAAATCACATTGAGAAGCCGTCTCCTTGTACGTCTTGGGACTTGAATTAGGAAGTTGCTGCTGCTTCTCCTGCTGCTGAGCTAGCGATTCGCACAGGCGTCGCAATTGTTGCTGATCCTGACGCATAATTTCTAGCAGGGCCAACACTTCTCTAATGTCTTTTTTCTCAGCCAAATTGCTGAGATCGAGTTTATCATCTATTCGTATGCTGTCAGGGGGTTCGGTTTGGGTGCTTGCGCATATTGTGAGCACATCGCTGGGATTTGGCATGCGTTGTGCCGACACCAGATGATCTGTGGCATACGGTCCAGGAGAAGCATAACCTACATTCATATTTCTGGGCGGCGTTGTGCGCTCCTCATTAAAGCGAGCCCTGGGCAGATAATTATAGTCATTGCCAGCAGAAGAAGTAGCCGGCGGCGAGCCAGGCCCCAATTCGCTAACCAGTACCGGCGAAAAGTTGACCCGGGGCAGGATTTGCTTCTTCCAGGTGGCAAAATTGCTCAGGGGGCGTTGCGCCGACGCCGATTGTTGCTGCTGTGGTTGTTGTATTTGAGTTTGTTGCTGCTGCGGCGGTTCACCGAATAGTATGGAAACTTCTGGCACAGTTGGCTTAACAATCTCATCAACGTGGCCCAGCGGTACGGCCGTACATGGCCGAGGCGCCGCTCGTGGCAGCATATCCTCCGTTTCGGGCATAAACATTTTTTAATTGCTTGTTGAAATTGAATTGGGGCGCAATTCAACACTGCACTGCGCAAGCGAACAGGGTTGCTGCAAACCAGGGACGGCAAAAAGAAACTGAAACTTGGTGCGTAAGTATGCTCGATTAAAATTTAATGTAGCCATAACTGCTATGTCGAAAGGAAAGAACACAAAATAAGAAAATATCTTTATATCAATATTTTCTAATTCCTTATTGAAATTGAATTCCGTCCCGATACAACACTGCTCTAGCAAACAAGGCTGCTATAAACCAGGGACGGAAAAAATAAACTCCAATTAGATTTGTAAGTTATTTAGTGGAGCCCTAGGAGGTGTGTCACACACAAAAATAAAACAAACGCCCAGAGTGCCATTTAATTTGTAAAGCAAAAAGAAAAATATCACAAAAGAATGCCGGATTTGGAGAACATCGATGCGATGCCCGTGAATACGCCACCAGCAGCGCCACCAGCCCAATTGGAGGACACAGAGCAAGCGCAGCCCGTGAGAGAATTAACACAAACGGATCATTTAAATAAGCGTCTGCTGAAATCCCTTCTGGATTCCATGAAAATGACAACGGAAACTCCACAAAATGGGGCAATAGAGTCGGAATCGAGTGATTTTGAAGATTGATTTTCATAAATACACATTTACATTATATTTTAAAGTCAAGAGTTTTGGTCATGTTTTAACTACGACTAATAGCGAAACTATTTTTAGTTAATAAAGAACTAAGTAAAAATAATTAAATACGACGACGTTTGTTGCTCTGCATCGGTGGCGGTGTGGTCGATGGACTAATCGATTCATTCGACATTGAGCCGCGCGTCCTTTTTGCTGGACGCTTCGGCAAATCCGAGACTTTCACAGGCAACTTCTTTTCCACCTCCTTGCCAATGTTTGCCGCTTGCCCAGCTGAGGATTTTGTAGCTGAAAATGAAAAAGATATTTAAAATTTTTAAAGCTATTAGTTGACTTAATTTTACCTTTGCTGTTGTTATCGGAAACCACAAATGGAGTTGGTGTCGCATCTGAGGCATCTTCACTAGGTAGGTTGAGACCAACAGTTTTTTTGCTCACGAACATCGCATAATCCTTGTCCGGCAAACAAAATTCGCGCTCCTCATTTGGAAATGGCAAGCATTCAAGTTCATCCAATTCTTTTAATTTATACATAGTTCCCAAATGTTTCCAGATCAGATCGCTGGGCATTTCACGGTTTAGAGACTTAGAAAGGCGTTCCGCAATGCAGGACATGTAAAAGTGTTTGTTGATGCCAACGGGACGTAGGCCTTCCATTGCATGGAAGAGCTGCAGCTCCTCCTCCGCCGACCATTCGTCCTTAGCCATCATTTTTACACTTGGCGAGTCTTGGGGCAGACAGGGATGCACAAACAAACACACACCCACATGTAATACACCGATAATTTTGATAATCGATAACAATTTGCAGCTTTACACGCAGCCAACTTCATGTTTCATTGGTTTGGGTGTGTATCTTTTTTGGTCAAGTCAAGGAGGAGCTTGATCTCTGTTATTCGGAAAAATTAGCAAAATATTTGTTAGAAAGCTGGTAAATAATTTGGGCATTATTGTTATCAACATGTAGTTGTGCTTGTGTGTGTAAATTAATTACTCAAATTTTGGTGTTAACAAAAGACGTGTTTTTAATGTACGTATGTGCATGTATATATGTATATATGCATGAGTGTGTGTGTTCTTCAATACTTTCGCACAGTCACAAAATAAAATCAATTGGAAATTGAAAAAAAAAAATAGGACGAAAATTATAATTAACTTAATGTGCATTGATTGCGAAACCTTACAAATAAAGATGACCAAGCGATAGTAAACAAATTAAAAACATTTCCATATATATAAATATGAATCACAAACCAGCAATAAACTACATTATTAAAATGCGACCAGCATTTTTTTATTTACATACATATCTGCACATGCATATCCATAGACATACATACGCATACGTACATGTGAAGTGATGCTTTAAAAAAATAAAATAAAAAATACAACCTAGCAAGCGATTAATCGAAATTTCTTAAGATTCTACCTAACACTGTCTATCTAGAGATCTCAAACTATTACTTCCTGTCAAGCTGTACACTATTTTTTGTATGTACTCTGTGTCGTTGTAATATTCAATGTGACCAGAATGTCGTGATAGTTTAACAAAGAACATATCTAAACAAATGCTTTGTTGCATTTTTACTCTCTCTACATTTACAGCGCTCCCTATTATTCAGAATTCAACCAAAAAACAACACAAGAGAAAAAAAAACAATACAAACAATATATAATAGTATTTATTGAAAGAAACCACACAACCACCACTACTTAATTTACAATTTGCTCTTATCCGTATCCGTATCTGAGAACATTTTCAACCATAGGCCTATCCGAGACAGCCGTAATGGACGTAATGTCATCATCCCTACAACAGCAGCGCATCGTCGTCGAACAGCTGCGTCGTGAGGCGGCTATCGATCGTCAGACGGTATCGATGTCTTGCGATAAAATGAAGAAATATATATCGGAGCACGAGCAGGAGGATTACCTATTGACTGGTTTCACCAGCCAAAAAGTAAACCCCTTCCGTGAGAAGTCCTCGTGCACGGCTCTCTAAGCAGATCTTATTACTTTTATTTTGGTTTGTTGAAGTTTTAAGTTCTTTTAGAAAAGCACCCACTTAAAAACAAAATGAGATGAACAATAACAAGAGTCGGCACCACCAGCAAAGAGAAAAACTTAATTACAAATTACAAAAGCAATATTATTAAAAAAAAATAAAAATAAATTAAATAGAAGAGAGCCCAAATGTGTACCAAAGATTAAGAGGGCTATATATGAAAATATCAACAACAAACAATATGATAAAAATATGACAAATGTTCAAAAACAATTTAAATTCTTCAAACAAAAACTTGGCATTTATTCGAAAATATCACCATGTTTTTTATTTATATGTAACAAAAGAGTACACGAATATCCCAACCTTAAGGACAATTATTCTGCGGACTAAATAGCAACAACTACCTATATATAAACTATGAAATCTATATATCTACAACATATATATATCAAGCCCAATACTATATTTATTATAAAGATACATGGTAAACACACCCAAAACACAAACACACAAAAATAAATACAAGTAAAACACATAATTTGACTACTTATTTCAAGAAAGAAAAGAAGAAAAAAAAAAACAGAAAAATATAAACTCTGTTCACGTTGTTAAGCATATACTTAATTGAAGACAAATGATATAAAATACACACACACTTATAGATCCCAGTTTAGTGGATTTTAAACTATACATATATGATTACTTTAAAAGCTTTAAATTCAGGCAGGAATATAATGCAGCCATAACAAGCTAGTTCAACTTTAGTGTGTTTATTATATCCAAGTTTTTCTTAGTAAAAAATATTAAAATCCCGTTGCAGTAACGCAGCAAATAAAATATATATATATATATAAACGCAACCATATATATATATATATATATCTAACGTAGTTTTCGTCCTTTTCGATTAATAACCGCAAACGGCTATTAATGCCAAATATTTTATATAATGGAATACGATGCTTTATTGAACGATAATTTATTTTATTATATGAAACTATGTGAATCGAAAAATCATTTCCAACATATTGTAAAGAATGTGTGATTCTGTTAAGAAAAAACAATCAATCATTATATTTATTTAACACCAAAATCACAAAAATAAGAATTAAATGAGTTGTCCGCGGTTGAGCCTATATTTTTGTAAAGTATAATATATGAAATCAAAAAAAAAAATGTGTAATTGGCATGAATGGCAAAGTATATATATATATTAAAGCCGAGTTATTTTTTTACACTCGATAATGGTAATGGGCATATTTGTATGGCATTAGAATGAAACAAAAGACAAAAGGTTCTTCCATACAAAAGTGAATCGTATAAATATCATTTCATATTTAAGAAACCATTTCGAAATCAAAGCAAACATAAATATGTAATTCAATCGGTTCTTCCATTTGTTTGATTTAATGCAAACATATTTCAATTCCATCATCACAAAATTACCTTAAGAATCACACATTTTTTATTGAGATCAATATAGATTTTGGACCCTGTTCTGCTGTCGTGAGCATTCAGCAGAAAATTGTTCAAAATTGAAAATTCGCCTACTTTCGAAAGTAGTCAAAATATTCCAAACCTAAACTGCAGTTGGTTTTTTTAGCTTCTTAACCATTTCAAAAGTTTTTTCGATTTGCTAAAAACGTTTCATGGCAGGATCTTGATATTTTTTTTTTTTTTAATCATTTTTGTTTTAATGAAGTCTTTTTATTTTTTGTTGAAATGATAAAGGTAAAGTTTTCTGATGCTGGACAATTAAACTATCCAATGGAGCACGGATAGTTTCATTTGTTTGACGCTGGCAAACTTGAGATCTGAATCTAACATTGTATTTACAACAAGCTTATAATTAAACTAAAAGATAACACGAAACTATTGATAAAGCAATGCACGAAATATCACAAACAAACAATGAGATATAACACTTTAAAAACTTTATTAACTTCAATTTGAAAATCGACAACGATATCGTAATTTTATTCGAAACAAATATTGAATTGTATCTACGCATACGCAATTTGAAATAAGTATGTAATGTACTCCAAACAAATAATCGTTTGCTTGAATTCCAAAAAAATAAAAAAAAAGCTTAGATGAGTTATCTAGCGGAGACAAAAAAAAACACAAACTTTTCCAAGTGCGTTTAATTTACTCTAATACATAATGGACAAATAAGAATATCGTAGATATCATGTACCCTGAGCTGTAAAAAATATATTCTAGTTTTTACTGTCAAATTTCCCTTTAGAAACTTCTGAGTGAAAACTTATTCATATTTTTCCATTTTATATGTTAATTAAAATGTTTGCTATTATTGCCATCGGAAACCGATATATATGGATATTCGTGAATCGCATGAAGTTATCCATAAATTAAAAAACAACATTGATCTAAGCGGGGTATACGAGAACCTATATTCAAAGTTTCAAGTCTCTAGATCTTATAGTCACTAAGATTTGCATATTTATTTAGACGGATAGACGGACATCGACTCGACTTTAGATGCTGACAAGGAATATATATGCCTTATAGAGTAGGAGTTGTCTTCTTCTGCCTTTTACGTAATTGTGCACAAAACCAAAATAACATTTTTATGCACATTCAAAGGGTTCAGGGTATAACATCAACTCGGAAGATATTCAGTTTTTTGTAAGTTTAGTTTATTAATACAAGAAGCTGTGTTTGATGAGGGTGTGTGCGTTGCTGGTGTGTGTGAGTGTGTGTGTTATTGTTGAAATTTAAAATTTCCAACTCGTGTGTGAGAAAATACATGGGTGTTTTGTATTCGCCATAGGCTACACTTAAACAATTAAGCTTTTCATTTTAAAGCGAATGTTTCTTTATTTGTTAAGGGTTGTATTTTTTAACTTTCATTATCGCTGCCAGCAGGCTGTTGTGGCTTTGGGCCACCGGCACGCTTGGCCATGATGATCTGGTCCACTTTCAGGATGGTTGCAGCTGCTCCAACGGCATACTTAAGTCCCCAATATTTGGCCTGATACAGATCAAAGAGTTTAGCTTCGGTTACATCAATTGTCGTCGGTTTCTCCGCCTCAATATCGTAACCTATATTTTTGCCATTCGCCGAATTGTGGGCCAAATACAACTGATTAACAATCTCGGTGCCATTGGTGCCCGAATTCTCGGCCAAGGCCTTGGGGAACACTTCGAGGGAAGTGGCAAATTTGCGCACAGCGTATTGATCCAAACCAGGCAAAGTATCAGCATAGGCAGCCAACTGGGTGGCTAACTCTATCTCGGTGGCACCTGCCCCGGGCAGATAACGACCATCACGGGTTAAACATTTAAAGTTATTGACACCGTCATCCAAGGCGCGCTCGATATCATCCATAAAGTTATCTGTGGCTCCGCGTATAACAATCGTGGAAATGCGTGAGTCCTTGCCATCATTTCTGAAAGAAAAAAAAAACAAAGGTGAATTAGGATTCCATTATATATTTAAAAGAATGTAGATATATATATTTAGCACTTACCTGAATGCGACAATTGTGGTATCGCCGAGCTCCTCAATGCAGACCTTGTCGCAGTAGCCCAACTCCTCCTGGCTGGGAGTCGTGATACGGGGCAGAACTGTGGCATTTACGGCGCGGCTCAAGCGACGCAAATCGAATTTGGAATTCAGACGGATAGCCATCAAATTGTATTTGTTCAGGAAATGCAAAGCCATATCACCGACTTTGCCGCCGGAGACGACAACCTTGACGCCCGTATCGGCGATAGCCTTGATTTGGGTCTCCAGCAGACCCTCCTCGCCGGAAGAGAAATTCAATAGCTCATCTGCTGACTTGATGAGGACAGTGCCTTTGGTCTCTGTCTGTATAATGTCGACGGGGCATGAGAAGATGACAATTTTTGCCTTCTGCGCGAAGGTGACGTCGCCCTCGACAAAACGCTTGAAGACCATGCCACGCACCACTTCCGACTTGGCCAGACCACTGCCAAGAATCTTACAAATGCGTATATTGTCCACATTGAAGGTGCCCTCATCGGGCAAAATAGAGACACATGCCTTGGCCAAGAGATCATTGAGGAAATCCTCCTGCCCGTATTGTTTCGACATAATGGCCGAACGCAGCACCTCCTTCACTTTAACCACATCACGATAGTCTTCGATTTGATGGCACACCAGCTTGGGCAAAATCTCCAGTGCCTTGTTTAACGCTTTCTCATAGCCATCCGCGATCTCCGCTGTAGTAATGCCTAGTCTAAGCAACTCCTCCGCCGATTCGAGGAGAGCACCGGCAAAAATCACAACAAAATTGGTGCCATCGCCGACCTCAGCGTCCTGCATTTGACTGGCCATCACAATGAGCTTGGCAGCTGGATGCTCCACATCGAGTTCACGCATTATTGTCCCAGCATCGCTAGTCACAAACTGTTTCTCGATGTGATTGATGATCATTTTGTTCATGCCATTTGGGCCATAGGCGGAACGCATTGTCTGTGAGAATTCCTTGCAGGCGCTAATGTTGCGATAGACTGCCTCCTCTAATCCACTGTACATCTATGGAAAAACGCTTAATTAATCCCAGAATCGGTCATCATACATGACATATGTTCAACATTCATCAAAAGTGATGACTAATCAAGCGCTTCATTTTGTCTCTTCAATTTCAATGAAATTGTTTCTTTTGGTCCATTTTGTGTGTTTATTTCACTTACCCTGGCGCCATCCTTGAGCATTTGCGAAATGCCAGGTGCTTTTGGTACAGATAAAGCCATTTTTATGCACAGATATTTGTTGATTTAACAAAAGAAGAGCAGCACAAACTTAAAGCAAGGAAATCAGACGGTAATTCACTATAACCTCAAAGTCGAAACGGGTCGAACGAATATTCTCGACGGCTAGTGTGCTTTTGGCGGTATTGAACAAAATACTCTTTTTCTTTTATGAAAATACCAACAATGAATTTTCGATAATTAAATCGAAAAGGCAAAATATTTCATAAAAAGTAAAATATAAGTTGTCAGGCAACAGCAACTTGACAAATTGATGACTGAATGTCCTTAAAACTGTATTTAATTTAAAATGTAATTGATGGTATACGACACATGCTCAAAATGTGTCCGTATATTCAGCTGTTAAGATGTTTTCAGAGCAAACAAAGTCATCGATACCAAAAAAGTATTTTCGTTTTTACCCATGAAAACTCTTGCTCAGTTAATCAACACTGCAGCTGGTAATGTTTTTGCTCCAAATTGTTTGAAACGATGTCGCTGGGCAAGAAGCACGTGTCGGGATTCTCATCGAATGGTGGCAAACACTTCGCTTTAGTTGACGACGAGGGCACACTACGAATATGGGACACCGAGGCGAACACTCTGAAGCAAGAATTCACATCCAACCTGCAGGTTTCTGGTCCCTGCACAGCACTCACGTGGCTAACAATTGCTGCACAGCGTCCGAAAAAGACGCGCAAATCGCAGCAGCAAACACAGATTTCCTCCGACAATGATAGGGAATATATAGCGCTGGGCACAATCAAGGGCACCGTTGTGTTGTATTCCTTAACCGAGGGAAAGGTGAGTAATAAACCGATATTTACTTCAATAAAATACATTTTTTGGTTTGCAGATTGAGCGCACGCTGAGCAATGATAACCACCATGGAGCAGTTACTGCGATTGCCTATGATGCCCACAATGGACATCTGTATAGTGTGGGCACAGATTGTCAAGCGTTAGTTTGGTCTGTGGCGGAGGCTCGTTGCATTTCCAAGTTATCCGTTGGCCCAGAGAAGCCCGTAAACTGTGTATTTTTGGCCAAAAGCCGTACATTGGCCGTTGCCTCGCGTCAGCTGAAAATCTTTGATGTGGAAAACTTTGAGTTGGTGGAAACATGCACGGGACACTCTGGCGAAATTAATGCCATGAATAGTTTTACTTGTACTAAGAATAATGTGGAATATGTGATGACAACAGCAAAAATTGAACGTGTAATTTCCTTTTGGAAAATTGAGAAAAAGGGTAGAAATAAGGCATCAATGTGCACGCTGCTCATGGAGGATGTGGCCCACAGTTTGGCGTGTGAGGTGCGCGAAGATGGCCAGTTGCGTGTAGCGAGTGTGACACGCAATGGCAACATACACATCTATCTGCTCAATGTGGAAAGGTAATTGGTAATAATTGATCTATGTTTTTCTTAAATAAGAAATTTCTACTCTTAGTTTGTCTACTGAGAAATATATCAAGCCAAAGGTGTCGCTGCAAATTGCCTCGGATGGCGGCGATGTTGTTGAACCCATCCATGCTGTTGCCGCTCACTTTGTGTATGATGCACAACGTTCGAACGAGGTACTCTTTGGCTATGGCAATCGGCGTCTCTTGCAATTCGAGCGATATACTCCAAATTATGCAGAGAAGCTCAATGTAATTGTTCGCACAGATCCCAAGAAATTGTATGCGAAGAAGCAGAGCGGATCGGGTGCAGCTGCTCTTAAGACGCAAACGCCCATTGTTCAGTCCAAGCAGGTGGAGTACAATAGTGCTTTGCCCATTTCCAAGAAGAAGGTCAAGAATGAGGTGCCAATGGAAGCACGTCTGCAAAACTTATCCATTCAAGCATCCAAATTGCCAGGTGGCAAATTGCAGAGCCAAAGCAAGACGCAGCTTTTAATGCAGGCGCTGCACAGTCAGGATCAAAGGTAGTTTATATACATTAGTTATAAGTAAAATATTTATTAATGATTCTCCTCTTTGCAGCATGCTGCATGCAGTTCTGGGTACAAATGATGCAAAGACTGTGCAATTAACTTTGGATCGCCTGCCACTAGAATATATCAGTCCTTTGATCAATGAACTCTCTGTGTTATTGCAGGGCAAAGCAGCCGAGTGAGTCTATATATTTATATCTATAAATCTGTGTCCCACGTCGGAGCCGGTTTTCAAATTTGAAACCTAGCAAATATATAAAAATTGATAATCGCAAATCGTCAGACACATATTTCCCACACTTTTTTTTTTTATTTATATATTTAATGTCGGCTAATATCAGATGACACAAAAAAATACACAAAAATAAGAAAGAAATTTCTTTCTTAATATTTAGAATTTATATCTTAGATTTAGATTTAGTTAGATTTACTGAAATTGAAGGCAATTTTTTTTCGTCTGAGAGTAGAAGCCACCTGGGCTACACTAGTTATCAGCTGCTATGATCTATTGATATTAGAGAAGACATTCTCACTTGTATATATTTCTGATATTCTATTATTATCATATTTTATTAATTAGCGTTATCTGTGCTCTGCGCTGGCTGCAGAGTCTGGCGACAACACACACGAGCATTATGATGTCCGAGGATAAGGAGGAGCTCCGGGACAAGTTGGGCATTTGTCTGGGTATTGCCGAGCAGCGGATGCATTGCCTCGCCGAAGCACTACAGTAAGTTACGGCTAAAGTGAACTATACGATTTCTGGGGTTTCCTTGGCTCATCTGATTCCTTGGGGTTGTCAACGGTGCCATGCCGGCACGTGCAGATCGCCGCATAGAAGCTCAACTTGCTGTGCAAGATGGTATCGATGTACAGTCTTTGAAATGAATTCGAATTGACGGCTCGCTCACCCAATGCATAATATAATGTACGATATCCTTCAAAGCGATATGTGATCATTACCGGATAATGTTTGGGCAGAATACGCGAAACTGTAATTATAAACCGGACCTTGGCAACGGCCAAGGGATTTGGACACGTTTGCGAAGGTCGTGAAAAGTGCGCATCGACAAAGTAGATTTGACCCTTTAAGGCAACCTCACGGCCCCGTCTATTCGAGAGGACGACACATTTAGTTTGTGGCGACACCTGCCACAATCCGATATAGTGACGAATCATGGCAACCACATTGCCATATTCAAACTGATCGATTGTCTGCCAACAGAGTAGAAAATCACTTGAAGGTGAACTGTCCGCCGGCTCCGTCAAGTTAATCGTGGGCTCCACGTCAAAGATATTCAAATTCTTTACGTATTTGTAGCAAAAAAGTCCTCGCGGATCGGATTCAATAATGGTGACAGCTTCACAAATCGTTCCATTGACCATACTCATCACGCACTCAAAATCCGCATCCTCGCACAACGGTTTCTGACATCTTGCAATGGATTCAACGAGTTTAGTTTTATTGTGCACAGAGACGACATTGATGGCCTCCTGTGCGGAAATCATTTCAAGCTCATCGCTGACACTGTTCTCATCAATCGAGGAGGGCACGTCAGATGCATCCGTCTCCATATCCACAATATATATATTTTATTTATAAGATCCACAAATTAAGAAGTTTTATTTGTTTTGTTTTTTTACAGAGTTTCTGGGCGTGTTAACTTGATTATAAATCAAATGAAACGTAATTCGAACAAGCATTTGAATGAAAACAATGTTTTAGTTGTTGACGAGGATCCCGGTAAATATTTACTTAACTCATTTAAAATAAGTAAACAATATAGAAAACTTCTCCATAGATGATGATGTTGATTCCACCAACAATTGGAGCGATTTGGAGGAGGAAAATGTGAATTTAAATCATGATGAGAGCATGGAAGCCGATGATGATTTGGCTGCCGATGAGGAGGATCTAATAATGACACAGAATTCATCGGATGATGACGAGAATGACACGGATTCAGATGCTGCAAATTAAAATGTTAAAATGTGTCTGCGCCGCTCCCAAAAAAATAAGGTTTTTCCAAATACACATTTTATGCTTTAAATTTCAATGCATTTTTACTGATTTTATATCATGTTTGAACTACATCCAACAACAATATATATATCTATATATACGGTGTGTAAACTACAGATAAGTGAAATTTTTGCCAATTTGCAAACCAAATGCTTTACGTACGTATAATTTGAATATGCATGCAAACATATATAGTATATATATAGTAATACAATAGTTATAGAATTTTTGTGCCAAGAACAGTATATATATAAATATAGGGAATCGATTTTAGAGGAGGGCCGCTGCAAAATGTAGTTGGTGTTGTTGTGCTTGTTGTTTACTTCCAGTTGGATTTAATGAAATTGATTAGGCCATTTGTGGAGCTATCATGGCCGGAGACTTCTTCGCAATGATCCAGCTCGGGCTCGATAGCCTTCGCCAGTTGTTTGCCCAACTCGACGCCCCATTGATCGAAGGAGTTAATGTCCCAAATGATGCCCTGCACGAAAATCTTGTGCTCGTACATGGCTGCAAATAATAATAATAATTAAAACAAATAATAATAATAATTAAAACAATTAATAATAATAATTAAAACAAATAATAATAATAATTAAAACAAATAATAGTCAGCTACAAAAAATTTGCTGAACTCACCAATCAAGGCGCCCAAAACGAAGGGTGAAACCTTTTTGACAACAATCGAATTTGTTGGCCGATTGCCGGCAAAGACTTTGTGGGGCAACAAGTTGTCCAGCTCGTTGCCGCACAAACCCGCCTTGGACAGCTCCTCTCTGGCCTGATCACTCGTCTTGCCCATCATTAAGGCTTCGGTTTGTGCCAGGAAATTCGATAATAGAATCTTATGATGTTTGCCACCGGCAATTGGATTATGCGTCTGCGCGGGCGCAATAAAATCGCACGGAATTAGACGTGTTCCCTGATGGATGAGCTGATAGAAGGCATGTTGCCCATTGGTGCCCGGTTCGCCCCAAACAATGGGTCCGGTGCTATAGGCAACTTTTTGGCCCGATTTACTAACAAATTTGCCATTGCTCTCCATATCGCCCTGCTGGAAATATGCAGCAAATCGATGCATATACTGGTCATACGGCAGCAGCGCATGCGTCTCCGCTTTATAAAAATTCGAATACCAAATGCCAAGCAAGGCCAGCACAACAGGTGCCTACAAAATTTAAGATAAGAGTCAGAGATAAATACATTTTCATTATATGGCGAACAAATATAATAGCATCACGCGTGTGAGAGTTTGTAAGTTTAAGCAACTTGGACTTTTTAGAAGAAAGTGCCACAGAAAATAACTATACTTTTATCCATCGTATTCCACTTGGAATATGGAAAATATTTAATTTATATATAATGTAAAAAACAAAATTTGAAAAAATCCTTTGTTTTTTTTTTCAATCAGAGTGATGCTATTAATATTATTTTGCGCAAGTGTATATGGCTTACATTTTTGGCCAGTGGTGCTGTCTTGAAATGATTATCCATAAAGTGGGCGCCCTCGAGCAGCTGCTCAAAGTTCTCGAAACCGATGGACAGGCAAATGGACAAACCAATCGCCGACCACAGCGAATAACGACCTCCAACCCAATCCCAGAAGCCAAACATGTTGGCGCTATCGATGCCAAAGGCAGTCACCTTCTCCTTGTTCGTAGACAGGGCCACAAAATGTTTAGCAACGGCCTCATCCTAAAAAAAAATAGACGAAACAAAGCATATTAGTAAATAATAATAGAATTTAACGGAGATCATCGCACTCACATCCTTGGCATGTTCGAGGAGCCAGGCCTTGGCGGAGGTGGCATTCGTGATGGTCTCCTGTGTGGTGAACGTCTTCGATGCAATGATGAACAATGTGGTTTCATAGCAGACGCTTTTGAGCACCTCCGCCATGTGAGTGCCATCGATGTTGGACACGAAGTGCGAATGCAAACCTTTGCCATATGGCTTCAGCGTCTCGGTGACCATCAATGGACCCAAATCGGAGCCACCGATGCCAATGTTGACCACATCGGTGATTTGTTTGCCGGTGCAACCACGCCAAACACCCGAAATCACTTTATTGGTGAATTCCTTCATATGCTGCAGCTCAGCACGTACATCCGGCATCACATCCTTACCATCCACCAGCACCGGTTCGAGGCCACGATTACGCAATGCCGTATGGAGCACAGCACGATTTTCCGTTATATTTATGTGCTGGCCAGAGAACATGGCATCCCGCGCCGCCTCCACCCGACGCGCCTTCGCCAGCTCCAAGAGTAAAGGCCAAACATCTTCGTTAACACGATTTTTGGAGTAGTCTAACAGAATTTCACCATCCGTTGGCGTTTGCAAACGCAAGCTAATCGAAATCAATAAACAAATTATTTATTCGATTTAATAATTGAGCAAATCAATTTTATTGGCCTTGATTGTCATTGGAAAGCGTCTTGATAAAGGTCATTGCTTTGACCTTTTGCAAGGACAAAGCGAAACTCGGTTAAAATACGCTCAGAAAACTTAGAAATAATTAAATATACACTTTAAATATATACAGAAGAACTTTAAATTCTTTCAAAACTTGTATTTAATTTTAAATTTCATTTAAATTATTTTGTAGTTTTAGTATACTAAATAAACAAATAAATAAACTCTAGATAACTAGATAAGAAAACTTTGCAAAATTTTTAAAAATTGTGCAATTATTTTCTTTATATTTTTTTCTTCATTTGAATATAAATATTGAAATATTTAGCGCTTTATCAATTCCAGTATACACACACATACATAAATACACACAATCACAAGCTTACTTATGTAAATGTAATAGAAAGTGGCTTTCAAATGATTTATATGTATGTGTATGTGTACATGTACATATACGTATGTAAAGTTGACCGTGAGAAAAACATTTTGTTCACCTGTATTTGGTGAATCGCTTGGGATCATTGACAAACAGATCCTTGATGACCAGTTCCTTGTTGTGGCCATTGTAATACTCCTGAAGCTTCTTGTAGATGGGCTCATCGTTGAGGGGGGGCAGTGTACCAGCCATTTTCCTTTAGAAGGTTTTTTTTATTTACGTGGATTAAATCAAGTGTTGTTAGAAACAAAGTCGAAGTTCAACTGCGATCGTTCGTCGAATACAACAGAACACTTTACTTTGATGTGAATTTCGGTATTTCGAACTGATTGAAGTTTAGGTTCTTTGATAACAAACGGAACTGGGCAGTGCGGCCCAAAGCGTAGCTCCACAAAAAAGCCGTTGCAAAACTAATTGCCTGGGAATGGTACCGCAATGGTTTGTCGTCCTTTTCTGCCACCCACCACCGGCTGGAATTCTGTGTCTGTGTGTGTATGTTTGTGTCAATGTCAAATGAAAAACAAGTGACGGTGTTGCCACTTTGCGTACACTCAAACACACAATTTAAAAACACTAACAAAATTTCTGGTTTTTTTTTTATCAAATCAGTCACTATTTGTCAAAAGTTAGTCTACATATGTGTTTATATTTGTAAAGCAAAAATATATCGAATCTTAATTTATTTATTTCAACTAGGTGGCAGCGCTGCCGTATAGAGCTGCCAGACTGGGGCATTCATTTAATAATGCAACATTTTTTTGAATTGAACTTACAGCCTAATGTGCTGTGCAATTTTTCTTTTAATTTGTTTAGCTGGGTAAAAAACCAAAAAAATATGTACCTTATTTATCATATTGATTTTTGTGTGAACCGGCTGTAAGGTTTGCGGCGTAGCGACATCGTAAGTTGGTCATACATCATGTCGCAACGTGTGTGAGCACTGGCCACCATAGATACAGCCCAACACAACAAAAATAATTAACGGTGCCAGTTATTTTTTGTCTTAGTTGAGTAAAATACTTAAAAGATTTATCATAATTAATGTATTGTTTCTGGTGAAGTCGGTTGTATCGTGCTGCGATCCAGCAATATCGTAAGTGTGTCATACTGTCGAATCGTGTGTGGGCACTGGCCAGCATATGAACAACCCAACACTACAAAGATGGCGACGCGCTCGCTACTTGTTAATTAACAGTGCGTTGTTTTTTTTTTTTGCGCCCCCAAAAATGTCGATAATGAAATAAATCATGTAAACAAAATAATGTTAGACTTGCAGGCAAGACAACAAATCCATAATGTATGGCGCAAGTGTACAAACAACAAAAACCGAGTGTGAAGTGGAACAAATACAAACATTACAAAGGTAAAAAAGTGGGCAGCAGCAACAACTTGTTGCAGTTGTAGTTAAGAAAAATGCACAAACATGCTCAAAATACTAAAAGCATACACAAAACTGCCAAGCAACAAGCGAATTTATAAGCGAAAGTGCTGCCATATAAATATATTAGAAAATTAAATGCTCGCTTCAGCAACTGAACACGTAACCTTGTGGAATACGCGTAATTCGGTAGCACTGTCGAAAACGCAGTGGCAAGGCTTGGTTGTTGGCAGTCAGCGTGGAATGTGGATTGTTTGATTGGAATGTGTTTTTGTTTTGATTTCAATGATATGCATTTTATTTATTGCAGTGCACAAGCAAATAAATAAAAGAAACAATTCTCCAAACATGGACACAACAACAACAACAACAGCAACAACGGGCAGTAGCTCGACGAGCAGCAGCAAAACCAACGGCAGCAGCAACTCTTCCACTGGGAATGGCGGCTGTCCATGTTCCACGGCAAGCATAACGGTTGTTGCTGCCGGCGTTGCCAACACGCCCACAAACCACAACGAACAACCGCAAACAAAACGGCAGAAAATTGATAAACAAATACGCTTAGTGAGCGCCATCAAATCACCTCCAGATATATTGGATGGGACGGATCTAATGGATGCCAATGGCAATAATAAAACACATCATTTATGCTCCTCCTCATTATCATCGTCATGCTCCACCCACTCACATTCGGGCAGCACAAACAATTCACCGACGACGACGCCGTGCAATTCTCGTGCCGCTTCCTATGCCCAATTACAGAATTTAGTCAACACAATCTTGCCACAACAGCCACAGCAGGCACACGATGAAGTGGATCGTGCAACGCAACTAACCGAATTGCTAAGGAAGGAGCAACCACTAACAGGCTGCTCCTCCTCCAACTCAGTTTCTGCCTCCAACTCCACCATCGATTCCTCCACCATCGATGATATGCTGGAATTTGAGCAATCGCTGACGCGTCAATGCCTGTGCGGCGTTTCAGAGCGTACGCTGAGGAAACCATTTCAATCGCACTATTCACACGACTCGAATGGCCAAAAGCGGATTGCCTATCTCCGGGAATGGCCCACAAATAAACTGTTGCAATTTCTCTCCAACTTACAGCTACTCTTTGACATATATTTGAAGCAGAACGCCAAGGGTTATATTTGCACCCGGATTATGGATGTTTGCGATGCTTTAATACGTAACGATCACAAGCTGATCGATGAAATCATTGTTTTAGCTGGCTATAATAATGCTTATGTTCAGTTCCTGGCTGGACGTGTGCTGGCTGCTTTCTTGGTCATTGCCAAGCAGGAGCTGAATGACGAGTGGTTGCAAAAGATTGTGGATCAGTTGTTTAACTACGATCTACTCGATCAGGCGGCAGTGCAGAAAATTCACTTTAGTTTGGACATTATTAAGCGCATTGTCGAGTGGAAGGATGTGGAGCTGCATCCGCTAGAGGAGGATTGCAGCACGGCGCTGACAACGAGTGGAGTTGGCGCTGGAGCAGCTGCAGCAACAGGCAGTTCCTCTTCAGCTGATGCCTCCCTTAGCTACATGCACTTTCCAGTGCAGCATCCGCCGCTGGCTAATAATTATTTCGCGTTGCAATTTCGTGATATGACGGGAGATGCACCAGATGATGATCACCGGCAAGGATTCAACGATAGCAATCGTAACCCTTACGATAATAATAGTACAACAACAACAACTAACAGTAATAATTATGTGCCGCCCAATGGTTGCCATGTGGTCGCCTTAACTGATTCGGAGAGCTTTGATACGACGCATCTGAAATGTGTCACCATCCAAAAGTTGGAGCACAAATGGCCAACGCTTGTGAAGCATATGTCGGAATTGATGTCACCGCTGCATCAGCAACGCGCCGAGCATTGTGTGCTTAATTTCCTGCAGCTCTGGGAGAACATCATATCGGTCAAGGCCAATCTATCGATAGATGAAACGCGTCCCTTCTACGCACAGCTGGATAAATTTGAACTGCTGCTCAGTCACAATCTATCCTGCACAGTCTACAAGCAGATGCTGTGCCTGTTTAATGAGGCGCTGTGTTACGGTTCCACGCTGGCGCTGCAGGACATGCTGCCCGAGGAGACCTGCAAGTTGGCACACCAAATTGTCTGCCATGTGCGCAGTTTGCGCATACTCGAATCCCTGCCGAGACGACAACCGGAAAATATCGTTGGACTCATTGGATATAACGGTGTGCCCATTAATTATGTGAATGGTTCACTAATCGCCTCCATTTCATGCGAGGATTCGGCAAGTGGCGGTGGCGACCTCATCGAAATGGATAAAACGGTGTTGCAGAAAATGGTGCTACTCGTCCTTAAATCAATAGCAGTCACCGTCAAAGAGATACGCAGCGATTCCTCAGATTCCTCCATTGATTCCACAGACTATGATGCATTTCAGGATATTCTGCTCATAGAGAGATCTATACGGGATGTGCTCAGCAAGCTGGAGACATTCATCAAGCAAACACTCGAATTTCATCCGGAATGTCATTTCAGTAAGATCTTGATCCATCTGTTCGATGATCAGGATGATCATTTGATTGAGGCAATGGTCTGCACACTGGATGTCACCTCCGGCATCTCGTTTCGGAATAATGCGTTTCCCGAGCTGGTCGCCATGCTCAATCCTGTCTACACATTTCTCGAGTTCCTCAAGATGACTTCGAATAGCTCTGATTTGTTGCTCGATCTGCTTGTGAGCAATGAGACGTGCTTTCTGCTCTATTTGCTGCGACTGTTGAAATACATACGCATGAATTGGACAATGTTTGTCCATAGTTGTCGTACCTTTGGCATGGGCAATGCCATGCTCGATGAGGCGATGGGTGTCCTAATCCGTCTCCGGCTGCAAATATCGCGCCTCGTCTCGCGTCAACTATACCCATATGATATATCGCCCGTGTTGCGGCTGCTTGAGAGCTGCGAGAGCCTCTACGAGGGCAATGAGCTTAGCTAAAGTCCATATATATATATATATATATATATATAAATATATATATATAGATTTATATATATAATGATAATAATTAATATTTCACAGCAACTAAAATACGTAATTTATTTTTGTATTTGTAATGTTTAATAGGAGAAAACACATTTAGCACAAAATTCGATAAAAGTTATTATATATATATATATATATATATATATATATATATATATATATATATATATGTACATGTATATATATATATATATAGAACTGATACTGATCGATTACTCTGAACCACACACTCCATGCATAGACTTCTCTTTTATATCTCAATCGTTTCACAAAAGCCAAAAAAATTGCATCAGCTGTTTTTTTTCCTGTTTCTTCTTGCAAGCGAAACTTTAATTTTAGCCTAAGATTGTTTTAAATCTTGCCTTAAGTAGTAGATTATTATTATTATTAGCATAAAAAAATAAATAAGTGTACGTTTTCTGGTAATACGGCTGCTCATCTGTGCAATTTATTAAATGTGTGTATAGTATTGTATATTCTTAATAAAATTGCATGGGCATAGTAATAGTAATAATTATAATTATAATAATATTAATAAAAATAATGTATTTTGTATGTTTAAAATGCCTTAATTATAGTAACGATACTACACTTATTAATTAAAACGCAAAACAAAAACCATTAAGCATGTCTAAAATTCAATTTCCAAGCTAGAAAAAAAATACTCAGGAAACAAAATCGCCTTGAAAATAAGAACCTTTTTTTTGCTTCTAGAAAAAACATTTTTTAAATAAGAAAATATTTTTCTTAAAATTAGAAAGACCTAAATCGACAATCCCCAAAAACATGGCGTATTTATTATATTTTAGAAATATTTTCTATTACTAAGAAGTGCATTTCTAAAAGGTAAAAATAAACTAATATTTAGAAGAAAAAAAACATTTTTAAAACTTCAGAAACAAATATTCAAATTTACTGGCTCGGTTTTTATAATAGAATTTAACAGTTGTCTCCCATAGATTCAAATTTTTCCAAATTAATTTAAATAAATTTAATATAAACTATATAAAATGTTTGAATATCTGAAAACTGAAATTTACAAACTCTTTATTGTTTAAAAAACGCGCAAAAAATTGGGCAGACGTTTTCTAAATTTTTAGAAAAATTCACACTGAAATTCAAAAAGAAAAGAATAATAATTTATGTTACAAACGCTCTAAAAAAACACCCTTGGAAATTTGGCATATTTTATCTTAATTTTAGAAAAATCCACACTGAAATTAAGAATTGCAAAGCATTGTTAAGAAAGCCACAAACTTCAATTTTAGCAATATGACTTCCGGTGAGGAACCCTTGGCGAATTTCTAAAATTCATGGCGATCATTATTCTGAGTGTATAAATTCGTTGAAAGTGAAGTCCATATAGTCGTTATATCATTTCCCGATTCCCATTCCCTTTAGTGGCGATTAATCATGCGAACGCGCCGCTTCAGATCGGTCATTGGCATCGTCTGGAGACCAGTGGATGGTGCTATCGGCGGCAGAGGCGTCATCATGTCACCCACACTGATAACAGAGCCACGTCTCGCCAGTTCCAGTGGAGCAGCAGGAGCAGGAGCAGGAGGTGCCACGTGCACAGCTTGATAGTTAATGCTGATGGGCACCGATAAGCGACGACCCCTTATCGGCTCTGAAGAGGGTTAAAAAAGCATATTCATAAGGAACCCAAATCAAAGCTTTCCAAAAAAGCAGCTGTTTTACCCGAAAGTTTAGATGGATGATAATTTCGAGCAGGTTCTCCAATTATAGTCTGCTTGCGCATAATCTTGAGTAGATCTTTGGACTCGATGGCCAAATCATCCCTTCGCTTGAAGCGATCAAGCGAAACGGATCGGGCCTCCGTAAATATATAGTGTCTACTTTGTAGCAGAGCATCTGCATAAAAAATTAATAATACACGTCAATATAATTACAAAAAAAACTCAAAGTTGAAAACAGTGGGGAAATAAAACAACAATTTGTATATATATATTGTGGCTAGATAATACTTTGTAAAATCATCACAGGAGTGCATAGAAGAGTTTTATTCTTAAAGTTCAGTTTTTACAGTAAACAGATTTCTATGGGGCATATATATAAACATAAATAGGCACATAGACATTCACTTAACATTATATATGTATAGAAAGTGAAAGTAGCAAAAAGTAGAAAATTTGTTTGATTTTAGACAGATATGTTTTTACATCGAGACGAATACATACTTGATATATATAAATATATAGTGAAGTATAAGTAGAAAATCAAATTTCAGTTCACAACACATATATTACACAATAAAACTATTTATTTTTGTTTTTGTTTTTTTTTTATCTCTTGTTATTTGCTCCCTACTACGAAAGCATTCGAATTACATTTAGTATTAATGAAGATCCTCTCAAAATTTGGGCAAACTTTTTGATGAAATACCTTTTGAAGCACGTCGGTCTAGATAAGAGGTCTTCTGCTCCTTTTGGGCATAGGATTGCAAGGAGCATCGACGCAAACGCTTATCTCCTTTCTTCTGCTGTTGAATAATAATAATAAAAATACAAAATTCAAATAAATAAATAATTGTTTTCAATAAGTAAGGACGACTTTTACCGATTTATAATGTTGATTTATGTCCGATGCGGCCTTCAGCAATAGATATATAAAGACCAAGGCAAATAGATAGATAATGGGTTCGGCTGTATTTGATTTCTTGGTAATATCTTTTTTGGTTGTTTTTAATTTCGAAATCCTTTGTTGCTTGCGTCTTATTGCGAGATTATTGGAAGATTGTTTTGATTGTTGCTTCAACAAATTGTGTGCCTGCCATTTAAATGCATTCTTGGTGAAAATATCAACTTGTCTGCACAAGGGCTGAGGCGGAGTTTGGACATCATTTGTAGCATCGACATTTGGTGGATTGCTGGATGGATTAAGAGCCGCAACGCCCGGCTTGAAGTAATAGTCATAGTTGGTCTGGAGTCCGGCAATCATTAGATATATTGTGCAAAACACCATGAGGACACCAAGAGGAACCACATAACGGTTATTGCTACGCAATTCGTATGCTTCACTTGCTTTATCATCTGAGTTGTGCTCCAACCGCGATTCCGCTTGCATTTCCCCCAAGTTTTTTGTCCAGCTTTAACAAATATATATATATATATATATATATATTTTTTTTTTTTTTATGTATCTGCAAGTTGAGCACGCTTTTGCATGGGGAAAATCGATAAGTTGACAATTATAATCATAACTTTATTGAGTGCTTTGACGTTGTTTTAATAGTTAAATATTTAATTTTGTAGTTGAACTTTGTATTTTTATATTTTCCTTGCGTTTATTATTGTTATGATTTGAATCTTTTCAAGATGTTCAAAATAAACACACTGCTCTCTACGGATGCGGATGCGATATGTGCTCGTGTGTGTATGTGTATGGGTGTGTGTGTTTGTGTATTTAAGTTTGTGTGGGTTTCATTCACAATAGACAGGAAAAAAGCTCAACTACTTCCGTCCCGGCAGACTGCTTGAGAAGTTTGACGTTAAACACGTTAATTGATCAAGTATTTCTGAAAGCAAAACAATTAATAATATAATATTATATTATCTGTTATAGTATTTGCCATACCACTGATTTCCAAGCTTGCCGTTTGATTGCTGATTGTGTGCTGCAATTTAATACTCTCGACAACGGTTTGTCGCTTAAACATGTTGGTGCGCAAACTTTGCACTGCAAATTTGTAAATAAACATATAATATTAATATATATTTTTTCTTTTTTTTATTAAATGAAATGAACAAATAAAATAGTATTTATCTGTGTCGACTGATGTTAGTTATAACTAAAATAAATAAGAATATACTATTTTACTTTTGGTTGACTGGTGTTATTTGTAATAAATACAATAAATGGATAATAAGTAAATAGCTGTATTCATTTCAATACTCACTGCGACGCAAACAATTCATGGCCCTCGGCTTCAGTGATTTATTTAAAGTTTGTTCAGCATTTGTGAGCTGAGTTATTTCAGCTGTCCTGCTGCGATTCTTACGGGTCTCATAGAGAATGCTGCGCGATGGAGATGCCATTAAGGTTTGGATTGGATTGTAAGATGCTTTTGCACAAATATCTGTTTCTTCCCGATGCGGTTGAGGTTCATTAGCAGCTAATTTACTTTCAGCTGCAGCCAAGCTGTTGTGTAATTTACGCAATATGGTGCGTAATATTTTAAATCGCTTCACGATGCGATCCGGTTGAACTTGCGAGGCACACATTAATATTGCTTTGCATTCTCGCAAAATTCGCACAAAATTGTGCAAATTTTCGTGCTGCAAGAGAACTTTCTGATTGACACCAAACTGAAAGTGTTCAACGATATAGAAACCCATTTGTGCCAAGTGCTCCAATTGAGTTTTATCAAACTGTTTCTCGGCGGTAATAATGCCCGTTGTTAGCATATGCAAATAGCAGCCGACAAAAGCACGACTATCCATAATCTCATGCAATGCTTTCTTAAACTTGGACATCTCCTCGTTGAAGTGCTGCTCCAAGAGTTCCGAATGTAAGTCGGAGGCATTTCCGTGCAGCGACGGTATTAAACTAGTATCCAAATACTCAAACGAGGCGAGACAGCTGCGAACGGTCGTCTTAACTACAAAAATGAAAAAGTATTAATTTAATATATTCTTAATGAACAACTAATTAAGGTATATGTATACTTTTTAAGTTGGGTGCAAATGCAATTGCAAATATGCCAATTTGTGTGGCACGATCCAAATTCACATCAAAATCTGCTATAAAATCATCCGCTGTGGCAACCGATTCCTCAGTCCGTGTGCTACGCAATAAATTGCGTATTTTATCCACTGTTATCCTTTGAAAGTCAAGCAAGCAAGTGAAGACCAAACGCAGGAGAGCCTCATTCAAATACTCCTCCAATTGATGGAGGGCATGCTCCAAAGTCATCGCTCTCAGTTTTTGATTGGAAATGTTGCTGCTTCGAGGCAATGATGCAGGATTCAGTTGGCATTCCCCTTGGAATGCACCACAATCACCAATCACCTGAAATAATTCGTGTTTATAATATAAATAAGATATATATTTATATTTTATACCTTTTGACAAAGCGCACTTAACGCTTTCTTATCCTGTTGCAGGGCCACATTGGCAAAGGATAATGTTTGTCCCAATAGTAAATCTATTTGGAGCTTTATTTGCTTGCTTAGGTCGAGTATTTCCAACGGCGAGTCGATGGTGTTGCTATCAAGGCTTCTGTTCTCATTGTATATGGTGAACTCTGCTAAGGAATCCAGCAAAGAATCGAGTAGCTTCAAATAGGAAATGCCCTCGGTGGCATTATTTTGTGTGCCTGCTCCCACAGAGGGCGTCAAGGCAACGCAGAGGCGTTGTAGACAAACTCTTATGCGATCCACAAAATGATGATGGCTAGCCTAATATTAAATCGTATATATGATATAATAATAATAGCGATTTTACTATTTATTACCATTATCCTTGATCCGCTGGCGGTCTCAGTTTGAATGGTGTGTTCCAAGTGACGAACACATATCATAATTTGTGTTAAGCACAAACAAATAATTTCGAGAGCTTCATATTCTAACTGATTATTTATACTCTTTTGCAGCTTATTCACAAATTCCAGAAATTCGGCACAGAAAACCTACAAAAAAAAAAAAACAAAGTGAGCATAAATGCCAATAAACATGAAATTTTTAAGAAATTGCTTAAAGCCTACGTTTAGCCAATTTAAGTTGCTACCGCCATCCAATAAGCAAAGACACGACTCTAGCTGCGCCTTTAACGAATGCATATTGCTTTAAAAAATAATTAATTCACTTGTTGCACATGCAAAGAATATTTTTTTTTTTCAAAAAATCAAGTGGCTTGCCATTTACCGGGTCTGGCAACTCTATGGCTTTCGCATTTATTTTTTGACATTACTATTGCCAGACTTGACGAAATGAATGTGACGTTTAGACGCAGACGTACACTATTTTCGATAGCAAAAAAATTGTAGTATATTCTCAAAGCATAAAAAATTAATTTTGTACCGATGCCAAACACACTTAACCAGCGGCTTGTAACTTAAACACAGCAGCCCACAACACACACACACACACATAAACTGCGAAACAGAATAGAGCCAATTTATTAAAAATAAACAGCAACAACACGCAACGCAACGCGATAAAAAGTGCAAGAAAAATATGAGTACGTCAAATGCAAGCCGTAAGGAAACGGAACGTACGAAATTGATGCAGGAAAAATGTCAAACACTTTTAACGCAAATGCTACGTGATGACGACAATAAATACTGTGTCGATTGCGATGCCAAGGGTAAGTACATGCTCAAGGCTTATTAAATTGTATTTAGTCTTGTTAAAGTGGGAGTCAAAGGTCTATGACAAATAGTCCTTTTCTGAAAATTAGCACACACTTTTATTTAATTAAGGGCGGGCACACTTGCCCAGTACCAGCAACAGCAGTTTCACTGCGGTCCCCAACTCTATTTTTGTATGTGCTGTGTGCGTGATGCCGTTAACCGCATTAAATGAATAACTACATACGTATGTATGGTATTAAAACTGTATATGTAGACTGCTGCTAAAACTGTACGTTCATCGACAGTTTGAGTAGCACAGGTACTCTTGAGATAAGCAAGTTGATTTATTTTTACTTTCTATCTCGTTTGACTCATATTTAACCAACATTTTGCAGGTCCACGCTGGGCGTCATGGAATCTGGGCGTCTTCCTGTGTATTCGCTGCGCGGGCATTCATCGAAATCTGGGCGTGCACATATCCCGGGTGAAGAGCGTCAACCTGGATGCTTGGACCCCCGAACAGGTCATCTCACTACAACAGATGGGCAATTCTCGTGCTCGTGCCGTCTACGAGGCGCAGCTACCGGATGGTTTCCGACGCCCTCAAACGGATACGGCACTGGAGAATTTTATTCGAGCGAAATACGAGCATAAAAAGTATTTGGCCAGGGAATGGGTGCCGCCATCGCCACCGAAAGTAGACTGGGCCAAGGAGATTGATGAAGAACTGGAACGGCAGAAGCGTAAAAAGAAAACAGCTCAAGGCGGGAGTTTGGGCGTCATCAGCAGCATCTCAAGCGAAAAGCGTTCCTCATCCTCCTCAACGACGACGACGACAGCTGGAGGAGCAGCGAAAAGTGGTCCACTGCCAGCGCCGCTGCCCAAGCCAAAGCCGAATCAGGTCGGTGGCTGCAGTCCAAAGACTTCGCATCGTGTGCAAATAAATAGCGCCAACAATAGCATCAATGTCAACGTGGAGAGTGATCTGCTGGGTCTCTCATCTCCCACCAAGCCAATTGTTGCCGGTCAGGATTTGCAGAACGATAGCTTTACCAGTTTTCTGAGTGCCAACAGCAATTCGAGTCCCGAGAAGAAGACGAATGGGGATGTGGCTGCTGCAGCTGCTGCTGCTTCGCTCTCATTGCCAAGCAGTCAGCCGCATTCATTGGCCCAGCAGGAGCAGGACTTCTTTAGCCAGGGCACACTGATCGGGGCTGGTCACGACAAGGATCAGTCGGGCAAAATGTCCAAGGACAGCATATTGGCTTTGTATGGGAATGCGCCCAGCAATCCACACAACAATCCACAACAACAACAACAGTTGAGCTTTGGCGGCTTCACGGGCATGGCACCCGGTGGCTATATGCATCATCAACATCACCCACAGCAGCACCATCACCAGCAGCTGCCCCAACAGACGCACCATCATCAGTTCATGACGCCACCGAATTCAGTGAGCATGTACAACGCCCCAGTAATGGCAGCCCCAAATGCTTTCAGCAATGCTCCAACTGGTTCCATGAATCTTGGATTTGGTGGTGCACAGTTTCCCAATGTCAGCGGCGCTGCTAGCAGCCCGTATTTGGTTGGACAAGCAGCCGCCACAAATCTAATGCAGACTCAGAATCAAAGTATGCTGAGTGGCATGCAACTGTTCGGTGGCAACAACACAGCTGTGGCAGCACCACAAACAACTCCACAGCAGCAGCAGCAACTTGGACTCGGCATGAATCTGATGCAACCGTTGCCAAGCGTTGGTTATCCAGCGGCAACGGGAACGTCCTCAGCAGCCTCCTCATCGGTCACCTCAAATTTAAATCAGCAATTTGGCAATTTAAATATTGGCAATGTTTGGCAATAAATGGCATAACTGGGCTAACCGTTCATCGGATGCATTCCTTTATTTATATTTGTTAATCTATACTTGCCGATCTGCAGAGAGAGACAAAGAGAGAGTTGTATTAATTAGTTCAATTATGTATTCCTAATCCAAATCCAAATTGTATAAAAAACATAATTGTCAAACTGATTTGCAAGATTTACATCAAGTGTGCATAAATACATACATAGATCAATAATACATAACTAAAACTATATATAAAAAACATTTATATATATAATATATATATATATATATTTATATGTATAAATATATGTTTTTATGTACTTATCACATATTCATCCAGCCATATATGTACTACGCTCTATCAATATATATATATGTATACTGGGCGAATATATAAGTGAGAGATTGATTTTTTGGCAAGCGTACTTTTGTAAGTTATATATATATATATATTGATATATATGTAGTATTGTATTTTATTATTCTTAGCAGTGGCCAGAATCAGAAATTCTATGTATGTATTATGTGTCTTTCAATGCCTAATTGAAAATCATTCGCAGTATGAAATACTTCTATACTTCTATTATTTATAAGTGCAAAACAATTTTAATAAATAAATATTCATTAACTATAACATTTAATAAATTATTTGCCATTCCACGCTTTAATTTGTAAATACCCTAAAAATACTCTTCAAAATTGAGCAGATAAAATTGCATTTGAATCAGCGAATTTTATAAATATAATAGTATAAAATATATATATAATATAATAATATTAATATATATAAATATATATATTTATTAATTCTACGCAATCACTTTTATGTGGGCCCGTTTCAAACTTTCATTTGCTATAACTTTATGGTAGTGACATGATCTATGTTAAGGTACCACACTAAACAGCTGTTAAGTTCTGCATGTCTGACAGCACTTGGCGTGAGTTGTCTCAACCAAAACCAACTGCCTAACAGGTAACTCGAATATGTCGCTACCTTGTATAGTTGTACTATGCTCTTACGCATTGAGTGTGTTTCAATGCAACCCTGAAAACCGTATGCGGATACCGCCCTCGCCCCTCTCACTTCACTGCGCACACACCCCCCTCTAACCAATAGATTACACACGTCAACTTCAACACAACAAAAGTAAAATAAATGTAAAAAAACGAAAAATTTCGCCAACAAAATTAAGTAACCAATACAAATTAATAATACGTAAGCAAGGGATGGCAACCAGCGAAGAGACAGCGGCGTCACCGGACGAAAAATTCAACAGCGAAATGCGAACAAAAACAGCAACAGCTGCAAATAAAGATAAAGAGGCAGATACAGATAATGATATGGATAAGAATAATGATATGTATAGAAACAAGGAGCTGTCGACGAAGGAGGCATATTTTGCCTGCCTCACCGAATGGGCCAAACAGGCGGTGGTCATCCAAATGTTTCGCACTAACCTGCTCGCCAACTATCCACAATTCTTGGGATTCGCCCCAACTTCGTTGCCTGCAACTGCTACTGCTGCTGCTCATTTTCCAGTGAACACTGAGCAAGTGCAGCCAAATCGTGGGCAGGCAACAAATGTGCCACCAGCAAATGTGCCCAGCTTTAGCCGATTTCGAGTGCTGGACGAAGTACAGCAACAAGAGGTTATTCGACGCGTCGGCGGCACTGAGATGGTTGTGGCACCCTTCTGGAAGAGAGTTGTTGCTGAGGCCATTGATGTGTTTATATTGTTTGTGTTGAAAATAATTGCGACATTTGCCTTGTTTCATATGTTCAATTTGGATTTCAATGATCTGTTCGATGAGGATGTCTTTGTGAATTTTGTGGATTTGACGACTTATTTCTTTTCCATGTCCTCGGATCTGCTGTTGATTGAGCTGCTGACAAAGCTGATGGTCTGTTGCTATGAATGCCTATGGACGACGTACTTCGATGGCGCCACGCCG
Organism: Drosophila picticornis; assembly: GCA_035043845.1. Classification (NCBI taxonomy): domain Eukaryota; kingdom Metazoa; phylum Arthropoda; class Insecta; order Diptera; family Drosophilidae; genus Drosophila; species Drosophila picticornis. The sequence goes on along the minus strand of JAWNMR010000493.1, from coordinate 1,057,109 downwards.
GGGAAATCCATCATGAAGATACGCATACTCTATGTGGAGGCAGTGCTGCCGTTGCAGGCGCCCATTATGCCACAATTTGCATTCCAGGCGCAACGGGAACCGGTGCGTGCTCTGCTCTATCCGGCGGAGGTGCCCTCGTTGCTGAGATCGCTGATGCGTGCGTTTGCCAAGAATCTGGTGATGACGCTGCTCTTCCCCATCTGTGTCCTGATGATATTCTTCAAGAATAATCGCACTGCTTACGATATATTCACGAAGACCATCGTTGTCGAAGCCAATCCAAGTCCACCTCCTGCTCAACGACCACACCAGCAGTAGTCCGCAGAGCACTTCATCCATGGTGGCATACAATTCATTATTAACCCAGCTATAAATATATGTTCAATGGGTATCTGGTCACATCCCAAATATCAAGTTATATTGTGAAATAAATCCAAAATGTAAATGAAGTTGAGCGCATTTAATTCTTATGAGTCTGGAACAAATTATTTACAATAATTATTATTTAAACATATAAATCTATTTTTTCATAAATTTATTTATTTATATATAAATTCATTTATTTATATATAAATTTAATTATTTATATATCAATTTATGTATATATAAATTAATTTAAACAAGAATAATTTAATTTCGATATAAATGAATTTATATTTATTTTCATTTATATAAAAATAATTATTTATCTTTAAATTTTTATTTAACCAGGACATTTCGCAAGGATTGAGCTACGATGGCGCCTTTCCCTGGCACATGCAGGGCTGATCCCTTAAAGCAAGCGACTAGCTCCGCATTGGTCATCAAATCCGGAGCACACGTCTCAAACACCTTCTTCTTCGGGTTCAGTTGAGCATCCGGTTGGCGTTCGTAGCCATCGCAGTAGACCAAATCCCCGGGCACTGCGTTAGCCGGTGGACTAAGCACCTCAACCTTATCCGGGGTGGAGGCACACATGACCATGGCTTCGGAGGTGATGCCACGCATCTTAGCCGGTTTCAGGTTACAGAGGACGACAACCAGACGATTCTGCATCTCCTCCAGCGGCACAAATTTCACCAGACCCGAGACAACTGTACGTGGCGCTGCCTCACCACAATCGATCTTCTCCAGATATAAACTATCCGCATCCGGATGACGGCCAACTTCAATAATCTTGCCCACACGCATATCCAAGCGACCAACATCCACTGGAGCTGCTTCTGGAGCGGAATTTGACTTCTCAGCAGCAGCGTGTTTTTTTTCCTTTTTCTCCTTCTTTTCTTTGGGGGCTACTTTTGATTCCGGGACTAGAGCAGCTGTGGCAACTCTTCCTGGTTCTTCTGTACCCACCATGGTGCACATTCCACGGATGGCACCTGTGCCAGCGCCTGGTAATGGAATCTGTTTCTTGCCATTGCGCACTTCCAGTTGGATTAGCTGTGCCAGGGCTGCCTCAATTTCCTTTTCCAGGGCTGCATTTTCGGTAATCAGCTGTTGCTTCTGACGCTCCTCGAGCTCATTTTGTATGGCCGTCATCTAAAATTGCATTAACTACATATATATGTACCCGTATATATATAACTGCATATTATTGCACCTCAGACTTGATGGAATGAATGAGATTCTCCGCGCGTTGATTGTTCTCCATAATTTGCTGTAAGGCTGACATTTTGACGCTTCGTTTGAGTTGGTCTCGAGTTAAGTTAAAGGCGATTTTGCATGTGGCACGCAGCATTTTTTTTGTACTCAGACTAGGGCTGCAGAATAGTATCGATACTTTGTCAACACACACACAAACAACAACAAAATGGCTAATTCACTTACGCTTTCCGTTTTTACTTTATTTATTTTAGCTTATTATCCCAACGAAAATAAGGATTTTGTGATTTCTACTCAAATCTGATCGCCCTGAAATTTTTAATGTTTGGATTCTTAGTTGACCCTAGTATCGTTAAATGTAGTTCGATAGACTAGGTGCATGAGATTCTAATGCACCATCCTTCGAAAATCCACAACGATAGTGCGGATTTATAGGTGGTTTTTCGTCTCCTCCGTGACCCTAAAAGTATACCTTGATTTCTAATTTGACGCCAATTTAATCAATGCAACAACCTAGGCTGTGGAAATTGTGCTTGCACATGCTATGAAGCTGTATGAAATAATTTAAACGGTATTTCCCAACCAGCAGATGAAAAATAAAAACATTTTTTGTTGGATGAATCGCTTGGTTATATGTATCGCTTGTGTTTTTTTTTTTTTGTATATCTACAAAATATCTATTGTATCTCATTAACGCAAATTCTTAACGATATACATGTCGATATGTCACAATTTAGATATCGATTGTTAGCACTGAGCGATAATAATTCGTGAGTCGAGGTAAAAATACGACACACTGATGAAAATAAAACAGCTTGTTAAAAATAATAAAACAAAAACAGTGCTTGAATAGTATTTTCCTTAGCAAATGGATTACGTTTATTGTGGCGGCACCGATCAAATCGGTGCCTCGGAGGACATTTTAAGTACGTCGAGCGCAATACAAACAAACAAACAAACACACAAATATAGCAACTTTCTCCATTTGTTGTATGATAATATAAATATGCTTGTAATAATAAATATTTGCTTAAGGTGTTTACGACACAGGCCCCACTCGCAACTCAGACCATTATTCGCCCAGTTTCAATGGCTTCAATATTGGCTCCAGCGATGCTGACTATGTCGCCAGCCCAATTCCCATACTTGCTGACGGCGGTGAAAATTTTGGAGTCTCCACTGTGGCCTTTGATGACTACGAGGAGCTGCTCTGGATGGGCAATCAAGGTGTAAGCATGCATTCTGGTCAATTAAATGTTAAATATGCTGTCGAAAATTCCGTTAAATTTACTTAAATAACCTATTAGATCGAGTGTTAAATATCCTCTTGAGTCGTCTTAAGTCGTCTGCTTAATCTATTGTTGAATATCTTGTTAAACCTGTTGTTTAATTTCATGTTATATTTGCTGTCCTATCGAATGTTAAAGTTTTTGCTGAAGCGCCTGAAAAATATCCTCTTTAATCTCCTGGTAAATCTGCATTTAAATATCATGTTAAATCTGCAGCTGAATCGCCTGTTAAGTCTTCTCTGTTAACTCGCTCCATAAGTCGTCTGTTGAATATTTTGCGAATATCCAGTCAAATCTGCTGTTAAAATGCCTGTTAAACCTTCCCTTAAATCTACTGTTAAACGGCTCATTAAGTTGCCTATTAAATCGCCTATATATGTCTTAAATCATATTGTTAAATATACTGTTTAATCTCCTTTTATAAAATCTTTTTTTCTACCACACTTTCTCCAGGGCCACGTTACGTCTTACTATGCGAGTTCCTTGCAGAAATACACCTCATTCCAGGTGCACGCCAGCGACATTGTGCGCCAGATCATCACCATTGACTCGGGAGTGCTGGTGCTGACGCAGACCTCCCTGCGCCACCAGATCCGACGTGGATTACCGAAATTTACGCACAAGTAAGTAAGAAATATTAAGTAGACAATTCCTATTAATTCCATTTGATCTTCCCCAGATCCAACAACATGGTAGAAATGGTTTGCATGCTGCAACTATCGCCACATCGTTTGGTTATGGCCGGTTTGCAGGAGGAGCTGATTGATTTCGATATGCGTAGTCTGAAAGAGACTAGATTGGAGCATGTTGGCTCCGCCGGATGCACGGTGCTGCGGAAGAATTCACGTTATCTGTTTGCGGGTGATCAATTTGGCACCGTCACCCTGCGAGATTTGAGTACTCTAAGCGTGGAGCACACAATTAAGACGCACACGAATAGCTTGTCCGATTTCGATGTACAGGGCAATTATTTGATCTCGTGCGGTTATAGTGGACGTCAGAATAACTTGGCTATCGATCGTTTTCTCATGGTCTATGATCTGCGTATGCTGCGCCTCATCTCACCCATTCAAGTGCTCATCGATCCACAAATGCTGAAGTTTTTACCATCGTTGACATCCCGGCTGGCTGTAGTTTCTAGCTATGGGCAATTTCAGCTAGTGGACACGGTGGAGTTGAGCGAACCACGCGTCTCTATGTATCAAATCAATACGAATGGCAGTCAATGTTTAAGCTTTGACATCAGCTCCTCGTCGCAGGCGATGGCCTTTGGTGATCAATCCGGACACATTAATACCATTGCCTCGGTGCAGACTTCGCAACCGCAATTCAATGCCTTCTCGCGTAATACGGAATTTGCGGATGTTGTGCCACAGCTGCCGATGGTGCCGTTTACGGACACCAATTTTCCATTGTCTTCGGTGTTGTTGCCACATTTGACGACAGGTTCCCGTTGGTTTTCCGACTGGCCCGAGGAACTGTTGCGTTACGGCTATCATCGACCCAAGACCATCGATGCGGATGTGCTCAACAGCATGAAGATGCAAGGACCCATTGGGTACTCGCCCAATCCGCGAACTGCGCGACGCAATCAGATACCCTATAATCTCTCAGAGCAGGGACAGTGTGGAGCCGGGAATGCCAGTGCGAATGGGAATACGGCTGCCACAAAAGCGGAAAGTGGCATTAAAATTATACCCAGACGTTATCGGAAAGTGGAACTAAAATACACCAAATTGGGCACACAAGATTTTGATTTTGAGCAGCACAATCAGACGTGCTTTGCCGGACTGGAGGCCACCTTGCCCAATTCGTATTGCAATGCCATGTTACAGGTGAGCTCATATCTTGAATATGAATATATAATCTTATTTGTCTTGGTGTAAAAAGCATTTCAATTGAAGTTCTCTATTCAACTCTCTTTTTCTATTATTAAGAATTCTTGAAAATATTTCTTGGATTTTTTTTAATTTACATCTAAATAAGTTTATTTTTAATCTAATTTATTACTTTTGTGTCGACTGTTATTGGTCGTCATTAAAATAACATATATTCTGAAACTGTAATCTAATCTTGAGCTTACTTTTAGACAGTGTACTACTAAATAATACCACTTAGTAAATAAATACATAAATAAATAAATAAATATTCTGCAATTCTAATTATCTTTAGATACTGTACTTAACAACAATAAAAACTGAATAAATAAATAAATAAATAGATAAATATACAAAAAGATAAATAAACAAATCAATAAATAAATAGTCTGCAACTGTACTCTAATTTTGAGCTTATATACTATTTCCACTATTAATAATTAATAAATACTGTTTCAGTTCTTCTAAACAAACACAATTAAATAAATAAATAGTCTACAGCTCAAACTAAATTTGAGTTTATTTTCAGATTTTGTACTTTACGGATCCGCTGCGAAAGAAACTAATTGGTCACACATGCTCGAAGGAGTTTTGCTTATCCTGCGAACTGGGTTTCCTCTTTCACATGCTGGACAAAAGCACTGGTTGGTTTTGTTGCTAAGTAATGGCTATTAGATGCTATTGATGTACGCAAACAACTCATTTTAGCTTCGACGCCCTGCCAAGCCAGCAATTTCCTGCGCTCCTTTCGCACCGTGCCTGAAGCATCGGCTTTGGGCCTGATTTTAACTGATCGATCATCAAATGTTAATTTGATCACCTTAATTCAGGCAAGTATTGCAATTCTCAAACACTTTCTATATGTTCATTTGAAAATTGTTATATAACAGAACTGGAATCGTTTCATCTTGCATCAAATGCACTATGAAATACTCGATTCGGGCAAAAATGCGTGCTTAAATGGTGCTCAGCACTCAGCAGCAGTTGGTAAATATTCATTTTAAGTTCAGTTCAAATATAATTGTAGTAAAATGTAATATTTTAGCTGAAAGTATGTCCACAACTGAAAGTTCCACGCCCGCGGAACTGTTTGAATCAATCTCTGGTCAGTATGATGTGAAGATAAAAACAAGAATGATAAATAAACTAATAGAAAAAAATCTACTTTACAGACGAGAGCGCCAAGGATGAGGAACGGGAACGTTGCAAGATCAATGCGGAAACTGATATAAGTTCAATTTTTGGCACCAAACAGATATGCATAAATCGTTGCATCAAGTGCCACGCAGAGGTAAAATTATGAAATGTCCAATTGATAGTCAAAATAACTTCGATATTCTTGTAGAAATCTAAACAAAATATTTTGCTTGCCTGCAATTTATCGTATCCCACACACATCAAGGACAGCGAGCAGCATTTTGATTTCGGTAATATTCTCAAGCGATCTCTGAGCTCGGAGAAAAATATTCAAGCCTTTTGCGAGAGCTGTAAGAAATTTTCACCCACCAATCAAAGTGTTAAGGTAAAAATATAGTATTAAATTAATAGAATAATTGCTGTAACTAATTTGAACACACGTTTTAGGTGACTTCACTGCCACAAATACTGGCCATCAACTGTGGCCTGAACAATGAAAAGGATATAAGTTTCCTGAAGCGACAACTGAATCGCTCCACCGAGAGACCAGCCGCGGAGGCGGCATCTCTAAGCACCAGCAAACCGTGTCGCTATGGCATCAATTGCTCCCGCAGTGATTGCCATTTTATGCATCCAGATCGGTTAGTTAGACAATTTAACAATGCATTGACATATATTCATAGAAATATATATGTTTCCGATTTTCATAGCAAATCCCCATCGCATGCAAACCAGCCGAGCAACAGTTCACCGAGTGCACGGCAGAAATCATGGTTTCCCCTCACCTTCAACATGGGCATCAGTGAGACGGGTGAACTGAACGTTCAATCCCTGACACACACTGCCAAATCGGAACAAGAGGAGGAGGATGAGGAGCAGTTGACGGAACAGCAGCCAACGGAAACCAAGAATCAAGTTCAGCGCATGTATGCCCTGAATGCGGTCGTCTGTCAAATCGATGATGGTACCCAAAAGAATTTGGTATCGTTGGTGAATGTGCGACATAAATATCATACAATGAAGGCGACCACATCGGATGCAGTGGAGGAGACGCAACAGCAATGGTATATCTTTAATGATTTCAGCATTTCACCGGTGGCACCACAGGAATCCGTTTGGTTCACCCTCGACTGGAAGGTTCCCTGTGTGCTCTTCTATCGCAGTCTTGAGGAGCACGAATTGGAGTCGGGCACACAGGTGGACACAGATGAGGAGCCAGCCAAAAGTAATGAAACATCAACTAGTACGCCGAACAATCCTTTCCTGCAGGTAAGTCTGGAAACTAAAGGAAATCTCTTAAATTTCATCTATCCTTTAAATTTGCCAGGACATTTTGAATCCGTTGCCCAACAATCTCGGCACAGATGCCACATTGAAACCGTTACAAGCGAATGAGATGCCGCAAGCGGGTGATTTGATAGCAATGGATGCGGAGTTTGTCACCTTGAATCCCGAGGAGAATGAAATACGTCCAGATGGCAAAACGGCAACCATTAAACCCTGCCATATGAGTGTGGCGCGCATATCCTGTATACGTGGCCAGGGCCCAGATGAGGGTGTGCCCTTCATCGATGATTATATCTCAACGCAGGAGAAGGTTGTCGATTATTTGACACAATTTTCGGGCATTAAACCCGGAGATTTGGATGCCAACTTTAGCAATAAGCGTTTGACGGCCCTCAAATATTCCTATCAGAAACTAAAGTTTCTGGTCGATGTGGGCGTTGTCTTTGTGGGTCATGGCCTAAAAAATGATTTCAGGTGAGCTTTGATTTCGGCTTATATATATTATTGTAATAAATGCATGCTTTATGCTCTGATTTATGCTTTGTTTCAGGGTAATTAATATCTATGTACCATCCGAGCAAATAATCGATACGGTTCATCTGTTCCATTTGCCACATCATCGAATGGTCTCGCTGCGCTTCTTGGCATGGCACTTTTTGGGTAAGTATTTATTTGTGCTATTTGTTAACTATCTAATAATAATAATCTCTCTCACGTTGTATATAGGCACAAAGATACAGTCGGAGACGCACGACTCCATCGAGGATGCTCGTACAACACTCCAGCTCTATAAGCATTACCTGCAACTCCAGGCGGAGAAGAAATTTACGCACGCCCTGAAAAATCTATACGATCGTGGCAAACAGTTACAGTGGAAGGTGCCCGAAGACTAACTAGTGTAAAATGTTAATTTTTATAAATGCAAAAAACAAGAAGAAAAACAAAAGTGAGGAATTCCATTTACTTGTACACAATAAAATCAAACTAATATATTTTCATTAGCTTGTCTGTCGTCTTGTAATGTCAGCTATAACTATGATATTATCAATAATGCTTGCTTGTCAAACTTGTTTCCATTTCCCATGAAGTTAAGCCTGCTGCCCACTAAATGCTTATTTTACGAGCATGACTTGTGTGTTCAATCATATATGTATATATATATAAATGTATATATATATATATACATATATGTGTGTGCATTGGTATGACTTGATCTGCCTAGATTAATTAAACTTGTTCGCTCGCTTGGGTATTGCCCCGCTGATTGCACTGTGTAATCATTCAGAACGAAAAAAGAAAAAACAAAACATACAATTAACATTTATTGAAAACAAAGAATATATATACAAAGAAGTAGACATGTTGCTTCACTGTGACAAATTTTAGACTGTTTTTCTGTTTATAGCAATAATTTATAAACGTAAAGAAGACATTTCTCTTGAAATTAGAAAAACTTTCCCTAAGCCGACAATCCCTAAAATATTGTGTTTTTTTTTTTTTTATATACATTTAGATGTATTTTCTGGGATTAGGACGTTCATTTCTAAAGAGTTTATATGTCAAACCTGGCTCTTAGAAAATATCATTTCTTGAAATTATAAAATAATAGTGAAATTGGTAATATCGACTGCTATACTATAGTTTTGGCACTCTAAATAACGGGCTAATATAAGAATATTAGTTTGGTACGCACAGGGAGAGCAAACACCTTGCAAGTTAAATATGTTTTTCAATTTTCAAAACGAGCAATAGAAAAACAACCTTCAATTTTAGAAATTTAATTTCTGAATATTGCAAAATTCTGAAAGTCAGGCCAATATTTTTTCTGAGTGTATGCGCAGCAACACAATAAGTTTGGAAAAGTTGGTGGGTATCTCTATTTTTTCGTTACCTTTCATCATAATTATAGTTATCAATAAGCTAAAAAAAATAAATGTCACAAAATATAAACAAATTGGCAGCCAAGTGGCACTTTGAACATATATAAATACATATATATGCTATAAGGTTGAGGTTGTAAAATTTCCCCAAGCCCGATCTGAGCTGCTTATCATCGGCTGGGGAAATTTGAACGATTCCCAGCCCCAAGCGCTATAAATACTGTGTCGGAGTCAGCACTTCTTACAGATTAAGATTCACGTTCGAGTCGGACAACAAGATGAGATCGCAGCCAATACTTGGACTGAGCGCAGTGGTGCTCCTGCTTTGTGCTGGTAAATTGATATATACATATATTCTATTTTTAAACTTAGCCAATTGACCTCTGATTGTATTGATTATGAGCAGCAGCAGCAGTAAATGCTCAGAAGACATATGATGGACGCAATGGTCCGCACGTATTTGGCCCACCTGGACAGCAGGTTTATATACGTGGTCAGAATGAGGGCCCCTACCAAGTACCCGGTGTGGGTGGCACCTTCCAGAATTCGCCGGGGCAGGGACAGCATGTCTATAGGGATGAGGAGGGCACCACCTATGTGAATCAGAAGGGTGCAGCCAGACCAGGTAAGCGATGCACTTGCAATAGTGTTCCTTTTTTTTTTATTTCGCTTTATGTGCAAAGTTTGTATAGTACATATTCTTGGAAAAAAGTGTCAATTTTAGAATTAAGACGCTCAACTTCTGCCATCTGCTGTAGACAATAAGTTTATATTTTTCGTATGAAGTGCGCCTCTTTTATTTGAACGTTGCTTAAAAAGTGGAGCGGCCTCTTATCGATGTTTTTGTCGCTCGATCAGCAGAGTTGCTCGACATCGATTAAAAGTAGCAGTGTTGTCTAGCATAATTAGATTTATATGCTCACACATTGAGTAATGACGGTTATATTTAAACGAGATATATATACATAAATTCTATTTTTAAACTTCGCCAATTGACCTCTGAATTCATCGATTATGAGCAGCAGCAGCAGCGGTAAATGCTCAGAACACATATAATGGACGCAATGGTCCGCACGTATTTGGCCCACCTGGACAGCAGGTTTATATACGTGGTCAGAATGAGGGCCCCTACCAAGTACCCGGTGTGGGTGGCACATTCCACAATACGCCGGGGCAGGGACAGCATGTCTATAGGGATGAGGAGGACAATACCTTTGTGAATCAGAGGGGTACAGGGAGACCAAGTAAGCGATACACTAGCAATAGTGTTCCTTTTTTTTTTTGTTATTCGCTTTATGTGCAAATTTTGTGTAGTCCCCATTTTTGGAAAAAATGCCTATTTTAGAAATAAGACGCTCAACTTCTGTCATCTGCTTTACACAATAAGTTTCCCACGCTGAGTAACGGCTGTTATATTTAAATGAGATATGCTGTTATTGCTATAATATGAATCTGTCTATTTTAGGTGGGCACACGATAAGTGGCCCTAACCTTGTTGCACACCGTGGCGAGCCGAGTGCTCCAGCACATGCTGGCCCATATAATAGGCCACCGCGCGGCGTTGTCGTCAGTCGGCCAGATCGCGTTGTTATTGGCGGCGGTGGTGGCTACCATGTCATCCGCAATCGTCGTGACTTTCACGTCTCTCGCCCCGATCGCACCGTAGACTACGGTAGCGATGGTAGTTTCGTCGTCCAGCGTGGTCGTCGCAGTCCACAGTCCGTACACGTGTCTCGCTCCGATGGACGATCCGTCGACTACAGTCCCGATGGTTTCGTTGCCCAAGGTCGGGATGGTCGTACCGTTGCCCACTCCCGCCACAGACGTGCCAGAGTCCAAGGCGAAAATTTTGTGGCTCGCGAAGATCAAGCCGGTGTGTGGGACGGCGAAGTTTCGGTGTGGAAACGTCCCGATGGTCGCACCGTCACCGTCGGCAAGGATGGCAGCGTCATCACCTCTGGCAGTCCCAATGGGCGCGGTCCACAACGCGTAAGTGACAAAGTCAAATCGGAAAAAAGCTAACAAGCATTAATCTCCAAATTTTTCACAGTATTCCGGCTAGAGAGGTCAGAGGATAGCGATAAAGACGCCTCTTTTGGAAATAAATATTGATAATGTTTTTAAAAATCAAATAAATTAATTAAAAAATTTGTATTTAGCAGCGCTTTTCAAAATAAATAACAGGGTCTCAGGCCCCATACATTAGCCTTCGCGCAGCAAAAGCATATCACTGCTTCTTCAAAACTTAACAGCTGTTAAGTGTACTACCTGAACAAAGCTCATGTCACCACATTGTATAGTTCTACAAGGATAGAGGGCTATTTACAGAGAGAGAGAGAGAGAGAGTGAGCTGTTAACGATGGCATCTGCAGTTGTGAGTGCACTTAACATAGTGTGCAAGTGTAATTACAATTCAACCAACATTAAGCTGTTTTCCATTATGCCGCGTGGGGCGCAAAATTCAAATATGCAATCAATGTAATGGTTTGTTGCTGATCATATCTCAATCAAATCAATACAGAATGAAATATACACTATCTGGTAGATAAGAGTATGTAATTTTCGATGCCCTAATATATATCTTCTAAATTTTTGGCAAGCAGTGCTAATTTTAAATTTAGAAACCCAGCACTATTGCTGTTATTGCCGTTGTTTTTTTGGTTGCGCAGCTATACGAATACCAGATGATTTATACAGTATAGCTTCTATATACACTGTATGAAAATATTTGTAATGTCATTTTGCGATTGTGATTCAGAAAATGTGTTCAATATTTGGAAATTTAAATTGAAACTTGTAAAAATTAGATTTTTATTTTTTGTTCTGGACCCGTCATACGATGGAGACAGTTTGTCATTTCTTTCGCACCAATTACATATTGGCGAACTGCGAGGATGTGATCTGCAAGAAGGCATTCTCCCTAAACTTGTCCCATTACCAAATGATCGAGCTCCCAGCCATCATCGAGCATTGCGAGTCGCTGATGAAACTCTTTTTGAACCAAAACAAATTAACAAAGGTAGGCTACAAAGGAAGAATAAGAGAGAGAGAGAGTAATTAAAATGTAATTAAGTAATTAATACGCCAGGTGCCCGGCAGTTTGGGTAATTTGATTCGTTTGCAAGTCTTGGCACTGGATTACAATCATCTCGATGAATTCCCCGCCTGCATCTGTGAGTTGGTGCGATTAAAGTTCCTTAACGTGAGTTGCAATGAGATTCATTGTCTGCCCGCGGAACTGGGACATTTGACCGCCTTGGAGACGTTTTGGTGCAATAATACGGGTCTCCGGCTGTTGCCCCCGGAAATTGGGAACTGTGAACGGTTGCAAACGTTGGGTGTGCGTGGAAATCGTTTGCAATCCTTGCCAGATTCAATCGGCAAACTGGCCGAGTTGCGTTGGCTAACGGCGGAGAACAATCGGCTTGAGAAAGTGCCTCAAACATTCGGATGCTTGCAGCATTTAATCCATCTCAATCTGAAGGGTAATCAGCTGAATCGTTTGCCTGCAATGCTCATCTCAATGCCAAATCTGAAATTTGTATTTCTCAACGTTAATCGAATTGATCAAATGCCGTCGGTAGCGGAACTGGAAAAGCTTCATTTTTTGCGCATGTTGAACTTATCCCAGAATCCCATAAGCATTCAGCCGGAGCTGCAGCAACTGGCACAGGTGAGTGCAAATCTGTATTTGGGCAACAGCAATTCCAATTCATATTTGTAGACTCAAACACAGATTTATGTGGAGCGGCTGGTGGAGCCCATTGATTCGCGACCATTGATACAAAGGCCACAACAGGAGCATGCGGAACTGGAACCGGAAGCAAATGCGCACCTGGAGCCGGAATCCTCATCGGATTGGGCAAATAGTGCACGCACCAGCCAACTGGATAGTTCCGATGAGAGCACATTGGAGAATACCATTGAGGATTTGAGCGTTATGCTGCCGGAAATGTCGCGTTTTATTACAACTTTCTAAGACATATAAATATTATTACATATGTAGAGTAATTTTTCGGATGTATTTGCGTTACGGCTGAAATGCAAATTGGAAAATACCATTGAGGATTTGAGTGTGATGCCTGGGCACATTAGAGAATATCATTGAGGATTTGAGTGTAATGTGCCTGGGCACATTGGAGAACACCATCGAGGATTTGGGTGTAACGTGCCTGGGCACATTGGAGAATAACATTAAGGTTTCGGACGTTATGCTGCCTGAGATAACGAATGTCATAGCATAATGCTTTGTCTTGTGTTTATAAAGTAACAACTGAAGAGCGCCTGGGCATAATGTAAATAACATTGCTGACTGAAATTCCATAACTCAATGCAAAAAATAATGAAACTGTAGCGTATTGTTTATTCATGTATGTTGTGTTTGTGTGTAAAATAACGTAACAATTGAAATGCGCCTGGGGTTTGTAGCTTAAACAAATTGTACAAGGACTTGTTTGTCAATTTGACCAAAGTCGTTGAATTTCCAAATTTAACCGGACATTTTCTTGATGAGCTCCTCATCTTGCATGGACATCGCCGTCAACTTCTTACCAATCTTCTCGTGTATATCCAAATATTTCGCCACACATCTATCGATGCAAACCATTTCGCCCTTGCCTGCGATCTCAAATTATAAAAATTAAAGAAATGAAATAAAATTTGTTTAATTGTAACTCACCCAATTCGGATTCACCATAGCGTGGTGGAATACACTTTTTGTGACATGCGTTTGTCATGCGATTATATAAATCAGACATCATTTCAATTTCCATTTCTTGCATCAGCTGCAATTTTGCCTGATCGGCCGAACTTATTTGTGACATCGCCATGCTTGTTTTGTGTGTATATTTTTATTTGTAGTGTTGATAAAGGTTGTTCTTCTTTGTTTGCCTTTGCTAATCGAAACGCCTGTCGGAAATAGTGTGATCGTATTCGCCTTGATTTGCTTTTTTCATGCGGTCTCGCACACGTAACGTTTCGGATCTGCGTCCCTCCACTGACCTCTTTGACAAGACAAATGCGTAAACACCGCTAACGGTTAGAACAGCCCTATTTTGAACAAACACACACAATTTTACTTCATGTTAAGTTAAGCAGCACTTATTGTACAAACCAACAAGCAGCAATTCGTCCAGCGTTTCCAAGCGGCATTCTTAATGCACACAGTGTGACTGTAAAGTTATCACACGAAATTGCCTGAAAAATACCAAAATGCCATCGATTAACCTATCGACAGCCAAACATTAAAATTCGGATTTTGTTAAAATGTTTTATTATCTTTGTAAATGGTTTGTGTAAATTGCATCAAGAATAGGCTTTATTGACAGTGCATCACAAACCGTACTAATTACATATATGTGTATGTGTATATATGTATACTTAACAAAATATTGTATATATTATAAAACTAATAAACAGAAAGTTAATTAAATCAACACAATAATTAACAGTATCAAAATACATATAATCGCCTAACAATTTAAAAATCAAAACAAAACAATATTATGTACACAGTACAAATGACAAACTAAATTGCACATTTAGAAATGGAATGTATATATGTACATATGGATTTATGTACTTAATGAACTTGTATTAAATCGAATTTAACTTGGTTTTACGCCAAACCAACTCATTTTCCAGTTTAAAGTATCGTGGAGCAATTTCTCTTCCTCCTGGCTAAGTTGCAGTAAAGTGGAAACGGCTCTCACAAGATGTCTAGCTTCGACCTAGCAAAAAATATTCATTAGAATAGATTTCGACTTTAAATTGCATATACAAATCTTACCTCTCTGCTTGTGAGGAACTTAACAATAACATGTTTTAAATATTTAAAATTCACTTCGTCCATTATAATGCAATTGGGTTTGTTGTCTGATTGAAAGTTTTCGAGTGGAGCATTTGAAATTCTAAAGGCGGGTAAAACTTGATCCGTATCCATAACATCAATTGTTGCTGTTTGAGAACTTCGAAATTCCTTTTGCAGCGTCTTTTTCAGATCACCCAAGCGTTGATTTAGCGTCTTTATTGTCTGTCGAATATATATTTAGTAAGTTAATAAATAAGCAATACATTTTTATTTGATTAATTGGTTGCTCTCACCTTATTCTTTTCAACAATTTCGCGTTGCGTCGATTCTAATGTTACCTGATCTTTGGCGTTTTGCTTGGCGGCATCGTTGAGCAGTTGCACAGATTGGCGTGCCTCCAGCATATCCTGTTCCAGCTGCTTGTTTTTGTCGTGGAGCTCATTCGATTCGGTTTGCTCAAGGCGTAGCTGCTGCTTGAGCAGCTCCTCGCTCTGCGAAATTTCCGCATTGCGCAAAAGCGCCGTTAGCTTCTCCTCCCGCTCCACTTCCAGCTTCATTTGGGTGTCTCCTAATTGTTCCTGTTTCTCTGTGATTTGCTCACGCAATTTTTGTGCAATTTGCTCGGCATTTTTCACATATTCACTGAATCTTTCATCGGCCGTCACCAGTCTTAATTTGAGATCTTTCGTTTCGGCGGTCAGCGTTGCCTAAGTTTTAAGTTTATTTTTTGTTTTTTTTTTAAGTAAGTTGCAAGAAGTTTTTTTTCTTTTTAAGTAAGAGCAATTTAATAGAAAACGAATAGAATACAGCTATGGGTTATAATACAAATTGTTAAACGAAAGGAATATAAAAATAAACAAATAGTAAATGCAATAAACTATGTAGTAAAAATAGCATTCCATGAAGTGGTTAATTAAATGCACTTATTTTTGTTAGTTAAAAAATTGGTTAGCTATTTTTGTTAATCATTTATGTGTGTGCGTGCGTAGGTGTGTGTGGATTGGTATATGTGTATTTTAAATGTCACTATTTAAACCGGCAACATCAGAAGAGATACTCACAGATTTGTTGCGCTCGAAGAGAATTTGTTGTTCGTTCTCCTCACGGCACTCTTTCAGCGCCAAATTGAGCTCATCGATCTCGTCGGCCAATAGTTTTATCTGCATTCGAAAAAAACGAATACATATATTATTAATTAAGCACATCTCAATTTAAATACAATCTTCATAAGGTTAATTCATCGATATTAATGATTACCTCATTTAAATATAACCGTCATAATATCAAATACTCAATATGCCATGCGTGACCATATAACTAATTATGTTAAGCAGCACTGTTAATCGATGCTGAGCAGTACTGCCGATCGAATGATAAGAATATCGATAATACTAATACTTTCGAACGCTTTTGTGATTTTAAATTTGTAGCTACAATATTTATTTATAAACGCTTACCTTATCATCTCTTTGCTTGATCTCACAGTTGGCCTTCTCCAACTCAAAGGCGACCTGTTTGCGACTCTCGATGGCATCATCGCGTGCCTTGAGCGCCTTTCGCTTCTCGGTTGTCTCCTCAGCAACTTGTTGGGACAGACGGTTAACTTGCTTTTCCAGCGCATAATTTTGGCCACTCCACGAGCTCTTGATGTCGGCGAGTTGCAGATGCGCCTCCTCCAAATGCTGTTCAAGCAACTTGTGCTCATGCACCAGGGCTTGGACCTGCTGCTCCGGGCTCAATGTGCGCAACGTTTCCAGACGTGCCTCTTCCACAATTCGCATACGCATTTGCAGATTACGATTGTCCTCCTGAACAGCGGCTAGTGTTGTCGTCAGTTGGCTCTTCTCGTGCTGTGTAGCATGCCGCAGCTGTTCGAGTTCATCGCGCAAGTCCTCAGCAATCGGTTCAATTTGACGCAAACGTTCCAATTCCTGGCTAAAGTTCTCAATTTGTTGCTGCATTTGGCGTATGGAATTCATATGATCGACGGCTTCCTGTTCGCGGAAACCTAACAAATTTTTCAGTTTATCAATTTCGACTTGTTGCAAATTTTGTATTTTCTCCTGCTCCTCGCAATAGATATCCTTTTGGGTCTGTGCAACGCGTACGCTTTCCAAGAGAATCTCATTTGTCTTATCCACGTGGATTTTTTCCTCTTGCAATTGATGCAGACTTTGGTTAATGCTGGTCACTCTGGCGGCCAGCTCATTGCACTGACTTCGCAGCTGGCACACTTGGTCGCCCTACAAAGAACAAAAATAACAAAACAAAATAAACAGCTGTTCAATGAGTATTCTTAAAACTTGATGTTTACATTGCGAATTTTACCTCATTGTAAATGCCTCCGCCTCCGCCTGCGCCCACCTCTTCAGCTAGATTGGAATTAATGCTTACACGACGACTGCGAATGCGATAATTGTTGATATTGTTATTGTTGTGTCGTTGATGGGCCTGCGGTGCTGACGTCGACACATCTTCGCCAGTTTCCTCCTTGATTTTGTTTTTCAGCGTTGCGAACATTTTTTTTGTGTCTGTGCTGCACGTCTCTGTTGCTCAAGCTCAACTGAGGTGGAATATGTATGTATTTAGTTTATCGCGATGCGGCACACCAGCGTTTTACGGTCGTTTCTTTTCTATATCATTGCTCTAATTAATTGCTGTCCAAATGCTTATGGCTTATCAATGAAATGTAAATCTATTTAAATTTGCAGTCTATATATGTTGCTTCTTCTTTAGAGCACTACGTGCAGTAAGAGCCTGCCACCTTATTCATTTTTTATTTCTGGCAACACACAGCTGCCATCAATGTCGCAACGATTGCGATTTATCGATATAGCCAATCCAAAAATAGACGCCGAAAACATCTGACGAGAGCGCGCTAAATTTTTTCTAATTGTCTATTAATTCGTACAAATTTGTTAAGTGTAAGCCAGCTGTATAGACTATTTGTTGTCAGAAATGGACCCGGATCAATCCAAGCAGACGCCCCGTGACTATTGCGACAATAGCGATGGCATGTGCACTTCGTCCTTAAAGGAGATCTCACTGATTGAAAGTGTGACGAGCTTTCTTGCAGAGAATGGTCAAGTTGAAGTCGATCCAAGAGTATTGAAAAACTTGGCCGAGGCACTATCCAAACGCATAGATATCGATGTGTGAGTACCCCTAACAATTTGTGTTCTTGTTATGTATGTTTAATTATGTGTATTGCCTTTGAAGTTTTGCTTTTGGCAATGCATTTTGTGTGCAAGTGCAATGCGCACACTTTGGCTTCGATCCAACAACAAAACGAAGCAGTGCTTCACAGTTATCTATATATATATATATTTATATATATACCTATGTCACATCTCATCCAACCGAATCACATCATAAAAGTTGACAGAAATGCATCAAAAAAAGATCAACAACAGCAACAGCGGTGCAGGTTACCCACCCTCTGTTAAAATTAGACATCCTCTGTTAAAGTTAGATATGCTCTGCTAAAGTTACACATATGATGTACGTGTGTGTGTTTGCTTGTGTAAATAACCCACCCTATTTAATGTGTGAGAGCAGAACCGAAAATAAGCAAGACATGTGGTGGGGTAACAAAAAGAGAAGCGATAAGAACATGAGCGTAACATCTGCCATGCATTTGTATGCGTCGCGTCTCTCTCTGCTGAGCGCATTTCCTTATGGATGGGATGAATGATGCTGCTGCCTCTGTTGGCGTTGCTGCTATTGGGCTTTTCTCTCTCTTTGATTATCTCGCGCTGCGCATTTTCAGTACTATTCTGACTTTCGGTTCAATTAGACTATTCTCGTTTTTTTCGCCGAAGAACTACAATTATTATAGTATTTGGCATTGTGTATTTTTGTTCGTTTGTTGTGATTGTGATTCGCTTAACGCCTATCAGTCTAAATACGTGTACATATACACTTACTTATGTATTTGTGTGTGCAG
Organism: Drosophila picticornis; assembly: GCA_035043845.1. NCBI lineage: Eukaryota > Metazoa > Arthropoda > Insecta > Diptera > Drosophilidae > Drosophila > Drosophila picticornis. The sequence goes on along the minus strand of JAWNMR010000493.1, from coordinate 1,038,303 downwards.
CAAATATGCATCAGCAAAAGTGAGAATTCAATTTGTGATTGTGCTTGTGTGTGTGTGTAGATAAAATCATCTATCAGTGTTGAAGACTGCCAATATTCTTATATAAATTACACAGCCATGTATATGTACATATATATGGTGCATAAGTATGTGTGTATGTACGCCTCATCTTCTTGTTGTTAATTTCACTGTGGTCTTTGCTGTGGCTGCGTCTAAATTTAGTGTGTGGAAAAATATATAGCACAATATCTTTATGCATATATATAATGATAATGCGCATTGCAAAGAAAAACAACTTTAATCGCGTAAATATATGTGTATCTATTTTACTATAAGGGATATATAAAAAAAGCTGGTTGCCTTTGTTATTTAAAATACCCTTAAAAGTACCCTTTGTTCCCTTTTGCACCACCATATTTCTGACTAGAGTACAGTTTGTTTTTTTTTTTTTTGCCGCTACTCGTATTCCGTATGTTGTCCCTTGCTCTATTTGTACATACCCGGATTTTTCAGTGCATTGCAAGCTGCTAATGAGTTCAGTTCGGATCGCAAAAATTGCATTCATTTATGGTCAAGCTTTGGAATCAAGTATCTTGTTTACATTCGATTACTAGCGCTTTTTTTTTTGTATTTATTTTAGAAATACTTGTTAATTTTTTGGAATGACCTTATATTGTTTTAGACACATACAATTTACAACTGACGGCTGCACTAATTTGGGTAGTGCAGGTAACGGCAGAAGTGGCACATGTGGCATGTGGCATATGCAACAGCTGCGAGCCTCATATAAATGTACTCGATAAGATCGCAGATGCCTTCTTTACTACTAATACTAATTATATATCATTTTATCCCTGCCAGCTTGACTGCCAGTTATTATTATGGGCAATTTTTAATTTCCTTGTTGAACACAAATTACACTTTCCTTTAAATTTAGTGCTAACTACTTGACCATGGGAATTTTTAATTTACTTTTCACACTTTACGCTAACACTGTGGCAGATGATTCCTTTAAAATTTCCACTAATTCCAATTAATTAACACTGTGGCAGATGATTCCTTTAAAATTAATGCCAGTCATAATTCTATTATTATTATTGAATTTTTCTATAATTTCTTTTTTGCATACCATTTAACACTGTTTAGCAGACATTTGTGTTATTTATGTGCATACTTATTTGGGTCACAGGGGCTGCAACACCTGTTGTTGTCTGCAAAAAATGTTAACTTTAATTCTGCAAATGTTGAACACATGTTCAATTATTGTTTTGGTTGTGGGACAACTATTTAATTGCCAGGGGAGACCGCGCTGTAACCATAGCTATGCAACGGAGTCAAAACAAATGCAAGCATAAAAAAAAACTGTTTTAATTTCACAATTGAATTTTGTCGTACTTTGTCGTATTTGGGGTTTTGCTCAATCCCAAAAATAATTTCGAGATGCGAACGTGCAAAAAAAAAGGCCCATTTATGTAAGGGGTGGGCAGACATGGGGCGAGGGCGAACTGAGACCGGTGAAGAAAAAAAGGCCAGCAGCAGAAGATTTAGCAGAAAAACTAAACTGCAGCCAAAACATAGATACATACATAGATAGACATAGATTTAGATATGTGTGAAGGTGTGTGTGTGTGTGTGTATGTGTGTGCGTGTGTGCGTGCGTGTGTGCAGAGCTCCTGCTGCTGAGTGACGTGCAATGATTTCGGGGACATTTGCCGCCCAAAAAACATCCGCCTTGGCTGCCAGCAAAATCGACTCGCTAATGACTCATATATACTATATACAGTTGCGGTCAAAATAATAGCACCACTACAATATAACAAACAATTAGTTTTTGGGCCTGAAAATACTAACACCACTTACGCACTTTATACATTTATAGAAATCGTTTATTTATTTCTAAATTTCATAATTCTGAGTACACATTCAAAAAATGCTTTTTTGTTTTTTTTGTTAATTTTCTTCATTAATTTAAATTTTTCAAACTTCTTTTTAAAGTATTCTTCCAATTCTAAGTTCCTTAAACTCACAAATTTATAAGGAAGACACATTTGAAAACATTTCTTGTGAGTGGTGCTATTATTTTTATCGCAACTGCATATGTACTAGATATATATTTAGTATGTGTGTGTGTGTGTGTGTGGTGTAACCCTAAAGTAATTATACCTGCACTGAAGTTGCATTTATAGACTGCTATGCCGCAACAGCCAAAACCAGCAACAACAAAAAAGAAGCAAGAACTTAATCAAAGAACAAACAACAAGAAGATGACGCATTCGAATCGATTTAAAAATTAAAGAAATTCATATTTAATTCAGCAGTTTATTAAATGAACTGCACTTGTGAACAATACACGACATTATTGTGTAAAAAAAACTCATAAAATAAATATAAAATACATATATATAGAATGGCGCACTTATTTCGCACCAATTCGCTTATGAACACAAATGAAACGCCGCCAAGAGCGCAATTCAAACGATTCTCCGTTTGTACGGGTTCCCCATCCACAATATGGTAAGTACCTTGAGCGATCAAGAGCAAAGAATAAAAAATAAATAAATTTCAAAAATCCAAACAATTAATATAATACAAAAAAAGTAATAGAAATATTGTCGACTCGATATAAGCCGATCTCAGTGACCCAACAGTCTCAAATTTTTCATATAAGTTCTCAAGCATATCAAGTTAATTTTACAATATACATGTCGTACATATCGATTTCCAATGGCTATAAAAGCAACAATTTGAAAGGCACCTTCCAAGTTACATGTTATAATTAAATTAAATCACGATCGGATAAGAAACACGCAAGAAATGAGTGCACTTCTGCACATCTGCTTACATTTGGGTATGCAACACTTTTAAACCGAAGTTTGGCGAAAAGACTTGAATACATTTAATAGCTGGGTGTAGGGTATATCGTATTGTTGTTAAATTTGTTGTTCGTTAGCTCTTTGAGACTTTGCTCTACTTTTCGCAATCGAATTGCGAAAATCGTGTTACTGCTTGGAAATATAGCCATTTGAGTCACCGTTTTGTGTTGAAGTTAGGTATTTACTTAATTATTAGATTACTGCTCCAGTTTTACTAGAAAGACCTTGTAAACATTTCAAGTCAAGGAAAGCACTCTTGCTTTATATATATCAAATTAATGAAATTTATATTAAACTGGAATGACATCAAAAGTCACATTGTGTTGATTGGAGGAAAAAAGCAGGGTGTGCCTCTCTTTCCATACGACAAAAGAATTTTAACGCTTCACTTAACTCGAGACCCAAAAATTTCGACTCTTTCTATATAAGCACTTAGGTATTTGTGTAGGCGTATACAAATACCAATACATAGACACACACATTGCCTTTATTTAAATTAATTTGGTGATGAGTTTGCTTTAGTTACTAAACGAGACCCCATTTTGGCAAGCTACACACCGACTTTAATATGTTTGAATACGGCAATGAATGAATGAATGTGCCCAGCAGATGTCCACCACTATGCAAAAGTAACAATTAAAATGCACAGAAGGCATCTGCGAACATTTATTGTATAATATGTGTATTATGATGTAAATGTAAATCCATTTAATAATGTGAAAATTCCTTTTTTGTATATGTGTCTTTGGTCAGATTTTGATTTTGTTTCGTGATATTGAAAGAGTGCTGAATTTATATTCTCTCCGTCTTTCTCACTCTCCATCGACAATTCATAGTCTCACTCTGTCTTTGACTTATTCTCTCTCTCTCTCTCTCTCTCTCTCTCTCTCTCTCTCTCTCTCTCTCTCTCTCTCTCTGTCTCTCTCTCTCTCTGTCTCTCTCTTTTCTCCGAACTACAAGATTATGTGTTATTCGGCTTTATATAATTACTTCCTTGTTTTTTACATTAAAAGTTATTATATTAAATATGTTTTAATGCCGAAGCATTGGATTATTGTTAATTTACACGTTTCTAAGATTAGAAAAGGTTTTTATGAACATGAGGAGATCGCCCCATGCTTGGTATTATTATGCTTATTATTATTTGATTAGGCGTTGGGCTTGTAAGATCATATATACTTGTTTATAAGCACAGAGGCGCCTTTGTCATAAACTACCGCTTAATTATACTATTTGCCTGAAACAACTACGAGCAAACAAAAGAAAAAATGGAAACCTGTTTAAAGTGACCTCCAGCCTAGAGATGTCAACGTGCGTGAAACGTGATTGCAAAACAAACAAAGGGCAACAAAATATTCTAAAATATAAAGAAATAAAGAAAGAAAGCAACTCGAATTAAGCTAGTTATATAAATGCGTGACTAAAGTGAAATAAATGCGAAAAGCTTTAAAACTTAACTCGTATATAAATCTGGCGTTTATTATAAGAATATATCGCATTTGTTTTGCTGTCCATCTCTGATGGGCAACTGTTGATTAGCTGGAGCTACGTTTTGACTGTGTTTTGTCAGTTAAAGCGTTGTTGTTGTTGTTTAAGTTTGTCAAGAGCTGCAGCTGAAATGGATAATCTCCGCCTGGGCATATGGTTGTGTCTGGGCCTGCTTGTAATAGTAAGCCCGATCCGTTTGGATCGTTGCGAGCTGGCTGGTCAGCTGTATATCTTGGATGTGCCCAAAGAGGAACTCGGACATTGGTTGTGCATCGCGGAGTTTGAGAGTCGCTTCAATACCCATGTCATTGGCAATGGCAATGCGGATGGCTCACGGGATTATGGCATCTTTCAAATCAGTGATCGGTTTTGGTGTGACCCGCCCAAGGAGACGCCTTATTATGCCTTCAACGGTTGCAATGTCAACTGCTCCGATTTACTAACTAATGATATTACGAGTGCTGTGCTCTGTGCTCGTCTTATCAGAAAACAACAGGGTTGGGGTGCTTGGTCGGTCTACGAGGAGTTCTGCAATGGAACAAAACTTGACAACGCCGAAGAGTGCTTTGGATTTGATTCTCTGGGGGCGGAGGCAGAGGCAGAGGCAAAGGCGGAGGAGACCACAATTGGCCTCAATTTTGAGTTGGAGGCGACGACTATCGCAACGGAAATGAACTGAACTTTATTTATTATATTATAAATTATTATACAAAAATAATATCTAACATCACTGCCCCAAGCATAAACATTGATTGTATTTTACGGTTCTAAAAAGATATTAAATCACCTAATAATAATTACTCTTTCTGTGTGTTTTTTGAATTTGGAACTTGTATTTGTATTTATTTTATGTGTTTCTAATGTGGTTTTATGACTTGTTTCTATTTGCAGCACCAGTCCGGGCGGTCTTCACGATGGAACCATGGAAAATTCATGTGAGTAACAAATAAAATAACCATGCCAACAAAATATATGAGGAAATCTTTGATATTTGGATAGAAATTATTGGGTTTACCGCCGAAAACGAAAAACTTTAACTGCAAAATTAAAAAAATCATTAGTAAAATTGAATAAAGAAATCTTTGAATTTTTGCTAGATTTTATTACAATGATTCTAAGATGTCTCATTCAGAAAATATTAAAAAAAATTCATAAATTAGAATTTTTTTTGAAAATTTAATTTTTATTTTATATAGAATCTTTTAAAAAATAATCCTTAAATTTGTAGCTTGACTTTATCACAATCATTAAGTAATTATCTCAAAATTATTCTCAAATTATTGGCAAATTCAAATTAGAATATAAAATTGATTTGCCATCTGTTGGAGCTGCTTGTCAGTGTGTATTATGTCAACACATACGAGATTTATATTTGATTAGAGCTACGTTTTGGAAAACACACACTTCCTTTACGCAAATTGGTGCACTCGGCTTTTCCATATTCCACATTTTCATTTCATCTGCATAGTGATTTTTGTGATTTTGTAGCATTCTCGCAAAGAATGTCCGCAACAAATGGTCCACGCGAGTTTGTTGAGTGTGGCAAGTTAATGTTTTTACATGTATATATATATATGAATTTAACTTACAATTTTATATTTGTCTCTCTATTTCTATACAGATTCCAGTTTTGATGCGGCACGTGCACCCGGTGGGATACATTCACCGATGCAGGGACGCTCCGTGCGGGAGCTGGAGGAGCAGATGTCGACGCTGCGGAAGGAAAACTTCAATTTGAAGCTGCGCATCTATTTCATGGACGAGGGTGGTCATGGTGGTGGTGCACGTGGAGGGGCTGTTACCAGTACGGGTGAATCCCCAACCAAACAGTTGATTGATTCCAAAATTGAGATTGAAGTACTGCGCAAGGAAATCGAGGAGAAAACAAATCTCTTGAAGGATGCAGCCCGTGCGATATCACAGCACGAGACTATGCAACGCAACTCGGAGCTGGAGAGCCATGCGATGATTGAGCAAATGCAACAATATATACACCAGCTAGAGGTACGCCTATAAAAATACAAATATCTCTTAAATACGTGATATATTAGATATGTGATATATTCTAACAGGAGGCCGCCAAGCAGCGGGAACCGAGAGCCTCCATGGATGCTATGAACGCTGAAAAATTGAAGAGCCTGGAAGCAGAAGTAAGTAATCTTTTAAAAGAGTGAACATTTTCACCATTTAATGTTTGGTTTTGAGACACTAAAACTAAAATCCATTCTGCTAACCCACTGCTAACTTACTGTTAAGCTGTGTGGAATTTGTGAACAGCTGTTCGACTGTTTGATATATTTTGGCGGCAGTTATCGGCAAACCACAAGAAAGCCCAAGAAGTAAATTAAAGGAGAGAAATTATTGTAATCATCAGGAAAAAGGTGCGCTGATAAGGGTCGTAGAGGCGGGCAAATTATTTAGTTAACTTCTTTGGCTCTCAGTGAAATATATTGCAACACGGTTTATTGCATTATAAGTCTTTCCACATAAGCATAGCTCATTTGAATATAAGAGTCTTAATGTTAATGTCACTCATGTTTTGACCATATATGGTTTATGTTAGGCAACTTTGTTAATCGATATTAATTAATCGATCGAGCGATAAAAATACCGCCACTTTTGAAGCGACGTTCAAATACATAGGTCGCAACTGTTATAATAGAAACTTATTGTTTATTCTTATTAATAGAAAAGACAAAGAGATTTAAATAATGTAAACTATACAAACTATACAATTATATAAAAATAGAAACTTAATATAACCAATAATCACACTTACAGGTGCAACGGCTAAAGAACGCTTTGTTAGAGGCTGACTCGAAGGAAGCGGAGCTGAAGCGTCAGCGTGGCGTTATTACAGCCAATTTGGAGGATCGCCAGGAATCGTTGGTGGCATGCGAGGCAAAGATTGCAGAGCTGGCAATTAAAAATGCCGAACTGGTTGAACAACTCGAGCGTCAAACACAAACCGATGAGTTGGAAAATGTAAGTTGTAGTTGTAGTGAGATAGTTGTTGTGCGTGTGTGCTGTGTGTGTGTGTTAGTCAACTGAACCTGAGCTTTTAGCAAACGAGGCTCGAGTTATCCGCCTGTTTGGCTGAGAATCGCAGTCTGCTCAGTGAATTGATCGGCATTAAACGTGAAATGTTGGGTCGCAACAAATGCATTGAGGATGCCGCAAAAGTGTTTGACGAGCAGCGCAAAGCAATAAAGTTACTCGAGGACATGCATAACAAAAAGGATTGTGCCTATTGGCGTCTACTAATCGAACACGAGGGCACTATTCGCAAACAGAGCTATGATGTGGACAAAATGTGGCGTGAGAAACAATTCTTTCAGGAACTGATTAACAAGTTGCAATATCGCGAACGTACTTCTGCAGCTATGCAACCCATGCCACGCTCCACATTCTCATTGGTCAATGGTGTGTTTGGCATTCAACATTGTCCGCGCCAGGATCGCAAAATGTTATACTTCTCCATGCCCGAGGTGAACGCAGCATCATTTATTGGGCATATTGTTTTGCTTAAGTGATGAATCCGCAGCATTTAAGAGCATTGACAATGCCCGTCTTATCGGTTAGTGCGCCAAGTACGGCATTTTGTCACTATTCCCAATTATCATTCCATGGACTGAGTGGATTGTTGTGTCGCTGGTGCGCCTGCTCCACCACATCCAAGTAACTGGGGGAAAAGAATTCAGATTAAAAGACTAATTGCTTTGCACTCGCTGTGCAACCACCAATTTGGGCCGTTTTCTGAGAGACGACAGACCCAAACTGTGCTCTTTTTTCTGTGTTCATCTGCCTCCGTACGCAGCGTGGTGCAAGTGGTGCAGGTTTCTGCTCTCTTCAGCAATAAGATGAACTGATGAAGACCTCGCCCCCCACTTCACGCCCCATTGTCCCATAATTCGGTTATAATTTCATCGGAACCAGATCCGCTGTTAGTTATGCAAAATTTATGCGTTATTTCAGATTTACATGTACTTTCAAATAAAATGTAAAAAACAAAACAAAAGAAAAAATGTTGCCTTAAATCTACGATTGTTTTTTGTCAATATAAAATAGTAAATATTTGAGGAAGAATTATCTCTGAAAATATTATAGACATGTCGAGAATTGTTCAAAGAATGATTTGAATCTTAGTTAAGCTTTTTCTACAACAATTTCTCTCTCCATCGTGTATACTTTCAGCTGCGCACTCAGCTGGCCGACAAGGAATGTGAACTGCAGGTGTCTAAGGAGCAGCTGGCGGAGCAAGAGCGAGTCTACCAAAAGGCCTGTCGCTCCATACAGAAACTGATGCTGAAAGTGAGCAGCCATGATGAGGAAATCAACAGATGCAAAATGCAGCAGCAGCAGCAATCGGTGAATAACTATCTAATATATATAACTGATATACCACTTCATTTTTCACTTGTGCGTTCTATATACGTTCCCAATTACAAAGTTCACCTGAATAAAATTGAATCCTTGCAAAAACTTTTTCTGTAGTTGCTATGATTTTTATTAATAAATCTTCTATATTCTCTCTTGGATGGTAGAACCATGGTGCAATTGATTCGTCTGAGTTAATCGGCCAACTTAATTCAACAAATAGAATACGTTTCTCCCCTTAATAATTTGTACTTCCTCCAATTGTACTGTCATTTATCATTCTATATCTTTACTGTTCTCTAGAACGATGTGGCCACATCAACAACGACAATATCGCCTGTCGCTCAGCAGCTGCATTCGCAGAGCGATAATGAATCCGCTGCTGGCTTGGACATCTCCTGTGGTCTGAAGCAGCGCTACGAACAAAAGCTGAAGGATCAGGATGAGCTAATCAAACAGCTGCGGGCGGAGATCAAAAAGAAGACGGCCAACTTGCAGAATCTCGTCAACAAGGAGCTGTGGGAGAAGAATCGCGAAGTGGAACGCTTAACCAAGCTGCTCAGCAGCAGTCAGCAGCAATCGCTGGAATCAACTGCTCAAGATGATGCCATCATTTATACCGAGGCGGAGTTCCGCAAGACGCTGAAGCGCAACAAATTGCTGCAACGCAAAGTGGACGTGTTGCTTCAGCGACTGCAGCAGCTGGAGCAGAGCAGCCAACTGGTGCCACAACTGCGCCAGGAGTTGCAATCCATGCAGACGGATGTGGAGTTGGCCAACAAGTGGCGGCTGGAATGCGCCGATGTTTGTGCTGTGCTCACCAATCGTCTGGAGGAATTGGCTGGCTTCCTCAATTCGCTCCTGAAGCACAAGGATGTTCTGGGTGTCCTGGCCGCAGATCGTCGTCATGCCATGCGCCGTGCCGTGGATCGCAGCCTGGATTTGTCCAAGAGCCTCAATATGACGTTGTCTGTGACGGGAGTCTCTTTGGCGGATCAGAGTCTGGCACAGTTGAGCAAACTCTCGGAGATACTGCTCTACACCGATGAGCATCAACAGTTTAATTTGCATGAGGATATGCAAGCGTTGAGCAAGGAGAAGGAGAAGGACAAATCCAAGTCATTCAAGGAGCGTCGTTCGTTGCCTTTGCCACTGGATAATCAAAGTGAATCGGAGGCTTGGTCGGAGCCGGATCGTAAAGTGTCCTTGGCACGCATTGGACTCGAGGACACCTCGAACAGTTTGGTGGAGCAGCAGAAACAGCAGAAGCAGAAGCAGCTGCAGCAGCAGCAACTCAGCGAATCCGATAGCGAGGAGCAGCTGCAACAGCAGCAGCAGCCAGCATTGCCAAGCAGCAGCCAATCCAAGGAGCGCTCTCGCCTGCATCAAATGGAGGCACGTCTCCTCGACGCCCAATGTCAGCTGGTCGATGCGGATAATCGGTTCAAGCAGGAGCAGCTGCGTGTCCTGGAGCTCAATCAACAGCTGGAACAGTTACAGTCGCAAAACCAGGCACTGCAAATGGATCTGCGTGCAATTGGACAGCAAGAGGATCAGGAACTGATTGAACTACAAAACCTGAACGAATTGAAGACGCAGCAGCTGGAACAGTTACAATTGACATTCAATACGCTCCAGGCGGATTCACAAATCACCGACATGGAACTGCAGGAGGCACAGCGTAAACTGCTCCACATGGAGGAGCAGCATGCAGCCAGTTTGGAGGCGGCACGCGTTGAGCTCGCAAAGTTTAAAGTGGAGGCAGCCGAACGTTTGGCAGAGCAGCAGGAGATCTTGGAGCGCGATTGCGTTGCCAGCTCCGAGCATGAGGAACTCAAATTGCAACTACTCGATTTGCAGCGTTCTATTGAGTTCTACGAAGACAGCGAGAAGGATCTGAAGCAGACCCTTGTCGAGAATGAGTTGGCGACGCGTGCGCTGAAAAAGCAGCTGGACGAGAGCACTTTGCAAGCATCGAAGGCCATCATGGAACGCACTAAGGCCTACAATGACAAGTTACAGCTGGAGAGTCGACTGACGGAGCTGAAGCAAACGCTCGCACATCTCCAGGAGCAGCAGCAGCAGCAACTCATCAAACCCATCAACAACGGCAGCGATGTCTCCCAATCAGGTTACACTTCGGAGGAGGTGGTTGTGCCAGCTACTTTGAGAATCACCAGCGGCACCCACAGCAGCAGCAGCACCAGTAACTCAGCGGCAACGGGTCAACGCCTCAATAATCCATCGCCGGATCTGGGCATTGAGAGCGATGTGGGTCGTGTGCTAAGCGTGGAGCTGGCATCGGCACAGCGTCCACTGCTCAAAACTGTGGAACTGATTGGAGAAGAGGCAGGCGAGCAAGAAGGTGAGCTATTTGTTGCAGACCACGAGTTAAATAGTGGTAACAGGCCACTGGGGTAATGTTGCTAACAAGGCACGAGTGTAATCTAGCTAACAGTACTGTAATAACAGCTCTAGCATAACATGCACTGTACATAACAGACGATGAGGATATCAGACGTCATTGCTGATCAGTAGCTGTTAATGCCCAGTTTAGAGCTCGATAAAAAGTTATCGTTAAGTTAAAACTTCGTTTAAAAACAGGGCTTAAAATTGAATTATTTCATTTAAGTGGAGTAAAGACTACTTTTGCTGAGTTTTCCGTTTCTAAAGTCTACATAATACGGACTTTAAAAGTATTTCATTTAACGGGAATTAACTTATTTGGGATATGTACTAAATATACAAAATATTTATGCCTTGCAGGTTTTTCACCGGATACGGAGGCTGTTGCTACGGCTGTGGTTGCTTCTACGAGTACGGCTGTTGCTGGACAGACACCGATGCATGACTGTGCCAAGGTAGAGCAAGAAAATGCCGATTTACGGCGTAAATTAATACGCACAAAGCGCGCATTCGAAGACACCTACGATAAGTTGCGTGTGGTTAACAAAGCAAAAGCACAAGTTGAAAAAGACATAAAGAATCAAATACTCAAAACGCACAATGTACTACGAAATGTTCGCTCGAATATGGAGAACGTCTTATAACATCCTCATCAACTCCAACATCATCATCAAAATCATCTTTATCATCACTTTGGATTTTGGGCCCACAAATCGAGTCGTATTTTTCAATATTTGTCACAATCTACTTATTGTTTTTTATCACTACTACTAATCATTGAATATTTTGATTTATGATTTCTCATATTTTTGATTTTGTAAATGTCTTTATGTAAATAAGGCACGAAAGCACCACTTGCATTTCTGAAAGAGACTGTGTATAAAATAAAATAAAATATAATCAATTAATATCCTATGTAACTAAAAATAAATGTATAACAAATGCAAGTTTTAAATGACCAACCCAACTACAACTAAACTAAACTAAACTAGTACTAATTACCATCGTTCATATTGAATGACCTTCGGAAAATACATAGTTAATAAGTGCACTAACAATTTCCTGACAAGATCCTATATATTATAATATAAATCGCTCCATAGAAAATAATCCATATTTTGGAAACTGACGCCGAGTGCCATTTTTGCCATATCAAAAAATAATAAAACAAAATCACTAACACATTATACGTTGCTTGAATTAATATCTATATGTATAAAATTAATCATTTTATTTAATTTCCACGATTTTTTTGCCATAAATTTTTGCTTTCAGTTTGCAATCGGAACGGATATTGAAATTATATTATGATTTTTCTTTTTGTATAATGTGTACAAATTTGATTTCAAAATAAAAATAGATATAAGTGTTTTTGTAACATTATTAGAAAATAAAATATATTTAGAGTTTGTTTAAAAAAAAACATGTTTATTCATTTTAGTATCGTTTCAAAATGTAAAATAAAATTGCTGTCGCTGCCAGCTGTTTGTGTATGCAGCCCTGGCTGGTTTAACATTAGAACACTTGTGGGACTTCTCTGTTAAAGTGCGAGTCAACAATAGAAACAAACAGCTGTTCTGTTCACAGATATAAATTTAAATTTAAGATAAACAACTAAATTGAACTATAATTTGTTGATAAGAGTGAATTGACAACATTTCGCAGATAAGTTCTTTAATTAAATCTATTTTATGATGCTGTAAAATGTAACGGCAATTTTGCTGCGAATAATTGCGGTCACTGTTAATAACAGTTGTTGTGTGTTTAATAATTGAACAGTCTGTAATTGTTCTGCGTGTGTTTTTGTTATGCTTTTCATTTGCGCTTATCAACTTTAGTATTAATAATACAAAGCAATATGTGCATAAGATAGCAAGACAGCTAAATAGGGCTTTAGTAATCAGAGTGCAACTTGCTGTTATTTATTTTACTTTATTGTACGTGATTGTGATTTGCAGTGTGCATTTTTTGTGGTGTGTTTTTTCGTGTTTTCCCACCAGTTGCACTGCTAAGCTCTAACTGACATCTAAACCCACCATCTTAACCCGTTCGTCGCGCGCCCTCCCCATTTAACCCTTATGGTGTCACGTTACCAACTGCAAAGAGAAGAGGATGCGGACTCCACCACATCGACAACTTCACCACAAGAACAACAACAACAGCGACGACGACAGCGCCGTTCGCGCCTTGAATCGACCGTTCTATTAAATGGAGGTAAGTGTGAATATACAGTTAGCATTTAACAGATTGTCGTCGGGAATGAATTCATTTCATTATTTCCTGCTTGAAATGATTCATAGATAGCTATCGCTTTTACTTGTTATGATAAGATTGTTTTAGCAAATAAACGTAGAATTAAAAAAAAGGTAGCACAAGCAAAAAAAGTTGATGTGGCCCATGGGGGGATCGAACCCGCGACCTTCGCGTTATTAGCACGACGCTCTAACCAGCTGAGCTAATGGGCCGAACTGACAGTGTTTGAGATAAGGTGGCATATAAAACCTGCTAGCATAACAAATTTTGTTAGTTTTTACAGTTTAATATTAAGCAGATAATACGCTCTCTATGTGCGTGCGTGTGTGTGTGGGTGTGTGACAACTTGACAACTTTCACTGCGACTTCGCGCGAGCAGCCGACAAAGGACGAAGATGTAAACGAGGAAGACGAGCGACGACGAAGTTTTGTCTGCCTGTCTGCCTGTCTGCCATTTGTCCTGTGTGTTCTTTTGGCAGTTGGCTTTCGGCTTTTGTACGTTGCGGACGCGGGAAGCGGTTGAGCGGAAGAAGGACTCGTATCGTGGAGCGTTAAACAATTAAAGTTGTCCTTTAACAAAAAAAAAAAAAACACCAAAATCACAAAAGCATCCCTTTATTTATTTTTTATTTGAGTTGGACTTTAGTTTTAGTTGCTTCTAGTTAACTGCATACTTAACTGTAACTGCATCGACAATTAACCAGGCCCAATAAAAACCGCTAACAGAACAATTCAGTTCGATAATCTGAAGGCTTTTATTTTGTTTTCCTCTTTTTGTTTTTTGTTTTTCTTTTTTTTTCCTGCTCGGCTTTAAATTGTGTGCGCATTTATTTTTGTGTGAACTCTCAAAAATAGGAACCGATGCATTTAAAAAGTAATAAATCGAATAGCTGTCGACGCTTGATTACCTAAACAGATATAGTATATGTATTATATATATATAGTCTATAATATATCCCCGCGTCGACTGCATATGCGTGACGAGAATAACTGTATTGTACTTGTTCTGCTTTTCGTTTTTCCTCTTTTTGTGAGAATATCTGCTATGAATTTTTGATGTTGCCAGATTGAATATTTTAGCATTAGTTTGTGGAACTGAAAAATTAGTCACTGACTTCGGCAAAAGGCACTCTGACGGACTAACACTCTGTCTGTTTGTCTGTCTGTCGGTCTGTCTGTCTATTTGTATATTTGCCAGTTGTTTTAGTTCTCAGCATACATTGAAGTCAAGGCTTTTATAAAGTCAACCGTTGTTTAAATTTAAACTATTTGCCCACCCACAACAAGAACAACAATGACAAGGTTAAAGACCTTACCAGAACTGAGTTAATCTACAGTTGCGCTCAAGATGATAGTTTTGAAAAATACATAGAAATAAAAAACAAAAATACTTGGAATACAGTTGAAAAGTAATACAAATCAAATATTGAAAGATTGAACATTGGTTATCAAAATTAACAACACAAATGAGTTTAAAATAATACTAGTGGAATAGTAGTGATGCTCCATGCTTAATATTTATAAAAATCAGATAAGATATGTGGATGTATTCAACTATGCCTTAAGAAACGATTTTGAACTCGTCTAACAACTACATTCACTCATCCATTTCTTAAACACTCAATTCAAGCTCTATAAAGACTTAAATCATGTTTTTTTTTTGTTAGTACGGGTTTATTTTTTATTTTTTGATCTTCCAGCTATTGCTTGATCAAAACTGGAACTGTCAACAGTTTCCTTGTGCATAAAATCAAAATAAAAATAAGGTCAACAGGTTTATTATTGAGTATCGAAGGGAATATGAGAGGAGTTGCTATGAAAATATTGAGAATTTGCAACACTGCTACTATTATTTTGACCGCAACTGTATGAGAGAATTGAGAAAAAGAAAACTAACACAAAATAACACTATGAAAAGGTGCCTTGATATCTATATATGAAATACGTGGAATATACAAACAACCAACCAACCAACACACACAAAGTGCCTTAAGAGATGTCTGGCCACTACCAGCGCCAGAGTCTGGAGTTGCAGGGTCCAGAGCATAGTCGTAACAATAGCCACACCCACACCGTGCAGCTGATTCGCACCAATACCAATCCCCAATCGCGACGGCGACAGCAACAGCAACAACGGGCGGCCCAGGAACGTCAGGAGTCGTGGTTCCGCCACTCGATGCCCCCAGCTATAAATCGTGATTTTGAATCGCTGGAGCAGTTGACGCAGGAGACAACAAATGGATTGGATGAGCAGCTGGCCGCCACGCTGGCTGCTGGCCAGGAGGAACTGCCGGCCGTTGCGAGTCACACGAGCATACACCTCAACAGTGCCAATAGTAATCTGGGTTTCATCGACTCCGATAATACGCCCAATACACCAATTACCCCTGCATCCGAATCGATGGCGGGCACCCTCTCCTCCTCCTGCTGTCCACCGGGCGCAACTGCAGCCGACAATAGTTCGTCGCGTCGCAAATCGCGTAATCGCAAGGGTTCGAGAGCGTCCATCTTATCGAATGCGACTCGTGGCTTGCGTATCACAACCTCATTCCTACGCAGCAAACGCAAGGAATATGAAGGTCAGTGTCTAGTTTCTATACATAAATATATAGCATAAAGGATATAGCACACCTCGATTTGTTCAGTTCTTTGTTCTTTGTTTATTATGTGCACTTTATGGTATCAGTTAAAATGCTTCGATAAGCATCTATACGAGAATCGATACTAATCGATTTGTGATCGCAATTAAAGACACAATTGTAATATACCAAAAGATATATCATATACCCTGACATATTATTGATCAAATGTAAAAATTTTAAATTTAGTAAATTATCAGAAAGTCTGGCAACTTGGCCTTTGTTAAAGTCGTAATATACTTTAATGAAATTGAACAACTTTCAAATTCCACTTGATTAAAGTTACACTTCAATTGTAAATATGTCAAATTGTACTTTATTAAAGTAATAATATCTTTCTTAACTTAAGAAACATTTTGAGTTGATTCAAATTACATTAAATGATTCGAAATATTGTGTGAATCAAATGGTTTTCACTGCTTGATCGATCCAATCGCGTAATTCCGCCACATTGGCATAGACGCCCGGATAGTTGGGCTCGGCGCACTTATTGCCCCAGGAGACGATGCCGACGAGTTTGCCGCCGGAGACAAGTGGTCCGCCGGAATCGCCCTGACAGGCATCCCTCTGCGCCAACGCCGCACAGATCATAGTGGCCCGGATCTTGCTGCCGTAGCCGTAGCTGGAACCGGAGCACTCTGTGCGGCCCACAATGCGTGTATCGATGTAGAGCAATTGCCAGGAGGACAAGCCCTGATAGCTGGTGGCACCCCAACCGGTGCATGTGGCAGCTGCATTGTGCGTTGGCGTAATCTCCGCCAGCGGAATAACATTCAGACTCGGACTCAGTTTGAGTGGCGTCTTTAAGCGGATAACTGCAATGTCAAACATTTTGTCGCTCTTGTTGTACGCCTCGTGGACTCTAAAATCCGTAACCATGCTCAGTATGCCGCCAGAGTACTTGTAACTGGAGCCTGCTCTCACACGAAGATTGGCAATGGTCACGCCGGTGGTGCTGATCAGACAGTGGGCAGCAGTTACCACAAGGCTCGACGAGATTAGACTGCCACCACAGTAATGGGAACCGGAACGTTGCAGCGAAACTTGCCACGGATAGGAACCGATCACGGCCGGACTGCCACCCACAATGCGACCATCCAATGCCAGAGGCATCAAATCCCCCAGCGCATTCCCAGCCAAGTTGGCCAAAACTATTACCAATATTGTTGGACGAAACATTTCACGCTGATCAATAGGACAACTATTACTGGCCAAATGTTTTTTAGTCTTTGACTTTTATAGGCGCAAAGAATATTGAATAGTTTTGTAGTTAACAATTTATTAGAGCTTAAAAGTTTATTCCACTTCAGTGTCAAGTGGCAATCGTCTGTATCAAATTGTCAGATCCGGATCTGATCCATAAATCACTTAATATCGAACAGTGCTTAACTGTTGTTGCATTATCTTCTGATTTATAGACCACAATTTATAAGCCCTTGTTGTGTTTACTTCTGTTTGATTTTGCATGGTTTTGCCAATTGTAAATTGAAGGATTATGCAGATACAATTGACTTTGATTGCATTTGCTTACATCAATTCAAATCCTTAGGAATTCTTTAGGTGAAACTTTAATATATCTTTCTCCAAGCTGTAGATGGTATGTGTGTCAATATCGGCTATAATTCATTACTATATTATAAAGCTGACGCAGCAACAATCTGTCGAAAGTTATGTTCACCCAACTCACTGAACGAAAGTGTTGTTATCAGCTTACTATATAATATAGTTGCCGTGGCAGCTATCAGGATTTTTAAAATTTATAGTGCCATTTACATGTCGGCAATTTGACGCCTGTTTACAAGGATATCTCTTCTAGTCCTTGGCGTATCCAAGTAAGCACTTAGTTCTAATTTGCCCCATCAAAGTCAACGGTAGAGGCAAATAAATTTGCACAGTTTAATATAAAAGCAGGTGGCAAATGTCACGTCGCCTTTTGGCTCTGGCGGGGGTGGTTGGTGAAAGTACATTTTCCAGCTTCCGGTAAAATTGTTGGCGGTTTAGGTAATGGTTACGTAATCAAGTAATGGGGATAAATATAAATTCAAAAATGAAGGCGCATTTTGATGTAGCCATAAAACGAAAGGGGTTCAAAACTAATCCAATCATCTTTTATGTGCCTATGTCTCCAATAATCCATAAAGCATTTGAAATTTATGTGATGCTGACTTTTTTGGGTTATTTCTTATATAATTCATAGAAGTTCTCCAGTATAAAAGATTACTCTTAACATAAACTCAAAGTCAATAACTTATTTTTGACTATCTCAATTGGGGCTCAAATGTAAAAGAAAACGGAGGAAAATATATATACAAATAAATAAAATAATTTAATTCTCAACTATCTCAATTGGTGTTGAAATATAAACAAAAAAAGTAGTAACATTTATTCTTAACTATTATTATTCTCAACTATCTTGCAAATACTTTTTATTGCTCTTCAATTTAAATTTAAATATCACATTTTATTTATTGTCGACCTATTGTATTTTGCTGAGTCGACATTAAATCAATAAATAAAAGAATCTCAATCGAGCAGCTTTTAGATAACAGACTAAATGGCATTTAGTGTGGAGTTTAAAGGTGTGTAGGGGGTGGTGTAGGGTGTGGTGTTGTTTAACTGACGAGAGACAAAAGACAATTGCCAACTGGCTCTGAGATCATCAATATCTCGGCATAAAATGTACTTTTCACTGATTTCTTTTTACTTTTTTATGACATCATCATCCCGGCGGGGGGTGTGGGCGTGTGGACCTATCCTAATGTCCTGCTAATGTGCTCGGCATGATTTCTGAGGGCATTTTCCAGTCATTGCGAAAAGCTTTTTAGCCCAAAGTGTCTAATCACTTTTTAGATAACGTTAGTCATTAATTAACGACCTGGTTTTCTCAGGTTCATAGACAATCAGTGATAATAAATTACAGCCCAACAAAAATAGAAAAAACAAACGTTTTACTAGTTATAAGCAATTACAAAAATTAAAAAAAAAAATAGTAATAAAATAAAAAATATAAGTTAACTCTTGGGAGGACGAACCCACGACATCCGCGTTATTGGCATGGCACTCTAACCAGCTGAACTAATGGATCGAAATCCCAGCGAGGTTTAGGTCATCATAAAGGTTATTCAGTCAACACAGTGAGAATAACATTGTGTTTTGATACAAATGTTATTGCGCTGTTAGCATTCATGTTGAGTTTGCGACACGCAGCTAACAAGTGTCAGGATGGCCGAGCGGTCTAAGGCGCCAGACTCAAGGTTTAGAAATCTTGCCTCTTTCAAACAGAGGTTCGTACGAGCGTTCTGGTCCTCTCTGAGGGCGTGGGTTCGAATCCCACTTCTGACAAATATCTTTTTATAATTTTTTTAAAATTCTTGTTCATTAGATATAACAAAGTGATGATTTTTACGAGTTATTATTTTTATATTACTATGATATAATTTAATGGAATTTTAAAAAAGTATTTATTTTTCTTAGTAAAAATGACATGAAATTTGAAAGAATAAATGTATGAATATAAAAATGTTATTCTCTTTTTGTTGGATATTCTTAATAAAATTATGCTAGCCGCCTCAACAAGTGCCTCCGTGGCGCAATTGGTTAGCGCGTTCGGCTGTTAACCGAAAGGTTGGTGGTTCGAGTCCACCCGGGGGCGACCCTAATATTTTTTTTGTTATTATTTTATATTAAATTAAAATATACACACATAGATTACAAAAACGTGTAAATATACTTTATATATGACACTGGTCAATTAAATACACAAAGTAATTATTAAAAAGCAGCACCCTTTGAGTTTAACAGCACCACTGTTGGTGGTGGATTTTGTAGTTAAAATTCATCGCTATTTTCGCGCCATTATTGTTAGTGGTGAATTGAGCGCTCAACTCGTGAAATTTGTGGTGCACATGTGTATGTGTGCCGCTCTCTCGCACACGCACAGGTAAACATATGGCGGCAGCATTTGAACATTTAGTTGGTTTCTAAACACAGAAACGCAAAGTCGCCGGATTGAAGCGCGTGCGAACTTTTCGAATTTGTAATTTGTGCAAGTATTCAATTAATATGATGCGCGCGTGTGACTTTAAATAAGAAACAGAATGTAATTTGTGCGACGATAAGTCTTGACAACAAAAAATTATTCACATATCACAAAATTGCTTAACGGAAGTTTTTTGGTCGCCACGTTTCCGTTTGTTTTCCGAGTGTGATAAACTTAACCCATGGCCAAATTAGAGTTGTGAAGCTCTACTCACTCCCCCTCCATTGTGTTAACATAGATCTTGCGACGGTGTTGGTTGGCGCCTTTTTCTCTCTCTACCTCGCACTCGCTCATTTGTCAACGTTGTTTGGATTTTTAGTATTGTGCTTAGCACTTATCGTCGTTTGTTTCTTTGCCCTTCCATTGTTGCATTTCATTGTAGTTGTAGTTGCTCTCTCTCTCTCTTTCTGTCATACATACATAGTTTTTTCGATCAATTGTTGTTGATTTTTGCCTCCCTCTTTTATATCAGCTGTCTGCTTTTGTTCTCTTTGTATACGTTTTTTTTGTTTTTGTTGTTTTCTGCATTTTTATCGAAATTATTTTGCTGCAAGCAAATTTCAGTTGATGTATTTGATTTCGACATTTTAGAGGTGTTTTTTTTTTTTAATTTCTCTCATGCTGAATATTTATTGTGCAGAAAGTAAACGCAAATTGAGTGTAGAAGGTAAAAGTGAAATTAAATGAAATTGCATGAAAGTGGCACAATTTCTGATTTTATAACAATATTTATGCAAATAATTGGGAAAATGATGCAAGTAAATATTGTTGGCTAAATGTCATATTCTTGTTTTTACATTATTTTAAATAATTGCTTGCCAAATATTATTTATAATTTATACACAACGGTTACGTATGAATTTCGAAATAATGCCATGACTCTTTTTTAACAAAAATAAATAAAACGTCATCGTTCGCAGCATAGCCAAACAAAAAAAAAGAAGAAAAGATAAATGTGGCAATAATTTATGTAAGAAACAATTTGTGTTTCTGTTTACGGTTAGGAGAAATTTTGAAAGTTGCTTTTGCAGCAGGAGACAACCCTTAATCCAGTTGATCTCTCTTTGCTTTTGTATTTACTTAAATGTCTGTAGTGATCTGTGATTTTATTTTCGCAGTGCTCTTTGCCCAAATCTGTGGTGCATTAGAATTCAGAAGGAGACATCCTCGTGGCCCATTTGACAATGTGTTTGTTGATCTGCTCTTCGCTCTCTCTCCCGCTCTTTCTGTGTGTTCTCTTTACTTAATTACATATGCAGCTGCTCCCGTTCCGCTGCTCCAAGCGGCATATGTAGCCAGCCGTGGCCAATTATTGTTCGATTGACAATAATTTTGTATTGATTCGATTGTCACTATTTGCGTTCTCTTTGTGGTTGTTGTTTTTAATGGAGCTTGTCAACTAAGTTGAGCTCATGCAAACACACAAACACAATACAAGTACATATACATGTATATGTGTGCGTACGCAAATAACTGAACTTGATAGAATTTTGCATATGTATGTGCGTATGTGTGTTTTTATGCAGTATGCGTTTTTGAATAACTTTAAAAGGTTATGCCGTAAATATCATTGACATATATATACATACACACGTATGAGTGTGTATGTGTGTAATACCTGCTTGCCCATATATGTATTTTTCATCCATGCATATTTGAGTTTTCTATGTATGTATGTTTATCGTAGGTGTGTTTTCATTGCTGCTGTTGTTGTTGTTGTTTTCTCTTGGTTGACTGTACAAGTACAGACAGCTGCGGTTAAAATAATAATTGTATTTAAACATAAGAAGTTAATACTGAATCCATAAGTAAACAGTAAATAGAGAAAGTGCTATAAAATTATTGAATGAAAAAAATGAAATGCTTTAAATTAATTACAAATGAGCCGATCAAAACAGCACTAAAATAATATATATAATAATACAGATTATTTCTAAATGTTAATATATCTAAAAAGTAGAGATGATGTATAGAAAATAAAAGTATCTTAAGTCACTCCCCGATGAGAAACCAAAAATCTTTGTTGTTTTGCAGAATTGAACTTAGTAGCAGTGTTACTTTTTTTTTGACCGCAACTGTTTATAATATATTGCAGCTGAGAAATGTGTCATTTTTTTTCTCATTAACTGATCGTGTGACTCACTGAAGTTTTGTTATGGACTTACAACTGTTTTGAATTGTGAGACAGTAACTGAAAAATACTTGCGAGTATTTTTAGCGTTTGTTTTTGCTTGTTGTAGAATAGAATCCACAAGTAAATCACACTTTGGAATGAATCCAAAATATATGCCTATATATCTATATGTTTACATATGTATACAAGTATATTGTGCAAATTTGTATTTATAGATGCCAAAGCTATTTATTTCTGTGTCTGGCTGCTTTTTTTGTGGCCTGCTTCGTTCTCCAAAGATTTATATATATATATGTATATATATATATATATATGTATATATGTATATATATATATATGTATATATCAATTGGCCTTGTCATCTGTAATTACCCAAATCGTATCGAAGCGTCTTGTTTAATATTTATGACCAATTTCGAACTGCTTGGCAAAGTCGCAAGGAGTGTTTTCCACAAGTTTCCAAGTTTCTACATGCAATACGAAAAATACATATCAATTTGAGTTCAATCCACAAAGGCATAAATACTATCAAATGTCTATTGTTATTTACTACATACTCTACACTTGGAGAAAAAATCGCCATACTTTCTGCCAACTTGCAGAAAGTAAATTTTTATAATTTATGTTTGTGGCTTTCTAAAAACCAGGATTTGCACTTCTGAGTTTTTCGAAAATTCAGAAAATATATGTTAAATTTCTGAAAAAACTCGGCCTCTAAAACAGACAAGCGCTTAACTCCAACATTTTTTTTGTGCTGAGTGTAGTATTGAGGGGATGTCTCATCAATCGCATTTCCAAACATTTCATGTGAAATACAACTTTGATGTTAACTTTCATTAATTGTAAAGACAGGAACTATACATATTATATATCATTATACTTATTTTGAATGCATTATTGCCAATATTGCTAAGCTTTTGGAATATTCTGCTTTTGAAATTTGAAATTTTGATGATCGAATTTTGAGTTCTTGTATTAAGAACTTTTTTCTTTACCAAGTTATACCAACTTAACTTACTCAAGATGTTTATAATTATGCTCTTTATATGTGAACAAAGTGCTACCAATATCAGACTACGATATTCCATAGCTTTCATAGGAACACTCTTTCGCTTTTTAACATTTTAAAAGTCTTCACTTCAGTCTCCGTTCCTCAAGAAGGGTATCCAATCTTCTGTGTGCCCAAAGATAGTTTCTTTTTTATTATTTTTCCTTGTTTACTGGAACACATATGGGTAATATTCGATTTTACTTTATGAAAGGGCTTAATTATGGTTGAGGTTGTTTACCGTCGTACCAAAGTAAACACACACGCTAAAGGGCATACCCTTACTATTACTATAATGGCATGTCATTCACCACGTATATGGTAATGAGGGGAGTGGGAGGGGGTGGTGTTGTGTGGTGTGGTATGGTGTGTGATGTGTGTTTACACAGAATGGGAGTGTTTACACACAGTAGTCGGACAACCAGGAAATGCTTTCTCTCTTTTTGCCAAGAGCGCAGTTAGCTTTTTCGCAAAGGGGAGGTCCGCCATATAATATAACAAATAAGTTTCAGCTCTGCTAGTAAATAACAAGTAAATAAATAAATAAGTAAATTTAAAATATATATCAAAATATTTTGGCACACGTTATTATGCCCAGGGGAAGCCGTTAGAAGTGGGCGTATTAAGCAAAGCTAATTTGTTTTGTATTTACTTCTGTGATTAGTATATTTTACCCCCCAAGCCATGCTCACCACCTCTCCCCTTCCTGCCCTGCCTGACCACTTGCCCTGAATTAAATTTGTTACATAGAAATTGGCTGTTTTCTGCATTTCTGAGAATTATTATCACATACAATCGCAGTGGGGTTCCGAACGGTAACAATGAATTGAATTGCTTTGTTTTCCTTTTAAATATGGTCAAAAAAGGGTATATCGGAATTGTTCAAAAATAGTTATCATACAGAAGAAAGCCCAATAATTATTCGTCGATGTCTTAAGTTTCTTAAGAAGAAAATTAATTCATGGCAAGGAAGAAAATATTCTTAAAATAGAAAATTTTACTGCTTCAAAGTGAATTTGTATGAAAAATATCCAGTAACAAATATTGTTGCGCAACTATAAATCATAGATTGAATTAGCCAAAAAGTAGTTTTTTATTGAACCGACTACCGTTAGCAAACAGGGTATCTGCTAGTCGAGTTATCTTTGGACTCGAGCATTGCTGCTTGTTTCCAACTAAGTCAAACCTTACAATTAAGTAGCCTCTCTCCTGGGGAGTGGATACCCTTCTTACCTTCTTGCTTTGGACTTCCGTTATGAAATTGACTGAGTTCGTTGACTTGTTTGTGTACACGCCCCACTCGCCTCCCCCTCAACCACCCGTTAAGTGTAGTTTTGTGTACTTTATATTCTTTAATGAATTTCCGTTGTATTCAAAAAAATCAATGGGAAACGTGTGAATAATTTGCTGTTGAAACTTTCGTGCGTCGATCGTAGCAAACATTAATATAAATTAACAGAAACTCGACAATGAGAAGATAAAAATAAACTCACAATTACCCAAGTTCACAAAGCGGAAATAACGAACACAGAAGCAGGAGCAGGAGCAGGGGCAGAAGGAACCGGAGCAGAAAGAGCAAGAGTGAACCATGTCAACATGACAGATAATAATCAAAAGAATAACAGCTACAATAATGGCAGCAACAATAATAACAATCCCAATCACAATCCCCATTCCCATTCCTATCCCCATCCAAATGCCACAACGAGCCGTGCAGCTGCCACAAGTGATGGTGGTGGCGGTGCATTCCAGTTGATGTATTCGGTGCCGCAACAGTTGCAACATTGGTGCAAGCAATGCGTCCGCAAGTTGCGTGGTCAAATGTTACGACACACAGCTGCAACGGGACCGGGACCGGGTCGCTTTGTGCCCCATGCTGGCACCAGTGCGGGATTAGCTGGTGATAATCCCAACTCTCAGGCGGATGGTGATGCGCTGAGCAGCAGTTTGGAGGCAACTCAAGTGGATGGTGGCGGATTTCGGCCACGGCGTCTCCAGAGCGAGGATGAGGGACGAGCCAACAAGTCACAGGCCACAAGCTGGTTTAACGCCAAGCGGCGAAAATATATGGAAAAGGCCGGTTTTCGAAAACCACCCTGCAAAGGTCTATATGCAATTTTATCTAACTATCTTCCTATCTATTTACATACACTTACTATATTTGTTGATTGTTCTATGTATGCCTTGAGAGAGAATGAGATAGGAGCAGAGAGAGATAACGAGAGGGAACTGGAAAGAGAGGGGAGGGGGGAGGGAGGTAGATCGAGAGAATTATTTACTCAATGATAACTGCCACAAGATTAATCTTGAAGTGAGTAGTTGTTTTTTTTTTTAAATATATATCAGTCTTCATCTTTTTCTGTATCCGGTTTGAACGTTGAAAATTCATAATTAATTTAAAACTAGAACTTGCCAGATTTGGTTTATTTACGTTATTATTATTATCGACATCCTCCAGCTTATATTATAATATAATGCTTATATTGCTCCCATTGGGGCTGAGCCTGAAACTGCACTTATATTCTAAGTGCTATCCAGGGAAACTAACTAAAAACGCCACTTTGCTATTGACACATATACAGCAACACACACACACACACACACACACATATGTGTGTGCATGTGTATGTGTGTATGTGTGTCTATGCAGAACACACCCTAAAGGACACAAATCAGTAAGTCGCAATCGCTTCCTTCTTAGTGTTGTCGTTGTGCCTACACTGAGACAAAAATCAGTTAAGCATTTTGTAGTTTAAGTTCATTAGTAGTAAAATTCGTAGTATTTTTGTTTTTAATCTACATGCGCATGTTCTTGAACCAAAATATAAAACTAAAAATATATAAATATCTATTCATATATAATTACATAATATCGTTACTATTTTTCATCAATATTTACTATTTATGAATATGGTTGATATTTAGTTTTCTTCAGGTCCAACAAAACCTGCTCAGAGTTCAAAGTTCGTTGTAATTAATCTGGAAATAAATAAAGTGATTTAATTTTATTTATTTTCTTTAAATATTTATCAGTGTTTATTCATAAATAATTAAATTTTAATTAATAACTTTTAAATTATTAAGTGCATTTAATGGATAAAGACTGATTTTTAGATATTTATTAACCTTGCTTAAGGCACAGTGAAACATTGGGAATAACTTTAATTTGTACTTAAGAAAAGTGTGAAAAGTAGTTAGTATCCGACTTTTCTCTCAGTGCTTTTGAGCAATTTTGCGCTCATTATTATTTGGCCCACCTTTTTGCCATTTGTGTGTGCCACCATTTGCTGCTGCCACCAGCCCCTGCGTGCGACGACAAATAGTACTCACCACACACACAACACACACATACACACACCAGAAGCACACACACCTATAACGGTTTCAGTTGCCACAGCAAGCTGCTGCAGAGCAGTCAACGTTCAACACGCAACACGGCGCAGCAAAGCAAATGTGGCCCAGCAAATAAATGCAATTAACAGTGTTAACAGCGAGTGTGTGTTGTGTGTGTGTTTGTGTGTCTGTGTGTGTTTTGTGCACACGTTTTTAGCAATGACTGTTCACATTTAACATTAAGTGCTAATCGTTATTGTTTCGAGTCGGAATTAAAACAAGTCGAGTGCATTTTTACCTCGTCTGTGACAAATCGATAATGCGCACTTTTTGACGACGCAGCTTTGAACTCTTGTTGAATATTCTTGGAACAGTTTCAAGTTGAGTCCGCTTTCAACTGAAATCCAGAATAAATGTGCATTAAGTAATAGTTCGTTCTGCGAAAACTAGATGAGAATTCTCGTTGGGGAAAATGTCAAAGTTGATTCAATTAGAGGGGAGTATGGCATACAAACGTGAAAATGTGTCGCTAATTGAGAGCGCAGGCGCTGTCGAAGTGTATGTGAAGAAGCAACTTGTACGCCAAATGCCACGCCCACTTGTGGCTTGCTGTGGCCAGTAAATCAAGCTGGGGGGCGGCATTTTCAAAAGACACCACGCACCAGCAGCAGCGGCAGCAGCAGCAGCAGCAGCCAGAGAGAGGGAGAGCATCGCTTTTCAAGCCATCAGTTCGGAGCAGGAGCAGGCGGAAGCGGAGGTGGAGCTGGAGGCAGACGAGGAAGAGGAGCTGGTCACCAGACTAAACCAGGAGGCGGTGACGACAGCGAGGGTGGGGGAAGCGTATCAGGAATCGCATTTAATGGCTGATATCGATATCGATAACGCCCCAAATCGATTGCACAACGTGACCAGGCGTCGCTTCCGTTTGCATCGACGAACCCGGCCGTGCAATCTCCGGCGTTTGCCCAGAATGAACTTCAGCAATGTCTACAGAGCATTGCGTATCCGTTGGAGTCGTAAGTTATCCAGTCAAGCGGGAGAGAGAGAGCAAGAGAGAGAGAGAGAGAGAGAGAGAGAGAGAGATGAGTGAGTGAGTGAGTGAGAGAGAGAGAGAGAGAGTGACTCAGAAAGTACTCGGGCCATGGAATTTAGAAATGTTTTTCTTGTTGTTAAAAATAATTTCTAAATATAAGAAAACAAATTTATCAATATGATAAAGGTTCTTTATCTACAATCCCAAAAAACATGTTTTTCTTTTATTATTTTCAAAACATTTCCCGTGATTAAGAAATACATTTATAAAAAGTAGAAATGCAAAAACTGCACTTTCAGAAACATATAATTAAATATACTGGCTGGGCTGTAATATTAGAGTTGAGCTGTTGCCTGCCATTTTTTCCTAGTATACCCTGTAATCAGCTGCTAAATACTGATATTACTGATACTGAAAATAGTTTCTTCAATATGCTTTCCCTAGTAAAAATGCAATTGTTAATTTTACTTGAAATATTTTGCACAGTTGCCACTTATTGTTTTTAAGGTCATAATTGATGTGAAAAAACTCAATTCTAAACCAATTCGCATTTAGAACGACTTCAATTCTTGTGCTTTTCTGTTTTGTTCAAGGAATTAATCCTATTTCAGTAGTAAAAATTTAATCCGAGAGTGCTTAGAAAAACTGCGTTCAAAATTGGGTTACTCAAAGTTTTGCCCCCGTTTTATGCCAAGATGTTTGTCACCTGCACAACTGCTGATCCCGCCGTGGAGATGAACCGACTGGTCAAGGAGCACAGTTTGATACCCGATGTGATTGCCTGCCAGCCCCAACTGGTGATCAACATACTCTATCAGTGCTTTACGGAAGTGCAGCCGGGCAGACATTTGAGTCCGTTGAGCGTCAGCCGTGAGCCGATTATACGCTGGCTGTCAGGTCCGAATAAATTGCACACGCTGGCCATGATTGATCCGGATGCGCCGAGTCGCAGTGAGCCCAGCTATCGCGAGTGGCTCCATTGGCTGGTGGGCAACATACCCGGCTGCGATGTTGTCCATGGCCAGCAATTGGCCGCCTATGTCGGAAGTCGTCCACCCCGCAATACGGGTCAGCATCGTTATGTGTTCCTCGTCTTTCAGCAGCTCTGCCAGCTGGACTTTGATGAGCAGTTTATTCCGGCGGATAATTATGAGGCACGACGGGGTTTCAGCATTAAAAGTTTTGCCGCAAAATATGCGCTGGGCAAACCGAAAGCTTTGAATTTCTTTCTATCCAACTGGGAGGAGAATGATTTCTATTGAGTAATCAAATAAAAATTAAAAGTTGATCAATTTTTGTTGTCTATTTATGGTAGCAATTATAATTATCAATCGAACGATTCACTTTGTTGATATTTTATTAACAGCCGTGTGTTATTTATTGCAGATGACGATGAGATTCCACCCTTTGGCGCCTACGAATCAGATGATGGGGACAGACGCGTCATAGCCCTCAACTCGCAACAGCCATCCAAATATTGCAATAATCGTATATCAACGGCTAAATATAAGTGAGCTTCCTCTTTCCAATATTGATTAATTTGCATTCATTTGCCTGATAAGATATCATCTGACATATGACATTAACAGTGGCGGTCAGAATAATAGTTGTTCATATAATAATAATTGTTTTCATGGCAATTATCATAATCCTTCGATGCCTTGAATCGTTTTACTCTTCGATATATGTGCTCACAACCCGTTTTTGTATTAAACCTATTTCTTTTGTTTAGCTCTGAATTGTAGGGCCGAAAATAATCGAAATATTTCAAACTGAACTAAAATTTCGCCTCTTTTGAACCATGTTTGAACGATTGTTTTGACCGCAGCTGTATGTTGACTTTGAGCTTAACACTAATTGATTTCTAATAATGTGGCCATTTACCTATTTTTTCAGTGTCCTCACATTTGTTCCGTCGTTCCTCTTTGAGCAGTTTCGACGATATTCCAATATATTTTTCCTACTAATTGCATTACTACAACAAATTCCGGATGTGTCGCCAACGGGTCGCTACACCACATTGGTGCCACTGTTATTTATACTCTCCGTCAGCGCCATCAAGGAGATTATCGAGGATATTGTAAGTATTGTGAATGTGTGTGTACGCCCCGAATTTGTCAAAATCTGTCTACTAACTAGAATGTGGATGAATGATGTACATTTATGAACTATCTAATATGGTTATTAATAAATAATGTAAGTTAATGTTAGAGTTGGTTCTGTGTAATTCTGAATTTGGAAAATTCAGGGCGATCTTTTTTCTGAGTGTTTATATTTGAATTTATCTATGAATTTGTGTACGTTGTTATTTTTAGAAACGCCATCGTGCTGATAATGAGATCAATCATCGTTTGATTGAACGGTTGGAGGATGGCACTTGGAGGACGGTGCGCTGGTGCGAGCTGGCCGTGGGCGATATTATAAAGGTGGTCATCGACACATTCTTTCCGGCCGATCTAATACTCTTATCATCCAGGTGAGCTTATGCTCCATATATTCCTAATTAGCATACATCTAAAATTGTGCGTGTGCGCTTTTAGTGAGCCACAAGCGATGTGCTTCATTGAAACGGCCAATCTGGATGGGGAGACGAACCTGAAGATTCGCCAGGGAATGCCGTCGACAGCCAAACTATTGGAAACAAAAGACTTGATGCAATTGCAGGGCAGAATCGAATGTGAATTGCCCAACCGGCAGCTGTACGAGTTCAGTGGCGTTCTCAAGGAGTATGGCAAACCGTAGGTTGACAAATATAGCGAAGACACGAGTCTCTTTAGAGAAAGCTCTAAGTTTATAACAGTAAAATATATATTCCAATATAAACTCTACTTTATCTCTTCATTTCCGATTTGCAGTCTTGTTCCTCTTGGACCGGATCAGGTGTTGCAACGGGGCGCGATGCTGCGCAATACGGCCTGGATCTTTGGCGTTGTCATCTACACGGGTCACGAGACGAAGCTGATGAAGAACTCGACAAAGGCGCCGCTGAAGCGATCCACCGTCGACAAGCTGACCAATACACAGATCCTGATGCTCTTCATGATACTGATCACGCTCTGCATCACCAGTGGACTGTGCAATTTGTTTTGGACACAAAAACATTCCGATTCCGATTGGTATCTGGGCATTGGCGACTTCAAGAGCATGAGCCTGGGCTACAATCTGCTCACGTTCTTTATTCTATATAATAACCTGATACCGATATCGTTGCAAGTCACGTTGGAGCTGGTGCGTTTCCTACAGGCGCTCTTCATTAACTATGACATCGAGATGTATCACGAGGAGTCCAATATGCCGGCCAGTGCACGCACCTCCAATCTGAACGAGGAACTCGGCCTGATCAAGTACATCTTCTCGGATAAGACGGGCACTTTAACCCGCAATGTGATGGTCTTCAAGAAGTGTTCGATAGCACGACGTATCTATAAACCGGAGCGTACCCCGGAGGAATCTGAACTGGTGCAAAATATACTCCGTCGCCATGATTCCTCTGCTGATATTGAAGAGTTTCTCGTCCTCTTATCCGTGTGCCACACCGTTATACCCGAGAAGAAGGAGGACGGCAGCATCATCTATCATGCCGCCAGTCCGGATGAGCGGGCGCTCGTCGATGGCGCCCGACAATTTGGCTACATATTCGATACCCGTACGCCGGAGTATGTGGAGATTAATGCGTTGGGTGAGCGCCGACGCTTTCAGATACTAAATGTGCTCGAGTTCACGTCGACCCGCAAGCGAATGTCCGTCATTGTGCGCACGCCGGAGGGACGCATTAAGTTGTTCACGAAAGGGGCGGATACGGTCATCTATGAGCGTTTGTCGCCGCGTCAACAGGCCTACGGGGAGATGACGTTGCAGCATTTAGAGGAATTCGCCTCGGAAGGATTGCGCACTCTGTGCCTGGCTGTGGCCGACATTGATGATGAGGTGTACGAGGAATGGTCGAGCACCTATCACAAGGCAACGGTCGCCCTATCATTTCGCGAGAGTAAAATTCATGATGCAGCAAATCTGATTGAATCCAATCTTCGCTTATTGGGCGCCACAGCGATTGAGGACAAGCTGCAGGATGGTGTGCCAGAAACGATTGCCGCACTGCTCGAGGCGGGCATTTATATTTGGGTGTTGACCGGTGATAAGCAGGAGACGGCCATTAATATTGGCTACTCTTGCAAGCTCATCTCGCACTCCATGGACATCATCATACTCAACGAGGGCAGCTTGGATGTGAGTTGAACAATCTTAATATATCTGGACATGTGGACAGTTAAATTGCTGTGAATGCTTTTTTAGTTCAATTAATATGAAAAGGAATTCTTTACATTTAGTTCGGCTTTCTTTTAGCATCGTTCCCAATTTTACTTAATATATTGTTGTTTTTTCAGGCCACTCGCGATGCCATTTTGCGGCATTGTGGCGAGTTTAAGAGCACCATGGCCAAGGATGCGAATGTGGCACTGGTCATCGATGGCAAGACCTTAAAGTATGCGCTGACCTGTGATTTGCGTGGAGATTTCCAGGAATTGTGTCTTATCTGTCGCGTCGTCATCTGTTGTCGTGTGTCGCCCATGCAAAAGGCCGAAGTCGTCGAAATGGTCACGCATAGCACCAAGGCGGTCACACTCGCAATTGGAGATGGAGCCAATGATGTGGCTATGATCCAGAAGGCCAGCGTTGGCATTGGCATCTCGGGTGTGGAGGGCTTGCAGGCGGCGTGCGCCTCCGACTATTCAATTGCCCAGTTTCGTTATTTGCGCCGCTTGATTCTCGTCCATGGCGCCTGGAACTATGCGCGGATCAGCAAACTAATCCTCTACAGCTTTTACAAGAATGTCTGCTTGTATGTCATTGAACTGTGGTTCGCCGTCTATTCGGGCTGGTCGGGACAAATCCTGTTCGAGCGGTGGACAATTGGTCTGTATAACGTGCTGTTCACAGCGATGCCACCATTTGCCATCGGGCTCTTTGAGAAGTTCTGCACGGCGGACACGATGCTGAAGTATCCGTTGCTGTACAAACCATCGCAGAATGCCAAATTGTTTAATGTAAAAGTGTTTTGGATCTGGATATTTAATGCCTTGCTGCACTCCGTGTTCCTCTTCTGGCTGCCGTTGTTCGCCTTCCAGGACGAGGTGATTTGGGCGGATGGCAAAACCAGTGATTATCTGCTGCTCGGCAATATGGTTTATACGGTTAGTTGATTGACTTATTCCATACATATAAACTATTGAAAACTTCTACGCTCTCTTTTTGTAGTATGTCATAATTACCGTCTGCTTGAAGGCTGGTCTGATAACGAGCTCGTGGACCTGGTTAACGCATGCCGCCATTTGGGGTTCGATAGTGCTCTGGTTCCTGTTTGTTATAGTCTACAGCCACTTTTGGCCAACGTTGGCGTTTGCCAGCAACTTCGCCGGCATGGATATCCAGATGCTGTCGACGCCTGTCTTTTGGCTGGGCCTGATCCTGGTGCCTATTGCCAGTCTGCTCATCGATGTGATCTGTAAACTGTATGTTAAAATGTTCGGATTACTACTCAGTCGATATATGATTACTATCTACTTTTTGTTGCAGTGTACACAATACAGTTTTTAAGACACTGACCGAAGCGGTGCGAGAATCGGAAATTCACCGCAACGATCTCTCCCAGGTGATGGAAGAGTCGCGCTCCTCGTAAGTAATCCGTTTAAATGATAAATCCTGAAAACACCCACTGACACACACACACACACACACACACACACACACACAGATTGAGTAATTTGCGTTACTTCTGGGTTTGCCTTTCAATTGGTTTAACTACGAATTGGCAGCAAAACCTGAGCAAAAAACGAATAAAAAGAAAAACAAAAACCAAAAAAATATTATGTGCTACATTTTCAATTTGAATTGTTGCGCATTTCTTTTAAACTATTCTTTAGTAGAATTTGTTAAGTTTTCACTTATATTTAGCACGGACCGTTTTGTAATTTATATTTATTGTTTTTTGTTAAACTAATGATCACTTGCCGGTCCCTGCTTTATATATACATTTAATCTGCATTCTTTCGTTTAGTATTTGTCCGTTGCACATTTATATTTAATCTAGCTAAATTGCAAGTTAGTTCATTATGCATTTTAAACCCCAAATCACAACTAATTTAAGTCCTGTGTAACTCTGTTCCAATTGTGTTTGTTTAAATCTGATATGTGTAATTGCTTCACCTACTTTTTATCTTGTTTTTAATGTGTGTGTTTAAATTTATCTTAATTGCCTAACCAATGAAATTGTTCATACTAAAAAACATCACGAGCTAGAAATGTAGTTGCAACAATCAGCGGCAAGAGTATAATTTAAAAAAAAAGACATGCAAAAAACAACTACTACTCCACGTAGAGCAACGAATACATACACTATATATAATTTATATGTATATATCTACTTTGAGTCATGTTAAATCAAAAACACAGTAGGTGTAAATTAACTATAAGGCAACCATGGATTTTCAAGGCCCCATTTCCCCATAGGTCAATACTCATAGGTATATATTCCTTACTTTAAGCATTAGCTTGTACACACGTATGAAAAAAGCACAGGGTATTTCATAGTCACACATATTATTGTTACCAGTATTAGTAGCTAATAACAGTTCATTTTGAGAACAACACGAAACAACACGAAATAAAAAAACTGCTTGAATTGAATAAGGTATTTATTGAGTCATCAAAAATATATATTTACAAAACAAATAAAATTCGATTAAATTGTTTACAATTAGATTTGTTGGTTTCTAGTAGATTATTATTGTTAATATTGTTATTTTGTGTTGATTTGTTTTTTGGTAGCAAAAACATTTCATTGAAATAAACAAACACAATTCTGTACAAATAGCAGGCGATTATTAAATTATTGATATTCAGAAATTGAGCCTTCATCAAGTTTAACTATTGTTGTAATTTCAATAATCATTTAAATTATATACTTAGCAACAATCATTTTGAAAACTAAAACAAGCATCTTCTTTATGCTCTAATCTCCACACTTTATCTATTAACAACAAATTAACTGCATTTGAAAATAATACTAAAAACCAAACAAAAATCACATTAACTAATGCCTTAAAATCAAATTGCGTATACGCATTGTAATCCAATCCCTAACCACCTCCACCTCATGCTGATGAATGCAAATAATGTAGCCGCTCGGGTTATAAGCCAGATATGGGCAATCAGAAACTAGTATCAAGTCATCGTTTCAATCCGGCTCAGGCCAAAGGATATGCTGCGGATCCCAATTCCGGTCGAAGATTGCGAGTGGAGCATCTGGATTTGGAGGAGGATGCCGCAATGGTGCAGCAGCAGCAACAGCAGCAATATCAGCGACGCAGCAGGCAACGCTGGCGCAGTGGTGGCTCCCAAGTTGGCACTGAAATTCTTCACATGTAGACGAGGATCTATTGTTTTCTTTTAACTATTTCTTAAAAATCAAAAATATATATATGTATTTATATTTAATTAAGTGTTCATCTAATTGGAAAAATTCAGAATAGAAAGGAATACGCATATTGTATGTGCTCAGGTCATATAGAGAATTTGAATAAACATTCTATATTATTAGATTATAAGTCTTAAAATGTATCCAACTGTGATATTTGATAAACTGTGTGTTGCAAACAAAACTGATGAATTGTGTGCAATTAGCAAATGTGTTTTAAAAGTATTAAAAGTATGTTGTTTATATGTTTTAAGCCATTTTATTGTACTCTACTCTTAAGCATATCGATCATAATGCTCTGCTATCATCAAAATCAGACTTTGCATTACAATCGATTCAAAACAACTAAGAAAACAGAACGATACCAACGTCAATAGATGTGTTTTAAATAAATGTACAAAAAGAAAAAAAAAAAGAAAAGAAAACCTGAAGTCAAATGTGAAAATCCAGTTAACAAATAATTTTAATCAAGCCAAATGTTTTTGAAATCAGTGCTTATCATTTATTGTTTGTTTTGTGGAAAAAAAATATATATAAATATGTATGTATCATTATAATTTGTTATTTTGTGAAATATATATATGTATTATTGTTATAGTCACTAGTTTTAGAGTCATGTTTATGTCATTCCAAAGCTTCCCTGCATTCCTTAACAATCCCCTGAAAATGGAAGGAAATAGTTTAATTGATTAACAAGCAAAGATAATGCCGAGTCATAGTTAACACGATAATGATTGGGTTTTGAGCTTGTATAAATAATAAATGTATTTTAAAGAAATGAATAAATTATGTAATAGCATTTGTGAGTGAGATTGCTAATCAGGCGGTGTATGTATTAGTTGCCACAGTTTGCATGCCTAGTCAAATATATATATATACTATATTCAGCCCATATATATATATATATATGTGTACTAACTGAACAGTTCGGCACACACAATTGACATTTGGCTGAATGTTCAAAATGCACTTGTGCTTTGTTTGTTTTGCGTTTTTCTTATGCAACAAATTATTAACAATTATAAGAAAATCAATTTTTGAACTATATAAACCAAAATAAAACTTTTTTTCAACCATGTATTTCAAATTCTCATGAATATATATATTTTCTGTGTGTGCGCAGTACTATGTATGCCTTGGGATCAATTATCCGGTGTAAGTAATATAAAATATATACTCGATAAGTTGAAAAACTGTAAAAATATAAATTAAAAAAATATACATAAATATATATTAAAATACAGATCACTTCATACAAAACACAATCATAAACACACAGTCAAACATTAGGTCATTAAATTGTGCAATTTAGAAGATGATTCCGTTTCCAAACAAAGATTTCGGATAGGTAGTTTCTGAGAGAGGGCAAGTTAAGATCAGCACACTGAATATAAGCATATATGCAGCATACTTTAAGGACTTTTCCCCTTTGCCCTTATCAAGTATGTACCTACCTATTGCATGTTATATATGTATTTATATTTTCTTTTTGCCAACTTGTGAAATCTAAAAGTCTTTAGTTTACTAATAATTGCGAACATTTTTGCATGAACCATTAATTTGCCACCACTTTTTGTAGCAAAAAGCTGCTCACTTTTCATTTTTTCTAAATAAAAACATGGATGTAGCTAGAAATTACAATGATAATATTGCTAACAATTCAAAATGAAAACACTG
The DNA here is from genome assembly GCA_035043845.1 of Drosophila picticornis. NCBI lineage: Eukaryota > Metazoa > Arthropoda > Insecta > Diptera > Drosophilidae > Drosophila > Drosophila picticornis. Next base: position 1,001,529 of record JAWNMR010000493.1, on the reverse strand, counting down.
GTAGCAGTAACTTTAACCCTCAAACTGTATTGCAAAACCCACACACTATTTATGTAATTGTACTACTAAAAAGTCCCCCTGTGAAGACACCTCCCTCAACAACAAATATTACAAATTAATCCAACAGATTCACTGAAACGGCGAGATTGCTACGTAATGTTTTCACACGTCGTGCCAACACAAGAGTCGAAACGGAACTAGAATTATCGCGTGAGTACAATTTCCATTTAAGAACCAACCAAGCAAAGCAGTCGGGTAATCAATCCAGCCAATCAGTTGCCCAAGGACATTTTGGCTTTATGGTGGTGACCAGTTCTTTTCAAATGGGCTAGTCTGCATTCTATTTACTTGCTTAGCTGTAGTCACGGGTTAATCAGCACTTTAGATGCGCGTTAATTGAATTTCAGTTATGATTGCCATTTTGACATTTAATTTAATTGGGATTTCATTCGACGTGGGCGTGCACCACCTAGTATAAATATTGTAAACACAATAACATTTATTCATTCATTCACCATTCACCAACCCATTTCACATTTAATATTGATAGTAATCACCTGTGATACTTAATTCATTTATATATATGTTTGTTGCTTTCCTTAGATGGCTATGCATTTTCTCAAGAGGAAGGCGGCGCGGTACCGCAATCAATTGTTATACGAGCCTATGACACGAATTTGCCCAAACCGGAGGGAAATTAGGCGGAGAAGGAATGCGTCTGGAATTTTGGGAAAAAGTACTGCTTGTGTGTCTGTCATCTGCTGTGTAAAAGGGCCAAAGAAAATAAACCATTTAAATACATATTTTAAGTATACTTTAAAAACATATAAAATCAAAAGATAAATTCAATCAATGTTAATACAAACAGCAACTTTTTGTGTACACTCACACACACACAACACACACAAACAGACACTCTTTTTCTGGTATTAATGCATCAAGATATTCTACATGTGTCTTACATTACTATTTTTTTATAAATGCTGCATATGATAACTTAAATATGTATTTGTATCTTAATTGTTAATTATTTGATAAGTCTTAAAAAAAAAACAAAAAACACTTAAATAAAGTCGTTAGAAGCATATTTCTTTGTACATATTTATAACTAATCTGATCTTGTCTATACATGTGCATTTGAATGTAAAATGCAAAACAAAATTTAACACAAATATACAATATAAAAACTAGCAATTGCATTGTGAAATTTGAAATGTGCCGCACAAAATATCGATTCCTTCCAATTGGCGAACGATTGCTTGAGATATCGGCGCAAGTGATATCGACCAACTATCAATAACTATTAAGTACACTGCAACCAGGTACGCTGTTCGTTGGCCGGCATTTGTTCGGCGTTCGCACAGACAGCCGATAATATTTTAAGTCATAATAACCCATAAATATCAAAATATCGATGTCATTCAATTGAAGCGATTACTTTTGCTATTGGTGCAAACGATATCGACCAACCACCACATTCATTAAATGGACTGAAACCAGGGACGCTGTTCGCACACACAACCATAAACACTTAAAGTGAACGCAACCCTGAGGAACGACGCGGCTTTCCATTTACGCTCACTAGAGCTTGCTAAATATACAATAAGTTGATTTTTCGCCTATTCTGAACTAGTGAAAAGCACGCACAGGCAAGAATTAAACGATGGATGACATGCTGAGTCCTAACTTTAGCATACCCAGTATTGGGCATGCACCGACACCGATCCATCACAGCCTGGACGCCGATCAACAGATAGAGGCATTGCCACACCAAGTCTACCATCCACCGGCGCCGGAACCAGCTCCAACAACAGCCACCAGCTCAGTTCAGCAACAGCAGCAGCCGGATGCTGTCTCAACTGGTATCGATGGAGGAAGTGGAGTCGGAGGTGGGCCAGGCGGAGGAGTAGTATCTGGAGGAAGTGGACTTTTTGGCCACGAACCCACTTTGCCTTTGGCCCACAAACAAATGCAAGGCTATCAGCCAACGGCATCCTACCAACAACAGCAGCCGGGAGGAGGCGGTGGCACGCCTCAATCCCTGATGCAGCCACAGACGCCGCAGAGCATGATGTCTCACATGATGCCCATGACGGAGCGCTCCGGGGGCACAGCAAGCGTGGGAGGAGGAGGCGATGCTGGATCTTTGAGTAACATACATCAAACAATGGGTCCATCGACACCAATGACTCCGGCGACGCCAGGTTCGGCCGATCCCGGCATTGTGCCGCAGTTGCAGAATATTGTGTCCACTGTGAATCTGTGCTGCAAATTGGATCTGAAGAAGATTGCGCTGCATGCACGCAATGCTGAATATAATCCCAAGCGATTCGCTGCTGTCATCATGCGCATCAGGGAACCCCGCACCACGGCACTAATCTTTAGTTCCGGCAAAATGGTTTGTACAGGCGCTAAGAGCGAAGATGATTCACGACTGGCGGCCAGGAAATATGCGCGTATTATACAAAAGCTAGGTTTTCCCGTGAGTGCAGATCGACTGAAACTATTTTTCGGGTATCACCCAATCGTGCAGTCTCGTTGTAAATATGATTTCTCTTGCTTGCAGGCAAAATTCCTTGATTTTAAGATACAAAATATGGTCGGCTCTTGCGATGTCAAATTTCCCATTCGGCTGGAGGGACTGGTTCTCACTCATTGCAACTTCAGCAGTTACGAACCAGAGCTATTCCCTGGTCTCATCTATCGCATGGTGCGTCCTCGCATTGTGCTGCTCATCTTTGTGTCCGGCAAGGTGGTGCTGACCGGTGCCAAGGTTCGACAGGAAATTTATGATGCCTTCGACAAAATTTTTCCCATTTTGAAAAAGTTCAAGAAGCAGTCATAAACTCTTTCTATCTCTCTCTAGCGATAATTAACTCTTAAAGTTGACTATTTGTAAATCGAACTAGTTCAATATGAAATATGTGTGAGTCCGTTTGTGTGTGTGCCTGCAAGTGTGAGTGATACCGATAAATATCGCCAAATAAAAACTGAATTTAGTTGTAAATGTCATTTGCAATGTATGTAATTTTATGGCATACGGTGACATTGCTTTCAATATTGTTATTCATCTTTAACGAATTCCCATAAACTCACTTTTTAGCATTATTTCTTAAATTTGACAATTTGTTAGTCGCACCAGTGCAATATTAAGTGCGTGATACTGATTTATATTGCCAAATAAAAACTGTAGTTGCATTCGCAATGAGTGCCTATCGACTTATCGATTTTATTGGCCTGCGATGACATTCACTTGTAAAATTATTGTTTAATGCAAATTTAAACCTTAGCTTAGAGACATTGCGCCATCAGTGCACCCACATTTTCGAATTCGATCTTCTCCGTAATGTTTTTGGTCTTGATTTTATCGTCTTGCGTGGCCACAACAACCAAATCGTGTCCCTGATGCTTCCAACCATTGCGCTTAATCCAACTTTCCAGCGTTGAGTCCTCAATGCCGCCGAGCAACTCCTTCAACAGATCCTTTTTGATCGTCTGGAACGTGGTGCCCACAACATGTGAGACAAATTTGCGGATGGAATCATGAAAACCGGCAATATGCCGAAACATGGTGCGGTTCACTTCGGCTCGCTGCCAAAACAATGTGAAATCCGCACGTTCCAAAATATCGGCCAAATCGATAATTGTCTGCACATTCTCGTCCTTCATTTGCTGAGGCAGCAACAAACATTTTGCCATCACGAAATCTGTGTGCGGCAAATTCGTGAGCGATTTCAACAGAATCGTGTAAGTGATGTCAAAATTTAGCATATGCGGGTTGAACTGATACAACTTGAGTACGGCCAGATTCGCTTCCAAATCGTAGCTATTGTTCTTGGCTTGATCCTGGACATATGATTCCAGTATTTTTAAATGATCCGGATTGTAGCTGAAAATAAGAAAATTAATCATAGGTTATGTTTGTATTTGTGTGTGTATTTGTTGACCACAGAAGAAAACAACTTACCGTTCGATACAGCCCAACATTTCCTGGATTGTCTGGCTTTGCCCATTTTCCATTTTTACCAAATGCGACATGTTTTTTACAATTTACGATTTAGATTGGGTGGCTTTATGTTTTTTATGCAAAAAATAAATGAAACAACATTCGCGTGGCGATGTTTGCCTGCAGATGAACAAGTTCAAAGGAACGATTAAGTGAACTGAGTCCGCTGACTGTCATTCATTGAGTACTGCCATCCTGAGTAAAGTGCTCTCACAACTGTTATTAACGTGCCAACTTATCTAAGTTACTTGGTAAGCGGTCGCTGTTAGCATTTTCAATTGCAAGAAAAATTAAAATGAAATAATATGTTTTATTTGCTAAAATGGAATGTGGTACAATCTTTTGTACATATCGACTGAAAAGTATATAATATCAGTTGCTTGAGCAAATATTGTAAAAAAAGGTTAAAAGCTAACGGTAATCTCTACGCGCGGGTGTTGTCCCTTTCAAATATCAACATGGCACACCAACGGGTCTCTTACTTCCCAGATATTTATGTTAATTTGCAGTGCATAAAAGCGATCAATTTTTATACATTCTTGTCAGATATTTTTATTAATAAATAAACATTTTTTATTATTTTTTTATCTGCCCAATTTGTTGGGTTTGACATTTTCATATATATTATGGTTAAGTTCACTTAAACGCGAAAATTTATATAAATTCTTATTTATACAAAAATGTTTAGATGTATATCGATATATATAATATGTACATATGGAAGTGCATTTTGTTGATCTCCGTTACCACACTGGAAGTTTGAAGATTTTTTGTTATTCACTAGAATCTACGCTTCAATTCCAAGGAAGTACAAATAGAAATGTTGTCACTGGAAGCAATTTTTGTTGTACCGTATTTAATTGGAATGTTTTGGTATTGTTGCTAGTCCCATTTAAGTCTTCGCTGTCTCAGTCTCCCTGCGAGCGGTGCCCGCAGCAGCCGCCAGCTCAGCTTGTCGCTGTTCCTCTTCCAGTTCGAGACGTTCCACCTTTCTGATTTTGCTCAGTTTCTCTGCAATGATCGGGATTGCTAAGACGGAATACCTATTAAGTTAAAAAGGAATACATACTTGCACACTTTAGCATTATGGTGCCCCACCAGATGGACCAGCCCCAGCCCACAAAGCAGAAGAGCACACAAAAGAATTGCGACACGGCCACAATAATATTAATGATAAACGATCCAATTCGAGCTCTTGCGCTGTCAAATTGTGAAAATCGTGGAATGCCGACACACAAGCAGAACAACCCGGAAAGCAAAGTACCTGCGAGATCACATTATTAAACATTAGAAAAAAATGATCATGGAGTTATGGCAGGCATAAAAACCCACCTAAGCCTGGAAAGATGATATTGCAAAAGGCGCAAAACCAGGCGAGATAAAGCGGCAACACTGGAATAGCTCCCTTCATTTTTGAAGTGTATTCCACCAGATCATTGTGCAGCTTGCGACGCGTATCCTAAAATATACAATAGAAATGACATTAAGAAACTCCATAAGTTTTCCAAGACAAACGTCGATTTTCAAAAACTAGATTTTTTCATCATTATTTGACCTCTAGATTAATACTTCATTAAAAGTTGAAAACGCGATACCGCTTCGAAAATCAAAGCCATAACTTTGTCAAAACTGATTTTAAGTTGATATGCAAAAGTATATAAAGAATTGAAATAGAGTTACTTCGCTTGGTGGTGCGACAATACTTTGTCGACGTGTTTCCGAGCCACGACGTGGTTTCTTCTTACGGCAACAGAGCAGCATGAGCCAGAATCGCTTGCAGCAGCCCCTAAAAAATTCGAGGAATTAGTTTAATGCACTTATAACATGTATATTATAAATATATATAAATATATACACTCGATTAACTTACACTTTGGTCACTTCTTCGGCTGCTGCTGTGGAGGACGGGGCCTCTGAGGAACCCTCCAGGACGGCTGCATCTGTTGCAGTTATGCCCAGTTCTGGATCTCGATCTGGATCTCGCCATGCCACTTTGGGATCTGTGGCAGCAGCAGCGGCTCGCTTGCGTCGACAGGGTATGCAAAAGCAACATTTATTTAGCTCTGTCTCATCGCCTGTGATGGGATCCACTTTGTTCACCGAACGACAACAGAAAACCTTTTGCAGGCACATGCCACATTTTCCCTGCTGCTGTTTGGGAACAGGTTGTTGCATTTGCTCCATGCCACTGCTCATTTTGGCCTCCTCTTTATCCAGATCCGATTCGCCACTTGGTTTTGGTTTCTTTTTGCAGCTCTTGCAACAATTGAATTTTGGCCAGCAACGAGACTTTTTCTTCTTATCCACCTTCGTTTCGTCTATGACCTCCACTTGGGTTGTGGTTGTTGTTGTGGCGCTGCTTCGGGCACTGGAAAGCACTGGCTGCTCCTCGGCGGCATCATGAAGACGATCCTTGCGCCGACCACAGCATCGCATGCAGCGCGATCGACGGAAACGCATGCAGAGCGTGTTGCAACAGCGGCAACAGCCACGCCTCTTGCCCACGTCATCCTTGAGGAACTCCTCGCTGCTGGTTCTAATAGGTGATAATAGATCGTTTAACTAAATTTTCTTAACTACACTCAGAAAAAAACGCGCGGATATTTAGAAAATAATCTCAGCCACACTTGGCGGGCCATATATTTTTTCTGAGTTTAGCAAACAGTCAGTAACATTTTTTTTTTTTGCAGTGTATCTCAAGTTGTCTGAGTGGAACAATCAGTGTGTGTAATAACCATAATGACCATAGACCTTGTCCTTTCTGTGTGATATCATGGCAGTAATTTGCACATTTGCATAGTCTCAACTTTTGCATTGAAGTGCCTTTATTTTATGCAAATCGATTTCGTGCTCTGCGACTTGCGATTGCATTTTGCCATTATTGTCATTAGCATATGAAATGGGTTTCAGCCTTTGCATTCAATACGATAAAGATGAACTGCTGCACGAGAGCAACTACAAGGCCCATTAGCATATGCATAGGTCAAAAGTTCGACAAATAATGTATATATATATATATAAATATATATATATATATATATATATATATAATGGACAATTTGCTACAGTTTCATTCATGGAATTTCCTTTTGGGGGGATGCGTGCACACATTGCTTGGGTTTAATAATCCCATAGTAAGTTCAAGGTTGGGTTTTTCTTACTTTTTTTTTTGTGGTTGGATAACATCATAAGCGAGTATAGTTTGTTAACTAAACACAAATTGCCTCATTTTCAACTCTCCACTCAACTCTCAGCACTCAACACTCACTTACACAATTTGCCACCACTTGCGACCACGTGCCTAAGGACAATGAATATGATTTCAACGACACGAGGCAAACAACCCAACTTATTTTGGAGGTCGAGTCAAGAAATTCAAGTTTCTTTGTTTTTTTGCTTACTCAAAACTTGCGCAAGTTTGTCGCATCTAAGAACTAAGGAGGATTAAAAAATACTTCTTTTTTAGTACTATTTACCCATAGAAATATTTTTCCGAATCTATCAATGAATTCTGCGGCAGATCAATGCTGAAGATGACCGAATTCTTTTTCTTCTTCGTCAACATTTTTTAGGGTTTCAGTTAAATCTTTTATTTTTTTGTTGCTAGGATTTACTTTTTGTGCTAAGAGTGATTTTTGGGTTTGTGCTGCGCTTGGCGCGATTGTCCGGCTGAAACTGATTTGTTATTGCGGCATGAAACTTTGGACATGCCACGAAAACTAAGTAAGCAGTTCCCCATACAATGTTGGCTGTTGTTGTTGCTGCTGTGTATTGTGTATGTGCACACCTCCTTCTGACTTGGTTGGGCGGTCACACTACACTCACAAAAATATAGCCCTGAATTTTAGAAATTCGCCATATTTTTGGAGCAAGGGGTAACCCATCCTATTATTCAGGAAGTAGATTTCTAAAATTTAAGGTTGTGACTTTTTATAAGACAGGGTTAGCAGCGTATAATTTCAGGGTCGAGTTTTTAAAATTTGGAAAAAATATTCGAATTCTTCTGTTGCTTCTTTTCTATCTGTGCCAGGTTTTGTGGGATTGCATTTATAATTTTTAGAAAACATTTTTCTTTGTTTAGAAATAACTTTTAAAAACCAGAAAAACTTTCTAGTCATCAGGCTATACTTTTTCTGAGTGTACGTGGAATATACACACATGCATACATATGTATATATACACACATATATATGTGTATATGTTTGTCCATTGAAGGACGCCGCAGCTCACGACCAACGTTGAAGTCGACGACGACGACAAGCCAGCGAACGGATATCCTTAAAGGCGTTTCGTATGGTCCTTTAGCACCCTCTCCCCTACTACAAACCGTCTCGCCCAAAACAAAGTTGTACGTAAATTTATTGACGCATTTATGAGTGGCTTGAGCCACCACAGCTACAACTATATAGTCCCCTATATATATACATACATATATATACATATACATATATAAGTACATATTCACGTGGGTTGGCGTTCTAAAGTTTTATCCGTACGGTTCATTCTTGTTGTTGTTGTTCGGGTGTTTCCGGGTATGTTAATTTAGTGGCCAAGGGGTCTAAGGTATATGGCTTGCAATTGTTTTTCCACTTGCTACATCTTAAGAACGTGGCAAAAAGTTAGTAGACTTGCCAAACAAATTGGATTTTTTTTTGTTTTTTTTTTTTCGCCTTTGTGTTTCCTTGCTTGGGCTGCTATACATCAAACAGAGCTGTCTCAAAAGCAATGACCCAAAAAAATGCTTTAAGGAAGATTTAGGACGACCAAAATTTGAGTCTGCATTCAGCAAAAAACTGTCCCTGAAAATTAGTAAGTTAGTAAGAAACACGAAAACCAAGTTTCTAAAAATGATGAATCAAGTAATAAAATTTACTGGCTCAGCTTATCTGCCTTAGAAAATTATTATATTTATAATTTATAAGCCATCTAGAATATTTTTATATCCAACATCTTAAAATACAAATATTTATTAATTTAATAAAAAGAACAAAAATGAATATAAGAATTCTTTAATGGTACCGCGCACAGAAAACAACACCCTTGAAATTAGACATATTTTTGCAAAATATTAAAAAAATGCACTCCGAAATTTAGAAATTGAATCCCTGGTTTTTAGAAAGCCACAACCATAAAATTTATAAATTGACCTTATGAATATTGAGGTGAGGTGAGTATTCAGGGCTACCATTTTGCCGAGTGTGCGTTTTGAGTCTGACTCCCAGTTGTGCTCAGACTATAATTACTTAAATGAAGTTCATTACTTACTTGGCATGGGCACCGCCACCGCTGCCCGCTGTCGAACCACCCTGTCCATCGGGCGAAAGTCTCTTGTCATCCACTTGAAAATCCTCCCTGCTGCCGCCATCCTTGTGCGTCCTGGCGTGTTCAAAGTTGACAGCTTGAGCCTCCTCCAAATTGGCCAGCTCATTGTCAGCCTCTGGCATGGCCGAGATGGCATGTGGGCTGATCGAGACCGCCTCAGCTGTGTTCAACACCGATATGGAAGCTTCGATGGGTTGCGTTGGGGGCACCGGCGATTTTTCCAGCTCCGAGGGTGAGCTCGTCAAGGCATTGCTGCCGTCTGCGGTGTCCAGACGCGCAGCAGCAGATTCATTGGGCTTGACGGCCCCGCTCGACGTGGGTGATGCCCCAGCAGGCAAGTCTGTCACCAGTCCGGATTGATTTTCATGCGTTTTTAGGTCCATTAAATGGTCAGTCAGCGTCTCAGAAGTGGCCGAGTCTATAATCGACTTAGCCTCCAATTTTGCATCGGAACTTGTTGCAGCTGGAAGAGGAACACCTTTTGCGGCAGCAACTGAAAAGTTTGATCAGTGAGCAAAAGACTTAGGCATAACCTCAGAAAGACTTTCTAGTTTTTAGAAATAATTTCTAAATACTTGAGAAAATAATTACTACAAAATAGACAGGCTTGCAAAAAAAGACCTTCCCAAAAATATGGCGATTTTTTTCTATTGTTTAGAAATGATTTGTACGATTAAGTTAAATTAATCTAAATTTTCGATAAAATCATTTCTAAAATTCAGAAACAAATATTTAAACTTAGTTGTTGTCTGTGTTAGAACTAAAATATGAATTTATAAACTATTTAAAATGTTTGTGCATATGTGAAATCATAAAATACTAATGTTTATTAATAATAGAGGCATGCGATGTATATAAATAACACCCTCGAAATTATAAGCTTACCCTCTGCCTCAGTTGTCTGTTCCGGGACCGTGGACACTTTGCGATTGTGTGCGGAATCTCCACGTTTCTTATTGCTAATCAGGCTGAGCCGGGAACTCATCCGGACCAATGTGGGCATATTGGAGCCTTGTCGCTGGATGCCGACGCCTTTCGATGGCGTTGCATTCACCTCGCTGCGGACTGCGGGTAGAGCATCTGCCGCCTGTTGTACGGCGTTCCCCACATGCATTGCCAATGGCTTACTGCTGTCCGCAGAGTTGTCCTTGGCCTTGATCTCCTCCCTTTCCGTGGAGATCTTCTGCTTGGCTTGTTTGCTCGACTCATTTTCTTGGGATTGGGTTTGTGTTTGGGGTTTCTTAATACTCTGCTGGGATCCAGCGCGCTTTAGGGGCTTGGGTAGTCCACTTTTTCCATTGGTCTTAGTTGTTGTTGGTTTTGTTGCTGTTGCCTGCTCCTGTTTCTGTGGCTTCGCTGGCTTCTTGGAACTGACTTTTGCCGGCGTTTTACTCCCAGTACGCTCCATTTTGCTTATGGACGAAATCTTCTTTTTGGCACTTTCTGCTTTGGAGCTGTTCGACTTTGCCTTGGGACTGGCTTTGCTGGACTGAATTATCTGAGCTGTCTTTTTGCCCTTTGCCTTGTCGCCTGTTTGGGTAACTGGCGCCACTGTCGCTTTCTGGGCGGGCGAACTGGTCTTGGATGCACTGGCGCTCCTCGTGGGTATGCGGGAACGCGAATTGCGTCGTTGTCCAATCGATGTGGTTTCTTTGGGTGTCTGCTTGCTGGGCTTACCACGCTTTGGCGTAGGACTTGGTGACATTCTCCGTCTTGGCATTGCTTTAGCTGTTGGTGTTTTGGGACTGGTTGATATGGATTTTCGACGATTGGGCGTGGTGTCCATGTGACGACTGTTGCGGGTGCTGCTGCCGGCTGCCGGTGAAATGGAGGGAGTGGAACGCAGGGAAGAACGTACGCTCAAACGGGACTCAGCTCGGGAATCGGCACGCGAGTTGGCCCGGGAATTAGCCCGGGAGTCAGCTCTGGAATCAGCACGCGAGTTTGCTCTGGAGTTGGCTCTGGAATCAGCACGAGAGTTCACCCGGGAGTCACCTCGGGACTCGGCACGGGAGTTCGCCCGGGAGTTAGCTCGGGAGTCCGCTCGGGATTCAGCTCGGGAGTTCGCTCTGGAGTTCGCCCGAGAATCAGCCCTCGAGTTAGTTTGGGAGTTATCTTGGGCCAGTCGCGAGTTGGGCCTGGAAGCAGGCGCACTACGACGATTGGGCGTCAATCGAATGTCCATGCCACGTATATCCATGCCAAAGCTCCTAATCGTTGCCTGCGACGGCGAGCGACTGTTGCTCGCCTGCGAATTGCGACCGGAAAGCGTCGAGAGTGGGTCCTTAAGTGGTGATGTGGAGCGACTGTTGGGCAGCGAGTCACGTGGACTGTTGCGCACTGGTATGCGGGATGTGGAATCGCGACGGCGCAGCAGCGACAGCTCAGAGGCTGTGTCGAGATGAGCTGCCTCATAGGCATCCCCATGCAGGGGACTGTCCTTGCCGCTGTCCTTGTTCGGAGTGCCAATGATCGGCGAGAGAGTCGACGGCTTAGCAATCTTGGTGCGTTTACCGAGTTGTTTCAAATCCATGCTGGTAATCGATTTTCGACGGGGAGACTTTTTAGGTGTTTGATAAATGGATTTTCTACGGGGAGCAGTTGATCCTATTCCTGATATGGTTGTTGTTGCTGGCAGTGTTGAGAGCGTGGGTCGGCGGAAACTAAAGTCGGAGGTGGTGATGCTGCTTAAATTCGAACTACGTCGATCTGAGGCTGTTTGTGTTGAGCTGCGGCGCTCGGGCGATGTGGAGCTGGAGCGACGACGATGCCGGGAATCGAAGGCGGCCTTTCTCAAACGCTGCTCCAGTGTCAGATCGTCCAGACTCAGCCAATTGGGACGGGGTTGGAGGGTGGAGAGGCGCTCTTGCTCCTCATTTTCCTCTTTGTTGATGATGCTCAGCAATCCGCGCTGTTTGCGCGTGGGGTTCGGATTTGGCTTGAGCGGACGCGGCAGTGTGCCCGGTGGTATAATTGCCGGCTCCTTATCCAGCTCCATGTTGGATCTATGAAATCGTGGTATGGCGCTGCGGAGATAAGCATCCGTAATCAACGGCAACGTCTCCAGACTCTTGATGCGCTGCTGTCCAAAGGCAGAGCCACGTCGTTGGATGCGAGGCGTACATGTGGTGTCCACGGATGAGGTCAACGAATCCCTCTGCTGTAGAATGCCCTTTGTGGGCATGGCCAGCTTGTTAGGACTATAACGTCCTGACATATTGAACTGCACCGAGGGACGGGGCGAGTCATCCGTTGGAGCAGCCGGCAACGGCAGTTGGGGCAAGCGCAGAGCAGTCAACGATTTGCGGCGTGGCCTCAACTGTGCCGCAGTCTGAGCCGGCGCTTGAGATGAGGTAGTTGTGGACTGAATCGAAGGATGGCGATCAGTGCGTTGTGGCGAGGATTTGGGCGAGCGCACGGAGAGTATGGTAAATGAGGACTTCTTGTGGAGTCGAGTGTCGCCCACGCTGTGGAGAGAAGGAAAGGGGCTTAAAAAGATTACCTAAACTCATTAATAAATGGCCCTACAACATTAAGGGCGATTTTCTTTGCTGAGTGTAGCAGTTGACCTCACCGATAATCACCGCCTGTGGAGACTGAGTCCTTGATAACCACCGGTGACATGGTCTGCAATTGAGACTGCAACTCATTCAGCTCCTGATCTTCCTGCTGCTCCTCCGGCTCCCAATCTGGTGTTGCTCGCTCTATGCTCGAATCGGGCATTAGACTGTGATGTGATCTGGGTGATATGGGCGTCTCCAGGCCGTAGGAACGCATGCTCTCAATCAGCTGCCTCTCGTTCAACTCTCGCATCAATTCCCTTTGCTGTTGCTGTTGGAGATACTGCTTGGGTGAGAGTATCAGATTCTTGTCCAGATTGGACGACATTTGTTTGTCCTGCAACTGATCGTCGCCGCTGCTGCTCGAGTTCGTGGAGTCCTGTAGCATGGTTGCAAGCGGGGAGAGGGGCATCTCTTCGTGCTTCATAGACATGACCATTTTGGAGCTGGGTCGCAGTTTTGGGATGCGACTAAACTCGGCAAAATGCTGCGAAACAGGTCGATACCAATCCAAGCCACTGCTCGCATACGATTCCGATCTGGGTCTGTAGAAGGAAAGAAGAAAGGGTTGAAGGATTATTAATTATTGGTTTAATGTCAACTAAAGTTAGAATCCTCAAAAAATGTATTTAATTCGATGAAAAGTAAAATTTTATATTCAAATTTTAATTTAAATATAAGAAATATTTATAAGATTTTCTATAAGAAATCTGGGGTTATTTAAGTGCAAACTGAATAGTGGAAATCTGAGAAACACGCCAAAACTCCCGCTTCTCCCTTAGACTTACCTAAGGCTACTCTGCTGCTGCTGCTGTTCCTGTTCCTCCTCGGAAACTGGGGTCGCCTGCTCCTCGTATTGGTTGTCATAGCCTACCGGCTTGCTGACATTGTCCAGTGGTGTTAGGAGCATAAAATTGGGCGAATCAAGATGATCGGAGCCACTGGAGCCAGCGCTCGAATTGGGCAGAATTTGTATATCCGGAGGTTGGAGGCGTGGTAAAGGCTGGGAACGGCCGGTGCTGATGGCGTTGGTGTTATAGTAGGGCACATTGGAAAAGAGCCTGCGACGACTCTCATTTCCGGTGAGGGCACTTAGAGCCACAGCTGCGACCAGAGTATCCTCCTCGGAGCTAGGCATGTCAATGGATGAGGCATGTATCGTTTCGAAGGCAGCGGTGCCAAAGTAATCCTCTGGCTGCGGTGGGGGCACTGGATCACCAAAGAGGCTACTATACGGCTGATTGAGCTGTGAGGATGTCATCGTCGTCATCGTCTTGTTCTCCATATACAGCTGATCCTCGGCAGAATAGTTGCCATTGCTATGCGTAGATGGCGACATAATGCGCCTGGGATCGTAGCTATAGTCGACGGATATTATGGCTGGTGTGGCTGTGACTGTAACTGGTACTGGTACTGGGATTGGGAATGAATCTGGGATTGGGATTGTTGTGGCTGTGTCCGTTGTGGAACGGGGTCGGATTGGGGTCGAGATGAGTGTCGGTGATGGCGATGATGAATATGACAATGTTTGCTGCATGTTTACACATTTGGGCTGCTCTCTCTAACTTCCTAAGGCTTGGAAAAAAAAAAATATAACTAGGAGGAAGCACAGCGTAGGAAGCACTTTTTGGTGTTTTTGTTTGTTGTTTTGCTGATTTCAAATTAAACTGCGATTGTTGTTGTTGCCTCGTAGATGTGCCATTGTTCTGTGAACGAGAGAGAGAGGGAGAAATAGGTGTCATAGAATGGATCCTTGAGTCTTAATTTAGCACGTTCTAATTTTGGCAAAACATTTAAGGTTTATTTGATGATGAAAGCCGAAGCACTTAGAGTCCTTCCAAGCCAAGGAAATGGAGCAAGTGACACGAAGCGAAACGTAAATACTATATCGTATATATATATATATATATCCATATCCAATTTATCCATAGATTATACATATATTATTATTAGACCTTCTGGCCAATGCAATGTCAGTGCACCAAACACGCGAAGCGCCGACAACAAACTGAAGACTGTGAAAGATACAAACACAGACCGAGACCCCAATGAAAAATAAAAGCCAATATAAATGTAAAAAGTTGCGAAAATAGTAATTATTATTTACAAATACAATTTATATCGCATATCTCGTATATATCATATTTCTGTTGTATTTTCTAATATGTGTGTATTTTATATATATTTGCACCTTTTTCACTGCCACTGCCACTGCCACTGAGACTGATAAAGCCTCCACAGACAGACAGACAGACAGACGGCTATATAGGATGCCCCGCAGTTAACAGTTCAGTGAGTGTTTATACCCTGTACTAAACACGCCTCTCTGGGGCGTATACGTTTGTTTTCGATTGTTATTATTATTTTTGCACTTATTGCCTGCTAGAAAAAGAACTGGGCACTAAAAACTTCGCTGGCAAATTAGTTTCCACCACTTTCAAGCACATTTCTATATAATGATTAAACATGGCTTAACAACAATGAATGATCTTTTTAATATTTACACATCCTTAAGATAAGTTAAGAACATTTTTGTTACATAAATTAATTGTCAGTGGACATAAAAAAAAGGCCTATACTATTTATAATTGAACAAACCACACTTAATAGGGTATTTCAATGTCGAGTTTTTTGCAAGTTTTCGGTTAATTTTTTTTTTATTTATTTGCCTTTCTTAAATGGTTCGCTAACGAGAGCATAACTTGTGCGTGTCTAGATTACAGCTACGAATCGCGTTGCATGTGGCAAATTGCTGTGCTTTATGTTGCATTGCACTGCACTGCACTCAATAGCATTTTGCAGCAAATGTGCAATGACTTTAACTGTATTATAATGTTTATACAATAAGCCAATTACTTCTTCATCCTCATCTATCTGCTAAAGTTTATCTGTTAATGAGTGAAAGTATTGCAAGTTGTATCTGAAATTCATTTATATAAATTTATATCATTCGTTGTATATTCAAAAAAAATAGAAAACATCAGCTAACTTTTATTTAAACATTTTTGAATTAACTTATGCGTTAGATATTTCACAATTTAGAACTAACTTCAATGGATAGAGAGAAATAAGCTATATTTAAAATGAATTAGTATAAATTAATTAGTGGATATTCTTGAAATTACAACTGTCTGCTAAAAGAAATAAATCGTAGTATTCTATTCCGTCTACAATCCAGACACCAGAACAGTCTATAAATTATTTGCTGCATATGCTCGAAATCATTATCGTCAGCCAAAAAGAATTGCTACTTCTTTAAAATATATAATAAATGATTAATTTTATAGTCTATTTCAAAGCTCTTGTAAAAATCATACATAAAAACTCCTTGCTAAACTAAAGTTTTTTTTAATAAAAGTTCTTAAACGCAATCAACAAAGTGTCAACAGCGAAATCAAATCGAAAGTTGTAATTGATTTGAACGACACTCAAAAGTTTGCCATCTACTTCGATGCATCGATAAGCTAGCAAATTCCGAATTCGCCTCCAATATTCGCCGCATAAGCGAAAGGAGTTTCGCTTGACTAACGGGTGCCTTGTGGAGAATGGGACGGGGAGGGAGGAATCGCCGCCACATGGCACCTGTTGTTATGATTGAAGCACGCGATGTGCATTAACTTAAGCAGACATACGTATGCACACATATATATAACAATATATATCTACATATCTGTATTCATATCTATGTGGATCACTGTTACATTTTTGCGTGCTTTGTGCGTTATCTGTGCAAAATGTGGCAACTATTTTATTAGACAAGTGTTGTGAAATATTACTCTAAGCTTACTAATATGCAGACATAGGTACAAACACACGCGGAATGTTTGTCTAAGCCTACTAATACATACACATAGTCTATGTAGGCTGAGCACTTTACACGCTTTACACACACATACACATACACAGACGCGCTTTGGTTGCCTTCTCCTTGGCTTTGGACTAAAGCGGGTCAAAATAGCAACAATTTTTCGAACACACACACACTCAAATATTGCGCCTTGTGTTTGCATGCGTGTGTGTGTGTCAGTCAAGTCAACAACCAGGCAAGGCAAGCCAAACACTTGAATGACCAACGACTTGCCATGCAACACATAGAAGGAAACAACGGCAACAACAACAACAACGTCTATTAATGTGCTATGGGAAAATCCTTGGTTAGTGTCGTGATAGCAATTTTCCATTCACTTGCAAAATGTTGCTTTAAAATTTTTTAAATGAAAAACACTTGCTCATTTTGCAATTTTCTTCTCTTTTTTTTGCGGTTTTGTTAGGTTTTTATTGCTTATTATACATTTTTATTTTTTATTCTATTTTATGTTAAATTTTTTTTGTTGTATGTTAGGCACCACTTATTTATTGACCAGCTTGAGGTTATTTTGGTCATTTGACTCACATTTGGTTTTTTGTTGGCTCTTGTTTTTTAACTACAATTAAATGTAGAATGGTTGTTTCAAATATGGTAGTGGACCATGTGTGTGTGTGTATGTGTGTGGGTGTGTGTGTGAGCGCGTGTGTGTATGTGTACATACACTTGCTAAAATCGAATTAAGAGCCAGAGCACAACGCGCCTTTTGCATCGATCCATCCGATGCACTCGCCGTTCGTTGAAAAACTAAACCGCTGAAAGAAATTGCCTTCTTATAGAAACGTTGTCGTTGCTGCTTTGGTTGCTGTTGTTGCTGCTGTTGCCGTCTTCGTCGTCCTGGCTTTGGCTTTGGTTTTGGGGTCTTGATGTCCAGCTACACTCAAAGAAAAAAATCGACCTAAATTTGAGTAAGTCGCCTTACTTTTGGCATAAAATTTAGAGTTGCACGGTTTATGCTTCTATGTACCAATAGAAAAATTCGTATATTAGCATTTCAATTTCAAATATGTTAAGATTTCTCATATAGAAACTATTATGTTCAAATTCATGTTTATAAATTCATGTTATTTAATTTAAAATAACCCCTCAAGATAGACAGCTAAACTCTAATATCAAAGCCAAGCCAGTTGATTGAATTTCTTATTGATAACATAGTTGTGAAAAATTAAAAAATTGCCATATTTTTGGGATTGTCGATTTTAGGGAAAGCCTTTCTAGTTTTTAGAGATTTTTTCTGCTAATATTCAGTTATTATTTTTAAAACCGGAAAAACACTAGTTTTTTTTGGCGTTTTATTAAAATGTTAGGGAATTTTTTTCTGAGTGTAGGCAGCCGAAGGAGCAGCAGCAGCAGCAGGAGCAGCAGCAGTCGTCGTCGTCGTTGTCGGCTGAAAGGTATACGTGGGTCAGTAAACCTACTTCCGGTTGACATAAATACGCCTTGGACATGAAAACTTGCCACTGGCTGGCGGCAACTTTTTGTTGTTGTTGCTGTTATTGTTGTTAGACTGACATTCTGTGGCTGTAGTTTTGAAATTTGTGTTTTTTTTTCTATTTCAATTCAAAACTTTTTAGAGAAATATCTTTGAGCAATCAGACGAAAAACATTTGTTGTTGTGGTGCAAATATAATTTAGTTTTCTTTTTTTTTGGGCTAGGCTTCCTTTCATTGGGCTCTGACCTTAATTGGTAAGGTAAGGCAAGAAATTTGATTTTTGGGCAAGCTTTCAATTTAATCTCTATTATTTTGCAACTGCACCTTCGCTGCAATTGCGGCTGGGTGAGCCAACAAGCTGTTCCACAGAGCCTAATTTGGCGATGGAATAAATGTTTTCACGCGATGCCCGGCAATAAATTAATATCAATTGTTGATGATGACCAAGCCCACGTGGAAAAAACACTGTGAAATTTCGAATTACCGACAATTGCGTGGAAAATGTGCTACTTTGTTCTTTTCTTCGAGACCCACTCAAAGGGAATTCCCGTTTCGATGTTGGAATAACTCTCTTTTAATTTGTTTGCAATTTAAGTTAACCTCTTTTCGCTCAAAGCAAATGCTTAACTCACATTTAATTTACTAGTTACCAAAAATACTCGCCTATTTTTTCGTTGGCCATTGAATTTCCCAAACTGCTTACGCCTAATATCCTTGACCCCAATATTTCCTTTGTTTTCTTCATTTTTTGCTTACGCATTGGAAGCCTTGCCAAATGTGCGTAAGATTTTCGCCACTTAAGCAATGGTTTCTTATATTGATTTGGCACATCATAAAAAAACTCACAGCTGGCATAATTTAACGATAATTTATATAGCTGAAAGTTTAACTAGCGCAACATAATTAACACACATCTATTTCTGGGCTCTTGGAAACGAATTCCGAACCCCTCCAAAACGCAAATGTTTTGTTGAAAATTACGTTTCCGAATTTTTATGTAGTATGCAACTATAACTCAAATCTTAATCAAAAATGTTTTGCTTTTCTAAATCGGTTGTTTGGAAAAGTTTCAGACTATTGGAATTCTTATTTTGAAGTTGTCAGTTAAAATTTAAAAAAAGGTGAATTTTAAAAGTTAGCAAGGACATTTTAAATGATATGCAGCACGGACATAAACCTTTATTAGGATTTAAGCAGCTCACTGAAGCACAACAATAAGCTTTTAGCACTGGCTTATGTCTTCGCTTTGAAGAGGGAACGATACGAGGGAACGGATTCGAATCGAATAGCTAACACCAATTTCATAAACCAGAGATGGCAACATTTTTGTTGTATCGATAACAGTCATCAATCGCCAGTCAGCTGTTGATAAAATTTAAACACATTTTGTATGGATGTAAATAGTAGTAATATTTTAATTTTTGTGCACGACTCGAAGAAAATATGTTGAAAATGTAAGTAGTTGTATATCCATGGAAATCATCAATAACTCATGCAATCATCAGTTGTCGCCTCGACGAATACAGCAGACAAATTCAATCTTTTCAATGGCTGCGACGCAAAATGAGTAAAAATTCTAATGCAGAAACCCAAATCGATGGCTGTCGCTGGCAGAAGCCATGCGGGGAAGACACCGGCATCCAAATCTACAATCACACTGTGCGTGGCAAGGTGCCGCTGGTGCTGCGCAATCCACACATGGTCACCTGGTACACCTGTGGGCCAACGGTCTACGACAAGACGCACGTGGGTCATGCGAGCACTTACGTCAAAGTGGATATCATCCAGCGCATATTGCGTGATAACTTTAAATATAATCTAGTCACGGCTATGAATATAACCGATGTCGATGACAAGATCATTAAGCGAAGCCGTGAAACGGGTCGTAATTGGTTGGAACTGGCTCAGGCCTATGCGGCGGAGTTCAAGCTGGACATGCAACGCCTGAATGTAAAGCCACCCAATTTGCGTGCTCATGTCTCTGCCAATATAGCCACCATCCAGCGTTTCATCGAGCAACTGCTGGCCTCACAGCAGGCGTATGTCAGCCAGGATAACTCGGTTTACTTTGATGTCGCCAGCTGTGCGAGTTATGGCAAATTGGAGAAGCTGCTCCAACTGCAAGAATCTAATCGGCAATTCAGCGAAAAACGTTCTGCCGCTGATTTTGCGCTCTGGAAGGCCAAAAAGGAGGGGGAGGCAACGGAGCAAGGCGAGCCCAGCTGGGAGGCATCTTGGGGCGGTGTTGGTCGCCCCGGTTGGCACATCGAGTGCAGCGCCATTGCGGGCAAGTTCTTTGGCCGGCAGCTGGACATCCATGCGGGTGGCCTCGATCTGCGTTTTCCCCACCATGAGAATGAAGAGGCGCAGTGTTGTGCCCATTATGAAACGGATCAATGGGTTAATTATTGGCTGCACACGGGTCAGCTGCATTTGGTTGGTGATGAGCACAAGATGTCCAAGTCACTAGGCAATACCATCTCTGTCGAGGAGATGCTGACGAAGTATACAGCTGATGAGTTTCGCATGGCCTGTCTGCTGTCCAATTATCGCAATGCGATGCCTTATGGCGATTCCTTGATGCTTACGGCGCGTCAAACGTTGCGTAAATTTAAGAACTTCCATGCCGATCTCAGCGCCTATATGCAATTCCAGAAGCCGCTCAAGCTGCTGGATGAGGGTGCACTGCAAGCGCAGCTGAAACATACAATGCTCGAGTTTGACAATAGTTTGAGGGATGATTTTGATACGGCACGCGCTTTAGCCGTGCTCATGGATCAGATGAGCAGCATCAGTCGCTGCATCAATGAACAGCAGTCGGATGCGGAACAGGAGCCGGCCTATTGCCTGGATCTGCTGCTGGCGGCGGGTAATTTCATTGGTAATGCCATGCAAAACTTTGGGATCACTCCATTTGACCAACAGCAGCAGGAGCAACTGAATCCCACAACCGATATCAAAGCTTTGATTGGTGATCTGCTCGCCGTGCGTCGTCAGCTGCGCGAGAAGGCAATCGGTGAATCTGCTATTCAGAATCGCCAATTGTTGGCTGTCTGTGATCAATTGAGGGATCTGCTACAGCGACATGGCTTCCAGGTGCGCGATCACAAGCACGGCAGCTCCTGGACTCTGGTCGAGCAGAAGAGCGCTTCGAGCAGCGCTTAAATTTTATTTTTAATCATCAAATTATTTTTGTTATATAAATAAATTAAGAGATCTTTTGTGGTATACATTAAATCTTCGGTTCGATTTGTTTCACATTGAGTGAGTTCATAAATTTAATATATATTTGACTTATTTCTTATTGATAATATATATTCAAATGTGGGTGCCTTACGCGGGCGAATTCTAATTTAATCATTCAGTTATTGTTATATAATCTAATTATACAGATATTGTTTGGCATTGCATAAATAAATTAATAATTCTTGTATCTATTTTGATATTATATTATAATAGAAACGCATTAGGCAGCGCTTAATATTTAAGCTATAATCGTACAATTATTGTTGCATAAATAAATCAATAGATCTTATGGGGCTAAATAAATCCCATATCTAATCAATGTATTATTCATAGATATTAATAGTTAAATAGCTGTTGTTGACTTAATGGTAAATGGCTGCGTTTCCGCCTTGTAGAGATGCTTGGTAATAAGATAATCTCGCACCAGTTTGAAGAAAGCGACCATGCTGGTAAAGGCCACAAAACTGACGGAGAGGACAAAATGCCACTCAATGCTGGCGGCGCTCAGCGAGGCAATCTCCACGAGCAACACGGCTGCCTGCAAAGTGGCTAATGTGGAATAGATGACTGTCGGATTGTGGAACAGTTTCTGTGAAAACAAATTAATGATAAGCAGATCCGACTTCGAATAATCTTTGCAAGCTTACATAGAAACGCAGATGACTGGCATTTCCAGGAGTTGCGACTGTGACCAGTCCATGGCTGCGATAGAGTGCTCCATTGTGCTTCACCACCGTCGCATGGCCATAGACAGTGTATTTGGACCAGGTTTGTGCGTTGGCCGCAACAATCAGCTGTGAGGGCGCCGCCTGCGGATCACGATCCATGCGCTGCCAACTGCCCAAATGAAGGGTGGCCCGATGCAATGTATCACTGTATTTGGCCGGATAGAGAAAGACGGCCGACAAACTAAATGCCCCGAGGCACACAATGATGCAATGCTGTGCGGCACGCATCACATTATACTGAATACTCAGCGCCAGCAGGCAAGGAATCAACACCAGATACGCATTCAGCATGCAGGTGAATATCAACTGTTTGAAACGCTTATTAAAATCATGGCGAAGCGTTTCAATCTCATCGCGTATCTGGGCGGCATTTGTGGTGCAACTGTGCACCGGCATATCATTGATATAGACGCCGGGCACCTCGAATCTGGTGCGCAAAAAAGGCTCCAGCTGAAAGCCAAAGATGATCAGATAAACCACAACTCTAAAAAGGGAAAAGGGAAATTAAATATTGTAAAAATATATGTAATACTGTGTGTTATTTACGGGTAGCTCAGATAGAAGAGGAGCATGTAGGTGTGCTGTTGATATAATCTAAAGGCACAATAGCACAGGGCCAGTTGGACAATGCCGCCAAAGCCATACTTGATGCCTAATCGCAGCAGATGGCGATTTGTGCTGCGCCACTTGGTCAGCAGCAGGCAGTAGATAAAGCGACGCGTATTCAAAACAAGTATCAAATAACGCAAATACGGATCGATCAACTCAATGTTCTGTAACCAAAAACAAACTTTAATTAATAAATTTATATAAATCTGCCAGGCTTACCACCATGTGCTTTGTCTGGAATTGTGGCAGCCACCAATTGGTGCGATATATATTGATGAATTGCACAATTGCTGCACCCATTGTAAAGGCGCACATTATTAATTCACTCAGCCATTCGGATGTGGTTGCATGCTCCGGAAAGGGAATATGTTTAGGCATTGTTGGTGGTGCGCCCATTTTGGCCGACATGCTGCGCTGAAAACAGTCTTGTGCATCGCTCGAACTGCTGCCGTCACTGCGCTCATCATATCCCATTTTGTTGTGGATTGTGCTTCAGATATTAAAAATTACATTTAAACAAAACAAGGCCGGAATTGCTTGGCCGAAAAGCAACAAAATTGTTGCGCAAGTATAGGTGCCAAAAGAAATGCATTAAGTACCCGTCGCCAACGATATCTGGCAACACTGCAGAAACAGCTAAAAAACATGAAGTACCGATATCAAAAAAAGTGCACTTAGTAGCTGTCGTCAGCGATGTATGGCAACACTGAACACACAGCTGATTTATATTTTATAACAAATTTGTTTGGATCAGAAAAAAAAGTTGAAAGTAACTAAAAGGCAAACAAAATGATGCGCTACGAGGGAAATGAGAAACTGGCGGACGTGACGTCCTGTGCCGGTGTGCGTGCCGATCTAAAAATGTGTCTGCTGGAGAGCGAATGCTGTCGCCTAGACAAGAAAACTCCGCGCCAGTGTCTGCAGGATAACAGTGTGCCGCCCGAGTGTCAAGTGTTGCGAAATACGTTCTACGAGTGCAAGCGTTCGTTGGTGGGTGCCAGACTGTGCTGTTACACAAAAACAAGCCTGCCTATGAATATATTTCCCTCTTTCCAGTTGGATAATCGACAACGTTTTCGGGGACACAAAGGATATTAAGCTGGTTTTTATTGTTACTTAAACGCTAAGATTTAAATACAACACGAAATGTAAATGTAAATGTGCGCATTCATTTAATTGCGTCTTCGTCGCACACGGGAAATGCGCCAAGCATTGGGCTCCTCGTATTTATTATAGAGCGGCTCCAAACGTTGATTCTTCTTGAATTTGCTTAGCTTTGTGGGATCGGAGAAGCGGAAAAATGATGGTGCAAACTCCACTAGCCACTTGGGATCGATGGTGGTCACCTCACGCATATATTCCTTGGTCGTCTGCACCAACTCATGATAGATGACCCATTCGGGCTGCCGATTAAACAACGCACTCGACGGATGAATGTAAACCACCTGCGAATCGACCAGAGTGCGATATCCCTCCTGTGGATCCTTCTTGGCCGCATTGCGAAAGAAACCCGAACAGATGGCCTTTTGGATGCGCACCGAATTCTTTCCAGCAGAGACCACATCCAACTTGTGGCGATCCATAATCCCGAGCAGCTGTTTACGCACATCCTGCGAACGTTTCAGTGTGCGGATTTGGACAAAGTTCTCATAGCACCAGGCATTGGAGAACTTGTTATTCTTCCAACTGTTGTAGACAGCCAGCAGCGTCAGATGGTCACCTGGTAATTATACGAGAGGATTTAGATTTGGGATTCCTAAGAGAAGATTACAGATTTCCAATTGGGATTCCTAAGAGGGGATACCTTAGGGAAATCCCAGATCAGTACTTGTGAATTTCTTAGGGAAGGGTTTTCTTTTCTACTCACCTTCAGCCTGGTTGAACTTGGCCTTCTTTTGATCGGCCAGCGCCTGTTTATCCTTGGGTCTGTAGAACACATTCTGCACACTGAGCATGGAGACAATGGTGAGGATCTCATCGGAGCACTGCAACGCCACAGACATGATCAACATCTTGGACAGATTCGGTTCAAGGGGGAACTCAGCCATGCGTCGGCCAAGACGCGTCAACAGACCCTCATCATCTAGAGCGGACAGCGAGTGCAGCTGCTCCAGAGCCATGACCAACGATTCCACGGGCGGCGCATCCATGAAATCAAAGTGCAGCAAGTCATTGATGCCCATCGTCTTAAGTTGGAGCACTGTTGTCGCCAGATTGGTGCGTTGAATCTCAGGCACCGGTGTAGGCAACATTTCATCGCGATAGGCACGCTCTGTGTAGAGGCGATAGGTCTTGCCGGGTCCAGTGCGTCCGGCACGGCCGGCACGCTGCTTGGCCGCCGCCTGTGAGATGGGTGTGACCACCAGCGAATCCATTCCCGTCTTGGAATTGTACACCTTCTGCTTGACAAAACCCGGATCCACCACATAGAAGATGCCATCGATGGTCAGCGAAGTCTCCGCTATATTTGTGGCTATGACCACTTTACGGCTACCCGCTGGCGCCGGGTCAAAGATGCGTGTCTGCATCTCTGATGGCAGCGCCGAGTAAACGGGCAATATAATCAACTCCGGCACATCCGGCCCGAGACTCTTCATGCGCTCGTAGAGTATCTCGCAGGCGGTATCGATTTCCTCCTGACCCGTAAGGAACAATAAAATGTCGCCGGGTGGCTCTCGCAAATGTATCTGCATTACCGTAATCAGTGAGGCATCCAAATAATCCGTTTCCGGCTCTTTGGTGTACAACACCTCGACCGGAAATGTACGTCCGGGTATCGTGAAAATTGGTGCCTCAAAGAAATACTGCGAAAACTTGACCGCATCCAATGTGGCCGAGGTGACAATCAGCTTCAACTCCGGTCGATTTTGTACGGCTGTTTTAAGCAGCCCAAACAAGACATCTGTGTGAATGGTGCGCTCGTGGGCCTCATCCAACATGATGACCGAGTAACATTTCAGCTCCGCCTCCATTAGACACTCGCGCAACAGCATGCCATCTGTCATGTATTTAATGACCGTCTCCGGACTGGTGCAATCCTCAAAACGTATCGTATAGCCCACCTCCTGACCCAGGCGACAGCCGTATTCCTCGGCCACGCGTTTCGCCACAGACATGGCGGCCACACGACGTGGCTGGGTGCATCCAATCTTACCCCTCGCCGTAAATCCACATTCACCCAGATATTGGGTAATCTGCGTGGTTTTGCCGGAGCCCGTTTCCCCGATGACAATGAGGATTTGATTATCCGTTACGGCTTTGATTAGATCATCCCTCAGCTTGTAGATGGGCAGCGATTGACGCTGCTCCACCAGAGTGAGATCTGTCTTCTTGCCAAAGGAGGATTTCTTGCCGCCAATGACGTGTTTCTTCCACTCCGGCACTTCTTGCGGTGCCGAGCCCATGCCTCGCATATTGGCCGCCAGATGACGTGCACTGTCCTCCTCCGGCAACGGATCAATCCAGTTCTTGTTGAGATTACTGGGCAACGCTTCCATTTCCTGCTCCCGTTGCAGCATCTTCTGTTCACGTCGCTCTTTGGACAACGCCGATTGCATCATGGCCGCCTGGGCCAGCGAACCATCTGGATTCTTGACAATTCGCACCGGAGAGAGATCATGCAGGGCACGTCCATGACCGGATAAAAAGGGTGGCTCCTCCTCCACAATTTCAATCTCAATATCCGCCTCATCATCCTCATCCTTGGGCAGCAGACCCGTCTCCTCATCAAAATCGGGCATTTCACTTCTGTCCAGCACGCCGGAGCTAATCATCTGTTTGATCTCCCAGCGCTCAGGGCTGGAGATGCGAGTGACTCGCTTTCGCGACTCGTGCTCATCCCCATCGATGTTGTTCCCTTGCAGATTGAGAATGGACGAGGTGCTGCTACTAAATGGTCCATCTGGATTGCGATCCCGCAACGCCAACTCATCCTCCTCGGGTGCATGTGACAAGGGATTCAGATCACGACCCGTCTCCTGATCCACTTCCTTCATGGAGAGCGAAACCTTTTGCCCAGTCAGCGACATGACCTTTACCTTGACCGTCTGATTCCTGGCAACAACTTCGGTGACATCCGTCACTCTGCCCTCGGCACGCAACTGTGAGATGTGGACCAATCCCTCCCAGCGTTTGCGCACACCAAACAGCTGCACAAAGCAACCAAAGGGCACTATGTTCGCCACCTTGCCGGAGTAGATTTTGCCCGCCTCTGGATCATCACTGAGTACAGCTGCAGGCGGCGGCATTTTCTCTACTTGCTGTCGACTGGCGGATCGGGAACGGGAGCGGGAACGAGAGCTTCGTCTTCGGCTGCTGCGTTGCTCATGCCTATCGTGACGTTCGCGTGAGTGGGAGCGACGCCGGCGATGTGCACGTTCCCGATCTCGATCTCGATCGCGGTCACCTTCCCGATCACGATCACGCTCCTCTCTAGATCTGCTGCGCCGGCGACGACGGTCTCTATCTCTATCGCGCTCTCGCTCCCGTTCACGATTCCTATGCCTCTCGCGACTGCGACTGCGCTCCTTGCGTTTGCTTCGTTCTCTCGAACTGGAACTGGAACTCGCCGGGTGCCGCTTGCCCTCTTTTTCTGTATGTTTTTCCTTTTCCAGCAATAGCTCGCTGCGCTCACCTGGAGCGAGCGCCTCCAGTTCCAACATGGCTGCATCCACATCGCTCATTTCGTTAATTTTCTGCCCAGCCTTCTGCTCTTCTTCCTCTCCGTCCTTGGCTTTGCTGCTGTATTTGTTGTCATTGGGCAACGCCAGGCCCGGAAACATTTTTATTAACTGCGTTTTCTTGTCGCCGCCGGCGCCTTTCAGGCTCCCTTCATCAGTATCTGTTTTTGCATTGCTCGGTCGCATTAAATTTATAATGCGCTGCAAATTTTTGACCAAAGAATCGGGAAACTCGGCACCATTTTCTAGCAGCGCTGTGCGAAAAGATTCGTAGCTGCGATGCTTGTGCTCCAAGTCGATGATAAATTCCGCAAGATCTTTGTCATTGATGCCCAAATGATTGTCCAGCTCTGTGCAGATTTTGGAAACTAGCGATAGATACTCCAGTTGTTGCAGCTCCTCCATTTCGACAAGATAAATTTTAAAAAAGTTTCGTACACAAAAAATTAAACAAAACTCGCATGCCAACACCTAATGATGGTACGCATGCAAAACCAATGCGATAGTTTGTCGCTTGCATCAAAACAGCTGTTTTTTGATAGTGCTGCAAAGCGCAATTGGTGCATAAGGTGGCAACACTTTCATTACTCTTGACTTATTTTGAGCAAGCTACGCTCGCTTTTTAATGTTTTGTATATTGTTTATAAGCTGTTTCAAACGTACGATTTGAGTTCACGTCTCACGTTGTTTGCCACACACTTCGGAAATGTCTTCGTTTTTCGAGTGCTTTAACAATTTCGTGCAAAGCGGTGGACATATAGGGCAGAATGTCGTCAAAGAAGATAGTGAACAGCATCAGCCAAATAATAATACTAATTTGCTGTCGGCAACGCCTACACCAAGCGACAGTGTAAGTAAAGGCCATTTTCGCGAATCTTTTAGAATTTCATTCGGTTGCGAATCTTAAGCATGTTCTCCAAATAATTGGTGGGAAATTGCTTATTTTGGGAAACTGATTGCAGTGCTTGGCGTTGCCAGACCTGCGTTCAGTTACATAGACAGTGTTGTAAATCGGTCTGGCATCGCTAGAGCACACGCCATGTTTTAATTGCAAAGACGCAGGCAGTGATTTTTGTTAAGCTCAACACGAAATACATTTAAATCATAATAAATTTCTGCAAAGAAAAAAAAATAAATAAATAAAATTCAAATTTGGCGTGTTGTCTGATAAAGAGACAAGTGTGTCGATATTGGAAAACACCGCCAAGCGAGCGCTGCAACGCAGCCCAAATAAGAAGAAGACAAATCAGCGAGTAACCCAAAAACCATATAAAAAACACCAACAGTAAAAATAAAATTAAACACAAAAATTAGCAATGCTGCAAGCTAAACAAACGAAAAACAATAAAAACGAAATTGTCGTGCTGGAGCAAAAACCAAAGATGCAATCGTCCACGACACCAAGTGCCTCGATTATTACATATAGTCCAAGCAAATTTATTGCCAGGGCTGCACCAATAACATACACAAAACTGCACACACACACAAATACAAACATAACCAGGGCAGCAACAACAACTGCATCAGCGGCTAAAATACCCGCTAATACCTCTTATTATGTGGTTAAAGCTGGTCAGCTTGGGAGCGCCGCTTCCATTTTGAGCTCCCCACCCAAATTAACAGCATCAGCGACGCCAGCAGCAACGTCAGCAGCAGCATCGACTGCAACGATTCCATCAGAGAGCGTAATATAAAGTCCAATTAGCAATTTCTTGCGCACCAAAATCGCACCACATTCTCACCAATCATGTTCCCTCCTGTCTCGTTTTATGTATTAAAATTTCTTTCTTGTTTTTTAGTCCAGTACAATTTCGGTTCCCAGCGAAGCATCAATGGAGCACACTTATATGCGCGATGCTCCACGTCCCGACAACAACAACAGCAACACAAACTCATCGAACTCCTCGAACACGATAAACAATGGACTAGCGCCAGCACGCACCATTCTAGTGCGTCATGCCCCCCAGTGTCCCACCTGTCACACGTATCCGGCCCACGAGGATTTATCCGATTCGCAGCAGTCGCAGGCTCATATACCGCCCTACGATGAGATTGCCGCCAAGGAGCTGATGAATGAATGCGCTCGCATTGCGAAATATGTGCGCAACAATAATTCGGATGAGCAGGATTGGCAGGAACGCATCAATCGGTTTGTGTTCACAGAAAAAAAAAACCTTGTAAACTAGCAAGATTTTGCTTTTGGGCATCATTTGTAAATTTTAGAAAAATATTTTTTTAATTTTTAAAATTTAGAAGTTAATTTTCCGTAAATCAGTAAAAAAAATATTTCTTTCTTTACTCATTTTACTCCCCTTTTTTTTAGCTTTGGCTGGACATACATGCAGGAGACGCTGTTCGATAAAATTGCTGCCATTTTGGATCAGGATCAATTGGCACGGCTGGCGAACGATAAGCGTCAGCACGAGGCAGTGCATCGTCGCGTGTCGGTGGACAAATCGAGTTCCCGGATGCGTCGCGTCTTGGCAAGCATTGCGTGGGAGCCACGCACCACACAGTGGCTGCATGCCCTGCTCATGGAGCACCTGCCGCCCTCGTATATGGCCTCCTATTTGGACATTATGCAGACGCTGAAAAACAAACTCCCATCACTTGTGGACAAAATGCTCTTTGGTCGTCCGCTGAATAATAGTCAGGAGTTGCTGGCGCCCGTCATGAAAAAGCGATGGCAACCTGATATTTTGGCTAAGTCACGTCATTTGGCCCACAATGCCATCATTGTGGCCGTGCCCAATATGCCGACAAGTGGACCGGTGCCGGAACGCATGCAGAATTGGTATCAAGCATTGGCCACCATAACCCAAGTTGTCCAAATCACGCTGCCTAACACGAGTAAGTAGCTGACAAACTGGAACAGTAAAATTGGGTGTCTAGTTGTGTATATCTATATATCTATATCTTTATGCATGTATTATTTGATTGAGTATTCTCACTTGTTATAGATGATCGCATTGGGCGCCAAAATCTGGATCAAGTGGCCGAGACGATTGTGTCGCTGATACGCGTTCGCATCCACGAGTTGCGCAATGAGAATCCCAATCGTGGCATCATATTGATTGGTTTCAACGCCGGCGCTGCGATGGCATTGCAGGTGGCCATGTCGGAGAGTGTCGCTTGTGTCATTTGCCTTGGTTTCGCCTTCAATACGTTGCGTGGACCGCGTGGCACACCAGACGATCGCCTGCTGGACATTAAGACGCCCATTTTATTTGTCATTGGCCAGAACTCGGCGCGCAGCAGCCAAGAGGAAATGGAGGGTTTGCGCGAGCGAATGCAATCCGAATCCTCGCTGCTCGTCGTGGGCAGTGCCGACGATGCGTTGCGTGTGCCAAAG
This sequence comes from Drosophila picticornis, assembly GCA_035043845.1. Taxonomy (NCBI): domain Eukaryota; kingdom Metazoa; phylum Arthropoda; class Insecta; order Diptera; family Drosophilidae; genus Drosophila; species Drosophila picticornis. Next base: position 970,729 of record JAWNMR010000493.1, on the reverse strand, counting down.
AGCAAGCGACGCATCGAAGGCGTCACCCAGGCCATGGTCGACTCCATGGTGGTGGTGGGTATTAATCTTAATCTCATCTATATTTGTTAGTCATATTTTAATTATATTTTTGCAGGATGAAATCTATGAGTTTCTCAGCAAGACACTGAGCAATCCGCCAGGTCCTCGCATGCCCACACCACTGCTGGGCAGCAATCCCTATCAGCGTCAGAGCAACAAGCATCATCAACAGCAACACATCCTTGCTGATGGCAATGTGAACAAGGCACCGTTGGGGCAAGGACGCAAGCGCAAAGCTGAAGCTGCTGTACAGGATGAGGGCGTCGTTGGAGGAGGACTTCTGCCAGCCAAAACTAAATTTGTGCCGCACAGTAAGTTCAAGAAATTGTCTAAGCTTGAAATGTTGCTAGCCGAAATTTTATATTATATATCTTTCATTATTTAAAAAATAATTCATACTAATCTCATCAGTTTTCATCAATTAATATTTTTAAACGTCCAATTTCTGTTGTATTGCATGTCCAAATCAAAATCAAAAATCTACAATCTCATTTTGCACCAATCAAACAATCAATCAATTAAACGAAATCAAACCAAAAACAGAAGAGCGTATTCCCAAATACCCCAAACCAAAGCGGCCTCGTCTCATTGATCCTTTTGCGGTCAAGCGAAAGGGTAAATCCAAAGCCAGAAAAATGTGCAAGAAAATGATCGCTTGGCTTTGCTTGTTGAATGTGCCAGGGACCGTAATGGTTAAAGTCTCTCTCTCTCTCTCTCTATATATATACAAATTATAAATCCAGCGCTAAATTTATCAATAGTACATCGTTTAGTATTTACCATATAAATTATAGTTAATGCTAAATATTAACACCACTTACATGTTCTTTAGAGAAATCGCTTATTTGTTTGTAATGCACATTTGAAAATTTTTATATGTTTTGTTCGCAACTGAAATTGTATTTTATAACTCATTAATTATTGAATATTGTACCTCTTACGGTTCCTGTGCTCCATAAATATGCTGATCATGTTTCCACTCCGATTTCATCGACTAACAGTTTGCATCTCCACAGTTGGTCGCCCGCGAACGCGTCCGCTGCCAGCTGGTGTGGCGCCGGCAGCCAAAACAACTGGATTGAGCAATGAGGAGATGAACATGTCCATTGAATCCATACTGGAGGAATATGATGATAGTCAAACGTTGACCACTGTTGCACCATCCGCTACTGCTACTCTTGCTGGTGGCAAGCCAGCGCCGACCATGTCCACAACGACTGTTGTCAAGCCAAGTCAGCCGACAACAGTTTCTCTGGCGTCGGGCACCAAAATCAAGATGATACCGAACAGTCAATTTGTGCAGCTGAAGACTCTGCCCAACACTCAGACCAAGCTCGTCAACTACACCATCAGCAAGGCGGGCAACGGTGGAACTGTGGGAACAGCTGCTGCCTCCGCTGGCACCACGTCTGCGAGCATTGGTAGCATTGTGAAGACTCTGCCCACATCCACAAGCCACAGTGGCCATCAGGTGTTCACACTTAAAACGCCAACCGGGCAAACGACGCAGTTCCAAACTGCTGGCGGTGCAGTTTCAACTCCTGTGGCGGCTGCCCAACAAAAGTATACCGTGATCAAGAACGCCAACGGTTTGACCATGCTGCAAGTGACCAAAAATGTGCCCACAACTAGCAGCAGTGTGGATTTCTCGAGCATCATTGATATGCCCATTGTATTTGCGGACAATGAGGGAAACATTTCCGAGCAGCAGCAACAACAACAGGAGCAACTAAAAACGGGTAAGTTATAAGTATAAATAAATATTTTAATTGCAATAAAAATATGTATAATTTCTCTTGCAGTTACCAACTCCGCGGCGCCATTAATAATTAGTCAGAAGATCATCAAAGAGGCCACAAATCCCGCCAAGACCAGCAGCAGCGGCGCGAGCATTGTGACCAACAGCAAAGGAATTGTTATCAATAAGAATATACAGCAATTATTAAGCAACAGTGGCAACAAAGTTGTCTATTTAAATCGCAATGCCATGAAGACAGTGACAACAGCTACAGGAGCAGGAGCAGGAGCAGGAGGAGGAGGAATTGCAACTACAGGACGACTGTCAGGTAGCGTACCCATACGCATTGTGAGCAGCAGTGCCGCCTCCAAGCCAACTACAGTTGCAACAATGACAACAACGACGCCAGCAACAACGAGCAACAGCAGCCAAGTGCTGCTCGATGCAAGCCATCTGCATTCGCTCAATTTGCGCGCCTTGAAGACACCCGTACTCAATACCACGGGCAGAGGAGGATTACGTGTGGGCAACAAGACAATTTCACAATTTCAAATCATCAATAATACGGCGGCGGGTAGTGCTGCTAGTGGCCCAGCAACAACCACCAGCAAATTATTCTTTAAACCGGGCATGGCCCTGAAGCCCTTCTCAATGATGGCGAATCGTTCGACGTTGGTCTCCTCCAGCAGCAGCACCACCATACCAGCCATGGCTCCAGGAGGTGCAGCAGTGCGTCGTGTTTTGAATATTGGCGCCGTTACAAAGCCAGCTGCAGCAGCCAACACAACAACGGTGACAGTCTCCAAGGATTCGAAGATCATTAAGGCGACAACGACGACGCCGGCAACACTGAGCAAGAGCAAAGAGCCGGAGTAGTCGTCTACTTAAGCCCCACTCCCCAATCCTCATCATTCACCTCCTCCCTCCTCCTGTGTTAAACTAACTCAAGTCATCTCTGTATACATTTAAATGTAGAAGTTGGTCACTGAAGTCCTCAAGTTATGCCATAAGTTATGCTTACGAATATTATCTGAGTTGTATAAATATATATAAAATATATGTTGATCTATAAATACATTTCGTTTTACATATTTGATGAAATTTTGTGTAGATAAACAGCTGCGAACAAAATAATGGCACCACTTGCCCAAGAAATGATTCAATTTGTAAGTTTAAGGAAGAAGCCTCTTTAGGAAAAAATGTTGGGAAAGAAAACAGCCAGATTTATATTCAACGTTAAAAATTAAATTTTTTGTAAAAAGAAAATGATCGAACAAAATAAAAGCGGAAATTTTTCAAATGTGCAATTGAATTAAAAATAAATCAGCGATTTCTATAAAGTGTGTGATTTTATTATATTTTCTTGCCACAGTTGGCACTTTTCCGTCAAAAGAAACGTGAAAAAATATACGAATGTATTGAGAAGTTTAGTTAATTTACAGAGGAAATACTTAACAACATATATTTAAAGTCAACAAAGTGTTTTTTTATTCGTAGGTAAAATTATCGTAGTGGTGGTATTATTTTGGGCCCAACTGTTTGTATACATAGTCAATTATATAGCAGTCGGAGCAAATTCCTGAGCTGTGCTGAAGTTTACGGTTACTTGGCTCCGCTCTCAGCTGCCATTGGCTGCTTTGCTCTATCGTCGTCAGCGTCGCCGCCGCCGTCGACGTCAGCACAGGAAGCGTTTGCTGATGGCGTGAGAAATCAGCAGCGTTTTGTTCAGCGAATTCCAGGTAAGCAGCAACAACAACAACAAAATTTTTTTTTTTAATTGACAATTTTTTGAATGCGAATGCGTGAATCGGAATTTAACTGACGACAAAATGTCCGAAACGAAACGAAGGCCAGAAGCCTTACGTTACGTAAGCAGCGTTTCACACGGTGCACTGGGTCAGTGCACGTCAAACTGTAGAAGACTGCAGCTAGAAGAGTTTTTATTTTTTTTGCATTTTATGCTGAGCATTGCTGCCTTTCGTTGTTGTTGCTGTTCTTATAAGTTATTGGTTGTCAAAGGGGTATATTGGTTGGGACACTGGGTATGCAAGGGATTCAATTTAATTAATTATGATTATTGATTGTGCTATGGTCTGCTAACTACGCTTGATTTTTGAGTGGGAAATCAATGCTCAATTATTTCTCAACAATTGATTTATATTGATTTTTTAAAATGCTGTTTTGGAGCACATCGATTTTATTTGAATGAGATAAAAATGCAAGTTGCATATTGTTTTAAGTTGAAATTAATCTAGGGTATTTGGCGACGAGCACACCTTCACTTACCCATTTTGAGTGTTGCATGCGGCGCGTCTACAATTTCATTTGTGGTGCATTAAAGCCACAACAACAAGTGCAGCTACAACAATAGCTAATGTCATGGTTGATGTCGTTGTTGTTGTTGTTGTCGAGAAGCACTTTTTGGCCTAATCAGCAAAATGTATTAAGGAGCGAAGGCAAAAACATAAAAAAATATATCAAACTTTAACAAGCCGTCAATGAAATACCCTTTTACAAATAGAAGATTTGTTTTTTAATTTACAAACACAAAATCAAATCAAAGTTATAAGTTGGATATAAATAAATGCGTATTGATAGATTATAAGCAGACCTCCCCCAGCTATCATATCCAGGATAAGTTGAGGATATCCCAGCAGAGTTTATATTTACATATATATATATACTTTCAGAATATTTCATTTGACAACTTCTTGAAGGAAATTTCTATCTATTATAGATATTAGATAATTTCCTGATGGAGATACCTGCTTGTTGTATATATGTTAGAAGGAAGTATCCATCTACTGGATACCTTCTTGAATTAGACACCTATTGTATATATAAGATGTCTTCTAGAAGATACAGCCATCGATTATATCCAGTAGACGTCTTCTTCAAGGAGATATCTTTCTGCTGTATCAGTTAGATACCTTCTCAAAGGATACATCCATTACGTATCTTCTAGAATGAGATGACTATCTTTTAACTGTCTATAATACACCTATGGAAGGGTGTTCTGATCCGGCAACTACAGACAGACAGCATTTTGTTGAGTCTTTGCCATGTGCTCTCATATAAACATATTTATGTATAACTGAACATAAGTAGACACATATATATGGATATCTGTCTGTGATATATTTTATTACACTTGTGTACAGTACCACAATGTGAACTTATATTTGATATGCACGTATATTTATATATATATATATATATATATTTATGTATATTGTGCAGTTGGCATCGACGTCGAGCTGGCTTTGGAAAAGAAATCGCTCCACTAATTCTGAGAGCTGTTTTAGTAGCGCGAAGAAGTTGGTCGTGTGTGGAGGTTTCAAGTCAAGGATTTAAGGATAATGCAAAACAAAAGTGTTGATTTAGTGAAAAGTGTGCCTCAACTGACAACAACAATATATATTCATATATATATTCATATAAAACTACTGATCGAAAAGAGACTAACATTTTTTTGGGCAGACTTACGCAATTTGTGAATGAAAACAGTTTCCCAGGCCCCAAATCGAATTTGATTTTTAAATGTCTGTTTTTTGTTGAACTACTGCACTTTTTTTCTTCTTAACATTTAGTTTTGATTTTGGTTTTCGGTTTTCGGTTTTTGGTTTTCGGTTTTTGGTGTTTGGTTTATTACTTCTTGTTTTGCCACCTGTGGTTTGAGGCGTTTAATTTGCGCCAATTTGCTGGCACAGTGGGTTCCCCATTCGGCTCAGTGTTGCGGCCTGCCCCGCTTGCCCCACACTTGCCACACTGCCACACTGCCACAGACTTGCCCCACCCTGCCGCACTTCAATTGCAGCCTCAACTCAAATTTCAACTTGAGACTTGCTCGCCTTTTTTTCAAATTAATTTCAAACATAATTTCTGGTTGTTTGTTGCAGTCTTCAATGCACTTGGCAGGCGGGGAACATGATATATGTGTTTAGTCTCTGATTGGCTTCAAATCTCAATTTAAATTCGGCTCTCGAGTGATTTGTTAATGGACTCATTTAATCAACTCTTTTGACACACTTGTAAACGGGGACTGATTCTATTGGATAATAATCAGCTTGTTTTTGTTGTCTTTATTTGTGTGTTTGAAAACAATTGGAATAATCAAAACCCTAGAAATAAACTGGGTATTCCAAAACACAAGTTAGTTGAGTCAAATTAAGCTTAAATTACGTATCCAGAAATGTTCAATACTTGCAAATTTGTTGAGTAGTACAAAAGACGGAGCAGAAAACTCAGGCTTTACTTGAAATACGCGTCTTAAACTCGCAACTGGAACTCTTTTGCTCCTAAAGAGGATTTGAAACTAAGCACAAATGATGAAAGATGATGATGACCCAAGGAGAACTCCTCAAAAGTATATTAGGGAAAACAAGCTTAACTTAATTCAAGTCTAGCATGAGCAAAGTGTTAATATTTAATTAAGAGTTTAAACTTGTGAACAACTTGTGAACTTATTCACATAAAGTTGATTTAAAGTAAAAGTTGCGCTTTCATTTAAAACGCGCTTTTGTGAATTTGCTGATAAGAATGCCAGGACGAAAAGAGACTATTTCGCAGCTTCCTTCTCCTCCCCAACACTCCCGCAGCCCACTTCGCCCACGCCCAGTGCATCCTCCCACTCAGAAATACTCAATCATTGCCGCATTATCAGATGGTCGCCTGGCTGCGAAAGCTGTTCTATTTGCGTTTGCAAATATTGAGTGTGCCACACACACACACACACACACACATACACAGAGACACACAATACTAGGAAAAGCAGAGAGTAGAAGGGGGTAAGTTGGGGGGAAAATACGCGAAATTGCATCTTTTGTGGGGCATAAAAAATGTAAGTGGCATTTGGGTTTTCCTTGCCCCGCTTTGGGTTTTCACTCTGCTCTCTGCATTTTCACGTCATTTGCATTTTATTAAGCTGCGCTCTTAGAGGGGTGAGTGGCAAGGGCTGGCGAGGGGGGTGTTAAATGCTTGCCACATTTGCAAAACAAACTATCAGCGTTTCTCCACTGCGACTCTGCAAAATCAAATGCTGTTTGTGGCAAATGCACCACACTTCCCCATACCACCCTCCCCTCCCCGCCGCTGCAACCCTCCCTGCCCACTGCCCTATATTTTACTTATTGGTATTTGTGGCAAGGATTTGCGGAAGCTGCCGCTTAGTGCTTCTGAGGCCTGTTCGAAAACGTATTTGAATCGCTTTCAGTGGCTCGTTTTACTTTTTTCAGCATTTTCTTTTGGATCGAAAACGGGAAAATGTAAAGAAAAAGCGTTCCGGGAATTGGCCACTACCTCGCAGTCACGTGATGCTCCGAGGCGGGCGCGCCGTGCAACATCCTCTCTTTGTCCACACATCCTTCTTGAGGGGATTGCGCCGTTCCGCCTTGAATTTCATATTTCATGTGATGTGACGTAGTGGAACATTCCTGACGTTTGCCACAACGACAACAGCAACACAGCTGCAACACCAACATAAACAACAACAACATTTGCCAGTCGGCAGCAAGTTAATCTGGACGAAAGAGCAGCAAAAACGGTCAGAAAACGGCAGCTTGTCAAGTGTCGCGCATCGCTCAAAGTGAAAAATAAAAATAACATTTTTGGGAAAAATGAACGTTGCATGTGGTACAGTTTGGCAAGCACTCCAAGTAACTGAGCAATCTATTTCAAGCGTGGGACAAGTTCGCAAGAAGCGTTCAGATTGTTGATGATATCCACTGATGAAACTTTAAAGTCTTTTAAATTATTTGTACTCTTTTCCTAAATTTGTTTTAATATTTTCAATTAGGTTTTCGCTACTACTGCGAGAGAGAGAGGGAGAGAGAGAGAGAGAGAGAGAAAGAGAACTTCTCCTCAGCTCTGCAATCATTTTGGGGAGCGCTGGCCAAAAGTTTGACACGCTCATCAAGTAGATTCGCCGCCGGAGACAACAACAAGCAATGCGTGGGAAAAGGGGACAAGGGGAGAGGGGGAGCAACTGCGGCAGCTGTAGCAGCCACAACCTTGAGGCAGCCACAAGCGCGATGTGCTAAAAATAACAAAGAGGCAGCAATGCTGACGGGGTCCCCAAGGATTTGAAATGGAGCACAGCCTGGCAGCTTGTCCCGGAATAATATGAATTACAACTTGGCTGCCGGCGGTGCGTAATTCGTGTAAGTGCTGAGTCATCCACGGCTTCATGGCCAAAAACACATTTGCTGGCTGCTGGCTGCTGCCAACTGCCAAAACAGGTAAGAAATGTCAGCTTTTTGTTGTTGCTTGCTGCTGTTGCTGCTGGTTGTGTGACAGTTTACAGCTTGCCAAGTTTGAGTTTTACATAAATTTATTTTGCTTAATTCCTTCCTCAGAATTGGTCGACCGCACATTTTGCATAATTCCCATCTCATTACTGGTTTCAGTCTGGAATCGGGGATTTGGATGTCCTTCCAGCCGAGTGGCAAATTGCGGAATTGAGTCTCTCCAAAGACAGTTAAAGTGGAATGGAAATTGGGCTAATTCACAAAAAGTTTGCTTAACAAGAACCACAATTTCAAATCTAATTTTGAACAACTTTAAGTTAGGACTTTGAGCAATTTAAGCAGCGCTTTATCAATTAAATCAAAACTACTACAAAATACTAAAACTTCAATAATAATCAAATATTATTCAGCACAAGTGTTTCCTTATCCCCCACTAAATCCATATTTTATTTAGCTTTTCAGTTATGATTTGAGCTCTGGATTAAAACTGAGATTCAATCAGGAATCGCTAATCTAAATCGAAATTCGAATTCAAGCGGAAATTCAGCACGATTCCAAACTGCCAAACTGCCAAGCGCCATAATTTTGTCAATTTTGATCAGATTTTGTAATATTCAATTTTCTGTCTCCTTCTCTCTCTCTCTCTCTCTCTCTCTCTCTCTCTCTCTCTCTCCTTCTCCCTCATTCTCTCTCATTATGTGGCTTATTTGTATGCCACTCCATGCTTCTCATCTCCATTAGTCATGCTTTGCAGTTTGACAGGCGCTGTCAATTGCTAACAACAACAACAACAACTGCTAACGGCAATCGCATTTCCTGTTCACATTTTTAAATTCTGTTTTCCGCTCTCTACGCGCCTCCTTTACCCTCACTTTCGCTCATTTAGCAGCCGACCTGCTTCAACAGTTTTGCTGCAATTGTCGTTGTTGTTGTTGTTGTTGTTGTTGTTGTAGTTACTGCTATTTTTGAGTTATTTATGCAATTTTCACTTTCTGGCAAGTTGAGCAGTCGAACAAAAAATATGCAAAGTGCAAAAATTTAAAAATGCAAAAGTGCAAATGTTGATTTTCTTCTTTTTTCTGCTCTCCCTTTCTTTCTCTCTCTCTCTCTCTTCATTATGCTAAAACGCATGGCACGCCCCCCCTTGTGTAGCCGGTTTGTCTGGCGTTGGTTTCGTTTTCTGCTTCTTCTTCTTCTTCGTCTCCCATTGAGTTAGCATAGTAAATCACGAGGTTAGTGAGCCATGCCAGCTTGTTGTTGTCGCTACAGTTTGACAGCCCTCACATTGTAACAGCGACTTTCACTGCAGCCTCTCCTCTCTTCTTACACATATCGTGGTCGTCACGTGGTCAATTTTTGGCACAAGCCTCAAACCCACCTTACCCAATACCCAAACCCAAATCCAAACACATTGTAAATTTTGCCAACAATGTTTCCTCATAATGCTTGTCTTAGTCGCGGGTGGGCCGCAACCCCCCACCCCGCCAACTTCCCCCTCCCGCACATACTATTTCGTATGGGTCGCAGCTGCGCCTTTTGTGCCACCTACCTCAACTGCCACAACCACTTCCCCTCCTCCATGCCACCCACTAAAGTGGCAGCTACCTGATTGTTATTTATTGTATTTCGTCTGCTACTTTTGACTCTATCTGGTTAGACATTATGATGGGATGTCGTGGGGGGGTGTATATACACACACGCACACACCAATCCACACACACAAACACGCAATGTGTGGCAGCAGCAGCAGCAGCAGCAGCAGCTGTTGTTGCTCCATAAATCGCATAATGGGCTGCAGCAGTCACCGTCAAACTGTGCGGCAGAGGGCTCATCTGCGTTAGCTGGAAAGGGGGAGTGGCGTCGGTTGCATTGTTGGCTGAAGACCGTTAAAAGAGGCTGCTTACATGCTCGGATAAGCATCCAACCAGCAACAAGACGCAACATTAAAAACAACAACGACAACAACAAAGGAGAAACATTGTCAGTTGCATCTAGTTGGCTGTTTAATGTTGCTTCTTGTTGTTGCCCCAGCGACGCATCAAATTTGTTGCTTATGCGAGGGCACAGTGGGCCAAAAAGCTTTGAATTTAGGGCTGAAATTGTATAATTTAACTCATTTACATTCAAATTCCGTTCAAATTTGAAATAGATAAAAAAAAATATAATCGGGGAATTAAATGATTATTGTTGTCTCCAAGCTTTGCTGCCGCAATCAGTCAATCAATTAAAAGCTTGCTAAGAAACACTTTTCTTTAAGATTTTCCTTTAAAACTCTTCGTTAAACACTTTCTTCAAGACTTTTCTTCGGACATTTCGTAACACTTTCATTTACTCGTCTTACATAATTTTGGAGCCAAAGCTTTGCCTGCCGCATTTGCCACGGTGCACGTTCGTTTGCCTCACGTGGCAGATTTCATAAAGATGATAGCAACAACAACAAGCCGAGCCATTTTCCTTGAAACAACAAACAAACAAGCAACACAAACACAAAATGAACAGCAACATTTTTGGACGTCTGCTTTTTCTTCCACATCTGCTCCAATGTTCATTCTGTGGTTATTTGGACATGCGTCTGCTGTGAAAAAACGCAGTTTTGAGTTTCCACTTCACTTCCAAACCCCCTTGATTATACTCCTCCCCCTCAAGGCACCATCTCAATGGCTGATTAGCTAAGCAAAGCTGAGTCTTCAGTTGGAGCAGTTGGGAAGCTGCGCACACTTGGCCACAATTTTGTTGTTTTCTTGTTGTTGCTTGTTTAACAACCAGATTAGCAGCGACAATAACAACAACAACACAGGCAACACTTACAACTTTTTGTACAACAGCAGCAACAACAATAATAACAATATTAACAACATTTTACACGCGTCGGCGGCGCCTTTTGACCCATTCTGCAAAACATTTTTGTTTATTAGACAAAAAAAAAACAGGCTTTGTTTATTGACAAAGCTTATCACGTGGAGACATTACCACAAAAACAACAACAATAGTTAAAGGGGTTTCTTGCCTTGATAGTACAGCTTTAACCTTGTGAACCCCACCAATCTGTAAATCTTTAGAGCGGCTCTAGAAAAATCAAATTAAAAGTATCTAAAAAATTTGCCGAACTTTGTATTCCAATTTGCGAATTATTTCTCTAGTCAAATAATAACATCATGTATAAAATCATTTTTAACTCAAACTTAAAGTTGAAACCCCAATTCTGACTCGATATCCTTATTAAAATGCTGTACCAAAAGGTTGAACCTGGAATGGTTCCAATCTTTCCAGCACCATAACTTTATCAAAACTGATCAGATTTTGAAAATAGATTCAACTATTTAGTTTCTATTCCAAACTTGTTGAGTAGAAATAGAAGCTATTTGTACATCACGTTCAACAATAAATTGTATCAATCAATCAATCAATCAATCAAATAATCAAATTAAACCCTGGTCATTTTCCAGCTGCTTCTTGCATTATAATTTTGCTCCAGCTTGCAAAATTTTGGGCAACCGGAAACGGAAATTGGTTCAAAAGCTGTCGTTAGCTGCCGTGTGTGTGGGGGGAGGGGGGTGTGGTTGGTGGTAAAGGGTGTGTGTTGGATATGCATTTTGAGTGCTTATGCAAAAAGCTAACGAGTATTTCAGAGCCAGATAATTGCAATGGTCAATGGAAAATCATCTGGATAGGGGTGGGCAAGGGAGTAGGGGGTAATTGTGGTAATAGGGGTTGTGGTGGGGTGTGGGGCGTTTTCCAACACCTTTTCCATCTCTCTCTCTCTCTCTCTCTCTGCCTGGTGCTGTGCTTGTGATCAAATAGGGCGTGAAATTTGAAAAGCTCTGCGTGGCTAAATTTATTCGAGCCAAATTGCAACACACTTTGCTAGCGATGGGGAAGGGGGTTATTAGGGGGTAGGAGAGGTGGGGTCAAGAGGTAGCTTATAAAACTCATTGCATGCCACGTTGCACATTTTCGGTTAACGTTTTTTGAGGCAGGTTGTTTTCATGGCTGGTTTGCGCTTGATTCGAGACTACATTTCTTGTTCCATTTTAAACTTTTGAGTTCAATTTAATTTTTTTATTTCCTGCCTGAAACACCTCAATATCATTTACATAAAAATAAAATAAATGTGGTGTTAGGCTGCTGAAAATATTTAATTTAATTACTTTTAAATAATCATTTCGTTTTTTTTCTATAAGTTTTGATCATATCCTCAAATGGTAAATAATTCTTTACAATTTTGCTAGCCAATCACTCCACATAACCTCAAAATTAGGAAGCCTTTGGGCCGCTAAAGAAATGACAAAAGGAAAAAGAAACAACAACTGCCGTTTCCAACAATGTGGCAAATGGAGGGCAACAAATGTTTTCAAGTGTTTTACGTCGCCCGAAACAATAAGAGCAATCGACCAACAATAGCAACAAGAACAACAACAGATGCGGAAAAGCCTTAAAGTTAAAGCACAAAAACAGTAAAGTGCGCCCAGCTGACCCAGAACTTGTGGGTGACAGAGAGAGAGAAGCAGAGAGACAGGAAGGGGAAACATGTTGACCACTTTGATGTGTTGCGCTCAATGACAAAGCTGACCAACAGCAGCAGCAGCAGTTAACGGTGCGGTGTGGGGTAGGGGTAGCTTTAACAGTTATTTACTTGACCACGCTGTTAATTAACATTGCAGTGACTGGCGGTATTTGTGCGCAGAGCAGCAGCAAATATAAGAGTATCTGCAGTAACAGCTATTCTGCTGACGATTGTGCCTCTCCTGTTAAGGTTCCTGCTAAGCAGTTGAACAATTTTTTCTTAAATTTTGCTTCCGTTTATATATATTATATTTGCATAAATGCAATTAAAGATTTATCGAATATTATTTATTAAGAATTTAATCATAACATTTTCATAATTTTAAATTATATTAAAAATTTAATAAGCTTAATTGTTGCAATTGTTTGAACTACCGCCAAGTGCTGAGAGATGAACACAACTTAACAGCTTTTATGTATGGTATCTAAAAATAGTTCATGCCTCCTTAGCCTACACAGTTGTTTATTTGAGCACGCTGTTAGTTAACATAGCATATCCTCAGCTAGACTCGAGTTATTTGTGTGTAGAGCAGCAAATATAAGAGCTGCAAAGAGAGCAAGCACTCAAACAGCGACGTCAGGTAGCAAAACAGCAATGTTGCTTTTTTTAACGGTGAAGAGTATGCTGGAGGTTAACATAAAGGAGAGCACTTAAGTGCGCGCAATACTCATAAAGATAGTTTCTGATTTGCTCCGCATTATTCATCGATTAACCGCCACATATCAAACCAATTTATCGCTCTCCGCCGCTGAAATGAAAACAAAATATTGTACGCGAAAGAAGAAGAGAAAGCGAAGAAAATCTAATACAATTTTGTCGCTGAGTTTTGTCATTTAAAATACTCAAAGTGGTATTTTTTGCTTTGATCTGCAGTATTTATCACTGGCAATCATAAATACTCAGAATGGCCTTTTGCTCTGCAGTATTTATCGACACACAAAAATAGTTATCGCTCTTTGCAGCTAAAAACAAAACAAGCAATTTTGATACAATATTCCGTGCAGCAAAACAACCGCAAATCATGGAGAAGGCGAAGAAAAAGAAATACGCCGTAGTTTTCCGATGTGCGGTGCCCAAGTGCACGTATGCCAGTCAGCGTTACTACAATTTGCAGCGCCACAAAAAGGTGCACGAGAAAATGCGGTGGCGCTCGAAGCGTTTTCCCTGTCCCTGTTGCGTCTATGCGGGCACAACGCGGGCGCATCTTCGTCGCCACATGGGCATCAAGCATCCCACGGTGCAGATTAATCCCGCTGATCTCAAGGCTTTGTCTTTTGAGCATTTCGCCGATGAGGAAAGGGACGAGGAGGAGGAGGAATTAAAGCAAAATGGGCAAATGGAGCAGGAAAAGGAACTGGAGCTGGAGGAGGCTGAGGAGGAGCTGAAGCAGGAGGAGGAGCTGCAGCTGAGGCAGGACGAACAGCAGCAAGAGCACCTGGAGCAACAGCAAAAGTCGCTGCAATTGTTGATCAATGGTCCGGTGACCGTGCTGGAAATGGTGACGCCTCGAAGTCGAGAATCGTCGGAACTTTTGCCAGGTGAAATTTACCCCGAATACACCTTGGAGGGAGAAGCATTTCGGCTAATCCCTGTGGCTCTGTTGCCGCCAGAAGTTGCAGCAAAGGATCTCTAATGTAGAGGATGTATAATGGGTAAATATTCGTCACATATTGTAATACAGCTGCGGTCAAAATGATAGCACCCTCTTAACATTTTATCTTTTGAATCAAACAAAAGCAACACATTCGTTCTGAAAAAGTTTGAAATGTTGATTTGATTATGTATTTCATTTCAATTAAATTCCAATTGTGTTGCAGGGTACGTGGAAGTCGGTCTAATTCATAGGCACAGGCTGCAGTTCCCAGTTTGGGTTCAGTTCGGAGTTGCAATTTAAAAATGGCTTCAGCAAAAAAAAAGCCATCGAATAATTTTATTAATAAATATCATCTAAGTGTCTATTGGTACATATGATAATTAATTGTGAGTCGATCAGCGATACTCGATCTTCGAAGTAGATCGATAAGTAGCTGTATAAAAAAAGTTCTTTATTTGATTTAGTTAATAGAAAAACTGAAATTGAAGAGAACGATTTCTTAGTTGGTAAATTCAGTTCTTAATCCTTTTTTTACTTTTGTAAAAATGTTTTGCAGTTTTATTTATAATCGTATGTCTATATGCATATTTCCTAAAAGTACAATAAGTAGAATATATTATCCACTTTGATGTCAATTAAACTTAATTGTATAATAACTTAAGGGGTACATTTAAAAAAAAAACTGTGCCTTTGTAAAAATTAACAGTAAGCTCAATTTAACTAAGATAAATAAATAAGACAAATCACAAGTACATGTATACTTTAATTTTATTTGAATTTCATAAATATTTTCTGAATTCTTTGTTAATAACACTAAAATTCAACGGGAAACATAAGTTAAATCACATTACAGCTGCAGAGCTGTTTGATGCTCTTTAGCGTCACACAAGAGAGTCACGAGCACACACTGTTACAGCGACTGTTAAGCAATGCCATTTTGAGTTTAACAGTTATCATTCGCGCACCTTGCGCTCGCGCTGTTATAAGAGTTGGTGCCGTTTTAGTCTGCATACGACTTCGACTTGGTACGGTTGGTGTTCGCGCGTCGCGCTACTACAGACGTGTGTGCGAGCGAAACGGCATTACAAAAATATAGAGTGGGCGTGCAAATGGAAAACGACATAACGGTGCATTAATTCCAATGCAAGCGAAGTATTTCATTTGAAATCTGAGAATGGCGAATTACGAATTTAGTCAATTTTGATGTTAAATTAAAAAAAATTAATAAATAAATAAAAAGCAACAGCAAATACAAAAAAGTGAAGTGCAAAAACAAAAACCGGTTCAACTCTGCAGCCAGCAACAACAACAACAGCAGCAGCAAGCAAAGCAAACCAAAAGCAGCAAAAGAATTTTTGCGTTGCTCTCAGCAGCAGTTTTGTGTCTGCGTGTGCCTGTGTCACTCTCTTAAGCCCCCCTCCCCCCTCAAAAAAAAAGTGAAGAGAGGCAAAGAAAAGGAGAAAAAGGAAAAAATCAGTTGGAATATTTTGTTGCCGGCAAATTTTTGCCTCAATTTGTGTTTTGTTGTTTTTAAACCTGTTCAACAACAAAAGCAACAACAACATCAAAAATAAAATAAAATAAAGTGGCACAAGTGAAAATTCCTGCGTTGTCTCTGTGTGTGTGTTATTTTTTTGACAGTCGTCGCTTGACCAAAAGTGAAAATCAATTTGCTGAGTTTGCGCGGCCCATACAAAGAGAGCTAGCGAGAGAGGGAGAGAAGTAAACGAAAGTAAATTTCGTCCTTTTTATTTTGGGGGCCCAGGCGAGAACTTAACGAAACAACTAACGACAACAACAAAAGGAGCAGCAGCCAAAAAGTAAACAAATTGCCGCAAAAGCAGCGGCAAAATACAACAACAACTACATATAAAAAGGTCAGTATTCGCCTAGTATAAGATTTTAACTACTACCCAGAAGTACGTATAAGTGTGTATGTGTGAAGGAATGAGAAGATCTAAGCAAGTTATAAGGCACTAATACACATATGTGTGTATGTTTATTGGAAGTAATAAGAGGATCTGTGGAAGCTGTCTACTTATTATAACACTTTGGCTAGTATAGTTGCGTGCAATATTGGAAGAAGTGAGAGAATCTAAAGGAAAGCTGGCATAACATTATAAGACGGTAACTAACACAGATATAGGGAAACTGAAACATTATAAAACTTTGAGATGATCTGTGAAAATCTGGCTAAAATGATAAGATTTGTACGTGTGTTGGAAGGAACGAGAAGTCTGGGAAAGCTGACTATTATAACAACCGGAAGAATCTATGGATGGCTAAAAGCTGACACATTATTTGCAGTTATTGCAGCTATTCCATTATTATTATTTTCCGTTATTCCAATCAAAATGCGCTCATTCAATTTATATGTTGCTTCCAGTTCTTCTTTTGCCTTATCGCATCTTATTTATTATTATTTTACAGCTCTTCTCAATGGGCGACCTTCACTTTTAAGCGATAGCATTTTTTAATTGATAGCGCCTAGAAATAAAAGTTAAACTCGTCAATTACGAATTAACTAAAAATGTGTAGATTTTAAATATGGCCTCGACTTGCATAACTGGAAAATTGTTAAATTATTTGCGTGCTTGTTGAGCATGAAATGTGTATGTATGTGTTTATTTTTATTGTTGTTATTCTCGTTCTCGTTGTTGATTTTCTTATCAGACGGACGACGGTAGGCATTAATTGATTTTATGCACGTAATTACAGCTTCACGCTGGAATGTTTGGCTTGTTTCACGTACTGCTTTCGACTGGAAGCGTGCGGGCGAGAGAACAAATCAAAGTAGATCAGTTCTCGACTAAAGTGTGAGAGAGAGAGCAGATCAGATCAGATCACATTGCCTTTCAGCAATATGTGCACAAAATTTAACCAGTTCTTTTAAATTTATTAAATATTGTAAAATATATTTACCCACGTTTACACATTTATTTGGCCCACATAATGACTATTTTTGTTTTGATTTTGCTCAATAATTTTTTTTTGTGCATTTCACCAAATTTGCATAAATTGATTATTACAACAACAAACATATGGAATGGAAAAAATAGACTTTTATGGTCAGACGCGTAAAAACAGCAATTTTTTGATTTATTTAATGAGCAAAAATTGTCGGCCGTAGGCGGCAAAAAAAAAGATATGTCGGAGATCTATGATTTGGCTTGAAGTTTGGCTCTTTTTTTGTTGTTGGTTTACAAATTGAAAGCAATTTTCAGCGCTGTGTTTTTTGTTTGTTTTTGGTTTTGGGTCAATTAAATTAGACGAAACGCGAAGTTGTCGAAATAAATAACAACCGAATATGGCTTGTTTTGATTTATTGCTCCATTAGTATAACTGTATAAAAATGTGATTTCGAGGAATGTATTTCAGCGTGTGTTAAGTGACAATTGATTTAACTGGAAGTCAGCAATTAAATTCCAAGCCGGCTCAAATTTCTCAGTT
Organism: Drosophila picticornis; assembly: GCA_035043845.1. NCBI lineage: Eukaryota > Metazoa > Arthropoda > Insecta > Diptera > Drosophilidae > Drosophila > Drosophila picticornis. The sequence goes on along the minus strand of JAWNMR010000493.1, from coordinate 953,078 downwards.
GTTGGAAATAAATTAAATAAATATGAGGATTTTGTTTTTCTTTTTAATATTCTTGCTAATATTTATATAGAATATTTAATATTTGGGCTTTTGCTCAAGAAACATCCAAAAGGAAAGAAACCCGCACAAATTATACACACACACCTAAACACACACTTACACTCAAATTTAGCCCTGCCAAACAACAACAAATAACAAAAAGGAAAATCGATTTAAAACAGATGATTTGAGCACCAGGAGCAAATCGTTCTCTCTCTTTCTCTTTCGCTTACTCTCCCCCTTTCTCACTCGCTCTCACCCAGATATGTATGCGTAGCTTCTTCTTGTTTTTCTTTTCTTTATAGGCACTTAAGGACGAGAGAGAGAGAGAGAAAGAGACAGACTCACTCAGCATTCGTCCCTCAGTTGTCCTTTCTCACAGACCCCCCTCGCTCTCTCCTCCCGTTTCCCCCTCCTCATTTGATGCTTTCTCTTGCCTATCTCTGTTTTTTTTTGGCAAATTTTCGCCAACAGCTGTGAACGTATTTTGAAAACTGGAATGTGCCTGGAAGGCCGAAGGCGGAATGGACGAGGAGACTGGGGGCGTTTAATGAGCAAGTGACTAGTACTTCTATTTAGCTAGCAAATCCTTTTGACTAGTTTTGCACTCTTTTTGCCGCTGTCTCTCGCTCTCTCTCTCTCTCTCTCTCTCTCTCTCTCGGTGCTCTTTCTTTAATTGAACTGTCAGACACATAGTTTATTGGCCTATTGTCCATTTGTTAATATATATATAAAGGGCAAACAGTGCCTGCTGCCAGTTTGCTGCAGTGATAGCTGCAGATAAGAATATATGTTGCCACGAGTCAAGGCTTATGTTGCCCTATTATCTGCTCCATTTTACCTTGCCACCTTGCCACCAAATTGATGATGCTGCCAAGCAGTAAAAGATGAGCTGATTTATGAGTAAACCAAAACAGAAGAGAAAGAGAATCATAAAAGAGCATTCACAGAAAGAGATAAAAAGGTGGACCTTTAACGGTATGTGAACAAGGATAATGATGTGGACTGTCTAGAGCCATAAGGGGGTGGGAGGGAGAGTCTCTTTTCACCCTCCACCAAACTTAAACAACTGTTGTCTAAAAGTTGATAAAAGTATTTGCTTTATTAAAAATTAAAAACCCAATAAGAAGAGAATCGTTGAGAAAACTGGCTTATAACTTTAACTTTGGCTTTGAGCCGCTTGTTTTTCTATTGTTCCAAAAAAATCAATAAATCTTCGAACCAATTTCCCAGGCTTAAGCAAAAACAAATAAAAGCGAACAGAAATTTAAGGAAAATTCACCAGGTTACCTTCTCTCACCCCTAACAGGCCATTAGCTGTGATTTCACTGCATAATGCAATTAAAAAATACTCAAATGTATGCTTTGTTTTTCTTTTTATTTAATTTTTTGCTGTCGCTGCTTCCTCTTCTTTTTCTCGCTTAACCAACGCAAGAAAAAAGAAAAATCAATAAGGGAAATATGTGGAAAAAACGACCACAATGTGCAGCGAGAAGAAGAAGCAGAAGCAGAGAAGGAAGAACAAACAACAACTACAACAATAGCAAGCAGGGAAAATTAATGAAAATGCGAAAATATGACAGACTAAAATATACCCTAGTCCTCTCGTAGCTAAATATTATTATTTATATAAAAGTATTAGGAAGCTGTGCAAATATATGTTTAATGTTTAAATTTAGTTCAATTTGATTGATAACTGCGCTCGTTTTGTGCATATCGATAAAAATCGCCACATTTTAATCGACTCTGACATCGATACACCCTTTACTTTTGCTTACTGTATAGGGTATTAAAATCAATTTGGCACAAGGATAATGCCTAGCAAATGTGGGCGTAATATATGTGTGTGGGAGTGGCAAGTTGTAAATGATGCACACAGAAGCAACAAGCTTTTGCATTATGAATGAGAAATGTGAAATGCAAAATGAAAAATGTAAAACACTACATTTCTTAATAATAATAATGCTGGTACACTGAAAAAAAAACAGCAGATGACCTTTGTAGCAAGCATCGCACCCAGTTCCAAATACACATTAAGAGAACACTTGTTGAAATATATGCCCGATATAATTCAGAACTCGAATACTTTGCTCTCTTAAAGTCAAAAACCGAATAGCAGGCATAAAATGTAAACCATCATTAATGTTGCCAGCTGACTGAGATGCTATCGTCCTTCTTTGTATACCCTATAGCTTAGCTTAAATGGGGTGGCTTGAAGACTATATACAATATAGAGCAGAGAACCCAGTAATTTAACAGGCATTGATCGCATTTGAGTATGTACAACTTTTCAAAAGGGAAATTTGGTAATTAAACTGAAAGAATATATTTAACAGCTACTAGCAGGGTATGCCTTAGTCATGCTCACTTGTTTTCTTTCATATAATAAGTCTCTCTCACTCTTTCATTCCTATAGTGAATCAATTATCAGTTAACGACACTTACTAATGACTTGATCAAAAAAAAAAAATATATAAAACTTCAGGCCGGATCACTTTTTAGCAGGGTGATTCAGTTAAATTCTGTTATTTTTGCGATAAGCTTCTGCTTCGGTTATTTTTTTTTTTACAGCTCATTGAAGGAAATTTTTATCTCGTTTTCTTTGTGTTTTGCTTTAATTTTTGCAATACAGATTGCATTTGGTACATATATATATTTATATTTGTATATTCGGAATAAAGAAGCTTATCAAATTAGTACTCGCAACTTTAAGTTATACAACAGCCTTAAAATGTAAATATATATGCATACTTATCTCTGGTTGAGTTTTTTGCAAACACGCGCGCATTTTTTATGTGCAAATTTTGTTGCAACTTGTTTTTAATACCCAAAAAAGTTTCAGTTACAAAATTCTCATTCTAATTTGCGGTTTGTTCTTTTTCCCCTCTTTTTTCGCCTATTTGTAACTTGATTATTTATTTAATTTATTTGTGTGCTTGTGGCACAAACATAAAATATTTTCGTACCACAACAAAATGTGGCTGCCGTTTTTTGCACATTTTCAGTCTACCTCTGAAATTTTATATATTAAAATTGCAAATGCTATTAAAAAAAACGTATGCTACATTTAAGAACTAAAATGCGAAAAACACTGTTGTGAATTAATTGTAAATGGTTATTATTATTATTATTATTGTTATTATTATTATGGTTATTGTTAGGAAAAAAAAAATCTAGTTTACTTACCTCATTAAAAGGCCGCTGAAATGACAAATCAGCGTTTTCATTAGCATAAAACGAAAGGAGTTCCCTTATTTCTGCCACAACACGCCAACCAACAAATCAAGTTATAATGAGTTAGAGCGGGTAAGAGAGCTCGACGGGTAGATATCCTGTAAACAGCCCTTAAATATAAAATAAAATGATCTGATTGTGCCTTGAGGATTCTTTCTTTTCGCAATTTAAAAAAAAAAAAATAAATATTCAACAAGATTGGCTTATTCTTAGAGACTGACAGATGGACATGGCTAGATCGACTAGGGCGGTGTCGGTCGTAGATACTTCCCTCTGCATGTTATATACTTTCTCAGAAGTTCATCACACCTTTTCCCTATACTTCCAAAGGGCTTGGGGTGTACTCAAAAAGGGGAGCTGAATAAAGATTGCGCTTAGTAGGGTGACTAAAATAAAGAAAGGAAGGGGAAGGGGAAGGTGTTGCCGTTAGATTTTGAAGCACGCAATGCGTTAATATATTATATGTATATATAACAAGCTTTAAGCCAAGTCATGCAAAAGTTGGCCAAGTTCTATAGGCCAACGTAGGGATTATGAGAGGGCTTAAGCTGCCAACTGAAACCAGTCGAGTTAAGTTTCTTTGCTAAGTTTTGTGTTTGTTGTGTTGGCAGATTAAATTAAAGAGTATTTAATTTACTTTGAATAAACTAAATTGATGCTCAAAATAAGTACAAGAAGGGGAAAAGGGATAAATAATTCAATTTGGTATTTAATATTAAGAAAAAAAATGAAAAAGACAACAAAAATAAAAAAACCCACAATGAAATTTACAAAACCACAAGAAAAAACAATAATTATACTAATATTTTCTCGTATTTTCATTTCCGTTGGCCAAGTGCAGCTAAATTACGTTAATTGCCTGAATAGGGCCCCACAAAGAAAGCCCTGTTAAGAAAATAGCAACAAATTGTGGCGTTACATAAAACTTGATGATGAATTTTCTGCTGCCAGCAAAGCTTTCAATTTAGTTTAGAAAGTAAACAAAAACCCGAAAAATGACATTGAATTAAACATCAAATGCAAAAAAGAAATAAAAAAACGAAACGAACACAAAAAAAAGGGAAGCGTTCCAAGAAATTAAATGAAATGGAAAACAAAATCAATGGCAAAAAAAATGAAAGCGAAGCGCGCTCGCAGATGCATTGGAATTTCAATTTGGGGAGTGGCCTGATGTTTGATGCTTTTTGACCAAGTGACAGACTGACAGAGTAGGGGTATTAAAGATGGATGGCACTTGGGGTATTCAGGGGACAACAACCACAGAATGTGAAGGACGCTTGCGAAATTTCTTGGACGGTTCAACAAAAAACCCACTTAAATCTAATGACTACGGGCACAAATGAACAAACATGAAATCTCAAAATAAGGCAAGTCGAACCTGAGATACACTGCAAATACCCTATGAAAGGTTTTTGCGATTGCTCCTAAGAAAGCAATGAGATAGAGGTGTCTGACTTGGCTAGTTTTTTGTACAAATGTGAGAAGCCTTGGGTTTTCGCTAGATATATTCTATTTCAGCTATAAATAGAGAATACATGTAATTTAAGGGCTCTGAGTGTTCTCCTCCCATTCCTGAAGAAAAATAATAGCACCCTATCCGTAAGGGTATACGAATCGGAATGAATTTTTGATGGAACAAAAGCCGCTTGCGGAATGGCACCCAAAAACAGAAATTGGCTTAAATATTTTATGCGGCAAACTTGTCAAAAAATTGGCACAAAAGCGATCAAAAAATTGGGCAAGCTGACAAATGATAAACACTATGCAAGAAAATAGGGGAAATCTGTTTAAAACGTGTTGTTAAAGAAAAGCAGAAACTGATCAAGAAGAAAGAGGTCAGGCAACATTCGAACAGATAAGGACGATGAAGAAAAGGAAGACAAGGATGAAGCTGAAGCGAAGACGAAAAGGAAGAGGGACAATTAGGCAATCATTTAATCAATCAGTCAAACAATATAACACTCAACGAGTCACAAGCAACGCTAAAGAATATTTGATTAAAAAATATTATTAAATACATAAAAACATCAATAAAACAAATGAAGAAATAGTTACAAAAATTTTGGTGTTTAGAATCATGTTGTCTAGTGAAGAAAATCAATTGAGAATAAGGAGAACAGGCAACAGTAGATGAAGAGGAAGATAGAAATGAAGTAAAATATGAAGACTTAAACTTATTTTCACGCTGGTTTTGCGACACACATAGCTATGCGACATTCTATCAATCAATCTATCAATATACTAATCAAGAGTCACATAGAGAGAAACTTTGATCGATGCCCAACAAGAGCAAAGGCAATGAAATTTAATAAGTGCCTCCTCAAAAAGCTTCCGCATTGTGTGAGCAGAACTTTGCCAAGAAAGATGCCAAAGATTGAAGCGATTGAAGAGATGAGAAAGATAGAAATAGAAAACCCGTTTGTTGCCAACAACTAATAAAAAAAAAATACATTGCTAATAGAATATTAAAGGCCTACAGCTGCAGAGAAAAAAACAGGGGCGTGGCAGAGACAGGGAGTTGGTCGTGGTTCGGTTAGAAAAAAATACAAACAGTTAAAACAGTTAGCCAACTAACTGTAATCAATCAGTTAATGATGGGGGCAGGTGGAGTTTAATTAAAAGGTAAGACTACTAAGCATAATCGTATTTTTCACAAAATTAAACAACAAATTGCGTAATTCGCAGCTGCAAGCAAAAAAGGGTGTTGTGGAGTGAATTGGAGAGGGGTATTGGTAACACACACTCAATGCCCGTCAAACTGTAAGCGAGTCTACTTTTGAGTCTACTGTCTGCCTTTGGGCGCCTAACCAATTATTTTGCAGCTCATTTGTTCAAACAGAAAATTTTCCACAACCGAAATCAAGTTAAAAATCACATTCGAAATTGGTTTTCAGTTTTATGTTTATTTTCTTGAGTCTGTGGCAAATTATGAAAAACCAAATTTACGGTTGTTGTTGTTGCTGTTTACATTGAAATGCCAGACAGACGACAAGTGTATGTGCTTTGTGTGTGTGTATCTACACTCAGAAAAAGATCGTCAACTATTGGAAAGTAAATTTCTAAAATTTCAGGAAAGGTTAGAAAATAGGGGGTTTTCTGCTTTTTAGAAAGGATTTCCTTAATGATAGAAAAAATCGCCATATTTTTGGGATTATTGATTCAGGGCAAGCCCATCTAATTTTTGAAATGGTTATTCTAATATTTAGAAATTATTTACAAAATCAAGAACCTCTATTTGGGCGATATTGTTTCTGAGTGTATGATATCTAAGTATCTATGAATAACACACAAATGCCGGTGGGCAGTTTTTTGGGCCCAGAAGACGCTGAAACAGCACCAAGGGGCATATTTGTATACACACACACACACACACATACACACACACACACACACACACATACACACACACACACACACAGATAGACACACAAAGCGGTACGCGTACACACTCGCACATACTCGCATTAAAATGCAAATCACGCCGTTGGTGCTGGCAATTTGAGCCCGGCCAACAGCTAACATCTAACAGCCAACATATATATTACTTGTGCGAGACACAGTTGCACAAATACAACAACAACAAAATATACTTTAAGGCACATAATTATGTGTGTGTCTGTTGTACACACACATCTGCAACAAGCCTGCGGCTTTCAACGTGTAGTCTGATTATGCGTTCAGAGCTGCCTCGAAGGAGCTGTTTAATATCTTTTCTGTATCTATGAAGTAAAACATCCGGTTAACTTTTATCTCTCTTCGAAAAACAATAAAATGAATTGTTCGACGCTCTTTTGATTAATGTGCCCCATAAACTTAAGTTCTAATACAAATTTGTGTGTGTGAGTGTGTGTATCTGTGTGTATTTTATTTGTCTCTTTTCCCAAGAGTAAACGACAAGTGCGTCAAAATCATCAAACAAAAGCGCAAATGAATAAATGAATACAGCCAGTACCAACAGCAAAAGAAGTCTTCTCTTCATCATCATCATCATCATCATTATAATCACTCGTTGGTTGAAATGGGCCTCAAATATTTGCCTAAGCGGCGTGGTACACAGAAAAGATGAAAAAAAAAAGTTTTACAAAATTGTAGGCCTGAGAGCAACCTCTGCTGCTGAGGGCAGTTTAACAAGTGCCCAAAAATGGAGAAAAATTAAATGCATTTTAAACTGCTAACAGATTAATCTTATAACAGCTATAATTATACCATTTATGATTATATTAATCAATTTAGTTGGTAAATTATGGTTTAAAGTAGGCACGAGGCATCAATTGAGCTGAGCAGAGGCACCATACCACGTCTCTGTCAAGCTAAATAGTTTCTGGCTTGTCTTTTTCAATGTTATAAAATTTAATTCGAATCTTTAATTTTAAACTTGTGTTATTAAAACCAATAAAATCAAGAAATAATTATCAATACAAAATGTATACTGAAGTGAACAATTTGTGCTGCTAACGCGGATAATTCAATTTGTTTGTGTAGCATTTAGCTGGCAAACTTTGTTGTTACTTGGAAATTTGAGAGTTCGATACTAATAACACATTATTATGCATCATTTGACTCTTGGCTTATTGTTCTTGTTCAAGTTGAAGCAGCTGCTAATGTATGCAGCTCACGCATAGTTCTTAAGCTGCCCTCGCACGTGTAATGCGTCTCTATTCATCATGCATATAAAAGTACACACATATATTTTGTAAATGTTGTTGTTGCTGCTGCTGTTGTTGAGGCACTCAGCAATTCAAAATGGCTGCCAGAAAATGAAATCGAAAAGCAAGCAAAAGCAGCAGGAATCCAAATAACAACAAATAATAGCCTTGGAGTGTGAGTTCTATTTCTACAACTAGGCGCCAGAGCTCCGAGAAAGACTCCCTTTTCTGCTTTTCAGCGAATTTGAGACGCAAGCGCAAAAAACAAAACACCAACTAAATAAACACTCAACCAAAAAAAAAAAAACAAATTAAATAAAAAAAAACAGAAAACAACTGCGAATTTTATTTCAGTTGACGAAACAAAAAACTGGTTGCAAAATAAATATATATATTGAAAGCAATACTTGTATCTATATGTTTTTTATTTATACATATGACTAAGAAACTTTATATTGTTGTTTATTTTTTTTTTGACATAAATGCGACTTGGCCTGGCCTTTTATTGATTAATCTTTTGGTAGCTAATAGCTCTTGTAGGCGTTGCACAAATTTTCAATAACTCCTTTAAAGGCAGAGAGTTGTTGTTGTTGTACTTAATGAGTTTGTTGCTACACATCAAAATAATAATAATAATAATGTCGACAATTAAAGTTAGCTATATAATTATTTAATATGATTGTTTTGATAGATTTGCGACACTTGATTGATGTCTGAGAGCAGACAGCTTTGTGTCAGCATTGCGCAGAGTTGTCACCCTTTCTTTTTTCTAGTATTGATTTTAATGCGATCGCCACGAAATCTTAATCAAAACAATTAACGCTTTGAAGTCGTAAGAAGAAACAAGCTCGTAAAATGTTGGGCTTTAACTCAAAAAAAAAAACTACAAAAAAAAAAAACGGGCAAGAAAACAACTTTCCTAAAGGTCGGTAACCGGTTTTTTTTTTTTTTGTGTTTGGCACGTCAAGCAGGGCAGCATTCTTTTTCTTCTCTTATTTTCTTTAGTTGAAATCAATTTTGAGTGCTTCAGCGTTTTACACACGTAATGATAGTGCGTAATGTGTTCTTTTGGGCCATTAGAAGAAACCGTTTTCGTGCTTAGCGCCTCGCTTACTACATCTACAAGTACCGTTACACACAACATTTAATGACAACACACCTTGTGTGTGTGTGTATGTGCTTAATGTGCGACAAGTGTTCCAATTGATGCACAGACAGCGGGTCAGACAGATGGACAGACATCTGTCTGTGCAGCCAAATTGAATTTGCGTTTGGCAAGTTGAATGAACCTGAAAAGGTCTCTCGCCTCGCCAGATTGTCGCATTGCATATCATCATTTTTTTTCCCTTTTTTTTTTATTGTTTTGCTTAACGACCTTCCATTATCAATGTACCAAAATTTCAGACATCGAACTTGCTGACGAATTCGATTTTTGATTAAACAAAACAGACGCAAATTGTATGATTGCCAATTTGTTTTTTGTTGGTTTAGGTCTATCAATATTAATAACGCCATAATTTGAATAAAAATAATTTAATAAATTAAAATATGCATTTAAAAGCCTGGTGAGAGAGCTCAACTGGCAGATACCCACAACCCAGCAGTTAAATAATGCTAAAATAACTTTTGGTTAACAAAATCTGTGTGTCTGTGTGTATTATATATAAATTTGAAGACTAAGGAGAGGTCAAATTATGATTGTAGAGCTTTGGTTTATCCTCAAGCTCTGTTTTCAGCAAAAAAAAAAGTTATCCAAATCGAAATGCATTAAGTTGCGAAAGAGAAAATCGATTAAATTGTTTTAATTGCACTTGTAACCGCCTGCAGAGGTGAGAAAAGTAATTAATAATTTTTTTTTATTTTCGCAGACATTTTTTTTATGTACTACAATCGAAATATATTGCAATTTCGAAATATTTTTGTGTGGATCTGAAAACAGGGCTTTAATTTGTAAGACAGCTGTTCCTTTGTTTCTTTATTTAATTTAGCTACTTGCAAGGGTTGTGTTGCCTCAACAAAAGCACTTCTTTTTTGCTTACTTGTCCCATTTACCTTTCTCTTTGTCTTGTTTGTATATTTAGCACACATTTTCTGTCTCGCACTTCAGCTCTACTTCTACTTCTTTTTGGTTAGTTCTAACTCATTCCACAATCGAACTTTTTGTGTTTTTTGCTTTCGTTTCTCATTGTTGTAACTCCTTTTTAAAATTTCAATTCATTTCTCACGCAGCGTAAGTACATTTTTTCTTTCTTATGATTTATTGTGTTTATTTTTATTTTTATTTTTAGCTTTTATTAACATTCTTGGTATCTCGCTTTCTGCCTCAGCTGCCGACTGCCACCTCACCTGCTTCTTTTGGGTGTTTTTTCTGTTTTTGCATATTGTGCACATTTTGTTTGCTGCTTTCCCAGTTTTTCCTGCTTAAAGAGACAGTTTTTTTTTATATTTTTTGTATGGGTTTCGTTTTCTTTTCTATATCTGTATTTGTATTTATATTTTTTATTGTGTGCTTTGAGTCTTGGGTATTTTTGTTTGGGCTCAGCTGGTGGCATATCTGCTTTGGCTTTGATGGCTCAGCATTTAAAATTCGTTTTATATTGAAATTCATTTTTAGTTATTTATGCTTCAAGCTGCGCTTTTTCTCCCTCTCTCTCTCTCTCTCTCCTTTTTCTTTCTTTCCTCACCCCTCACTCGCTTCAAAAATAATAATAATAATGGATCGCTGATTGGCGGCCATGAGCAGAAGAGGCTTTCAAGTGTTTTTTGTCTCTCTCGTTTTTTGTCTCTTTTGTCTCGAATTTAGTCGTTGTCCATTTCGAGGTTATTTGATATCTTTTTGACGCTTATGCAACTGTATAAATGTATAATTAAGTTTGGCATGCAGCAAGGATTTTCGTTTGAAATTGCAGCTGTATTTAAAAAAACAAGTGCTGATTTGCCCCAATGTGATTATGCAATAAATTATAATAAACTAACTAAAAGTCGAACAGACGTCCCGGCTTCATTCAATTGTGGAGATTGCATAATTATGTCGATATGGCAATTTGTTGTGCGTTTGACTTTGCATTAATTAAAATTGACAGCTGCTTGATAAACTGAAAATCGGAAAAAACCGGAGAAAAACTTACTACACATTTATTATATGCTTGAAAAGTTGCCTCAAGTGAAGGCAGCAGTCGATGCAGATGACGATGTTGATGGTGAATGTGGAGCAGGGGAAAAAGGGGGACGAGTGGAGTGGATAGGGAAAGAGGTTTGTGGAAAGAGTTGAAAAATAATTATACACACATTTATGTAGTATGAGTGGCTTAAGTGGCTGGCCTCAGGTTCTTTAAAACGCCGTGAAATGGGAAATGGAAATAGGAAAGGCCTTTAACCTTGCGTGAGAACGAAAGAAGAAAAAAATAAATGGGTTGCAGCCCGAATGCAGAATGCCTTCAAAAAATCTACATGCTTAAAAAGAAAACCATAAATTTATATACAAATGTATTTTTACAAGTACTTATGAGCTTGTAGTAGTTGGCCTGACTTTTAGCTGTGAAAAATTTACATTTGTGCTTGAGTTAAAATGATTCAATTTTAAATATAAGCAAACGCAAATGAACCATTAACATTAGTTGAAAGGATACTCAAACGTTGTCAACAGGCGGAAGTAAGTAACTCCGATCCTATAAGGTATATATATATATATTCATAGTCAACATTAACCAAACATTTAAACTACACATGTTTTTTATAACTCAAAGTGTAACAAATTAAGATATTTTCAGGCTTAAATGCAGAATTCTGTACTGATATGATGAGTTCATATGCCCCGAGATGGGATAATTTTTGGGGTGAATTAGGAATGTAAATTCGCATAATTCATAAGCACATCAAGTTATCTCATTTAACCGATAACAGGGTAGCTGCTAGTCTAGCATTTTAACATGTTGCCATAAAGTTTATTATGATGTTGTAGCGAATCAAGACTGTAATCAGTTTTGAAGGATTACAACACTCAACAATAAGTTCACAATTTTTTTCCTATCATGCAAAAATACTTCGGCCAAGTGAATGTGAATGTGAATGTAGATGTGAGTGCACTCGAGTGTTGTTTGAAAATACGTCGAGCAATCAGCAATCAACAAATTGAACACAGACCAAGTATCGGAGTCTATATATAACAATAATAATTGTCAGAGCCAAAAGTACTTGCCAATTAACACGACACTCGCTCCTCGTTGTTGTTGTTCTGTGTGTTTTTGAAGTTGCAAGTGAGTTGAAGACGCAGTCTAAATCGGTATCTGTATCTGGCTGTGCATCTAAATCTGGTTGAGCAATGCTCAGATGCAGATGCAGAAATGAAACTCGCTCAAGTTTAGACGTGCATGTGTGGGCTCATTTACAACTCACTTTGTGGATTTGGCTTGGTTGCAGCTCGCCCACATCTCAAACTCCAGAGGGACACACGCTAAGAGAAAGAGAGGGAAGGAGAGAGAGGGAGGGAGGCAGAGAGACAGAGAGAGGGAGAGTTGAACAAACAACTGCGGCCTCCAAGCCACATCCACATAAACAAAAAACGTAGCTCTGAAGTGTCGACATGAAGTCTGACGATTGCAAATGCCTTGAAGGCGCTTTTTGATCGCTGCTATACCCAGCAACGGGTAAGAAGAGTATACTGAAGTTGTGCAGAAGAATGTAACAGGCAGAAGAAAGCATAAACACCTTCTTTTTATTAAGATCGGTTAAGAAATCTCGACTCTATTTATTGAAGAAAGTACTATTATTAAACCTACTTTGAATTGTAGGGTATCTGCTCACCGAGTGTACTGGACTAACGCTGGCTTGCTTGTTGCTTGTTGTGGTTGTTGTAGCTGCAACAAATATGTGTGTGTAGCACTTATTGGGCGCAAGATATCTCTCGATCAGCTTTTGCGTTATGAAATCGCACTTCAAAATAGTTGCTATTTGGTATGATTGCTTGTTTGTTTGTTTGTTTTTTTGTTTATTGGTTTGTTGGCCAACAAACAACTTGAGAACGACCCACTGGCCGCATCTGCATCTGTCTGCTGTCTGCTGTCTGCTGTCTGTTGTCTGCTAGTGTCAAGTTCATAGGCAAAATAAAGCTTCTCGTGAATTGTAAATGCAAGACTCTCCCCGTCGTTGTTGCCGTCGGGTTGGGTATTATTTTTATAAATTAGCAAAAAATAAGGGGCATACAGATGTGGATACCACAACGATGCAATTTTATGCGCAGACGCCTAAATTGAAAGCGATGCGAGGCGACAGCCAACGAGGCGAGGCGTTTTCTATGCATAAACAACAGCAGCAGCAGCATCACACAGTTTGACAGCAACTGAATATATATATATATAAACATATATATGTTTTTATATATGCAAATGTGTGTGTGCATGCAAATCTCTAGGCAACTAGGGTCATTAACATGCCCAGCCAGGAAAAACCGAAGCGAACCCAGCGGCTGGCGACAAAAAGCCCTGTGCTGTCAGAAAGTGGCAAGGGGCGAGTGATAAAGGGAGAAGAGAAGGCAGCAGTGGCATCATCTGCCCTTTGCAACATCAGAGTGGGAAATGGGAATGCAAACAGTCGAGAGAAGAACTCGATAGGCCACTGGCAATGATGGGAGTCATTGGAGGAGTCTTTGCAATTGTGGGTGTCACTGTACCAAGGGGCAAGGTGACAAGGGAGGAGTTGGAGGAGGAGGAGGAGGATTAATGCTGTACGTGCTGTGTCGACAATTGCCGGGTTAGCTAGCCAACAGCAACGAGCTAAACTCACAACAGGCGAAGAGGTTCAAAGTTGCTGCTGCAACAGGGGTCAGAGTTGGGCACTCAACTTTAACTCTGCGTCCTGCGGTTCTTGTTTATACACTAGACAAAAAAACCGACCTAAAAAGTCAAGCAAGGCCAGCTTAGCTTATTATGTAGCAATTATATATTTAAAAGCAAAGGTTTATCTCATCTGAAGTCGAGCGTTGAGTTTTTAAATTGAAAAATAAGTCTCTAATTGCCAGGCAAATTTTTTTACTTCTTTCTGAATTTAGAGAAATAAGACGTTTTTTTTTTTAGTTTTCAGAGCGATATTCAACTCAGTGTGCTGTATTTTAGAGTGTACATTTCTCCCAGCAACTGCGGCAGTTGCACTTGCAACAGCAGTTACAATTGCCAGAAAACTCGAACATCGATTTTGAACTTGATATTGACAATTTTCACTAAGCGATATCAGAACTTATTATTATTGTTGTACTCGACAGCCAAGTTTTAAGTTTGATATTAAAACTACTGACGAAATCAGGGAAAACAGCTTTTATTTAGCAGAATTCGATGTTTATTTGCTGTTTATTCAGATTAATTGCGTATTATGTGGCTCATTGTTTATGCAGGCTTGAATATCATCATTCATTTCGTGGTAATTAGCACATTAATCAAGGTTTTACATTTTCATTGCATTTATTCCAAAAAGTTGAGAATGTTTTTTATACCCTGAGTCCATTAAAAATGGTAATAGGGGTATAATAAAGTTGTGCCCAGGAATGTTACAGAAGGTTGAAGGAAGGAGCTACGAAGCTATAAAATATCTATATTGTATCAATTGTAAAGATTTGAAATAAACTACTTTATGCAGCAGGTCTAATATTAAAATAAGTTGAGAGCATCTTCTAGTCGAGACCTCTTCTCTTGACTATATCATTCTCGTTTGTATTGCTTAACTAATTTTCCCATGCTTCTATCTCTTTTAGGTAATTAAACGGATATCTTTCAACGATTTTGCGGAATGTGGGACGTCTCAAATAAGTAAGTCTCATTTATAATAAAAAAAAGGAAGAGAACGCGTTAAAAACGTTGCCAAATGGTAAACAAAAAAACAACAAAGCCGTGTTAAAAGCAGAACCCACAAAAAACCTTTTGCTTTTGTTTGCAGAAATTGCCAAAGGGGGTCGGGGAATACAAATAGGAATGAATAAACGTTGCCTGTTTTTTCTTTTATTTTTTTTGTATTTTTTTGTTTAGTTCGAGTTAAAGATGAAACCGCACTTTATTATGTCCAATTTGTTAATGTCTCTATTGAATGGGAATCTACTCAATACGCCACTCTCTGTCTATTTAGCCATTACACTGGGTCGACGTCGAGCTAATGACCTCTCTAGAATATAGTATGGTCTGGTTAATGCCCGATTACTGTTCTTCCGACACTTTTCCATCCTAGCTCTGAAACATATCCTGTTTGTAATATGCCCCAGTCATGCAATACTTTTTCTGAACGATGGCTTTTTATGTATTGAGAAAATCGGTTATTAGCTTGATTAGCTCAGGTGATAAACTCGACTTTCACTAAAGCACAACAAAAAAAAGTCGGACTAATGCTATGGCTATTAACTGCTGCTCCAAAATCTAGTTAATAGTGTAATTTTGAACAGAAATAACGCTCATCACAAGCCAATGATTAGGCTCATGTAACAGTCCGCAGGTCACAGGCCAGTCTACGAGTAAAGTGATTTTTCTTACTTAGCAATCAAATGCAAGCAGCTAAAATTTAGGCCGATTTTTTGGTGAGTGTTGTTAAACACAAATATCGCTACACATTTAAGTCATCATAAGCCAATGATTGGCCACATGACACATGTCACAGGGCACGGGTCACTAAAGGCATAAGCACTTCACACTTAGACAGACCTGTGAAGTTGTTTTGCCCTTAGTTTCAATTAGCATTTAGTTTCCAGCAACTTGTCTGGCAAATAACAAGAACTGAATTTTCTTCCAACTGCCATTGATTTGTTGTTGTTGCTGTTGTGTTTGTTGAGAATTAGCATTTGTTGTGTGTTTTGGTTGTCTGCCGGGAAATGTAATGTGAAGTGGAGGATGGGCGGGGGGGGGGGGGGGGGGTTTCCCACAAAATTAACTATTTGTACAGTTTACGCTTGGCTGACCAGCCGCTGGTCCAAATGGGCTTCTAATGGCTTCTCAAAGTGACCAAAATGAACTCGCTTTTGGCTCGTGTTAAAGAAGTTTCGCCCCCCCCCCTTTTTAAAGCTAAGTGCTGTCAATTAACGGGCATGGAGCTAATGAGGGGACAGGGAGTGAAAGAGGAAGGGCAAGACCTATTTTTGAGTAGGGGGCATATAATTTATTACGAATTCGAATTTAAAATGCTGTAAACAATCGCAGCATTATTGTATTTTTGCATAATAAGTCCTTTTGTCATTTTAATTTTGTAGTTTAGCTTCTGTTTCTGTTTTTGTTTCCAGTTTGGCTACTCAAATATACAGCGGCGGCCAAAAATAATAGACTCAAAATTAAATGAGAGCTTAAGCAATGACAGCAGTCTTATTTGACCGAGCTTTGCTTTAATTTAAAAAAAAAATAAAAGACTTTTGTGGCTAACCGATTAAATTAAAAGTATCAGTTTAGTTTCCCAATTGTAGGCTGAAGAGCATTAAGTAAAATAGTCGTGTTTCAAAAAATGTATTTTGAACAGGGTGTTAAACCGGAATTGGAATTGGAATTGGGTCCATAATTTGTTCCGGTTTGATACACTGACTCTGTAGGACTCCTCGAACACTATCGACTTTTTATAAATTTAAAAAATACAGTGCAATTTTGATTTTATATATTTGAATATAATATTTTTAATTATCATTCAACTGTTAAGATCTGTTGTTTTGATAAGAAATTCTCTTACGAATACAGACAGTTGTATTGTTGTTATTTTTTATGTTGTAGAGTTCGTTTAACTGTTTGTATAAAACCAGTTGCGAATCATAACAAAGCACACATTGTGTCTGACTCTCCACTAAGAGTGAAAAGAGTTAACTTTTGCTTGTGGGGCCAACATATTGTCGACACTCTGAACTATTTTTTATGCCATGCACACATAACGATCGTTTTATTTTATTTATGTTTTGGAGACGCCGCATTTCAAAAGTGATCTTTTCTTTTGTCGCGTATTTCGACGAGCTATTTTGGCATCTTTGGCACTAATTTGACAAGGTCGCTGGTCGGTTTTATGGAAATCTCACGAACACGTCTCACAAGTCTCGCATTTATTTTGCAGCTAACTTTTTTTTGCATTTTTATTTGGGTTGTTAATTAAGCGCTGCTCTTCTATGAATTGTGTGTGTGTTTTTTCTTTCGCTTTTCAATATATTAGCATACGCCATTTGACGACTCATCTGTGTATAGTTTTTGAATTGAGTGCGAAATGTTTGCTGTGAAATTCATATTCATATTTGAAATTAGTGGGTCACGCTGACCAGCTGACCTGACCCCAAATAAATTCTGTGGCCCGTTGACAGCTCAACGGATTTCCTGTTAGAAAGGCTCTGAGGCATGGGCATAGCTGGGAGCGTCTGCTTCTTTATGCTTTTCAAGTCTCTTTCTAAATGAAATTGATTGTCGAATTTGGTTCGTGACTGGCAAGACTGGCTGACAATTAACCCCAGTGTGCCCAGGATACTTTATTGTACTCTTACTTCGACTATAACTGTGACCCACACCTGCACTCCACTTTGAACTCTTCCGCTTACGTAACTAGTTGGGGGCGGAAGTTGGGGTAACTTTAATTAACGAGCCCAGATTTAGGCGATAAGGTTGCGACGACACTACTAATTAAATTATAAGCTAAGCCTTAATCCTCTGCTGGGAGAGATACGCCAAGCAGCAGTCTCCTTCTCCCAAATACTTGAATAATACCTTAATAAATGAGCGCCCATTTTAAAACAACGAACTCCCTTCCCAGGAGAAGCTGTTAGAGGAGGAGTTGGCCCCAACATTAGTTGGACAGAGCGGATAAAGAAGATGCAGCCAACAGTGTACAGTGGAGCAAATTACTAATTAAATTACTAAAATGTGTATAGAGTGCAGATTATATATTTAATAGTCAAGAATTAATTCTGATTGTTAAATTTCATGGCACAATCTTATTATACACTTTATATCCATTTTTATTTTAGTTTGTCAACGTGACCCAAGGTTTTATATTATTAAAAAATAAATACAAAATAAACACGAGTTATCCGTATCACCATGGAAAATAGATATCTACATGGATGAGCAACGGCTCTCTTTGGGCCACTATTATGATTGGTAGGCATTTAAACAGCGGCTTATGCCCATAAATAAGCTAAGGCTAAGGAAAGGGGGAAGGTTCAAGGGGAGCACCTACAGTTGACATCAACAATTGTGATATAATGTGAATTTGATGTGAAGGCCTGGTCAACAAGTAATGGCCACTTAAATAGACAAGTGCTGCTTAAATCAGCTTGTCAGCCTTAAACGGTAGTTGTACTTTTAGCTATTTAGTACCTTAATAGCACTATTAACTCTTGTGAGCGGTTGCCAATAGGCCTTGCTTACACCTTGCATTTGGGGGCGTGGCATTGTTGCCTCATGCTAGCCTAATTTACATGCAACTCAGAAGCAATGCAGCTAATAATAATAGGGAGAGGATGGGATGGGCTAGGATGCACTCGAAGAAAAGTCGACCTACATTTTTCAGAAAATTTGCAAAAATATATATATAATTTTTTGGGTGTTTTTCATATGTGTGCAAATACCTTCATAACATTTGCTTTATTAATAAGAAACATTCATATTTTAAGATTTATGAAATCTTAAGCAAATATTTTAGATCGCTTATAAATTCCAAATAATTTAATTTGAAAAAAAAAAAATACAATTATATGAATATCAATGTAAGGCAACCATTTCTTATTTTTAAAAATTGAATTTATTTCTAAAAAAAAAAACAGATAAACTTTGCAGTTTTGAGGGTGATTATTTTATTCTAAGTGTAGGAGGCGATGAAATGGGATAGGATTGGAAGCAACAGATGCAATAGGATCGCTTGGGATGGTTGTCTATTCAGTGCTTTGGCGGCCATTCATTTAATTCAATTAATTAGCCAGTCGAGTGCACCATAAAAGCGCTTACCATATATTTTTTCTATGCTGCTGCTGCTGCGTCGTGTGATGAACATTTCCGTTGAAGTTGCCATCTAACTAGTTGTTGCTTTAGTTGTTGTTGCCTGCAATCAAAATTAATTAAGGCACACATACACACACACACACACACACACAAACACAGAAATTGCAAGAAAATGCAAACTGCCAAGGCATCTTATTTAGCATTTTGCATGCCCCTTTATTGCATTTTACCGCAATGCTGCTGGGAGATGAAGATGGAGATGGCAGTTGCACCTGCAACTCAACGCTGTTTTTGTCTTGACATGGACATTGCCACCAGCAGCGAGTGAACCACACACTTTGGGGGCAGGCAACCAGGCAACCAGCAGGCGTCTGTTGCAACTCGAGTAGTTGCTCAAGTCGCGCATAATTAAAAGTGGAAGAAACGCTATTTAAACTGTGAGCCAGTAATTGGCTCGATCTCATCTCTCTCAGCTAAGTCATCCACTGCGCCAATGTGTCATTCCATCTATCCTTATATCTATCCAAGTTAACTGATTGGCCATTTCGTGAGTTTATATTCACAGCTGAATTTTATTCGCTTGCATTTTTGAATGTGCTCTTTAAGGATGAAATCAAATGATTTATTTCTTGGCGTTTTTAAATAAATTAAGTTAAGGAAACATTCATAATAAATTATATTTTGAATTTGATTGTAATTTATTTTTTACTTGTGCAATATAGCACTCAGTTCTAGTTTTCTCAAGTCTTAATTTAATCTTTAACTTTAGCTACACAATTATTTACAATTGCAGCTGTCGAAGGCAGAACTTGACGATGATATTAACGATGATCGTTGAGTGTTTCAATAATAAAAATAAAATAATAAATCACTTTTCTTACGCATACTTCACTTCCTTAACACACACACTCGTTCAAACACACTCGCACACACACCAAGATAAACACCATTAGTGCATTATCGAAATGGCTGTGAAAATGTTTGCCATAAAAATCACAAAACGATGTCAGCCGCAGAACTTTCTCAGGCATAGCCGACAAACATGCAAATGGAGTATTTTCAAAGCGAAGTGGGCAGGGGGAGGGGATGGTTGGGGTTCATAATGATGAAGGGGGATAATATCATGCAAAGTGAAATGCATAATGAGAATAACGTTGTTTGTTGCCGCTGCACGATGTCGATTATAATGATAATGATAATGCAAGTGTGTGTGTGTGAATGTGTGTGCCGCAACACCTGAGCATGCAGTTGACAGCACCTGGGGGCGGAGAGGAGCAGCAAGAAGCGAGTGAAATTTTGAGAAATGTGCACACAGTAATTAAATGCAAAGTTTTTCAAGCCAAAAACTACACTTTGAGATGCTAGACAGAAGTAAAGTAAAATTTCTGCAAGACAAAAGGAAATCGCAGAGAAACAGCAAAATGAAAATGGCAGAAGAATGCTAAATATGAGCAGAGGAAAATCGAAGCGCTGCTGTTGCATGCCACACGTTCTACACGCTGCTACGCTGCCACAAAGTAAAAACGCCGTCCAAATTAATGACTGAGTTTCACATGGCCAAAGAGAGAAGCAGAAAAAGCATTTGTGGCAGAAGAAGTAGAAGCTACAAATGCAGACAATTGGCCATGAAGTGTGTGTAAGTGTGTGTGAGTGTGTGTGTGTAAGTGTGTATGTGTGTATGTGTGTTTGAAAGCGGAGGAGAAGCCGCTACAATTGTAGATAACGACAATAGTACAAGATACAAGTGGCCAGATACAAAATAGAACAACAGCAGCAACTGAAACAGCAGCTCGTAATGAATGTGTGTAGGAAGCGAAGCAAAAACACGAGATGAACACGTTGACGAGGATGGGAAAGGGGACGAGATGAAAATGAGACGAAGACAAAACTGAACAAGTGACTGAAAGGCGCTTCAATTCACTTCCACAAGACAACTGCTTAAGAATGTGTAATGGTCGAGAGTGCTCGACAGCAAGATGCCCTATTTACGTGCAGAATAAAAAATAGAGCTTGGGATGAGCATCTGGATGAGAGGGGAGGAGCTTCCAGCTCTTAGACTCCCTGGACAAACGAGCATGTGTAAATCGCCTCTAACTTTGATTTTGATCAAGAATATATACACAGTATCTGGGTATTTATTTAGTTATTATACTATATTATATTAGTTAACATTATATTATATAATATATTATGATTCTCCAAAAGTACATTTGCGGTACAAGTATATTTCAGCTAAGTAACTTTATCAATTATAGCAGCATTATATAATCCGCATTTCCCGTATCTCCTGTCCTCTTTTGTCAGTAAGACAGAACAGTCCAAACTCATAATCAAAGCCACCAAAGTTGCACAGATTATTTTCTGAGCTCATAGACTAATGATCTGGCATAAATTATGATTTTTTAATAGCACTTGTCAATTGTGTTTCTCGATACGCTTGTCTTTTAATGTGTGGTTTTCTTCTTTTTTTTGTAAGATGCTGAGGGTCATAAAAAAGCGTTTTCCCCTTCGAGCTCTGCTGTCAAATGTTTTATGAGCAGCAACTGAATTATGAGCGGACCGTACGACAAATTGTCAACAGCGATTATCGTTGTTGATTTTTCCATTACACACACATACTCACACACAACACATACACACACAACACAATATACTCATAAGAATGGGGAAATGGTAAATGCAAAATGCTGACACAAAGAAGCAGCTGTAAAATTGATGGGGCTTCGTCTGGTTGGCTTGGGGCAAATAGCTTGGCTCGCCTTGGCTTGGCTTGAAGAACCGTTGCAGCGAATGGACCAATGCTGAGAATTTCGCACAACAAACACACACACACACGGACCCAACAAATAGAATACGGCAAACAGAAGCTAACCAAGGCAGTTGAGGTTGTTGTCTGATGAAGACTCGCTTCGACTCTTGGCATAAATCTTGATATCGATGCATTATTAACGTCAATTAATTCTAACTGTTGGGTTGTTTCCACACAGTTGTGGCATGCACAGCACCCGCTGCGGTTGGTCATTAAACAGTAGCCCCAGCAATCGCAGGGCGGGGCACAGCAACAACAACACAGGATAAGTTGTGGGATAAGTGGTGGGTTAAGAGGATGCTAAGATGCCATTAAACCGTGAAAAGCAGCGAGAGTGAAGAGCGAGCAGCTCCCAGGCTCTTCTCTGATGGACAAGTGTCGAGTGGGCCAAGATATGAACTCGTCTCTGTCAGAAATGGACTCGTCAGTTGCACTCATCAGATCTCAAGAAAATCTTTCTATGTGATCTAAATTAATTTACAGATTATTAATTTTGTAATATAAGAGAGATATTCTGTCTTTGATTAACATTCGCAAAAGTTGTTGTAATTATTTGGAACTCATTACATTTTACGATATTAAAGTGGTTGCTAGAGCACACAACGCACTGGTTATAATCATTGTTTTTTCTATCCGGGCATTCCCCGACTCTAGTAATTTTCGCTCTAAAGCATTGGGGATTCACAGTTTTTCTTTGTGTTCGATTTGAGGCCTTTTTTCATTGCGTGCTTAGTGCTTGGTATTTATAATGGTTATTTTTAAACACGACACGAGATTCACGCCAATCACGAGCCAAGCGCCGCCCCGCCTCCTCTCTAGCCTTGAAGCGTTGCCATTGTTTATAGCATTATTTGCCCCGTTCTAGCCCTCTCCCCTTGAATACCCCTATTTCTCCACGTTGTTGTTATTGTTCTTGTCAACCTGTTTGTTCATCGCTTCCGCAGAAGGCACAACAAGACACATACAGCAAAGTGCATTCAAGTATTAGAATTGGTTGCAAGTATTTGCTTTTCTGACTGTCTCCCTGTCTCTCTGTCTGTCTTTCTGTCTGATTGTCTCTCTGTCTATTTGGATATTTGGTGCCTTCACGTTGAGCTGCCTCCTCACGATTCAAAAGCCGATTAATATCTGCCTCACGTGAGTGCACGCTTTGTTGTAGTGGCTCTGCCTGCCTGCCCCTCCTCCTCCACCTCCTGCTCTTCCCCCTCCTCTTTTTCTTTTTGCTGTTGTCGTTTTTACAGTTGTCTCTTTGGAAAATTGCTTTGAACTTGAAAATTTCCCACGTGACAGACGCGACTTGTCTGTCTGTCTATCTGTCTATTTATCTGTCTGTCTCTCCCTCTCCTTCTCCCTCTATATATATCTTGCTCTCTCTCTCTCTCTCTACTACACTCAAGTGCTATACCATCCCTGCCCCATTACCTCCAATCCGCTGCCCTCTGCCACTCACTCTGCCTCTGGCTGGTTAAACAGCTTGCATTTTAGTGTGCCACATGTGCGCCTTTTGTTTTTGTTGCTGCTGCTATTGCAACACGAAGCACCCGCTGCTGTTGCAACAACAACAACAATTTCGTCTCCCCTCCCCTCTTTAGTCACACTTTGCATATCATCGTCGCCTCTAACGGTTTGTCTTCTCTTCATTATTATTATAGCTGTTTTTGTTGTTATTACCCGATCATCTTTGGGCTTCATATTTGCCCAATGTTTTTGTGGCAAGTGTTGACGTTGACTTTGTTGCCACATTTAATTGGCTGCATATTTCATGTGGCATCGATTGCAGCAGTTTATATACCAAAATGTAATTGTCAATATATCGTGAGCAATTTATATATGTAAATAAAAATTGTTATTGTCATTGTGGGAAATATAAAAGGAATAAGTATTGCTTTGCCACAGATTTTAGCTGCACGAACTTAACTTGAATATTGGAAAAATTTCTAAAGTAAAAGCAAATGGAAATATAATTGTATAATTAGCATAGCAAATGATTTAAACTTCAGATTGGATGCACTTTTCAAAGCAGTTAAACTTAACGACTTTGCTGGCTAATACAATGTTTTTAAATGCGCAGCTTAAAATGCAATTAAAACAATGACAAATGTCTCGACTTCAACTCAATTCAGACTCGAACTTTCGCCCACTTCCGCAACGAGAAAGTCTCTTGGCCAGTTGGCACTTGGCCTGGCCATATTTTATCAAATTAGTAGAAACATCGAGTGGGTGGCCTGCTTTAAACACGAGCACAAACACCAGCAGCAGAAACCAGCTAAAAGATGAATAGACTCGGGCCATAAATAATAAATATTTGCTGTGTACACTCAGAAAAAAAAACTACAATCGCCACCTCATCTTATTATTTTAAAAATTAATAAGAATATTTCTAAAAACTATGCCACATTTTCTAACATGTAGAGAAAACATATTTAATTTTCATGGTGTTTTTTAAAAAAAAATTTTGTTTACAACTTGCTATATAAAGGAAGCCAGTCAATTTCGTTAACTGTTTCTTAAAAAAGATTTTATCTACTTCAATTCAATATCTTTTTAATTGCAATTGTCAAAAATTTTTAAGGTTTTCTTTATGTATATAAGTTATTTAAGAAAACCAACAACAGCTTGCTAGTTTTTAAAGCGATTTTTTCGTAGTGTAGGCAACTAGTTACAGCGCCTGACAGCAGGCAAGCAAGAGTGGACACACAATTAAAAAGCGTACCCACTTCGAATAACTTGCGAGGTTTTTGGGGGCCTGTTGAAACTGCTCCCTATAGGCCAGCAAGTAAGCAGGTAGTCAACTTGTATGCTATCTATAGCTTACTCCCACTCCCGATCCCCCTCTCTTTGCTCTCTCCTGCTCTTTCATAAATTTTTGAGCAATCACTAACCCAAATACAGTTTTATAGCACATATTTACAGTGTGCAGTACAGCAAACAAAGGCGTTGCACATATAAAAGGAGGCGCCTCCAGTGCCTTTTCCCAAGCCTTTAAATTGCCATTTAGGCCAAACTCTTTTAACTGCAGCAACTGTGCTTAAAGTTTTGTCTATTCTACTGCTGCTGCGTCATGCTGCTGCTTCATTCTAGCCACCTGCTCACCTATACTATTATATATATTTATACATATATAAGCATATTTAACATCAAACGTTTAAAAGTTTCTCGTCTTTAGCAGAAATGCTCGTTTACGTAAAGTTTACTTTGAAAATAACGCAGCTACAATTGCAGTTAATGTTGTCTGTCCTTAAAGACCGCTATAGAAAAAGATAATTTAATTTATGGATATTAATAGTGCTGTCGAGAAATAAATGTGGTGAATTGTGAATTCTTTTTGCCAACTGTCAAAATGTAGAAATTTCTTTATGGTCACAATAGTTAAAAGATTATTGATATGGTATCCAACGTAGAATGTATTTTTTTATTGATAATGCGTTTATTTATTGCAAGTTTTGGCGACCATTTGAAATAGGCAAGAAATGAGTATGACATCAGATTGAAAACAGATTGAGACTGATGGAAGTATCTAAGACTCCTATAAAGAATACATATTAACTATCAAAACTAACAGACGAGTTAATTTAGATAAATAGATCTTTTTGACTATAATAGCTAGAGACTTATCATGTGGGATATAAGTTCTCGTCTACCACACGAACCTGTTGTGCAAATAGCAATACAAATAAATTTCCGATTAAGATACAATCTTAATTTTTATCTTTGTCCCGTTTCCACCTTATCCTCGTTGTCAGTTATGTTAAGGGGCATCTCCTAGACGTATTCTCTCTATCAGAGCATTCTCTCGCTTTTGTGCTTATGAAGTAGAAGGTGTTGGTCGCTTTGGGATCATATATATTCCCAGGTCCGTCTCTAAATGACCATAAGTCTGTTTTCTAGTTCGTGACATTTAAAAGCCAATAACTAGACTTAGACATTTAGCCTGTAGACCTGCCAACGCCTGGCTACCTGTTTTTTACCACGATTTGGCCACGACACTCACATGTGAACCGTAAAAAAACAAGCAGAAAAAAGACATAACACTGGGGGAACAATAGAAGCTCGCAGGCTGATGGGGGAGCGAGGGAGTCTAGGGGGTGCGGCAAGATTGCATTTCCATTCCATTTTTGTTTCCATTTGAGAAGAACACGTTCTAAATCGCAATGGGTCATAAACAGAAGTTTACGACCAACACCAATAACTGAGAACTGACCGCACCTTTGTGTGTGTTAAGAGGTGTGAGGGGGTTTTGTGTGTGTGTGTGCATGTGTGTCCGCCAAGAGGGGGGTAATTAAAAAGAACTTAGCACATGGTCGCGACACGAGCGATAACTACAAAAGAAAAAAAGTGGAGGAGAAAGAAAAAGCATCAGCTGCCAAATGACCAAATGGCCATAAAGCGGAAAAGAGTTTATAAATGTCAAGTTCAGGGTTGTGGGTAAAAAAGAAGAAGAAAAACGAACAAAGACAAACACTTCCCTGGTGGGGGGAGAAGAGAGAGGTTACACTTAAAATGTTCACAGCCAAAAGCACCCCAAGTCCTAGTCCAACTGCGAGTCAAACTTAATGTGAAAAAGCACCAACAACAATAATAAAACGCGTTATTAATTCAATGCACTGCATCTTAATCTAGCAGTTAGCCACGCCCCAAAACGCCGGCCTTCGCCGTCCTCTCCGCCTGCAGAGAATCGTTTGTGTTGCTGATGGCCCCCTTTTTTTTGCATGAGAACTTGTAACTTGATTTAATGAGTTTCTTCTTCTGCAAAGCGATTCAATTTTTATGTAAACAGTTCAATGAGCTCACCAGGGGGAGTCAAGCGGTTAGCAGAGGCACATTTGAATCAATTAAAGACTAATTAGGCACTTGATTTGATTAGGTTTTTATCACTAATGTGGCTAAAAGACAAGACAAAACATGACAAGGCTGTAGATATGTTGCTTCAAGTGTTGCCATGTGGAATTTGTTGAGGCACACATTTAGATGGACAATAAAAATGTTAACAATGCCAGTTAGCCTCAACTGTTTAATTTCACATCAAACACTACACTCTGAAAAAAATCTGGCTAAAAAAACATAAAATATCGGCATACTTTTGGCGCCAAGGGCAGCTTAGCTTATTTTTCAGAAAGTATTTATAAAATTTAGAAAAAAATTTGTTTAATTGAAGGGTTTGTTTTTTGAATGTATACTTTTTTTCCAAGTGTAGATAGCAATTTTTATGTGTACTTAAGAGTGTAAGCTGTGTGAATTTCTTAACAAAAAGCGGCTTAAAAAGCCTGGCTCGTAATTTGGGCAGCAGACGCCACATCGAATAATGACCATACAGTTTGAGAGAGGATACTTGAACGCGTCATTTTACCGTTCGGCCAAAATGACAAACAAACAAATAGCCTTATAGCCATATATGCTATATGCTATATGCCATATGTGGAAACCTAAGCGGCTTAACTTGAGCCCAAATGCAAAAGTGCGTAATCAAAATTCATGTAATTTAAGTTTAATGAGTGTCAAAGTTATTAAAAATCATTTGCCCGGCCACGATTTTGGTTAGCCATGTGGCCAACTGGCCAAAATGATGCTGGCCGTTAAAGGCAAAGTTATACAAAAAAAGCGTTTAGAGCTTTTTGCCAAGCTGTTTTTGGCAGTTATTGCAGCCTAATTACACACATAACCGAGTGTCTGGTTTCCACTCTGAGTGTGTGTTTTGTATGTGTAAAATGACTCTTAATTATCAGCTATGTGTTTTTGAGGCTGTCACACAATTATTGTGGCGAACACATTTTGCTTGTGGCTAAGATGATTTACATAACACGCGCTCAAATTGAGTGATTGAGGAACCAACGAAATGCAAAGCTCACAGATCTTAACATGGCTCAAATGGCACTGAGCGAGGTCTCCTTTATTAACTTATAAAGTTGTTTGGTGTCAAAGACAACAACAACAACATTGCTGATTACAAACTGACAACGCTCATGGCTCAATAAATAAGTAAATTAATGTTGCATTCAATGCCTCACCGAAATATAAACACTCTGTCCTTCTATTGCTTACTCTTGGCCTCAACTGTTTGCTATTTAAGAAGACTTGCTTTGTTTATGTGTAATCTGACTCTAATTGATAATTTAAAGATTAATTCGAGCCGTGAGTAATGTTTATGTTCATTTTAAATAAAAGATCCATTTATTTACAGTATGATTTGGTATTACACTGAAACACTGGCTCTAGAATTTCCGTTGACGAGACTATTGCTGACTCAAAAGTGGTATCGATCCATCATCCATCCATTAATCCACATCTATCGGTATCAGCTGTCCCATTTCAGAGTCTATGAGAGTTAGCGTCTTCAAATTAACAGAAAAGGCTCTCGATTTCCACTCGCAGCTCAAGTTTATTTCATTTTATCGGTAAATGCAGCTGTTTAGAGAATATCGATATCTATCGATTTACAATTAAAGAAAAAATTGTTAAGATATAGCCATCTTATTGATATATAGTGTACACACATATATTATTCATCAACTGTTAAATTTTCATTCAGAAACGCATTTTAATATTAATCAATTGTAACCGTTAAGAGCTAAACGAACACTCTCGACTTGGGCATTCTAACTATGTGTTAAGCCCTGATCCTGGTAGAGTGTATGCCGCAATTGGCCACACGTTAATTTGGCTGCAGTAAAGATATTTCTACTGCTATTTCTTGTTGCTGTTTTCGTTTTGCAGTTAGAGCGAAAATTTGTTTCGACGCTGTTTGCCAATTGCCATGCAATTTTCCATGAGGCAGCTGTGGGCGTTATTTGTCTCCAAGTGAGCAGCGTGACAGCGTGTGTGTGCCTGTGTGTATGCCTGTGTATGTATGTAGCCACCCACAGCACTAGGCAACAGTGCGCTATACAACACTATGTTGTTTTTTTCTGTCTGTGCATTGATTTGCTTTTGCCTTTTGCGTCTGCTGCTTACATGGCGTATGATTGATGGCCCTGCAGCAACTCGTATAAGAGAGCGGAGGATGGGTGCTGGAGGGCGGGCAAGGGGAGCATGTGGAAACCACACGTAAAATATGAAATTAGCCTTGCGGAAGTTGGCCTGGCTTGTTGCTGCTTCTGCTGGGCAAATAAATTACGTTTATCATCAAAATTGGCAGGAAAAATATTTGCACGTTAAATAGAAATTAAGTAACTGCAATTACTTTATCTTCTCACTCACTCACACTCTCTCTGTCTGTCTCTTATTCTTTGTAGCTATTTCTTTCACTGATGATGTGCAGTACATTTTGAGCCTGGTTAAGGCGCAGGGGTAAGTTAAATAGAGGGGGCAAGTGGGGGGGTTGTGGGACTTGGACTTTGTCTGCCAAGCTGCGCATTAACTTTTATGATATTTTCGTTTGCATTTAAAACGCTTTTAGTTTGATTTATAAAACACATTTCTGCGAATGTGATTTTTTGTGTGTGTGTGCGAGTGTATGAGTATTGTGTGTGTTTGGTATATGGCTGTCGTTTGTTTTTACCTGCGCTGCATGCATTCGTAAACCGGTCTAAAAGTCTCCATTTGCATAGAGTCTTGTTCTTTTTTAAACGGCGTTTTAATTTATTTCCATTGATTGCAGCAACAGGCTAACTTATGAGGCAAACATCTATATATACATATATACCCACTTATAAATATATCGTTGACTTAATGGCTCGATTCGTGTGTGTTTGCACAGTGACGTAATTCGGCTGCTGAAATTAGTAAGAAATTTGTGTCATTTAAATTGTGCAATCTCGAATTGGTTGCTCAAACTCGGCAAGTTGTGAATGAAGTGAATACTTTTTCCATAAATTCAAATTTGATAGTCATATTGACTGTCAACGGAGCCTTTCAAACCCAAGCTGAGCCTAATACGGCCTACTACTAATTATACATTGCATGATCCTTTTCGAGTACGTTGTAATGATTACAATAGACTTATCATCTCATCAATTCCTATGTTTCTATCATTAGGTATTCAATTTTACAGCTCTTGTCAAGTAAATAATATTTTTTATCAGACATCTTAACTTATTCAAACGAACCATTTTTTGTGGTCTGAATGGGTTTTTTCTGGGTTTTCCCCCAGTTGAGGCAACAAACAGCAAATACCACAGAAATCTGTGAAATATTTCTTTTTTTTTACTGAAATTAGTGATAGTAAATAAATAAAGTTTCTGCTTGTTTAAGCTTTGTGCTGTGTCTTCTCGCAACAATTTCAATCAAATGGAGAAAAGTTTATTCCAGTTTTTTTATGTGCCTGATTTCAGAACGCAGGAAGTTGGATGTGGTTTCTTTTGCGAGTTTGATTTTAGCGTAATTCGTCGTGGTCCCTCGGTATTCAATTGTCATTCAGGCAATTCCTCCGTTCCCCATTCCTCTATACTCTTCAGCTAGACAAAGAACCACATATGAAAAAAGGGGTTAAGGGGTTAAGGGGGTTACGCACATGTGTATTGTGTGTTGTGTGTGTGGCCGGCCTGGGTCAGAGTTAATTTTCTTATTGTATTAGTCTTCGCGCTCCAATCCCCTCCCCACAATTGTGCAGTTTGTATGGCATATAATGATGCCACTTGATTGAAAATGAACGTGACTGGAAAACAAGTTTTTTTTTGTATATTTTTTTTTTTGCCTCTTTTATATTTGTTTGTTGTTCTTGGACTGCTGCTGCTGCTGTTGCCGTCGTTGTTGCGGTTGCTTCCTTTGCTTCTTCTTTTTCTTCTACTTGGCTGCCTTGAATAAAAGCACACGAAAAAATAGTGAAATAAATTAGCCAAGAAACTTTGACATTGCCATTAACTTGAGCGACATGTTTTTGCGCTGCTTGCTGGTTGTTTATGCACCACACAACAGACATAAATGTCCTCAGCAACTAACAAACTGACAGCATCAAGAAAAACGACAACAAGCTTCTTCCCTTTTCTTAAATTTGTAAGCACCTTATTATTAAGCCAGTAGCCTTTAACAGCTTTTTGCTGTGATTTATAGTTTTTGCTATGAAATAGCCAGATTTATTATTAAATATATTTGTTTCTTTAAATTTAAATTTAATTATTATAAGATTTTATTTCATCATTTTTAGTTATTTATAAATAAAAGTAAAAGGATCATCTTGGGTTCAGTTCAGCTGCATCATTAAATTATTTATCATTCATTATCTATTTTATCATTTAATTAAAGTGCGCGTTTCTAGAATCTAGTTTTCAGTTTCCAGATGCACCCAAGCCTCAAGCATTGTCTTCTTTGGCCAGCAGTCCATTTTCTAATCAAATTATGTGCGCATTTCCGGTTCCGGTGCACTAAAAACC
The DNA here is from genome assembly GCA_035043845.1 of Drosophila picticornis. NCBI lineage: Eukaryota > Metazoa > Arthropoda > Insecta > Diptera > Drosophilidae > Drosophila > Drosophila picticornis. The sequence continues at coordinate 922,120 of JAWNMR010000493.1, read as the reverse complement.
AAGCAAACAAAATGGCGATTCGATTTGCAAAGCGACAAACGCACAGTGCACAGTGAACAACATAATGCATATAAAAGTTGGAATCCAAAGACAGGTTCAAACTAAGAAAACTAACTGAGTTTATTTTTTTCCAGGAATATATGTATCAGAGTTGTAACAGAAGATTCACATTATTTATCTGTAGGCAGCTACGTTTTACAAGTGGGCTAAAAAAAGTTATGAAATATTATGTTGAATTATTTAGTTGCACTGTGGGACTGCTTAAGAAAAATAGCTAGCCATTTATTAAGTTTTCGCTGTGAGCGGGTGGGTGGGTGTGAAGTGAGGGAGGCTTGTGGGATGGGGAAAGCGGGCTTTGGGGCGTGTCGGCCCTGTTGTTCAGTTGCTTGTTATCAATTTGGTGCACTGTGCACTGCGTTGCCAGTGCAAATAATTTGCAGCATCCGACAAGATTGGTGGTGGTTACCGCTACACACACACACATAGACCAATAAAAAACTGCAGCTGGTTGATTGCTGCTGGTATCAGTAAAAATCGGCGTGTATACCTCAGTTTAGGCACGGCCATTAAAATGACAAAAGTAATTACTTTAAATGTAAAATATTCATGAATACAAACAGCATATTCGTTTTTGGCTTGATATATTTGCGAGTGCTGCATGAGTGCACACACGAGTGCTGCTGCAACAAAGTGACATTTAGTCAGCATACTGACCCACAAATCACACAGTACAGTGAAACCCCTTGGGGGTTACTGTCCAGCCAAGTCGACTCAAGTCACTTTTGGTATGCTAAAAAAAATGAATTCGATGTGGCACATTTAAGCCGTAAAGCATATGCAGCTGAATGTTGCAATTTTGTGGGGCACTGCAGCCACTTCTCTGACACTCTCTGCTTCTTGTCAGATTCTTCAAAAACCTTTTTTTCTTGCCGATTTTGACGGTTGCGGGAAAGTGTCACAAATACTTGAGCTCAACTGGCAGACATGGTGAGAGAGCAAGAGAGATGGGATAGGGAGAAAGAGGAGAGGGAGATGCATAAGCGCTTGTCGAAACTTGTGTGTTTTACAAGCAGACTGCAAGTTAACAACTATGTTGTAACCCCTGAGCAGAAAGTTATGTCAAAAACATAAGACTTGACAACAAAAAGGAAGCTTAAATGTAGTCAACTTTTGGATACAGATTATAGAAAGAGATAGTGAGATGTAGAAATAGAGAGCTATCCGCTCATAAACATAAAAATACAATTTAAATAGTTTTTAAATTCGTAAAACTGACTAAGGCAAACGCCAACTAAACTCTGAGTCAGTAAATTTCCTTACTTGTAAATTAAAGGCAAACCATTCTAATTTTTAGAAATGGATTTTCTTTTATAAAGAAATTATTTGTAATATCAATAAAAACTTTTTAGTGTCTAGGGCGGTTTTTTAAAATTCAGAGTGATTTTTTTTCTAAGTGCAGAAAGAGATAGATGTAAACATAAAGAGCTATAGAAACTGACCTGTCTGCTCCCCTCTGGAATATGGATGGATTACAGTAGCTAATACCGGAACTCCCGATGGGGGAAGTAAGGGAAGCGCAAATAACTGTATTGAGGGCGAGGGCGTGAATTGATGTTGAACCACATTGTTGCTTTGACAACACACACAAACACACACACACTCTCACACACACACACACACAACTGACAGCTGTCAGGTAATATGTTATACAATTGAGCGACTTGGAATATGTTGGGGGCAACATAAATTTTGATTTGCCCAGCAGTCGGCGCAAAGGTCAAGCATAATTTTTCAATCAAGAAAAGGGGTGCGCAATGAAACCCAAATGATTATTCGGATTTAAGTGAAAAATCGCCGCACTTGGTTTGGCCTGCAAATTGTGGCAAACTATTGCGGTTGCTTGCTTTCGTGTGGCAGATTCGCACCATAATTGTGATAATTGAGTTGTTGCTTCGGCGCTTTTAACAAATCAGCGCACTTTACAACTGCGAAGAGAGCAAGCCCGAAGAGAGAGAGAGAAAGAAAACCAATGAAATGCACGCTTAGCAACTTCTCCAATCAAGCAAGAGACCGCTAGTCGTTTGAGTTAGACTACCAGATACCCTGTATTAACTGACGCATTACACGAATTGATATTAACAATTGTGTCTTTTATTGCTAACGGATATAGATTTGTATCGATATACGCGAAACGGTTGCATCTATCGATACAATGGAGTGCACTGGATTAACGATAACTTTTATTACAAATGTATGTCTCTGGCACTAAAAGTTTCTGAGAATGGCAGACGGACAGATAGACACGCTTAGATAAATTCGACTTTAAATGCTGATGCAGGGTATAACAATTGGCCATAAAAACTTTGGTGTACGCAATTCGCAAAAAGGAAGCCACGCTGAAAATGCAATTCAATTAAAACTCACAAAAGTCGCTGGCATTAAACTTTATTCCGTTTCTTCCACTGCATAACACCTGATACAAATATTTGAAGTAAATTATAATTTTCGCTTTTAGTTCAGTTCAGTGACTTCTATCTACGTGACGTATGCTTGATTAATATTTTGTTATTTTTAATTAGGCGCCGAAAATTGAACGGCCGTTGTTTTTATCAGCTCAGGAGAGTGGCTTATCTCTTGGGCAGCCAGCTCATTAAAGGCCATATCAATTGGCGAATGCCTTGGGCACACTTTAAACTTATATTTCGCGGCTTATCACTCCAAATCGTTGTCGTCGTTGAGCTGTTTGTTGATTTTTTTAATTTTCACTTGGCCTTTTTATTTTAGTGGCTTGAGGGTGGGTGGCCAAGGTGAACGGCTTTTGTTGTCAGTCCACTTGTTTAAATGTATGTATGTTTATTTAATTTATGTATTTCGGTAAGGTTTACTCTGTTTCTTGACCGTGACATCTTTTCAATTATCATTCTTATGTTCTTTTTTTGTTTTTGTCAGGGCACTGAACTAAGTCAATTTAAAGGTATTTTTGTTTGTTTGCATTTCCCATTCTTCACTTTCAAAAATGTTCTTTCTACTTGTTGGTTCTTGAACAGTATGTGTTTCTGGTGTGGGAATAAGTAGAGTGCAACTATCTAAAGTTTTTGTTGATAAGCGTACCCGATAATAGTTCACTTGGTTTGTTCTAGTTGGCTTTTAGTTGTTAAATTCTTGTCAAGGTAAGTTGCGCTCTCGAGTGTACTTAACTACAATTTAAGAGCTGATTCAGCTTAAGCGATTTGCTCTAAGCGATGTTCACTCATTAGAAATGGGAGGCAGGCCATAATAAAGTTGTGGGAAACTATCGAAGACCACATAGGGTGTATACATTCTTGATCAACATTAAAAGACGATGCGATTTAGCCAAGCCGCTCTGTGTGTCTAGATGAAAAGTCGATCTTAAAGTGTATAAAAGCTAGAGCCTTAAAACCGTTGTTATACAGGCCTATATGTATTAATATTATATAAAATATATATAAAATTCAAATGGAATCAAAATATATCCAGATATTTTTTTGATCAACTGTAAACATTTCATTAAAATCGGTTTGGAAACACAGAAACTACAATCCGCTATTCTACTAGGAGGCAGAGTATCTTCCAGTCGGGCTCTCTCGTCTCAAGCTTCTAGCTTCTTCTTACTCCCCTCTCTCCCTCTCTCTGTCTGTCTCTCTTTTGATTTTCTTTCTTTCACTTTGGCGACCCAATGAACTATCACTTTGTGTGTTGTGCCAGTTAATCAATTGAGCAATTAATCTGCCAACCGCCGGTTCTTTAGTACTAAATACTGGTGCATCAATTAGTGCTTGCATTCAACACGGTTAACATTAAATGACACAACCCCTCATTCCCCTCTCCACCACCAATCTCCATTCTCTTTACGCATGCTGCAACTTGGCAAACATTTTTCAATACAAAAAAAAACAGCCTCCCAGTATTGTTTTTGTTGTGTTTTTTCTTTTCGCTTTTGAGGTTAGCGTGTGAATTTAATTTGTGAATAATTGCAACTGGCTGCAACTGCAACTGCAACAACAGCGGACATAAAATGTCAATATCAGCGTGTAATCAACAACAACAACAACTGTTGCTGTTGCCATAGTAAATGTTTTCAATGTGCTCGCTTTTTGCCCGCCTTGACAATTTATAGAGCTTATGGAAAAGTGTCTGTGCGACTGACACAATGACAGCCTTCGATTGACTGACTGACTGACAGGCTGATAGAGTGGGAGGAGGGTAAAAAAATAAACCAATTTACAAATTAAATCTCTCATTTGACAACTCCGTTGCACATGCACAGCTTAAGATTGTGGGAAACCACTCCACTAGCGTATTATGTAATTAATCTTTTCTCTTTTTCTTTTTCGATTGCAGCATGATGCACATTCCAATTGATAAGCTGCCTAATGAAAGGAAACCCCACAACAACGATATAATGTGCAATCAAAACGCTTTACAGCTAATGGCAAACACAGCAGCCAGCTCAGTCAAATAATTGCGACAAGAATATAAACTTGAAAAAACGAAAAACCAACGAAAAACAACAATTATAATACAAAACAAAATCAAAAAAGAAGTATTACGAAACAGTAACAGAAGGCGAGTGTAAGAAAAACGCAACTGAAGTCAAGTTGCTCTTTTCTTCTATATATTATTTTGACCACTGTGACGCTGACGCGGAAAAGCCGTCAAAATTACGACGTATCACCCACCCACGCCCAAAGTCAAACAGAACCCGGCCAACATGGACAACACGTCCGGGCCGGGTGCATTTGACGATGAGCCGCCGCCAGAGCCCCGAGACGGCTGGCTTCTGGTGCGCATTCATGTGCCCGAGCTGAATGTCTACAAGTGTCTCCAGTTCCCATCGGAGCGTCTCGTCTGGGATGTCAAACAGCAGGTGCTCGCCTCACTGCCAAAGGTGAGTTCTTTCATACGCCCCACCATCCATTCTCCCATTACTTTCGCCCCTATTGAAAAGCAACTGGATCCATCTGCATGACTGCATCACGCATGGCAACCAGATAATTGTGTGTGTGCCCCCCTGTGTTAACTATAAGGCCCTATAAATAGTCCTCAATCACATGCATTTTACACTCGGCAAAAATATCGATTGTAAATATATTGTAAAATACAAACTTGTCTCTCTTTAAAATCCGAGCTTATCTTTTCTTGAATTAAACGTATAATTTTTTAAATTAAATTTTTTACATTTGCAAAGGAACATGTTTAGTTCCTACGTTCAAAACGGAGCTAAGAAATTGATAAAGTCGATAATTAGAAATCGATACAAAACACATATCTCCCTTTTCCATTCCCAAAATTCTCGAAAACCAATATTTTTCGCAAATTAAGAGCTAAACTTATAAAAAAGTAATGTGGGCAAAGATGCAGTCGAAGGAGAAAATTGTATTCTTGCTATCTGCCTTTTAGAAAGTATTAAATGCTCTCCTTATCTCATGTTAATATCTCTCAATGTATAGTCAGATACGGTCTATCTTTTATTCACATTCACAATTTGTATGGCATCCAAAATTTAAATAATCAAGTAACTAAAATAACATTTCGAGAATTTATCATCAATCCACAATTCTCTCAGATGTAGGTGGTGTGTTGAGGTTGCTCATCATCGAAGGCATAGCGCAGCTCGGTAAAATACGAGAAGATGACCATCCAGGCATAGATCATGACAACTATCAGAGTGGGGAGTACTAGTTAGAGCATAACTCTTGAAATAGTGGGCTTCCTAAACTTACGTATGGTGATGACGAAGAGAATGACTATGACCCAAACAAAGGCATAGACAATCATGGCCAGAATGTGTGCCAGGATGTAGAACGGCGTCAGCACCAGAAATGGCACAAACAACAGTTCGTTATTCTATAGATAAATCCAATTAAATATTATTTTTATAGTGTAGTGTTAGATATCAGTACTCACATTATGCACACCAACGCAGACCATTGCAGCCGCAATGATGCCAAAGAATGAGAAGACCATTGTTGTCTTGGGTGCGGCCGGTGGGCCGTAAACCTCCCGCTGGTATTCGTTAGGGAAGATGCACTCCATGAGAAAGGCGCTGCCCAAACACAAATAGACGAACCACGTAAGAAATATGCAGCCCAACAGCAATGTGCCCGTGCGGAGCGAGAAACAGAAACAGCATTTGTTGAGGATCTTTATGAAGTACTTGCAGCGACAGGCCATTATTCTTATTATTACTATTATTGTTGTCAGTCAGCAGGAGGAAGAGGAGCTCTTCCGAAATTTGGATATTAACTTGAAATATAAATTAATGATAGTTTTTTCTTTTTTTTCTGTTGGACAAACACAGTTGAGTAAGATGACTACGCACACACAGTCGAGACAAAAAAGAAAAGAATAATAACAATTTGGAAAATGTCGACTTCGATTGGGGAATTTAGTCAAAGTGGAAGGGTGGTTGTTTGAGTGTCTTTCAGTTGCTTGTAGTTGGAATGCACAATCATCAATGAATAGATTATAATCACTTTGAAAAGATTTACACTAAACAAAAAAGACAATATTTAAATTAGAATGCTGCAGCAACTTACGTTCAATCCCTATTTGCCCGAGAAGAATTGCGAGTTTCATTTTGAAAAAGTAAAAGTCCACAGTGCTCATTGCCACGTATAAGAGGAGTATTAGTAAAAATGTGAGTAACCAAAAGTACAGTAGACAACGATTTTCCTGCTCGAATATAGATATAGATATATAGAATAGTGATTAGTCAGGTATTGGGATAAGAGATACTCACTCACCTTGTAGGAGCCATAGATTAATAACATGGATGCAACGATGCCCCATGACAGTATGATGCCCTGCGCATAATCCCAGGGTCTCGGCTTATAATCTGTAATGCCACACATATATATATATATATATATATGTATAATCCATATATAGTTCAGGTCGCGTCCACTTACATATGAAAATGGCCGATTGGCCATGGATGATCATCTCGGTGAGGAATAAACAGATGAACACAATGCCAATGATTATGCATCCAGTGCGAAGTGGTAAACAATAGCAGCAACGACGAAATAGCATAATTCACAATTCAAATCTGTACTACAACAATTACATCTACGAATTTGATTGTGTTTGCTAAGCACTCCTCGAGAAATGCTAATCGTACATGTCGAGCAAAAAGGACAAGACAACCAGCCAAACGTACAAGTACAGAACTGCAAACGGGACAATATTTAAATTCTATATACTTTACACTCAGCGAAAAGAAAAATCGATTTGAATTTTAGAAATTCGCCGTACTTTTGGTTTAATATTTCTAGAATCCTGAATTTGTTATGTTATTGTAGGATTTCACTTCTATAAATGTTTTGATCGTTTAGATAGTAATTTGAAGAAACGTAACATTTTTAACTTTGGTTCGCGAGTATATTGCGCTAATCAATTTCCTAAAATTCAATTTGTCAGAAAACTTACCCAAACTAATAGCTGTGATTGTGATCAGAAATATGGGTGCATTGTAACGCACAATCAGAACGAATGTCACAATCATGGCAAAGATGTGAGTGCAAACGAAAAGCAGCCAGGGAAGTACGAAAAAAGGGTATTTCCTAGAGACAGTTACAGTTGCAGTTAAGATGGTGCGTTTATCACTAATAATATGCCAATCTGCCACTTACCATTACGGCACCATAGACCAGCAAGAGAGCGCTTATCAGCAGTATTGTGGCAGCACCCAGCACACGAATTTGTACATCCCTTTCAAAGAATCTGTTGGACAGTTCAGCTACATATATAAAGTAATCAGTATTATTTAGTTATAGTCGGGTACCAAATCCAAATCGCTTACCTGGCAGAACACCTGCCACAAAGAGGGCCATAACTACCACAGTTGCGCCATAGATTAGAGTCGTTGTCAGTGCTATGGCAAATGTGCCCGTCTTCAGGCTGAAGAAATAACAGCACTTTCGTAACATTCTTATCGCTATATGTCTATTTATAAATATGTCTACGGCATTTACAAAAGGTCTACAAATTAAATATATGCTAACTAAGGCATTGTTTGCTTGAATTCAAGCTAAATCTATCAGCTTCATTGATAATTTGCTTAAATCTATAAATCCAATTCAATGAAACCTCAATTTCAAAGAAATCGCGTTTAGATAGAGGCTAAAATTTATCGCAGTGATACATGTGGCAAAACCAAACCGATTTACAAAAACAAGGGTTTTTTTTGCATGGTTTAATATCTACATTAATTCTACATTTAATGTTGGGAGTTGGTTTTGGGTTCGAAAACCATGTTTCATTCTGTCCTAAGAAATACTCCCTTGAGCGATTCTAAGCTTTCTACTGCCATAATTTTGTCAAATGTGATCAGATATCTTTGGCATGGTTTGACCATTATATTTATCCTTCATTTAAGTCGGGAAAATTGCAAATGCGATTTAATTAATTAGATTTAATTTTATTTATTTTTTTTTATGTGTATTTGAACTTTCTATTGAAATAATATGTAGCAGGCTGGGCCTTGCAGCTGCAGCCACGTGCTTTGACAGCCACGCCCCTTGCACGCCCAAATGGCACCCAAAAACAAGTTGCAAGCAGCAAGCAGCAGGGACTGCCAGCGTGCAATTTCAATTGAAGTTCAATGCAAAGCCAATTTCCGACTGCCGAGCAGCAAATCGTGACGATCAAGTCTCGCAGATATTGACAATTGAATGACAGTCTGTCTGTCCCAAAAAACAACAAAACAGGAAAAAACCAATCCAACTGTAAAGCAGAAAACAAAGAAACTTTGCGAAAAAAAAAAATGGAAAATGAAAACCCGAACTTGTTTTTAGGGCTGCGGATTTGTGGCTCGAACGCCGAAGCGAAGTTCTCTTCAGCTGTTTGTTTTGAACTTGGGCTTTTGCAATTAACTTGACACAATGGCCAATCAACTGCCGAACATGGCTCAATTTAATAACAATTTGTTTCACAAATTCGTTGCCAAACATTGTCAAAGCTCAAAGCTAGAGCATTGCTCCACACCCAATTCAATACCAATGACCGCAAAAAAAGCAGTTAAAATGTTTTGGCCGAAATGAAACAAACGACCTCTAGCTAATAAAAAAACAAAAGCCAAGAGTTGTTGGCGTTGCATATGTTTCTGGTGTCAAGTTTATGTGGCATGCACCACAGTAGATAGTCACAAACAATTACAAATGCAGAGTTGAACGCTGCTTGTTTTGCATAACGCATGTGGGTGTCCAGCTAAATGAGTCCTACTCGCGAGTGTCTTGCGAGTCGAGTGTGGGTCTCTGTTGTGAGTGTGGCACATGCAGAGCATGGCATGTTTCGAACATGCGAATAGCGTGAGATTTATTCAAATGGGTTGAGTCCTATAAAAGTACAACTTGTGATTTATTATCTGCACTTCCCAAAATCAGCTCTTAAGTTTAGCAAAATTCGTTTAGCATTCGTGAATCATTTACTTTTTACTTAACATTTCGCGGATGTGACAAATTTCTCTGTCAGTTTAATGCACTGAAATATTTCTTTCTGTTTGTGAGTCAGGCGAATTTTTGAGATATTGTGAAATACATCTTCCTACTACACTTAGAAAAAGAAACGCTTTGAAAGTCGCCACACTTGTTATTCAAAAATTTGAAGCGTGTATTTTTCTTAAGCAGAATTCCTAAAATACCCTTTTTTAGTTTAATTAGATACTCTTTTAGTTTTCAGTTTCGATATTTTTGCTGAGTGGAGCATATTTTGTAGATTAGTCAAGAATCACATTGTTAAACATAGTCTGACAAGTTCAAAAACACTTATAATGCGATTACAGCGTAATTGATCGTAATCTTATACGCATCAGCTGGCTGCTCATATCTTATCGCTGCTTTTTATATATTTATAGAGTGCTATATGTAAACAAGCTGCTCTCTCGCACGCAATTCCCCAAGTTATTTTTGAGTGTGTGTGTGAGTGGGTCTGGGTACCGTTGTTGAGTGTATTCATCGCATAAACATTTGCCACTCAACGGCAAGTCATCTTCCAGGTGCCTCGGAGCTTGCGAGTGACAATTATCGATTGCAATGCAAAATCATAGCAAATATCTGTTGACTGCGCGTTACTTTGACATTTTATAGAGAGAGATAAGTTGGTATACATACATATATATATATATAATATAATAATAGAATATAATATATATATAGAAAGAGAGAGAGAGAGAGACAGCAAGAGTATCGGGATTCCTTAATCGGTCGTCATCGTTATCATCCGCTTGATTAGAAGTCTATCTTTGCTTTACAATATTTTTACAGTTGTCATAAATTGATGATAAGTGGCCATAAAAAATCTCTTTGTGTTGAATTGCGCACATGCCTTAACTACAATTAGTACGCAAATATTTTCAGTCAGTCAGTCAGTCCAGTCAGTCAGTCAGTGAGTCAATCAATCAATAATCCAGTTGCAAGCCACGCGTGTGGGCCAATTTCATGTCCAGGTTTTGGTCTTGATTTTGGTATTGACTTTGGTTTCCGCTTGCTAATCAAATTAATCGCCACTAAGCGCTTGGAGGTTGTTTTTTTCCCAGTCGTCTCTATCTGCTCTCTGGTTTTTTCTTTGAAGTGGGCGGGCAACTTAGAGCAGTGTTGAGCAGAGCAGCTTTACCGGTTACCGGTTTGCCTAAGTTGTTTTGCATGTAATGCGCAGCTTTAATAGATGCTCAGCCATCTGTTATGGCAAGAACAAAACTTTGCATTGGCAACAACCAATCAACAATCCAACAATCAAGTTATCAACAACATGTGCGCTAATGTCTACACATAAAGTAGCCCCGTTAATATCCAATATCAAGCAGCAATTTCAATGCTCTACACTGAGACTGACGCAATTTTGAGCACACAAATCTAAAACAACACATTTTACTTAACAAAATCAAATATGGCTCACTTTATGTAATGCTTGCGTAACAACAAATTAAATGTTACTTCTGGTCCCTTGGTACATTTAAAGGAACTTATTCCAGTGTATAAATATAATTTACAGCTGCGGTCAAAATAATAGTATGTTTCGGAAAGTGGTGTAAATATATTTAAAATAGAATTAAAATATGATGCATATTTTATTTTATTTATAAGCTTATAAGATATATCGCAAAATTAAGTTTGTAAATTCCAATTAATAGTAGTAGAAGCTTTCTTAGCTTTCCTTGCGGATAAATAATACTTCTGAAGACTAAATGTGATGTTTGGATACATTTTATGTTTTGGAAAACGTTAAAGAAACATAGTAGTTATGATGTCTGCAAATATATAACAGAAGATTTAGCATTTTATGAAACAGCATTACTAAAATCTTGACCGTAACTGTGTATATATAAATCCGTGACGCTTGTTGTAAAGCTGCCCCTAGAGAGAGAGGGGGGTTTAAAGGCAGCGTGTGTCGCTCAGAATCGATTTGCTCTTAAGCTTTTGAGCGCAATTGAAAACGACGCGTGAGAGGAAAAGAGTGAGAAAGAGAGTGACTGAGTGCGTGAGAGTGTCAAAGGGTGGAGGAAGCATTTGTGACCAACTTTTTCCTTTTTTTTATCGCAACCAGCCCAACTCAATCCACAGTTTTATCCATTTCTTTGTTGAATCTGGCTATTTTATGGCTAAACTTGAATCAATTTAAATGTTTGCCATTTTGAATTGGCCTATAAATCAGTGTCTGTCCAAAACTTACCATAGTTTAAGAAGAAGAGGAAGAAGCAGTAAGCTGTATTTATTTATATATATATATATAGATGTAATTAAGCTAAAACTAATGTCTTATGCCTGAGCTTAAGCATTAATCCACATTGGCGAGGCAGCCTGTCAAAGCATTAGTTCAGATTCTCTAATCTAATTCGCTCGCTCTCTCTCTGTCTCTCTCTGTGTGTGTAGGAATTATAGTTATTTTGCATGAGCCTCGTCCCTTTCCCTTTCTCCCGCCTGTCCTTAACCGAAACGAATGTAAAACCCAAGATGCTCGTTAGATTTAATGACAGTGCATAGTTTGGGCACGCACGACATCATTTCTGTCTCTGGTTTAAGTTGCCACACACACATACACAAGAACACACACACGCATACACAAAAGACCCCATTCTCTGGGTAGAGAGATGCTGTATGTGCTCTATTGAACCGTTAATTTGTGTGCCATCTTAACTTGCCACTTGCCACACAAGCTGACGTCTCTTTTCTCGCTCATTTTCCTTTAAGCTGTTTTCTTTATATTTTTTTATCGCACTCACACATTATTCAAACCACATTTCGAGTCCTGCGACGTGCCTGATTTCACGAGCAGCAGCAGCAGCAGTGTGGCATAGTTTTAGTCACTGCTTGTGTTTCTGCTTCTTCTTGTCACTCCGCTCCTACTTCATCTTCTTGCCTTGTACTATTCAATTGCATAGCTTTTGTAAGGAACATTCACTTACGTCGCCTTGGCACAATAAAGATGGCACTGATAAGCCACTAAAAGTTCCAAACCCAACCCAAAAAAATATATATTTATAGAAAACTCAACTCGGCACAGATAGTGACGTCTTCTTCTTCTTCTTGCTCTTTACATTTTTAAAGTTTTTCTCTTGCTTTCGGCAAAGATAAGAGAAACAGGCCGAGAGCATAGGGGTTGGGGGATTGGGGCACGTTATGCTTGTCAGTCAAATGAAGTGGTAAATTTTTATGGAATCGAAAACATAGTCCATGATTGCCATCAGATAGGCAAGTGTTTTGTTTTAAACAAACCGCTTAAAGTACATATTGTCATAAATTTCTTTGATAAATGCCCGACTGCGCATAAAAAATAAAACCATAAAACATAGCAATAAATTCCACAATTATCTCTAGTGATAATTGTACCGAATTTAGTATTTCTTTGGGCTCATCTTTCTTTAAGTTGTACTATTTCACATATATATTATTATTTTTTTTTTACCAACTTCACAAACCAATTCGCATTCATTTTGATTTAATGTAGAAATCATTTTTAATTTTTTGAGAGCATGGACTGAAAATTCATTTGCATACAGAGCATAAAATATTCATATACATTATACATTTTATATACATGTCCTATACTATATGGATGTTCAGCTCATAAAGCAGCCCATAAAAGGATGTGTAAGAAAATTTGCAATGTCAGCCACTCGGGCGTATGCGTAATATGTATTTATATATATTTTTTTTGTTAAATAATGTATGCTGTTTTCTGTATGCTAAACATGAAAATGTCACTTTACGCTGTGTACATAATTCCGCCAGCAAACAACAGCAACATTGACGGCATGAGAGCATGACAGACATGGCCAGAACAAGTTGGCGTTTGCTTCTCCTTTTTTTTTTTTGCGTTGTTAATAATTGAAATGTTTTGTTTCCACACGCTTCTGCTGCTGCTTCTTTTTTAATTAAATACGACAACAAATAAAACGTGCAACGTGCAAATAATAACGCCAAAAACTGCGTAATTTAAATGATAACAATGACAACAATCGCAACTGATATTTGTGGATGCCACATACAACATTCGTCCATTCTGCCACACGCTGTGTATGTGTGATGTCCACTCTTTGGTCATTTGGAATATGGGTGGAAATGGATATTAAAACGTGATTGAAAAATGACTACGATGATGCCATTTAAACGTAACAATTTAATCAATCTAACAATGAATACACTTAAACTCACCCAACCACCCACACTCACATGATTAATGATGATTATATGTTTGTATAAATATACATGTATCTGACTGTCTGTTGAGCGATATTGATACTTTATTGTGGGCATTATGCGATACTTAATGACATTTAATGGCCGCTTGCACTTTCGTCATTCGACCGACCCTCAATAAATTAACGTAATGGGAAACCAACGATGTAACAACAACAACCACAACAACAACAACAATATCAATGCGATTCAGGTGGCTTTTTGGTTTAAGGTTGGTCTCGGCTACTTTTGTCACATAAATAACAATACAATATATGTTTATATACCTGCATGAGTCCCTTGATGAAACAACTGCCAGCGGGAGTATTTTTAAGAAATTATCAATAAAAACTACAAGGGGGAAAAATCTTGTTTTGAGAATTGGTGTTCATTCTAGATAGTAAAACGTCATGTGCAGAATTTGAATCTTAAATTAAAATCTACAATCTCAAATCAAGAATGTAAACGAGAATTAAAAGTATGAACTCATCAAAGTTTATGATAACATAAACAGACAGAAAAATGAATAAAAAGCGTGCAACCAAGTTTTAAGAGAAATGAAGCATCTCTGAACCCATTATATATATAGATATATCAAAGTGTCTGTCTGTCCGTATTTATGAACTCGCCAGTCTCAGAATCTTTAGACGCAATTTACAATTTTGAAAAAAGGTTCTCAGTTACCAAGTTACTTTTGTTTTATCGATAACTGGAGCAGTTGTTGAATACCAATTGATATATAATATCAATTGATATATAATTCACTTCAAGATATTATTGGTAAACTGTAACAATTCTGTTTAGAACTGTAAAGGAGTTTATTTTCAAATCGAACAAACTAATGCCAGCAACTGGTTACAGGGTAACTGCTAGTCGAGTTGCATTCTAACATTGTTTGCTTTGTTTATATTTATCACTTGTATTGTTTGTTTAGTTGTTAAACGAAGTTTAATTTAAATTTACACAAATTCCCAGAGTCGCGACAACTAAACAACTGAACAACAAACACCTACGCAAATTTTTACACAAATTGCAGCGCTTGTAACTGTAAAAAAAAAAAAATGATGTGTGTGTGTGTGTGTGTTTGTGTGGGCCACACACTCATACAGTCATACCCCTATAAAGCAGACACTGCAAACCACTCTTAGCTCCAGCTTCAGCTTCAGCTCCAACTATGAAATGTGTCAAGTACAGCAAACAGTTACAAATTTATGGCAGGCCAGGCTGGCAGGCGACACACGCGACCAGGACTCAGACCTCTTCCCAACCCGCTTTCCCACCCTTTTGCCACCCCCTCTTGCCTGACTCGGTGTCAGCCTGCAAGGCTTGTAATTCAATTAAAATGCAAAGAGTTTTTTAGCGCTTCGGGAATAACAAATGCAGTGTGTTGGGGAAACGACGGCCCCCAAATTCCGTTGCCAAGCAACTGGGCATGCCGCTGTCTGCCGAGTCCACTTCTCACTGTCAATTGGGCGCTCAAGTGCTGTTTTGGGACTGGCATACCCTGTCAATAGGTGAATCTTGCCCGAATTTCTAAAATGCATTGCATTCAGAGAAAACCCGGTAAATGTCTAAATTGGGTTTGTTTGGCAAGAGAGTAGTTAGAAAATTCAAGCTTAAAGCTATTAGCATCTGTATTTGTAAATGTTTTGCTTTGCATTTGACAGTTTTGGATCTAGATAATTTTCTGATTTTATACTGTTATCATCAGACCTTGTCAAACAAATTTAAAACAACTCTCTGTCTTTCTATACTCCTCCCTCTCCTCTCTCTCTTTTTTTCTCACTCTCTCTCTCTCTCTCTCTGTCCCTCTCTCTCTCTTTTTCTCTCTTATCATTACTATCGGACAGCAAATGTCGCAACAAAAATAACACAATTAACAATTTGCCAAAGGCAACAAAACAAGAACAACCTAAAAATAAGCAAGTTTAAATTCGCGCTTAGATCTTGTGATTCATTCGTGACACTTGCAACACACATATTTCATTTATTTATATATAGCTTTACGATCCACCCATAAATCTGGAGAAGTGTTAATTGAAGTTAATTTGCAGCATAGACACAGTCATTGTTTTGTGCTCTTGGTTTGTTAACGCTTTGTTAATTGATTGCCAAAACTTGCAAATTAAAAGATTCATTACAAAAAACCAGAAGACTCGCAATAATTTTGAATTGGACATATTAAAGGCCAACTTTGATGGGCCAATTACAGAGGAGGACTAGCCGCAAAAAAAACCTCCAAATGACCTTGACTGTGAACGGTAATTTTGTGTATGGCTCGAAGCGATTGTCAAATGTTTTATTTGTGGCTTGAATGAAACGTGCATAAAGCCCTGAGTAATTGGCCCTAACAAAAGCGCCAAAGCGGAAAAAACAAGGCAGATTGCAAATGGGTTGGTGGGGGACGGGGGTAG
This sequence comes from Drosophila picticornis, assembly GCA_035043845.1. Classification (NCBI taxonomy): domain Eukaryota; kingdom Metazoa; phylum Arthropoda; class Insecta; order Diptera; family Drosophilidae; genus Drosophila; species Drosophila picticornis. The sequence continues at coordinate 906,009 of JAWNMR010000493.1, read as the reverse complement.
GTATGGGGGAAGGAACAGTTAACAATGTACACAATTTACAGTTAAGGCACAATGGCAAATAATTGCTGTTATTTTGGCACAGAGACAGATAAACGACAACAAAAACTAAGCCCAATGATTGTCAAACTGTTTAAAGTCGCTCAGCTGCGCTGTGTGCGCCTATGTTTGTGGTGTGTGTGTTTGCGGGCGTAAATTGAGCGGCGCAAGTTCAATTACACACACACACACACTGCTTTTAAGCTGCCCTCCAACTAAATTTTTAATATAATTTTTATTTTACATTTTTCTCTTTGTCATTTTTTTTTTTGCACAGTATTTTCCCATTTAAATTTGATGTTGGTTTTGGGTTGCTTTTCAATTTCCGACGCCAACGTTCTTATTGTTGTTTTTTGTTGCTGCTGTTTTGTGGGCAACTTAAAACAACAATGAAGCGTTTCCGGTTACCACATGTGTGTGTGTGTACGTGTGTGTGTGTATGTGTCTGTGAGAGTGAGAGCATTTTGTGGATTATATTCATTAGTTTGCGTCAATTCGTTTTAAAATTTATTTGTGTGTACAACACACACACAAACACACACACACACGCACACACACACATGCGTATTTACTTGTATATATAAATTGTGTCGCCAACTGCTGAACTGATGAGTGATGCTGCAGATCTTTGATTCGTGGCACAGTGCTTAAGCCAGCATCTGGTCTCTTTGAGCGGATATAGCAATAATAATGAATGCCCAAATGAATGAATGAATGCGCAACGCAACCAGCAGCATTGTTATTGTGCAGAGTTTGCTAAACCAAAAATCGGATATGAAAAACTTTGTTGAGGGGCAGGCTTCATGAAGTGCGATTTATTAGATCTAATGGCCCCTGTCTGACTCAGAGTCAGAGTCTGACTGAGCCTGTAGCCTTTTTCCATCAAGCAAGCATCTTTGTCTGCGTGTGCCCGGAAGTATTGTCTATGGAAAGTTTTCACCCATCCCCACAAGCTTTTTTGGGAGTATAATTTTAAGATGAATTTCGGATCAGAATCGCGTTTTCAACTTTAAGTGTTGTTTTGTTATAGAGGTCAATCAATGACTAAAAGACCTGGTTTTGGCGAAGTTATGGCTAAGGAAAACTCTTTTGGGAATAATATTTTAATATGAATTTTGGGTTAGAATCGCCTTTTAAACTTAAATGTCTTGTTTATTAATTGATTGTATAATAATTGATTTATCTACTGCTCTCATTAATAATGAATATATCTGCTCATTGCTAATCGTTTGTAAATACTTCTTCTACTTGCAGGTAAGAAGAACACATCAGCAACACATCCACTCCATCTAATTGAAGTGATTATATTATTTTTTCACACTAATTGAGTGACATTTGGTGCGTGAGTAGAGCAGACTGCGGAATGTAGAGGTGGTAGTAGAGGGGGTGTGGAGAGTCGAGTGTCATAATGCGTTCAGATCAAGCTCATATCTAGTTAGTTGGATACTTGCTGCCTACACAATGTCATGTGGAGTGTTGGGTGTTGAGTGCTTGGTTTAATGGCACATTCATTCCATTCATTGGACACTTTTCTCGGAGCCCATATCAAAATGTGTCAAAAGGCGTGGGTTAGTCAAACACTCCAAAAAGAACTCATTTATATGGACAGCATCGAGTTTATCGTTCTGTGTGTGCAGCATAACTGTTCCTTATGCAGGAAGACCCCCAACTAGTCTGCAGCTCCAGTGTGTTGCAGTTCACCTCCCATTCTTCCCTCTCCATTCACTCTGCATTCCTGTCTCCCCCTCGCTGTGCATCATTTGAGCTATTTAAGCGCTGTGGCAAAGCAACAAAATGACACCGGGTCGCTGTTCCTGGTGCTTGCTGCTCTGCTTGTTATTATAAGCATCGCAAATATGCTAGCAATTTTGTGGGCGTGTCACACAGACCCTAGTACACTCAGCAAAAAGAAATGAATCTTGCTTTTCAGAAAATCGCACTGAAAATTAAAAAATGTTTTTTTTTTAATAATTTCTAATAGGTGGAATTATAGGTGGAATTACTCTAGGCTCCTAATGTACTTAAAATTTATAAAATTCTGGTAAATTTTCTTTTGCTGAGTGTAGAAAACTTAGACGCCAGTTTAAACCGTAGGCAATGTCGGGGAAAATGGCAGCGATATCTTTGCTCGAAGTTCATTGCTTGTAAAATTGACTTTAGCACAAGCCAGCAACAACAACAACAAGAAGCCTGCAGCCGAACAAGCCAAAGATACTTAGCCACAAGTTTGCTGCCTTTCTTTTTAGCCTCCTTTTTCTCGACTTTTCGACATTTGGGTATGTGTGTGAGTGTGTGTGGATTTTCGCTTACCTTTGGCTCGCTTGGCAGCCAAAGCATAGCTGCGTTTTTCACTTTGTTGCGGTTGCATTTTCGCAATTTTTCCAGCTCATTTGCTCAGACGCCAAATGTCCTTCAGCTTCAGATTCAGCTCCACAGTTGCAGTCGCATTTGCAGTCTCAGTCTTGGTTTTAGTCGCTTATCTTTTGTGGCTGCCATTTGGCAAATTAAAGTGCGCGCAAGGCCCCCAAGCGAAAAACCCGTTTCTCGGCCGGCCAGAAAACGCGCACCAAAAAGGCGCACGTGCAACATGCACAACTAACTGCCACACAGCGGTGGCTGCTGCAAGGCTTCATCTCAAGCTCAAGCCAAGCCAATTTGGCAATGTATGAAAAAACAATCCCAACGATTCTTTTTTTTCGGTTTTTCTTATGGTGCTCATTTCATTTGTTGCCTTGCCTTATGCCGCATGCCGCTTTGGTGGCATAATTCGCGCGCCAGCCGACGCCCAAAAAAAAAGTCCCCACAGAGGACACATATTGTATACGGCGAAGCGGAACTTTGGATCTGTAGATATATATGCATATATATATGAACAACAGCCGATTTACGAGCTGTGATATTTCGTGCATAAGCTGCCAATTGCACATACATACACTTCGAAAAAATGACCCAGAATTTTAGAAATTCGTCGTTTTATAAATATTTTTTTAATAATAGAAAATATTTCTAAAAATTGAACAAATCGCCATAGATTGGGGATTGTCAATTTAAGGCCTTTCCAATTTTAAGACATTTTATTTTTTTTATTTCGAAATTATTTATAAAAACAAGATAAGCTTTTTACTCTTCTAGTCTTTGAAGATGATTTTTTCGCAAGTGTACTGATACATATTGGTATTTGTATTGGTTTGGGTTTGCCTTTATTGTTGTTGGCAACACACTTGGCCCGTTGCCAGCTGTGCGGTATCGATGGCCAACTGATATAAAACCAGAACCAATTACCTAATCAACAGATCTAAGTTATGCAAGGCGTAATTTCTAAAGAATTCTTGTGGGTGGTAGAAAATGGAATGCTGACTAGGAGCAGCTAGTGGAGCACAATCAAAGAGTGATGAATCTTCTTTCACAATGCAGAAACTAATCACAATTGGAAAGATATGGCCTTGCGATTGATATTTTTATTTATTACTGTACAGATTTCATTAAGATTGCATAAGAATCGAAAAGCGTAAAAACCACAATCAAGAAGTTTACAGGGTATCTCCTAGTCAAACTGTAGCGCCTCGAGCCTTCTTACTATATATATACATATACACAAATATAAATATATATATGGGACGGCATTATGTATATTATGCCAGCTGTGATTGTCCCTAGATAATGGATTCGTTGCAGATTGCAACTAAAGTTCTGGCTCCTCCTTTCCGCTCGCGGCTGCTCCTCTCCTCCATTTGAAGGGCAAACCGCGCCGCAAATGGTCCATTTGCAATTTTGCACTCCCGTTTAGAGTGCTTCAATTGATGGCCACAGAAAAGTTCTTTTGAACTGCGATTCGCTGTCGATTGATTTAATGCTGATGCAGTGGAACGAGAACAACGAACGACGACCAACTCCGATGGCACTGGCACAGGCAATGGGAATGGGATTGCGAACGGGATTTCAGATTGGACACGGACGGAACAAAGACAGCATCTGGCAGCCATTTGGAGAATTGGTGGAGAGCTGCCGTGGCGGACAACCTGGTCAGCTTCCTATCTAGTGCTGCTGCTGCTGCAGCTCCACTCAGAAAAAGTCACCCTGAAAATTGGAAAATCAAATTTTTAGAAAACACAGCATAAGATAGTATATAACATAAAAATTTTCCCTACAAAATAACACTCTGGGAAATTGGAAATTGGACAATAAGCTAAGCACCGCTTGGCGCCAAGGCTATGGAGAATTTATAAAATTCAGGTCGAGTTTTTTCTGAGTGTGGCTAATGCTGCTGCTGCTTCTGCTGAGCACGTTCCGTTGGCGTTGTCAAATATGGCTGCGGTCAGTTTTCTAACTGCATTGACCAGCAACAAAAACTTCAAGTCGGCAGCTGCTGCAGCGGCGCATAAATTTCGCAGCTAAAGTTGCTTTTACCTTTTGCGGCCAACCTTTTTTTACATTTACCGTTAAGTTCTGTGCTACAAATTTCCGATTTGTTTCTATGTTTTTGTTTATTGTAGTCTTTTTTTTCTTAGCCTTCTCCAATTGCATTTTCGCATTTCTTTGGATTCTCTGGCGGAGTAGGCAGGGATTCAAATTGGAGGCAACTGCGTGAATTGGGACGACTAAAGGCTTGACTCCAACTAACTGACAGACAAACACAGAGCGAAAAAAGCGATAAAACCAAAAAATAAAAAAGCAGTGGCAGCTGGCTAAGACAGCTACCAAATGTGCATTTAAGCCTTGTTTGCTGTCTTGTTAATATTGCAGGCGTAAATAAAAAGTGCTAGCCAGGTGGCTTTTATCAGCACAGACCCCACATGCCACAAATGTATATATATATATGCCACATGCCACATGCCACATGCCACATAATACACACATGTGTCTACATATCTGCACTTTTTTGATTGCATTCATGGGTATTTTATTGATTTCTCACACCTGAATTGTTTATTTTTAGAGTGTTTGCATTGTTTACGCCTCGCAGCGTACACTTAGAGAAAAAAATCAATCTACCTGCACCATTAATTTATCCATTCCCAATCGGTGGTACTTTCAACAACTCTGCTGCCCCAAAGCGAAACACGCGACGTATACGCAATGTTAACTTATCAAGCATTTTTCATATATTTTTGTTTTTTTTTTTTTGTAATATGGCAACGCAAAGTCGTCTTTAATTTCATAATGAACGACAGCTGATGGCTAATTTGAAGGACTGTGTCAACTGTTGCAACTGCAACACGACACCTCAAGGGAGAGCTTGTTGTGGTATGGGATGGGGTGAAATGGGATGTTGACTTGAGGGCAATGCGTTTGCTTTGTTTTGATTTGTCAATCGAAGTCAGTTAATTGCTGACTTGGTGGCATGTAATTGCAGTCGCCACTGTTGCCAGTTGTTGCCGTTTGTTGTTGTTGTTGTTGTTGTTGCGCATCTGCTGCTGGTTCCTGTGGCGCTTTTTATGAGCAACGAGTCGCCAATTTAGGTCACTAGCTGCCTGCCTCCAGTTCGTGCAACAGCAGCGTGTTGAAGTGCATCGAAACGGAAGTTTTGTTTGTTTGCTTTACTCTTTGCTTATTTTTTTTTTGCTTGCTGCTGCTGGCGGCTAACTTGGAAGTTGGACGAACTCCTCCTCGGGCTGTTGTCTAAACGGGTCAGCTAATGGAGAATGCGGTTTTGTGGCTAGGCCGAATCACAGTAAATTTTATCCAAGTAAATTAACTTTGGTCCATTATATTTATGTTTGAACCAAGTTGATGCTCAATTTTTATTAGAAAAATATATATATATATATTTAAATAAATATCTTTGGGGGGGGGGGGGGGGAGAATTAAAGCTGGAGCATTTATGCAACAAATTTTCGGTCTTTACATCTGGCATTGCGGCAGGTTTTCATTTCCGCATTGCTTAAATTAAATCCAGAAAAATAAATAGGAGAAATGTTTAATTTTCTGCTTGTGCACAGAGGGCTGTTTATTCACTTATTCAGGTGACTGGGCACTAAATGACCTGGGTGGTTAAACGAAAGATAGATGTCTCTCTGTGCAAAGAGTACACTCAGCAAAAAAAAGATTGCAATGAATTTTAGAAAATCGATCTGAAGTGTAGAGAGCTTTTCTTGTTTTCAGAATTAATGACATTTTCTTAGAATACTTGCTGAATAATGAGCTGAGAACCGCCAAATTCAGTGCAAATTTTCTTTGAGTGTAGTAGAGGGCAGCTTGGCCATAATTAATTTAATGGCCAATGCTCGCTCTTGCAAGCAACGGGCAATTGGAAAAGTTTGCTCAAGAAAATCCAAAGCTGTCTCGACAACTTGTGGGGAACAGGGAGGAAGAGAGAGGGGGGCGTGGCAAGTGGAAGAGCAAGCATTGAGAAGCTTGTGACATAAATAGCAAAAAGCGAAGTACGTTAGAAAAATGGCCAAGTGGCCAGAACCAATGTGGAAACCAATAATGCGGCAGCAACAAGCAATGAGGATCGATTCGAGCTGGGCGATCGCTGCTACTTCTTGTTGACCAGTCGAGATTGTTGTTGTTGTTGTTGTTGTTGTTGATTGTTGCCGATTGTTGGTCGCACGTTTGGCATCAAATCGATTAGCTTCATGATCATCATGCGGCAACAGTAATCAAGCAAACGGCGGAGTTCTGAATGAAATAAACGTGCCTTGACTTTGAGCTCTGTTTTGTCATTACTGTTGCTGGATGTTGTTTGTTGTTACTGTTTGTTTGTTGCTGTTTGCTGTTGGTGTTTGCTGTTTACTGTTGCTTCGTGTGTCTCGTTCTGCAATTGTTCCACATTGACCATTGGCCAATGACTTTGACATACAAAAAAAGCACTGCGTCAACTTGGAAAGCCGCATTGGCCTTTCACTCTGCTGCAAACAATAGCAGCTAAAAAAAACAGGTAAAGGTATTTTTCATTCATAGCAAACCCCCCTTCCAGTGGCACATGCCATTGCACCCCTGACTGGCTGAGGAGGCGTGGTGGTGGTTAGGGGTTGTGAACAACCCTCGCTTAAGCTGCTGCTTTGCGACTGATTCAAATTTTTGTTTTACGTTTTTACGCCTTTTATTTATTTTCTTGTAATGCAGTTTCCCCAGCACACCCTTTACAACAGCCCCCACCCCCTCCCCTTCCCTTTTTATGAATATGAGAAATGCTGAAAGCATTTCAACGGTACTTTAACCCCAACAACAACAACAACAACATAAACAACGATGACGATGACTACGACGCACATCTTGAAATGCTCCGAGTCCATCCCCTTGAGCCACTGCCTCCTCCATGGCTTCCCCTCTCCGCCAGCTAGTCGAAATGGGCAGCATTTGTCGCCTGTTTTCTTCTTCTTGATGTCGTCTGTTTCCATTGCGAGCTGCTGTTGTAGTTGTTGTTGTTGTTGTTGTTGCTGTTGCTGTTGCTGCTAGACAGGGAGACCAACAACACAAATTTGTTACGTACTTTCCGCCAACAGTTCCAGTTCCAATTCCAGTTCCAGGGCCGGCTTCTGTTCTGTACCCCATCCAGCCCCTAAGCCGGGCGGGGCGCAGTCAACAATCATAACCGTTATGTGTTTTGCCTTTTTATTTTATGTTTGTTTTTGTTGTTGCTGGAGCAGCATTCCTTGTATGTCTGTGTAAATATTGATTTTCTTTTCTTTTTTTTTTTGGTGTTTTTTTTTGTGTGTGTGTGTGAAAATCAGGCTACAAATTTGTTTAGGTGAGGTGTGCATTAGTTAAACATTTGGAAGGCTGAACCTGACAAGTCGCAAAGGTTTTATAAGTCTTAAATCTACCTGGCTATGAATACATAGAATTAATGAGTAAATAAAATACATGTAGAAAGAGTTCTGTAGAACCTTTCCCTAGCAGATAATTAAAATGGCGTCTGTGAGACTAGTAAATATTAAAGTTAGGCAGTCGAGGATTAGTTTTTCTATAAAGCCTTGTTTTCAGACCGTATAAAAGTTATTGATTATAAGAAAATAATCTTCCAAATCGAAATAGATGAAGTAAATTGTGAAAAAGAAAAAATTAACGATTTTAATCGCACTTTGCCTCAGCAACAAACCTTTTGACTTTTGGGTTCCAGAAGCGATATTCTTTTTCGAATTATAAACAGGGCTTAAAGTCGAAATTGTAATTAGGCTTGCTCTTATCACATATTTATTTATTTAAGATATGTAGACTAGTTGGTCAGGCAGTGCTTGAACACCTATGCATATATGTATATCTGATTGTTAAGCTGTTTGCACTTAACTCTTTTTTTTGATGTTTTGTCAGCTTTAACAGATGTCATTCCAGGTGGCGGCGGTGTCATTGTCAACACCCAACAGCAGTCAGCAGTTAATCGCTGAGAGGTCTGCCAATCCAGCTGCCCCCCACACCGCTCTCCATTGATTCTTGCTGCTTTTCTCTATTGTTCCACACGCTCTCCTTCTCCCTTTCTCTCTCTCTCTCTCTCTCTCTCTCTCTTTCTTTCTCTCTCTCTGTCCCTGTCTCTAGCGCACTCAATGACATTCTCTTCTCAGTCGCTTGTCGCTGTTTTATTGGAAATGCATGTCACCTGCAATTGCATTCACGTTGCAAGTTGAATGTTGAATGTTGACTGTTGACTGTGGACTGTGTTTGCTCTGTGACGAACGTTGTCCGCATCCTTTGGCAACTACAACTGGCTGCACTTTTAGTTTACCTTTCGACGGCTGCTGTCAATGTCCTTTGGCCCAGGTAGACAGAGGGACAGACAGGTAGATAGACAGACAGATAGACCGACCTGAGTTGGGCTGCAGATATTTGTCTGAATGCAGTCGAGTGAAAAAATATGAATGGCGAATGGGCGTCGAGCGTCAAAGGCGACACGCCCACAGCTCTAGGTGCAAAATAAATTGCATATGTTGCATACATACACTCAAAAAAACAATTGCTTAACACCGTCATCTTATTATACAGGGAATATGGATAGTAGTAGAATATAAAGGATATCTATTAAATATGAAAATTGATTAGCCTTTCTAAATTGTTGACATGTTTTCCCTAATACTTAGAAATTATTTTGCAAAACCAAAAATATTTTCTAGTTTTCACGGCGATTTTAATTTTCGTACGATTTTTTTCTTAGTGTACACACATATGTACAAGTATAGATGAGAGTTCTCTAAGGGAAGTTCAATGGACTGCAGTTGTTCCTTCCACTCTCTGATAAATGTTTAGTCAGCGCCTCTGCGCAAAGCAGGCCGCCAATTTACTAGTCAAAAGCGTCTTGCAACACTTTCTTCTTCGGCGCAGCAGCCGTCGTAGCCGCATCTGACGCAAAGATTCACATCATTGCTCTGCTCTGTAGGCTGTAGGTGGCATGACAAGCTGCTACATGGTACATACAGCCAACAACACAAAATGCAGCGAAACGAAACTAGTTTTTTTCTTTATGATAAGCGAAAAAAGACAGACAAACAGAGATACATAGACCCTAAGACTGACGGCCCTGCCCCTTAAGAACAGCAGCTTGCAACAAGGAGCGAGCCAGGCCCATCCTTGCAACTTTTTGTTGTTGCTGTTGCATTGTGTGTGTTGTTTGTGTCTTGTCTAGAATTCTATGCTGCTATTGCAAGCTCTACAGCTTGTCTCCTGCAGGCGAAGCACGCGTCATTGACCTCCTACTTGTGGCAAGCAATCTTGTCGCAACTGCAGCCCAAAAAATGGAATCAATTTGAAAGAAAGGAATGACAGCAGCCACTCTTATTGTTGTTCTTGTTCTTGTGGGGCCAATGCACGCATAAATTAGCAAAACGAAAATCTCTCGCTGTGACAACTCTGCCCTGATCTGCTACCACACCAACCCCCCTCACCCCTCCCCCAGCGAAGACAAAAACCCCAATTCCAAGTTCAACTCGAGCCACAACAAAATAAAAACGATGGTCAAGAATGCGCCCAAGCCAAATGGCTAAGAAAACAAAAAAAGCACAGCACAAAACTCAATTAAATCGCAAAGCGCCGAAACCGAAACCGAAAAACCAGTTTCTTGCTTCACAAACTCAACGTGGAGATTGGATTGGGGAGAAGAGCAAGCGGAAGCAGCAGTTGGAACTGGAGTCTGGGGCGGCATAACGAACACTCAGTCGAAGCTGCTTGCTGCACTCAGCCAAAAGTCCCACAGAATTTGAGAACTAAAAAGTTTTTCTTCCTTTTAGAAATTATTTCAATATTAAATATATATATTTCTAGGAACTTAATTAAATAAATAAAGTCAGTCACTCCTGGTCCAGTGTATCACTGCAGTGTATCGTATTCGGTTCAGGTTCGCAGAGGCGGTGGACTCGTTGCACTACGCAGCAGGCAATTTAACTTTTTCGGCATCCAATTGTTGTACGCAAGCGGATCACGCAACACGCCAAACGAGCACCACAACCTGACCATATGGTTCTATCTGGCCCTGAACACTCGAATGCGACAGATTCGGATTGGAATAGAAGTCCATTATTGTCTTCGCTTTCACTAGTGCGTCGAGCACCTCGGCAACGCCAACGCACTCCAGCTCGCTTGCCCCATCATCGGCACTCACTTTCAGCTGCAGCGTTGCATTTGTTGAAAAAAACATAGGCCAAATTTTCGCGCAATCAAACATAGGAAAATTGCTGTTTCTCGGCGTTGTGGGTGCCAACAGTTGCAAGTTGCTCTGAGTTGCTCCTTGCTGGTACCTATATTTAATCACTCTCATCACCAGATCAGCTTTGGTGAAGTCTGTTGAAGTGCCAGGCAGGCGTATGTGCAAAAATATAAGTAAACAGATCCACGGTGATTTGACGCTTGTGCAGCAGCTTCTTAATATGTCCTCTAAATGCAAAGTGAGATAGTCAAGCGCCTCTTCCTCAATGCTGCACACATTTTTTGTCACACTTTTGGTTACTTGCAGCAGCAGCACGGCTATATTTCTTTCATTAACTAGCAGATCGCGTATCTTTTTATAAATATATTTTTTGGATAATAAGTTGAATAACAAGTTTTACTCTTGACGAACTTCTAAAATCTATTGCAATCTTTTTCTCTGAGTGTATGCTGGTTCTCGTTTCTAGCTCTGTGGCATTGTGGCTGCGCCTGCGCATTGTTTGGCTGCAGAACTTACTCTAATTCAAAGTGCCCCCTACGAAACAGCTTCCCCCTCCGCCACTGCTCGTCTTTGCGGTTAACCACAGGCATCTTTTGCCAACGAGTAGAATTTATAAGATGATGTGCCAGGCATGTCTGCCCCCTCCTCTCCGCTTTCGCCTCATCTGTTCTGTGTATTGTTCAGATTACATAAATTGATGTTGAAGCTGCTTGCAACTTGAGACGCAAAATGTTGCAGAGCGAAGCGTAAAAAGCGCCCTCGGCTCTTTTGGCACAATAGCAAACAGGGCCGCCAGAGAGGGGGGAGCTGGCTAAGAAAGAGGAGAGGCGGGTTAGGCAGAGGCAATGACAGTTGGCCATGAAAAGGCATTTCTGCGCAGAATTATGATAATCAGTGTGAAGAGGAGTGCCTAACATATAATTAGATAATGGCCAGTTGAGGAGGCCGCTGATGGCTGAGCCCCATCATAAATAAGGCGTCATAAATATTTAACTTTTTTCTTTTCACTTAATTGAACCTGGCCGCCATTAACTTTTTGTGCTTGACTAACTAACTAATTTATTCTAATTTATTTACACTTGAAATGACACTTCTTTTTTTTGCTAAACGGCTAACCAAATTTACACAAGTCATTTCGAAGCGCTGTGTGTAAATTGGACTTCTTTTGTTTTTTAGCCGGAAATGATATTTAAATATTAACAAGTCAAATATTGGGGGATGGCAAAAAATAAGAGAAGCGAGTTTTAAAGCTGATGCCAAGAAATCTTTAGAGAACTACTTACTTAATGTTCATAACCCCCCGAAACAGAGTGAATTTATTTTTGAAAAATAATTGAAGGCTTACAGAAGATTGAAGCTAATGGGTAGTGCGAAGATTTATAATAGATTAAGGATTACAGGTGGTACGAGATACTATTGTTGAATAAACCCAAAATGAATCAGCTTTATTAAAATAATATTTGGGTATAGGATGCAAAATCTCTTTTGCTGTTAGTCATTCATTGAAGAACTGTGTACATATTATTGTAAGAAAATTGACCTGGAGCAGAGCCAGATGTAAATATATCGTTCCAAAAGATAAAATGTGGTCATGTGTAACTCTTCAGAGATTTATAATACTCTTCGTGGCTTTCTTAATTAATCACCTTGAAGAATGGGCGGACTTCCAAGTTTCTCCCATAAAATATTTTTAATTTATGTTAGCCTCTTTAAAAATACAAACTACACTGTTCGAATGACCCCATTGGGTATGTATCTATGTTCCAGAGTATATATTTGCCAAGATTGTGCACTTCTGTGGCCCACTGTATGGACGGACAGACATGTTTTGTCTTTTGTCTTTTGTTTTTTTTGCCGTTATCATTTAGTTAACTCTTCGCAGATTTGCGGAGCTTTGTGGACTTTTGTCAAGTCGTGTTTGTGTTACTTGATACCTTTTGCAGTGGGTGTTTGTTCCTGTTGTGGTCACAGTACAGTAAACCCACTGAACTGAAACGCTAAAGTTGGACAGGCTGTGTACATTTGCACTGGCTGTCAAACTGTGGTTGTAGCTGCCAAAATATAAACGAAGGAAAAACAAATATAAATAGCTAGAGTAAGGCAAATGCTGACGCTAATGAGACCATAAATGTAAAGCCTGCCACAAGTCGCAAGCCGTTGCAGTGGCGGTTGCAGTTGCAGTTGCAGCCACAGACCGAGACTCTAATTGCTGCAATAGAATAAGATTACGAGCAATGGCAACGGCAACGGCAACAACAACTGCAACTGCAACTGCAACAGATGGCCGCCAATTGCTGCTGCGACCCAATTGCAATCGCAACTTGGCCAACTGGCTGGCTATTTACTTTTTGCTGGCACTGTGTTTATGTTTACCTGCTGCTGACCGCGTCTCTCTACCTATCTCTCTCTCCCTCTCTCTCTCTCTCTCTCTCTCTCTCTCTTTTCTAGCTATCTGTTCTGTCTCGGCAGCAAACAATTGCAACAGCAACAGTAACAACAACTGTTTTTACAATTTATCAATGAATGCATTTTGTTGCTATTGTTGCTATTGTTGTTGTTGCTGTTGTTGTTGTTGTTGCTATCGTTATTGTGCGTTGCCTTTTCTTATTGGAACAGGAAGTCGCTTATTTGCAGCAAGTGCGCATCGCATTGACATTTACTCTTGACTCTGACGCTCTTGAGCGACAAACAACAAACAGGAAAATCCAACTCACCCGTCGCCCCTCCCACAACACTTGACTACCGCAGCTGCTTGCATTTTCAATTCTTTTCTTTTTTCATTGATTTATGGACAGCAAATACATTGCGTATACGTTGGCATGTACACTCTGAAATGAAATCGCCCTGAATTTTCCTCAATTTATTATGCAGAATGTGGACTTTTGCAATTGAAAAAATTAATATGTATAATTTTCAAGATGTCATTGGTATAGGTGTGAAAGAACTCTAATAAAATGCTAAATGTTTTCTTGTGTTTAAATTTGATTTCCAATTAACACGAAAAAGTCTATAATTTTTGTGAGAGTGTATTCCGTGTGGTTCAATTTCAATTGCAGCCATCGGAATTTACAACCTGCAACTGAGCAACCAAATGAGTAAAATTCTAAATGAGTTTAATCTTCGCTCTCTCTCTCTCTCTCTCTCTGCCTCTTGTGCTCTCTTTCACGCTCAGGGCCAGGGCCAGGGTTAGGGTCGTTTCGCACGAATCGAAATGTCGAAATCAAAACTCATATAAATGCAATTTGCGTCAACAAGTTGACTTTAAGCAGAGAGTCGCCCCAAAGAAAGTCGCCCCTAAATACGTATAAACCAAATCCGAATCCGTTTCCAACTTCAGGTCGCAGTCAGTCGACGTGTTTGCAATTTGCATCTGCATGCCACAAGGGAAGCACAAGTTGGGTGTTGCCCCCACACACAAAGAAGAAGACAAACCAGCAGCAGCAGCAGTATTGAGGACAACATAAAACCCATTTGGCGCACAAGCAGTTAACGTGTCACGAGGGGTGGTTACGGAGCAATGCACAGCATGCACTCAGAAAAAGAATCGCTACCAATTTTGGAAAATAGACCTGAAAACTATAAAGTTTTTCGTGCTCTTCGAAATAATTTCTGAATATTAGAAAACAATTGCTCCAAATTAGAAAACTCTAATTCTTAAAAAAATTCAGCATATTTTAATTATTTAACTCTCTTGACTTTTATATATTTTAAAATAAAAATTCAGGCAACAAAAAGGCAAATATAAGAGTTCTTCCACCTACACAAAACAAAACTAGCTACAACCATTTATTTTATAAATTTAAGTTCTGCATAATTTTGAAAATTTGGGGCGATTCTTTTCTGAGTGTATGCCTGGTATTTGGGGCGTTTTAGTTTATGCCGTGGAAATTTATGTGTACGCTGCTGAAAGGGGATGGATGAGTTTGAGGGTGTGTGTGTGTGGGTGTGGATGGTGGCGGTGGCGATGTTGTGTCGCCAGCAGGGCTTCATGGTTGCGATTTGTAACCACTACAAACCTACAGCAACAACAATAACAAGAACAACAACAGTTGAAAGCCGGAAGTAGCTCTTACAGATGCCGAGTTACAGCTAGTTTAAATATATATATATATATTTATATACAGAATTAGCTTGCAACTGAACATGTGGGTAAACTGGAAGAAAATAGTTAATTACGACACATTGAAAAGCAAAGCCAAAGAATTTAGAAAGTGAACTAACAACAGATGCAAATGCGGACTGTGTCTACTACACGCTTGCTGTTGTCACTAATTTAATGGCCACATTTATTACATTAAGCACATTATGAGTTTTTGGTCTAATGGGATTTAAGAAACCCAAATACAACAACCCACAAACTCTACACAATCCTAGGCTCTAATGTGCTGGGAGGCACATGTGTGTGCATAACACGCACTTTGCATAATTAATGCAGCAGTTGGCAATGTCGCCAGTTATCCACTTGAGACTGCATAGCTCATATCATATGATATGATATGATAAGGGTGAAGAGAGCGGTGAAAAGAGGGGAGCGAGAGTGAGGAAGGAGTTCTCACTGAGGATGGAGTTTCCCTTAAGATGATTACGGAAGTTGGTTGTTTGTTGCTTGCCAACGAACATTTTTGTATAATTAAAACAAGAAATTGCCACTTAAAGGCAAAGGCGGCAAATTATAAATGCAATGACTAACGACGATAACGACGACGCCGCTAGATGGCGCTGCTGTTGTCATGCGCTCATTAGCGACAGCAGCCCAGGAAGTCCTTTGTCTGTATGAAAATGAACAACTTGAGCACGTCGATGGCACACCTGATGGACGAGCACTCGTACTCACACTCACACTCATCCATTTCGTTTGTACTCTTTGCAGGAGCTCAAGGAGAGCTTCAACTATGGCCTCTTTGCACCGCCCTCGAATGGCAAGGCGGGCAAATTTCTAGACGAGGAACGGCGCCTGGGCGACTATCCATTCAATGGACCCGTTGGCTATCTGGAGGTAACAGCGGCATCCACTCTAAATTACTCTGAATCTCAACTAACAATCCTCTCTTTTGCCTCAGCTGAAGTACAAGCGGCGTGTGTATAAAATGCTCACGCTGGACGAGCGTCAATTGAAGGCTCTACACACACGGGCCAACCTGCGTCGCTTCCTTGACTGCATTAATGGGGGGCATGTGGAGAAGATCGCCAAGATGTGCGCCAAAGGACTGGATCCCAATTTTCATTGTTCGGAGAGCGGCGAGACACCGCTGTCGGTGGCCACCGGCGGCAAGAAGCCCAACAAGCTGCTTATTGCATTGGTCAATGGCGGTGCTCTGCTGGACTATCGCACCAAGGATGGCACCACAGCACTCCACCGAGCCGTCGAGCACGATTCGCTCGAGGCGGTCAGGTGAGTACCCAGACAACAACAAAAATCGACCTGCTTTTTAGAAATTTCCCTTACTTTAGCCTCCAAGTGTAACTCATCTTATTGTTTAGATTGTTTATTTCTCCAAAAAAAAAAAACAGGGTTTGACAAAACATGTTAAGTTCTCAATAAATTCATATAATAAACTCTAAAATAAAAACCGAGCCAATAAATTTCATAACTTGTTCCTAAACCTTTAACTTGAACCATTTAGAAATGGATTTTTTAATAAAAGGAAATCTTTTTAAGTAATAAAACAATTTGGGACAAGATTATCTCATTTTTATATATTTGTACTTATGTTTAGAAACTATTTCCAAAAGCAGGGAAAACTTTCTAGTTTTCAAGGTGATTTTCTAAAATTCAGAACCATTTTTCTTCTGATTGTCGAGTTGTCCTTATTCTTTATATATTAATGTCTCTCCCATTGCAGCACACTGCTGGAGCTTGGCGCCTCGCCCAATTATCGCGATGGGCGTGGCATTACGCCCCTATACATTTCGATAACACGCAAGTGCGAGGCGAAGATAACGGAGAGTCTGCTGCACGACCACGCCACGCTGGGCATACAGGACAGCCAGGGCTGGAATGAAGTGCATCAGGTAAGTCGGTGACGGTCCAAATTGCTATAGAACTTTTTTTTCTGGTACTTGTAATAGCTGCCCTCCGCTCCCCTCCCAAAGATCCTATCCCGAAATAAAACAAAAGAGAGAGAATCTCTGGTGAAGGGATGTTTTTTGTTATTCATTTTGATTTCGGCTTGAGAGATTGAGAATTTCGCTAATTGATTTATGACTCTTTCTCTCTCACTCTCTCTGTCTCTGCTCTGGCTAACTTTTAAAAACGCTTGCCTAACTATTCAATTAAACAATGGGGATGATGATGATGATGATGATGATTATGAGCAGGCGTGTCGTCACGGCCTGGTGCAGCACTTGGAACACTTGTTGTTCTACGGTGCTGACATGGATGGACGCAATGCGTCCGGTAACAGCCCGTTGCATGTTTGTGCTGTTAACAACCAAGAGGCTTGTGCTAGAATGCTTCTCTTTCGCGGCGCACAACGCGGTGCCCAGAACTTTGCCAACCAAACTCCCTATCAGGTATTTAAAAACAAAAATCAATCGAAATCAAATCTCCAAATTACAAAATTGACACTTTTAAGCTACAATTACAATTAATACTTCAATAATATATACATAAATATACAAGTAGTCTTAGCTGGTACTTATCTTATGTAGTATTGCTTGCTGTGTAGTGAAATTCAATATTAACATAATATTCATTTAATATCAGGGCTAATATTCAAATGTATCCCTTAGGTGGCCGTCATCGCTGGCAACTTGGAACTGGCCGAAATCATTGAGAACTACAAATCCGAGGAAATTGGTGAGTGCCACAAACGAAAGCCAAACGAAGACAATCATCCAAAACAAAACATTCAATTCGCATTCACAACACAAACTGTCCGGCATGTTGATATCACTTCTTGATTCATTTGAGTTGATATCAACGTGTTCGTGGTACTCATAGACCTAAAAATCCCAATCGACTACTCGTACTCGACATTTTGACATAATCACATCGTACTTTTTACTCATACTCTCCCAACTCCCCTCGATTATTCCCATTATTTGTCACAATTTTTTTTTAATTTACTCAAACTATAGTTGATTGATACTTCCAAGTGTTAGATTCAGTTCCGTAAACTGTACTTGGTTACTTATTTTTGAATCACCTTTAGTCCCAATATTCCGATACCCCCAATCAAAATATTTAGTTCTCGCCCACTCAGACTCAGACACGCCAAAACAGTTCATATAAAAAATCAATCATATATCATCGAAACATTTCATCATTTAGGTCTCTGCCTCATTTAATTCATTCATCA
The DNA here is from genome assembly GCA_035043845.1 of Drosophila picticornis. Lineage (NCBI taxonomy): Eukaryota > Metazoa > Arthropoda > Insecta > Diptera > Drosophilidae > Drosophila > Drosophila picticornis. The sequence goes on along the minus strand of JAWNMR010000493.1, from coordinate 888,096 downwards.
AATATCCATAAAGTATATTTACTCTGGCTATAACAATATATACAACAGATTTTAACTATATGTAAAATTGCCTTGCATATTTTTGCATTTGTTGCTTGACATCTTTTTCTAAATATATATATATACATGTATACTATATAGTACTTTATATAGTACTCTTAATCGTGACTGTAACTCGTTTCCATATTTGCTCGTTCTTTGTCTCATTTGTCTCGCTCTCTCTCACACACCTCTATCGCTATCTTTGTCTCTCTCTCTATCTCTTGTTCAATGTTTTGTTACACGTTACACGTTTTTATAATCATCATCTAAATATATATATATATATATAAAATACCATTATCTATAAATCCTATTCTTAGCGAGTTTGTTTTGTTCATTTGGTCATTCCTAGAATGTCCTTGTTTTTGCTCTGTTTTGGCTCTGTTTTGCTTTTTGTGTTTCGGTCGATCCAACTAACCATCACCATGCAAAGAGCAGTAAGTACAGTAAGTAACCACTAAAGTGTTAAGTGTGTATCCAATCCAAACCAACCAATCCCAAATGCAATCCAAACTAAGGGTTAGTTCTTCCATAGGTTAGCAGCTAAATTGGTCTTATGTTTATTTGCTCCTAATTCCTCAACATATTTTAAAAGCAACTTTTAGATAGAGTCGAGTCGCCAACTCCAGAGTTGAGCAATGAAACGATTTTTATGGAAGATTTGCTAAGCTCTGGAATTGGCTGGGTAGGCAACTTGGCAGGCAACAACAAAATGTGACAAAAACATTACAGCATAAAAAACCCATAATCACAGCCAGCAAAAATGTGTAACAATCCTCGGTCATCCCTTACAAAGAACCCCCACTCGCGACACATAAATTCAGCTGTTAAGCGCCCGACTGCCAAACCGACAAAACTCCCACAACCACAACAGCAACAACAACAACAAAACACACACACATAGACATAAACACACACACACACACACACACACACACACACACATACACACACAGAGATGAGCGTATACTTACATAGCAAATACCATCCTTACTCACACTTATGCAGTGCCCTATCGGGGACCACCGCGCTACAATCCAAAACGGCGTTCCGGCATCGGTTGGCTCTCGGCCAATGGGGCAGCTGGCGCTGTGCTGCTTGCTGCGGCTACCGGTGGTTTGGGTGGTGCAGGTACCGGTGGTGCCGTTGCTGGTGGTGCCGTAAATGGAGGCGTCAATCTGATGGGCACACTTTCGCGCCAGCAGCTGCAACAGCAACAGCAGTTGCACCATCAGAACCAGCATCAGCATCAGCATTTGCAGTTAATGCACCACCCACACCACCAGCACCACCACCAGCAGCCGCATCTGCAGCAGCTGCAGCAGCTGCATGGTCCGCCCTCGCCATGCCCCTCGGAGCATATGTTGGGCGCCTACAGCTCGGCGAGCTCGAGCCTCTCGGAGGGCTCGTCGGGACATCGTTCGCACGAGGACGACATCAGCATTGTCACAGGTAATCAGTCAATCAATGAATCAACCAATCAATCAAATCATAATTTTACACGGATCTCGCCTTTATAAGTTAAATTACACTTGAATTAAATTAAATTTTATGTTTTACTGTACATATTCTCTACTCTTAATGTATTTACAAATTCAACTCACGAGGTTAAGTATGATATCCATTAACTTATCACTAAGCATGCCTAGTTTTAGTTAAATAAGTGAAATTAGTTTTGTTTTTATATTTAAAATCACCCACATGAGAACTTGAGAGCATGTAGAATGGGTCTATTATGGGAAGCAATGCAAAGCAATCGATAAATCATTATAACTCACTTGGATATAGTAAATTGATTAGATTCAAGATATATAAATAGTCATGAGTCCGTAAATAAGTCTATAAATGAGCCAATAACAACTCAGCTGAATGGCTTAAGTCAATCATTTGGAAAATGATCTGTGATTGACATAGATGCAAGGTATGCGTTAGAAATTATCTATTGAATCATCATTTGAATACATTTATTCGATTAATTGATTTAAGTAGTATAGAAATGAGTCTCTCAAAGTAAGCAGAAACACTTTGTTATGCTGTGATTCATTCTTTAAATGAGTCTCTCGAAAGTGTGATTCGTGACCATTTAAATCATACTCAAAATAATATATAAAATTTTCATCGCATTCGCTCGTATTGCTTCTTGTGCTTCTCCAACCCCTTTACTCCCCGCTTTCCGTTCCTGACCAGCAACTGCTCCTATTTCACAGCATGCTTATCGTCATCTTTAATGTTGTCTCTGTGGCATTCTGTATTCTCTGGCCAGCATCTGATCAGATGAATCACTTGTGAATCAAATCAATTGGCTAATTAAATTGCCTTTTTGCAATCCCAAAACAGATAAATCGCTGGGCGACACCAGCGACATCATTAGCGACTCTTCGGGCGTGGGAACCAATTCGGATTCGGCTGCCTGCTCGATTGGGCATCCGAGCACCACAGTGGTGTGCATGGAACCCTATGCGGGCAACACAGTGGGTCACATCCGGCTGCAGCCGGGCGATGTCATTGAGGTCGTTGGCAGCACCGATTGCGGTCTCCTCGAGGGCTATGTCCGCGGCACGAATCAGTCGGGCTTCTTCCCCGCCGAATGCGTGCAGGAGGTGAATCTGCGACAGAAGCACATCACCAATGTGATGACGGCAAGCACAGGCATGGTGGCACCACCAGCACCGCAGCAGCAACAGATGGTGGCACCACCATCACTGCAGCCGCAGCAATCCTCCTACCAGGGCTCCCCCCAGCTCAGCCTGGGCGGCCACTCGGGCAGCTCGAGCACGCTGCTCCAGCAGCCGCATCAGTCGCCCTCGCTTTCCATGACCAGCAATGGCTCCTGTCAACAGCTGCCACAGCAGCAGCTGCAGCAGCACCTGCCGGAGAACAATGGCGGTCACTTGATTGGACAATACAGCAGCGCAACAGCGCCACGCATCAAGAAGGGGTAAGTAGCTGATTACAATCAAACAATCACTCTAAAATTGCAGTCAAGTAATAGAAAAATCGGCATCATTTTGAGATTGTCGTTTTAGAAAATAAAAACTTCGAAAAACTTTCTAAATTGGGATTAACTCAAATGAAGTCAGATTTTTTTCTGAGTGTACTGCTCGTATATATATCTGCATACTAAACTTGAAACTGTTCGCAGTGCCTACAACGCACCGCGTTCGGTGGTATTGCATCGAGCCAAGCGCGGATTTGGATTCATTTTGCGCGGTGCCAAGGCCAGTTCGCAGCTGATGCAACTGCGTCCCTCCGAGCGCTTCCCGGCACTGCAGTACTTGGATGATGTGGATCCTGGTGGCGTTGCCGACATGGCCGGCCTTCGTCCCGGTGACTTCCTGCTGACCATCAACGGGGAGGATGTGAGCGCCGCTTCGCACGAGCAGGTTGTTGAAATGATACGCTCCGCGGGCGCACTGGTCAACATGACTGTCGTCTCGCCCCAGTTTCCGCTCCAAATGCAGGCAAGTGCACAGTACTTGCCCAGTGGTGGCGCCCGCAGTGCCGGTGGCAGTCAGCATTTATCGAGTGGGCCGAGCACACCGCAAAGCGCCCACCGCCAATGCGCCACGTTGCCGCGCAAGATGTCAATGATGGGGCCTGGCAGTCATGCCAGTGGCAGCTCCGTCTCTGGAGGAGCTGGTGGTGGCGGCGGCAGCGTGCGCATGGCACCAATGCCACCGCGACGGGATCCGAAGACCACGTTGAGTGTGGGTCGTGCTAGAGCCAAGTCAATGGTCGCCGGCCTGGAGAATGGCGGCGAGAAGGAGCAGGATGAGCAGGTGCCGCACACCAAATCCAATTCGGTGGAGTCGATTGCGACGCCAACACCCACACATCCGGGCACACCTGTCCAACTGCGCACGGCGAGCATTAAGGCGCGACCCACTTCGAGCCGGATCACAGCTGCCGAGCTGGAGGAGCTGTTCCAGCGACAGCAAGGCGAGGGCAGTGCCTCGAGTGCGTCCAGTCGCTACGCCACCATGATGACCAGCTCCCGTTTCCAGTCAGGCACGGATAGTGGTGCGGCCACGCCCCCAGCCGCCAATGGTTCGCCAATGCGAACAGCAGCGGGTCCGTTGGTCTATGGCAGCGTCGCCGAGATGAAGCGTAAGACGGCCAGGAGCAAGCATGGCAGTGGCACGCTACGTGGCAAGCCCGTTGCCACGCCCACAGTGGGCAATGGTGCAACAGTTGGTCGCGATTTGAAGCGCTTCCACTCGACACCCGATCTGCATGGACCACAGCTGCATGGCTCAGCCTCGTCGATTTGGCATGCGGTGGGCAAAGGGCATCACTCGCAGGACGATGTGGCCACGTTGCATGCCTCGCTGCAGCGCCTCAACACAACCGGCGGCAACAGCAACAAGGAGGAGAGCAAACTGGCTGCCGCAGCTGCTGCGGCTGCTGCAATACTTCCACCACCCAATCATCCACCGCCGCCGCCGCCCGTTGGCCAGGTGGTCAAGGTGGAGACGCGCAGCAGTGTCTCCGAATACGAGAGCACAATATCGTTGCAACAGAAGCTGAAGAAGCGCACGGAGAACGATGCGGTCACCTCGGCGGCCATCGATGGCGTCCAGAGTAGCTTCAATCCGGCGGCCAATGCCAAGATCTATGCCTCGCCCCAGGAGCTCCGCAATGTGATGGCCTGGAAGTTGCGACAAGCGCAGGACACAAAGGACAACCAGCAACAGTTGCAGCAACAGCAACAACAGCAGCAGCAACAACAACAACAGCAGCAGCAGCAGCAACAACAACAACAACATGTCAGTCAATATGCGGCGCCCACCCAATTGCGTGCCCAATCCTCTGCTGGCAACGCAATTGCCTCCCATTATGCGGCACCACAGCTGCAATTGCAGTTGCAACTGCAACAACAGCAACAACAACAACAGCAGCAGCAGCAGTCAACAGCTGCACCTCAATCGCCACCAGCACCGCCACCACCGCCAGCAGAAGCACAGCAGCAGCAACAACAGGCGAATGGCAATGCTAATGCAGCAGCAACAGTTGCTGGTGCTGGTGGTGGTGGCTCTGCACCGCCCATACCCGAACCGGATTACAGCTGCAGCGAATCGGATGGCGAGGATGAGAACTCCATACTCGTTGCACGCAACACGAAGCTCAACGAAAAAATTGCACTGTTCGATGTGCCGGAAACCAGTGGCAACAGCCAGGCCAGGTAAGTTGCAATAAATTGCTAGCAACGATTAACTGGACTCGAATCCAATGAGACTCACTCCTTCCCCTCTCTTTCTTTAGCGGCAGCAGTTCTGCTTCTGGTTCTGGTTCGGGTGCTTCGATTTCGCATTCGTTGTCCGTGGATGAAATACAGCGAATCCGCAGCAATCTGAAGACCTCCAAGTCCTCGCCCAATGGCTTCCTCAAAAAAGAAGACGAGCAGCAACAGCAGCAGCAGCAGAAACAGTTGCTACCAACTGCAGCACAGGCTGGCCATGGTGAGGATGAGTGCGACAACAGCAGCTCGGGCGTCAGCAGCGATCAGGAATTATTGTTGGCCACCGCCGGAGGCGCCACAAAGCCCACAGACACAATCAAGAAGAAACCGAGCGTGACTATTGTCGAGGAGCCCAAAACAATACCCGACACACCGCCAACGGTCAAGATAATGGCCAAGACGACCATTAGCATTGGCGCAGCAGCAACAACAACAACAGCAACAGCAGCAGCAACATCATCAACATCAAATACAAAAACCAACATCATCAATCTAAATTCGGGCACAAATGTGGCAAATGCTGCTGCTGCCTATGAGGCGGCAACAAAGTCCACCAGCAACATCAACATCAACAACAATGCCACCAGCAATCACAACAACAACAGCAACAGCAACTCAACAACAGCAACAACAACAACAACTACGCTGACTGTTAAGCAGCTGGTACAGCAGCAACATGCGCCTGTTATACAGCAGCAGCAGCAACAACTAATCAGCAGCAATAACAAGTTGCCAGCAACAACAGTGACAACAGCAACATCAACTGGTGTTTTAAAGTCAACACAGCCTGTGCCTAGTCCACAGGTACTCGGTCGCATACCAAATGTGCACCATCAGCAGCAGCAGCAGCAACAACAATTGCAGCAGCTGCATCATCAATCGAATCCGAATATTAAGTTAATTGCCACACAGCAGCAGATATTGCAACAGCAACAGCAACAGCTGGCCCATCAGCAACACTTGCAGCAGATACTGAAAGCGAAGGCAGCAGCCGCCGGTGGTGGCGCCAGCACCGCCGCTCTGGTGGCCAAGCAGCAGCAGCAACTGCACAAGGGCCACGACTCCCTCGAGCTCGAGCAGCGCTCCGATCTCGATGATGACGACGATGGCGAATTGAGTCCATCGCCGCCGGCGAAGGCATTTCAGCGACACAATTCGCTCACACGCAAACAGGCGGCAGCAATTGCGATGCAGCGTGGCGCCACACGTACCACAGCCGTGTCTCTGGTGCAGTTGCCGCCGCCACTCGAGGCCGCCGACAGCGATGGCGAGCCACAGCAGCAGCAACAGCAACACATGCAACACCTTCAGCAGCAAAAGCAGCAGCAGCAGCAACAGTTGGCCACGCATATTGTGGGCATGTTGCCCAGCGGCCAATTGGTGGCAGTGCCTTCGGCTGTTGCCGTTGCTGCTGCTGCAGCTGCTGGTGCTGTTGCGCCGGGCAACAACAATATGCAGCAGCTGTGCACCGAGAATCTTGTGCTGGCGCCGCCGCCACAATTCTGTGATTGCAACGATGCCAAGCATGCGCCGCAATATCATCCACAGCAACAGCAACAACAACAGCAGCAGCAGCAACAGCAGCAACATCATTTACAGCAGCAACAGCAACAGCAGCTCCTGCAGCAGCAGCAGCGTCACCAGCAGCAGCTGCAATTGCTGCAGCAGCAACAACAGCAGCAGCAACAGCAGCAGCAACAGCAGCAGCAACAACAGCAGCAACATCAGCGGCTGTCTGGTGGCGCTGGCGCTGGCGCAGTGGGCACCTTGGGGCGTGTGCGCATTGTTGGCGCCATGCCAAAGGCCAATCAGCATAGGCTGCACTAAGCATCAGCAATCGATAACTAATCGATAAATAATCATTTGCCAAATCGTTAAAGCGTTAGTTAATCTTACGACCAGAAAACAAAAGAAATCAAAACAATAATAAAAAACAGTCATTGCCATTCACAACGAATAGCTGCACTCGAAGTTCACACACACACACACCCAACACTCACACACCCAACACACACACAGAAAAGCGCACCAAGAGCAATAAGTTTTTAATTTCGAATTATATAATTATTTTGCCCTCTATATGTATATTAGTGGAAAGGAAAGTTGGGTAAAACACGAAAGCTAGCAAATAATTACGAGAACGTTTTTTGTTTTGTTTTGTTTAATTTCGAAAAGCAAATATTCGATATATATTATTATTTTCTATTATATTTATTGCGTGTGATATAAATTTATGTAAGCGGCGGTATGCGCAGCAAAGTAACAACAAATATTCGATATATTTTGAATCGAGCGTCCCCAAACATGATTGCAATATTTAAGTAAAGCTCAACCGTTACTATAAATCTTTATAAATATATATGTAAATCTTAAACTTAGTCGATTGAAAGCAAACTGAGCTAAATTGCCAATTTAATCAGCTCAGTTTTTTTTCGAGGTCTGCACAAGCAAAAGAAAAGAAAAGAAAAGAAACGAAATGGTTGCATTTGTTGTGGAAATAGTTGATAGAAAAATGCTGTTTATTATTGCCACAGCAAATGGCCAATACAGAAATATTAGTTAATCTGTAGATTAAGTACGGAATGTGTTTAAGGAGTGGCTCGTTGCAGTTCTTCAAGTGCATTTCTTCAGTATCCATCCATTATTATTCATTCGTTCAAATGCACAACAACAAAAAGAAAACAAACATTCAAAACTCACATCTAATATAATCTAAACTAAAGTTTAGTGTACGTTTTATATAGAGAAACCGAGAAAGTCCCACGACATTAAATTAATAACAATACTAGAATTTGAATTGGCGCATTTAGCAGAATTGTCGAGTCGAATCGAGTCGAGTCGAGTCGAGTCACGTAGAAAAGAAAAGAGAATAAAACTATTTACTTATTACTTGGAGTAATTAACTAACTAATTACGAATTAATCGCGTTTTTAAAAATCACATTTAATGCAATTCCATTGGGCGTCGAATTTTATAATCGCTAAAATTGATGTCGCAAATATTTGCTAGTAAATTTACAGGTTTTTACTTTTAAAACTTTTTTTGTATAATTGTTTTTTTTAGAGAGAAACTTTAACTTGCAAAAGTATTACAAAGTAAAAAATACAACAAAAAAATAGAAAGAGAAATAATAACATTGAAAGAGGTTCTCAGATACAGTATTTGCAAGCGCTTGCCGCGAATATATTGAAATAGACCCGAGCAACTTATAGAAACGCGTATTCACGAGTAACAATTATTATAACTAAGGCTGATTTTATTGCATATTAGTACGTGCCACAGTGCAACATTTAACATTGATTACTAGCAATTAATAATAAATAAAAAACAAAACAAAACGAAACTCAACTAATGGAAACAGGCAAAGGCATTTACATTGTTAAAACAAACAAAACAAAAAACGATGTCGCAAATAATTCATAATTATAAAAATAATCATAATATTTAAACATTTAGAATTGGCAGGCCGCACCTTTGCACTAGCGTCTAAGTGTTGAAAAGTTATTAAACAAAGCCCCACACAGACACACACACATACACACTCACACACATGAATACAAATTAAAGAATATATATTGTCAAAGCTAGCTTTTAATTAGACTTATCACACTATTTAGTTCTCGCAATAGTTGCTAATTTTATTTGTAAATTGGTTTAGATCCAAACATGTCCCCCGCCCTTCCTTCCATAGCAGATCCATGCATATTTTAGCCAGAAAGCTTGTTAATTGTCTAAGTTAAATGCGTAGGGATTATCCATGTCGAAAGCTCATGCAAGTCCTACCTATGTGAAACTCTATATATACTACCAATACACATACTATAAAATACACACACACATACATGCATACATATATCGAGCAAGTTAAGCATTTCAAATAAATATGCATACTATACATAATAATAATAAAATTAATTATAATAATAATGAAGAAAATAATGTTAAACAAGAAAAGCACATCCCACACTCCTACACAAACATTTGAAAACACACTCACCCACACACACACCACACACACACCACACACACACCACCACTCACCACACACACACCACACACGCACCACACACACACTACACACACACCACACACACACCACACACACACTACACACACACACACACACATTAAATGCATGTATTTACATTTATGGAATATATTTATTATTATAAGTCATAAAATATGCAATTATATTATTATGAACATGCGTATAAAGAAATCAATAAATATGAATGAAAAATATGTTCCACGTTCTTCGAAAATTTGCAGCTAAATCCGCTAGTGAGCTAGAATTGGCCTCAGGCACTCCGGCCGCCAGCTCGCCAGGACTAGCGGTCTTCTTGATTCCACAAGGATTGCTCCTAGCACTCCTGAGTCAGGATTCGCTTGTCACACTCTCTGCCTAATCATATTTCAAGCATTGGAAACCGCTTGTTGCCACAACTTCAATATATATAATAATTATATATCTGTTTTTGAATGGTTATTGGCACCTCAAACCCTTTTGAAATAAAAAGAAAGTTGATTGTTTATTTACAAAAGTAATATTTTACTATTTTATTTTGTTGCTTTTTTCTGGTTTCTTTAATAATAAAAGAAAATCTACAAGTTTGATGTTTGTTGGGCCAACAATGCGATCATGTTCAAGTTTATTGGACACAAAGGTTTGTTGCACATCCTGGAGGACAAAACAAAACGGCAAACCGACGACTTATGCACCAAAAAAATTTTGGCTAGTTACAAAAAAAAAAACAATCGTTGCTTTGTAAACAAAATGCTGCAATAGGCCTTAAACTTTATCAACAAATCAAATCAAATTGAATTTTAGTTCAAATTCAAATACAAATACAAATCCAAATCAAATTTGATTTGTTTTGTTTGTTTGTTTTGTTTTTTGTTTATATAAATTATGAGCTAAAATTAATTTGCATTTGCTTTGCGTTTGCTTTGAAGCTTGTGTGTTTCTCTTTTCTTTTTTTTGTTGTTTTGTTTGTAAATTGTTAAAGTTTTGGTTTGCCGCTGGCAGCTGTTTGCTTTTAATTGATATCGATATCAATATCGATCTCGAATTCGAATTCGAGTTCGAGTTCGAATTTGAGTTGTTTTATGCGAGTTGTAATTTTTCAGGATTTCATATTTCCTGCTGTTTCCAGCTCGCCTCTTCATCTTCTTCCTGTTCTTGCCAAGGACTTGCCGACGCCGAACTTTAGCTTACTCGTGTTCAATACATATATAGATATATATAAATATATATATATATGTACTTGTATATGTAAGTGTGTATATATATATGTAATAATAATATGCCATATTGTATATAGTAATAATAATAATGTATATATATATATATACTATATATATAATATATAATTTGCGGTTTTCTTTTTTTGTAAACAAATTTGTTTCGTATCATTAATTACAAACTACAATTCGCGTATTTTATTATATAATAATTGTAATAATAATTTTTGTTAGTTTTTGCTTTTTGTTTCTCATTTTGCTTTTTGTTTGTTTTTGCGGCTTAAATACTTTGGGCTACGCGTTTCTTTTCTAGGCGAGTGTGTTTCTGTGTGTATAATTTGTGTGTGTGTGTGTGTGTGTGTGTGTGTGCTATGAGTCTCCGATCCGCATTCGGATCGTATGCATTATAGTTTATTTAGATGTGTTTGCTGCTGCTGATTTCTTTGCTACTTGTTTTCTTTTTTGTTTTTTTTTTCTGTTTCCTGTTTTCTGTTTTTTATTTTGTTTTTTATGTGGAAGTCTGGATCTATGGCCTCTGAAACTGAAGTGATCTGAATTGAAGTGTTTACCCTTTAAACTTTAACTTATGGACTTATGGAATTGCGCTAATTAAATGTCGTACAATAATTTCATAGCTGGAATCTCGGCGTATCCTTAAACATTAATCGCTAATCGTTTTATACATTTTGTGAAGTGGGCGTGGCTGTGGGCGTGGCACTTGGCGTCACTTGGTAACACACTTGGCCTGAACGCATTTAGCTAAATTTCTCTCATTCTCTTTCCGGATTGCTTTCCTTTTTGCTCTGGCTGACCTTAACTCTAAATTCAATAATTGTTAGCGCTGATCTTACAATAGAATCGAATATATATATCTCTATATCTATATATAATGTCTGTCTGTCTGTCTGTGTGAGTGTGTCTGAGTGTGTCTGTGTGTCTGTGTGTGTGTGTGTGTGGGGTGTTTATATAAATTTATTTAACAAACTACTAATGTTTAGGGCTTTATGCACGCTTTTCACTACCAAAAACTACGCGTAGTAATTAATTATAGGTTTCATATATATGTATATATACGTATATATACAGTATATATACTATATATATGTATATATGTATGTATATATATGTAGGTGTATATATATTTTAAATATGTTTGTTGTTTTGCGCTTAACTCGCTTGCTTGCTCCGCGTTTCTTTTAAAAATTCCATTTAAACTTAATTGTTACACAAAAATAATGTACAATAATAATAATAACTGTTTCCTCCTCCTTCTTCTTCTACTCTTTCTCCCCTCGCTCTCTCTCTCTCTCCCTCTCATCCTGTTCTCATTTATTTTTAAATCTCTGTTTTTCTGTTTGCTTTTTGTTTGTTTGATTTTGCAATGTGTGTTTTGTGTTTTGTTTTTTGTTTGTGTTTTTTTTTTGTTCCAAGCAATTCAAATATCACCAATATATTTTTGCTTTTTCCTCTTCTGCGTTTTTGTGTCTGTTTTCTTTCTCATTTTTACTCTTTTTTTGTTTTTTTTTTGTTTTTTTTTTTTTTGTAACTTTCTCATTTTTTTAAAAAATTAAATTAAATTAAATACAATGTAAAATGTACAATTTTCCTTTTCTTTTTGTTTTTGCTAAAAAGTTTTGTTGTTGGTTCCATTCATGTTTTTTGTTTTTTGTGTTTTTTGTTAGTTTTTCGATTTGTTTTTGCTTTTTGCATTTTGCTTAAGTAAAGTGAAATTGGTGGGCGGGCAGACTGAGCGATGGGCGTGGCCAAATTGCGTTAAGTACAAGTGCTTAAGTTCCGTCTGTGTGTGTGTGTCTCTGTGTGTGTGTGTGTGTGTGTGTGTGTGTCTGTGTGTGTGCTTTTTGATTGCTTTCCTTCTGCTGCTTTCTCAAAGTACTTGCAAATACTTTCTTTTTCTTTTTCTGTTTGCTCTCAGCTCGAATTCTTTTTCGCATAGGTATTTAGACAAATACATATATATATAGATATATATAGATATTTATATATATGCACGTATTATGGAGTATGGAATGTTTTGCCGCCGCCTCCCTCGCCTGCGACCAGTGTCTGCCCGCCTTGGACCGTTGCTGCCCGGCAACTTATGAAGAGAGGGCAACTCTAGCGGCTAATAATACAGTAAAGTCTCAAATTAGAGTACATCAAACTTAGCTTATAAAAATTCACACAATTAACAAACAGGGGGGGTTGCAGAGGGGCTTTGAGGGTGGGGCAGGCAATAACAACAACAAGAGGCATCATCAAGAAAAAACTAAAAACGAACAAACGAAAACAGGAAAAACAGGAAACGATTGCTGGTGGTTGTTGGTGCTGAGAGCAACGTAACATTCGTTTTCTTCTTGTTCATCTTCCTCTGCTTGATCGGCAGCGATCTACTGGAGAATGTCCTGAATGTTAAAGTTGTCATTGTCCAGCGAATTGATCAGATCCTGCGTGGAGAAGTTGCTGTCGACGGGCAGATTGTCGAGGAATTCGAGACACAAATCATTCGAGTTCGCAACCACGGAATTAATTGTCTGACTAATCGAACTGGCGCTGGCAATTGTTGCCCCGTTGTTGCCACCAACACCACCACCAACCACGCCCACAACGCCGGCCGCCTGCTGCACCGCTGCACCATTGTTGTTGCTGGGACCTGCACCACCCGCACCACCGCCACCACCACCACCCCCGGGACCACCGCTCTGAGTCATCTGCATCAGTTGCTGCTGGTGTGTTGTCGTCGTCGTGCTGCTGCTCTGCACAAACTGTTGCTGCTGCATCGTCAGCTGCTGCTGCTGCTGTGTCTGGCTCATGTGCATGCTGGTCATCTGCATCTGGGTGGCCATCATGCCGCCACCAACGCCACCGCTGACCGCTGCACTCTGTTGCTGCGCCAGCAGCTGTTGCATCTGCATGTTGCCGCCCCCACCGGGTCCCATGTGCTGCTGTTGCTGTTGCGCCTGCTGCTGCTGCTGCTGTCGCATCAGTTGCTGCTGCATCTGTGCCGGCGTCAACTGCATTTGTGGCCCGTTGGGACCAGCCATCATGCCGCCATTGGGTCCGTTGCCAGGCGCATTCGGCGCCCCGTTCGGCATGAAGTTGCCTGCAAGCACAAAACTCGATTAACTCTCAACGATATTCGATTAATTCCCAACTATATTCGATTAATTGACAGTTCAGGCCCAACTCTGAGCTCAGCTTCAAGTGTTGTGCCTCTTGTGCAACAAGATCTGCCAAGGATGAACCCTATTTATGCCGCTCGCTGTGCTTACCTCCATTAAAGCCTCCTGGTCCTTGTCGCATTGGACCACCCGGTCCTGGTCCGCCGAAGGCCATCTGCTGCTGCTGCTGCGTCATCATCATGTGGCGCCACTCCTGCTGCGAGCCCATCGGCATTCCGTCCGGCGTCACCTGCACGTTGGGCGGCCGCTGCTGCTGTCCGCCGCCGCCCATGGGTCCGCCGCCACCGCCGCCAGCACCACCGCCGCCGCCATACGGTCCGCCGCCCGGCACACCGCCCATGCCCCCGCGTGGTCCACCGCCGCCGCCGCCACCAGCGCCGCCATGTTGTTGCATATACATGGCGGCATGCTGGGGCCGCATCATTGGGCCAGATGGGGGAATGGGCTGCTGGGTCATGCGACGCATGGCTGCCGCCTGGGCGGCACTGTTGGGGAACCGACCACCGCCCGGACCACCGCCAACGCCACCACCCAAGCCTCCAACGCCACCGACACCACCAGGACCACCGCCACCGCCACCACCAACTGTCTGCTGCATCATCTGGGCCTGCATCAGTTGCGCCTTGGTCGCGCTGTACTCCGGTGGCGGGGGACGGGCGCCCGACATGTGTTGCTGCACCTGCTGTTGCTGCTGCTGCTGCACCTGCTGCTGATGTTGCTGCTGCGCCTGTTGTTGCGCCTGCTGCTGCGCCTGCTGCTGCTGCAGTGCCTGGGCACGCATCATCTGCTGCTGCTGCTGCAGGAACTTCGCTTGACTTGCGGGCGGCACGGGACCACCATTGCCGGCCATCATCATCTGCTGCTGCTGGGCACTGGTCGCATTGGGATTCATTTGCATGGGATTCATGCCGGGCCCGCCGGGTCCACCGCCGCCCATCTGCATGCCACCGGGCATGCCGCCCATGGGTCCGCCCAGCTGATTCATGGGGCCACCGCTCTGTGGCCCGTTGCCGGCGCCAACAGACGACGGTGGCTGCTGCTGTTGCTGCTGCTGCATCAGCGGCACATTGTTGCCGGCAGTTCCGTTGGCCGCATTGGCTGCTGCCTGAGCTTGGGCGGCTGCTGCTGCCGCCGCTGCTGCCACGGCCTGCGCCTGCGTTTGACGCTGACGCATATTTGGAGGCACCTGCTGCTGCTGCTGCTGCTGCTGTTGTTGCTGTTGCTGCTGTGCCTGCTGCGCAGCTGCTGCTGCTGCCGCTGCCTGTTGCTGTTGTGCGGCAGCTGCTGCTGCTGCCGCCGCCGCTGCCTGCTGCTGCTGCGCCGCCTGCTGCGCCACCTGCTGCTGCTGTGTGAAGTTCATGCTTTGGCTTTGGGAGAGCGAGAAGCCGTCGGAGGGTACTGTTCGGGAAGTGGAAAGCATTCGTTTAGTTTCGATGAGTGCATTCACTGGCACTCACTGGCCACTCACTGGCACTCACTGGCACTCACTGGCCACTCACTTGGCAGTCACTTACCGTTTGCATTGTTCATATTTTGATTTGGTTGCTGCTGCTGCTGCTGCTGTTGTGGTGCATTTGGAGCGCCGTTATTCGAGCCAGAATTGCCAGCTCCGTGCGGCTGCTGCTGCTGCTGCTGTGGATTGGGATTGCCAGGGTTGCCAGGGTTGCCGGGTTGTTGCTGCTGCTGCTGCTGTTGCTGCTGACTGAAGAAGACACCCTGCTGGGCAGCAACTGAAACATTGCTCTTCATGTCGCCGCTCAGATGCAAATGCTGTCCAGCTGACACCTGAGAGAGAGAAACAAAGCAGGTTAATTAAAGGTCAGAGGTCAGTGGTCAGAGGTCAGAGGAGATTGTCGTTCAATAGCATATTTGCTTATTTTCTTTCGTGTAATTGAAGGCCACATTGACGAGAGCCAATGCCAGGGCAACAATTTGACAAATTACGCAGAAGAAACACGTCTGCAATCGAATGAATATGAATAAGATGAATACCATTCGTGAATACCAAGTAAATAGTAACTAGTAAAGCATAGAATAGTAAATAGAAATTGTCTAAAACTGGATGTTAACTCATATTAAAGAGCAACATCAACTAAGGCTGAGCCAAGTTTAAGATGACATTCGGATTGTGGCTCCGCAAGGCGACGCATTTGATTGGGGTTGGGCAAGGACTAGGATCTGTTGTGGGCAGTTTGGAATGGGTTTAATATTCATGTAACATTCAAAGTGCATTTAATTCAATCCTGAAGAATCCTGAATTCCAATATAAGTTGATCGATGCCAACATCAAATTTCACTTGTTGTTTCTTCTTGAAAAGAAGCTCGACTTGCATTAATTGGACAAGTCTTCGCCAGGATTATCGTGCTGGCGCAACAACATCTAAATACCGACGAGAGTATTGAATACGCATCCGTCATAGCGAGTAATCACTGTGACGGCAGCAGTGCTCTGCTAATTACAGGTGAGCCTTTGCTCGTTCTTTGGCTTGCTTTGCAGAGTTTTCGGGCGTTGTGTTTGAAACTTGACTGACTGAGCCAAAGTCAAAGATTTTCAGGTTAATTCCAGGACACAACCAGCGACACCAGGCACAAGGCACATGACACAGACAAAGACAGAGAGAGACAGAGAGAGAGAGAGAGAGAGTGGCAGATTAAGAAACCTGGTCAACATATCTGTGCCATTTACAGTTGACAGCCTTTGACTGTCAGCAACAGACGAGAGCCTGTGCGGGGCAGTGGCTATAGATGGGTCTAAGTAGGTGTGCTGGGCTGCTGCTGTGTGTGCTGGTGTGTGTGCTGGTGTGTGTGCTGGCGTGTATGCTGGAGTGTGTGCTGGAGTGTGTTGGCGCTGGATTTAGGGGTGTTTAAAGTAGACATCGAGTCGTCATCATTGGCTGAGGCTTATTATCGCCACACAACTGCATTCGCATCCGCCTCTGCGAGGCTGCCAAACTCAGACACAGACACAGACACACACACACACACGCACACAGAGGCAGACAGAAAGTCAGTAACAACATTGAGGCATAAATCTTGTGGCACTTTTTCCAAAGTCAACTTTAGCATCTGATTTAGCTGGAAGCCGCACCACAGTTGATATTCATTTGTGTTATTTGCTATTGTGCTTCATACACTCAGAAAAAACCGACCTGAATTTCACAAAATTGATCTACAAACTATTAAGTTTTTCTTGTTTTTGGAAATAGTTTATAAGTGTAAGAAACCCTTGTTGTTTTTTTAATGAACGATCCCGAAAATGTTAAATCTTAAAATTCGAATTTTGAATAAAAAACATAATAAATAATTTTATTAAATAATATATAGGAAAGCACATCAAAAGGTGAGGAACCCTCTCTGAAATTTCGAGTCTAAGTGCAGAGAGAGCGAGAGCGAGAGAGAGCGAGAGAGCGAGAGAGAGAGAAGCTGACATTTCAATGCTGTGCCTGCCGATGTGTGAAAGGCAATCGCTTGCCCCTGAGCTGAGGCAGCTTGTTGTTGTTATTGTTATTGCAGCCGTGGCCTCGTCTACCTCAACTGAATCCTCGGCCTCGTCCACGTCCTCGGCCACCTGCTCGTCCTCGTCATCGTTCAAACTCGACTCGACGCGACGCGACTCAACTCGACGCATAGGCCAGCGCCAATAAATCTTGGCGACACGACTACAGCGTCGACGTCAGCGTTAGCGTCAGCGTTGCTCTATGCGGCTTGGTGGCGCCCCAAAAAGCGCACTAAGCAACTTTGGTGCCCCTTTTTGTTTGTCACTGCTGTGTGGCTCTTGCTGCTGTTGCTGCTGTTGCTGTTGTTGCTGTTGTAATTGCTTGTTGGTTTAATTTATAACGTTTTTGTGGCTCTCGCATATGCAGCGGGCAGCCTGCCTGTGTGTGTGTGTGTGTTGCGTGTGTGTGTTGTGCGTGTGTGTGGCATAAAGTACACTGATTAAAAGTCATGGACTCGTCCTCGTCGCAGAGCTAATTGAAGTTTAGTGCCAAAACAATGGCCAACTCGCCAAGCACTGCCAAAGTGTTGCCATTGACCCTGCCACACCACACCACACCGCCAACTCCATCACTCTCTCCTTCTCTCTCTCTCTCTCTCTTTCTCTCTCTCTGTCTCTCTCTCTGTCACTCGCGTTCCCACTTTTCATAAATCATTTGCATGCCAGTGGCATGAGCAGAATCAGCAGCAGCAGCATGTTTGAGGATGCGTATTGCGTATACGCACTGCGTGTCAGAAAACATTCGCCTTCCGTTTACAGTTGGAATTTGAGCTGATTACACTCACAAAAAAATAGCTCTACATTTTCGTAAATCACCAAAATATAAATTTCTAAAATTGAAATGTAAAATGTATCTGCAAAAAATGTCTAACTTTCATGGTGAATTTTTGAATTTCAGAAAGAAAATGAAATAGAAAATGTTTCCAATAAAATTCAAAAATACCAAATTTGTTGGATTGTCATTTAAGGGCAGATCTTTTTAATTTTAAGAAATTATTTCCAATAAACAAAAAGAGTTTTCCAGCTTTCTTTAGAGTAATTTCTTTAATTCAGGGCAACCTTTTTCTTTGAGTGCACGCAGTGGCTGCAAGAAAGCATTTGCGTTACATGTTCGCTTGGAATTAGAACAGTTTAGAGACGCGAAATAATCACGACTGCATTCACCTGGCATGGGTAGCTGTAAAGGAGTGCGGAGTGCAGGTGCAGCTGGAATCAGGCGGATGTTTGATCGATTTAGGCGAGTATTCGCATTGGGCCAGGTGAATGCAACACTTTTGTGCATTTGTGATGAGCGAGCCCTCAGTTCAGAATTGAAGAAATCTGTTGCAAGGACTCTCCACAACTAGTCCTTGGGCAAACAAGCAACTGAGTGTGCACACACAAGCACACACACATCGCGAACCATACTTTTAGTAGCATACTTTGAAGCGCACCTCCGACAAAAAGAGAGGCATGTGACAGATGGCAGGTGGCAGGTGGTAGGTGGCAGGAGTAAGAGGTTATTGAGCTGCACACGACTTCATAAAACAAATCATTACAGCAGCTTTCATAAAAGGACAAACATTGCCGAGTAGAAGAAGCAGCAGCAGCAGCGCAAGGAGCAACGACTACACACATAAAATATCAATAAGAAAAAAAGAAGAAAAGAAAAGAAAAGAAAAGTTTAAAGGTAACTGCGACGACGACTTGGCGGCGACGACGTAACCACGACAGGAACACAGGAATACCAACCGGAGCAGAAACTGAAGCCAGCAGGAGCACCCATCCCCTCCCCGTATTTCTCTACTCCCGTCCCTGTCTCTCTCTCGCTAGCTGTGCTGTGTAAGCCGTGCGCGTAAATCCTAAGCTATTACCCCAGCGCCGCCATATTGATTGCGCTGGAGACAAACCGGGCAGCTCACACACACACACACACACACACACACTGAGAAATATATTCAGCAAATAGTAACGAAATGTTCCCCTACTGAAATCTTAAAAAACTAACGGTTAATACTAAATATAAGTTATAAAAACAAATAAAATAAGAATTCTTTTAGAATTCTTAGACATTTTCGAAAATTACAACTTGAAATTGAAAAAAATACATCCAACAAAGATTCATACTAGAAATTGACCACCTGTGCCAAAAGTATATTGAATTTCTTAGAACTCGCTTCGATCTATTTTCTGAGTGTACACACATATGCCCAAACACCCTCACCCACAGCCACCCTCACACACACACACACACACAGCAAGGACTCGGCGTAAGCAGGAAATGCGCATTTGACAAGCCAAAAAGATTGCCACACCCCCGACTCCGTCCCCGTCCCCGTCCACGTCCCCATTCCTGTTGCTCCTGCCCCGCCAAGGGACTGATATTTGAGCAGAGGGCAACTTGAATGCTGCTGGTTGGGTGGCCAGCGATAGCGGATGGCAGCTGGGTGGGGGATGGGGGATGGGGTCTGCTTGGGTTTTTGGGCTGCCTTGCATATAGACTTGACAATGATATATGTGACTATGCCACAATATGTGTGTGTGACATGTGTGTGTGTGTGTGTGTGTGTGTGTGTGTGTTGGGGTCGCTCTACAAAAAGAAATGAAACTTCAAGTCAGCCTCGGGGGCTGTTTGCTTCTTGTTATTGGCCCCCTTGCAACACACAACACACAACAAGAGTAGTTGAGAGCTGGGAACGCAACTGTACCCGATACGGAAAGCAAATCAACACAAAACACACCAGCCAAATGAGTGGCAAACTTGTTGCCCGGCACTTAAAATAATTGAAAATGAATACACACAATGAACATGCATAAGTATCCGTGAATACATTCATATCAAATGTGAATGTGTGTGAGTGTTGAGTGTGTGTGTGTGTGTGATTTGACAACACACAAAATCCAAACAGCTGCTGCTGCTGGCAAGATGACGCTATATCTTTTTAGATAATACGGCAACGTAACAGTTTTATAACAAATTGTTATTTTGTGCCCAACACTTGCAACACTTTCTCCTCATTTTATGTAACAGTGAAAGATGAGAAGAGTATTCTATATACTCGAGTCGTGTCGAGTCGGGTCGAGAGAGCTCGACTTGGAGACACGCTGCACCCATCATAAATATCTTTGGGAGACTTGCTGCCAAAATCTCTGCTTATAAGCCAATCTTAATGCAACTTGTACTGGGATATATTGGATATCAATCGGAAGACTGTATCCGTTACACTTGCGGCTCTTGTTGATACTGGAAACCGATACATATTATAATAATTATTGGGATATCCTCCTTCTGAGCCTATAGCACCTCCTCCGTTAACCCAGCTGCTGCACAAATGCTCATAATCCCTAGGGTGCTGCATCTCTTCCTCTTCCTCTGCTGGAATGCCTCCCGAGGATTCTTCCTCGCTTGCACAAGACCTGCACAGTTCGCCGCTTTATATTTACATCGATGGAAATAGATAAAATTCCTGTAATTGCCAAGAAAGAAGGGCTTACTTAACTGAGCATTTAACATTTAACATTTAACAACACTGCGTTTGGTGATTGCTGCGCAACACTCTAATTTCCTATTTTGTTATTGTAAATTCAACAATAGTTTTTTCCTACGCTCGAGCTGAGAAAAACAAGATTTTGCATCATGCGCTGCAGGAGCGATTGGAGCAGAACCGAGGACCAACGATAATTGAAGTTACTTAAAGTTTGCTGCAGGACGAAGATAAATAAGAAGAAGAAGAAGAGGAGGAAAGCAATTGACGGCAATTCAAGCAACTGAGGCAATTGAAGCAACAGTCGCCCACTCATCGAACTCTGGCTGGGTTGGATGCACTTATTTGGCAGCCGACCAGCAGAGACTCAATGAAATTAGCAAGAGAACACGCCTACCGCCCACCGCCCATCGCCCACGCCCTCGTCGTGCTCTTGGCCCTTGGGGGGAGGGGCACACAACAAGCCTGTCCGTCTGTGCACCGCTTTTCTTCATGTTTTTCCTCCTCATTTTCATTTTCTATTTGCTTTCTTCTTTTTGCTGTATTTTTTTTTTGGCACGGAAGCCAAAAAATCCAAACGAAGCCAAGAGAATGTGTCGTGTCCTGGCCAGGAGACACCAGACAGCTATGTGTGCATGTCTGGGGGCTGTAGAGGGCGGGGAGAGGAGACGAGAGGAAGGGGTGGGGGTGGGTGTGGGTGTGGGTGTTGGAGGGTGTCTCTGTCATTGGATATTTGTGTGACATAAACTAGCTGCGCTCTGTTCCATTTCACTCACCAACGCTGTGTGTGTGTGTGTTGGTGTGTGTGGAGGTGCCCGCGATATTTAACGAATTTATGAGAAGGAGACGAGAGAGAGAGAGAGAGAGAGAGAGAGAGAGATAACGAGAGGGAGGGAGGAAGCAGGAGAAAGGTGTAGGAGAAATCTCATTTGGCGAGGCGCTAAAGCGTGGCGAATTTGATTTTTTAATTGGCAATGACAGCTACTAAATGAGTGGCAAAGGGAGGGGGGTGGAAGGGGAGGGGTGGGCAGGCAGGGGACGAAATCTTATAAAGCGTAAACTTTATCGACACTTATCGACTTTAGACGAGCTTAGGATTAAGTATAGCAAAGTTAATGCGTTTCCTATCAAATGGCATAGTAAATTTTTGCTTTAAAAAGTTTATAATAATATTAATATTAAGAAAATAGATAAACGCAAACTTTGTGAAGTAATATTCAATTGCGAATTAATATTAAGTTACGACTATATAAACTAAAATGGATATAAAACGGAAAACGGGCAGTATTTTTGTTTGTCCATAAAAAGTGAGCAGTCTTAACAAAGATTGTGGAGTGAAGTCGATGAATAACTTTGTAGTCTTTGGCCGTATTAAAAAGTATTGCGGATCTCCAAGAAAAAACTGAATTAATATTAAACTGTAGCTTGAGAAAAGTTCAAATAATATTCGACTGCGATATATACAATAAATGAACAGAGACAATGCCAAAGTTGAAACGAGCAGATTGAATTTGCAGTGAATACCTTTCTTATAAGGATTAAAGAATCTTAGTGGTGCTATAAACCTTACAGATAAAACCTGGTAGTTGTTGGCCTTATTGAAAAGTATTGCAAATCCGTAAGAAGGAAGCAATTCTTTCACAGCTTTTCAGTCAATAATTTGAAATTTGTAGTCGACTAGTTAAGCAGGCTGTTTAGATTATACACTCCGGATTACGAGCACATCCTAAACAGCAGCTCAGTTTGATGTCTCCCGGGCAGCCAGCAACAACTTGCACCAGCTCGACGCCAGCAGCAACAACAACAGCAACAACAACAAGGGCAACAAGAACGACTACAACAAAATGGGTTGGGTATATTTCAGAGGCAGGCAACTTTGAATGAGCGGTGAGTGGCCCAAAGGATTCGAGTTACATTCTCGAGGGTAAATGTCAATATATGTACGTGTGTGTGTGTGTGTGTGTGTGTGTGTGTGTGCGAAAGAGATGCAGCTATTGACGTAATGAGCGACAGAGGCAGAAATGTTCATGAGCTGCATGTGTATGCATTGAAACTTTTGAAACAGTTGCAGTTAGCACACAATGCATGTGGCAAGCAGAGAGGGTGCAGCGGAGTGGCAAGGAGAACAACAGCACATAGTTGTAGTATAGAGACACAAAAAGGTTACAATCTCAGCTACACACACCATCCCAAGCTCTGTGTGTGTGTGTGTGTGTGTGTGTGTGTGAATGCTGCAGCATGTCAATGATCATAAATTAAACTAGCAATAATTATAAATTAAATTTTGGCATAAATGGGCATGAGAGCGCCATATGCAGAGGCAACGCGGGGCAGGGCCAAAAGCCCAGTTTAAAAGGGAGGGCAAAGAGAGCGAGAGAGGCGACGAGAAAGAGAAAGAGAGAGAGAGAGAGAGAAGAGAGAAGAGAAGAGACAGCAACAAAACAACTGCAACTGGCCCACCAACTGTAGCCCCAAATGAACTGCACTACATCGCACACAGAGTGTAGCCACACACACACACACACGCACACACACACACACACATGTGCGTGCTTTGGTGTGTGTGCGAGTTTGGGGAATTGTCGCTTAAATCATTTGGGCCGCTTTGTGGGCTCTGCTTGCTTTGCACAGCACATTCGATTTGCAACTTTGTTGGTTTAATTTAAGGTCCAGCTCATTGGAGAACAGCATGCCAGACACACACACACTCTCACACACACACACACACACACACACTCACACACACACTCACCTTTACAATTTATGAATGCATTTTAATGGATCGCTTGTCAAAGTTAATGGCCTCGTGTAAATGGCCAGGCCAAAAGCTCTGAGTTATGCTACCAAAAAAAAAAAACAAAAATACAAAACAAAAAGCTGCACGAAAAGCTCAGCAGTTAACGGTTTATACAAACGTAAATAAGGCCAAAAGAACTGCAGATGTATATTATAATTATGTGAATCAAAAAACTCTTGCAATTGATTTTGATTCTTTATTAATTATAATTTTATACAACATTTAACAAACCTACTTAAAAATGCTGAAAATATCAATATCATTTGGCAAATCTGTTGCAATATTTTATAAATATATTCAAATATATTCAAGACATATCTGAACAAGGGCAATAAGCAATTTGAACATTTGAATACCTTTATTTTTTCAAAAACATTTCCTGTAGAAAGAACAATTTGCAAATTGAAACTCAGTTAGAATTGTGAGTGATAATTGCAAGTTATTTCAACTGATT
Organism: Drosophila picticornis; assembly: GCA_035043845.1. Lineage (NCBI taxonomy): Eukaryota > Metazoa > Arthropoda > Insecta > Diptera > Drosophilidae > Drosophila > Drosophila picticornis. The sequence continues at coordinate 864,184 of JAWNMR010000493.1, read as the reverse complement.
TGCTTCCTGGATTCATCGAAGAAAAATATATGCAACTTATGCAGCTGTTAACGACTCAAGAATATATCTATAAATATATATATAAATGACTTACTGTTAACTGTTGCTTGTTGATTGGCTGCTAGACATTTAGCAAAAGCATATGCATTGCGTGCAGCAGCCGCACTGCCTTCAGTAATATCTCATCAGTCCAACAATAATTGCAACCGATAATGAGCTATCCACAAACTGAAACTCAAACTGAATCTCAATCTGTGTTGTAATTGGCTCAAAGCATAATTGACTTCTCATGAGTACGTACATATATATGAATCTATATATATATCTTTATATATATATCATGCGAGGCACTTATCTTGTTTGGCTCCAGCAGATAAGGCAGCAAGAAGCTTGTTAAAGCGATGAGTCAAAGCTAAGGCATCTGATAGATAAAACCAGCTGCACGCCAACAACAGCAAACAACAATAAACAGAAGAAGAGGGAGAGGGAGAGGGAGAAGAAGAAGAAGACGAGTCGAAATCAAAATAGCAATGAGAAGAATTCTTTCGACTGCAGCAGCAGCAGCAGCAACAGCAGCAGCAACAACAAACACAATAACATCTGTCTCGCTACTTAAAACGCTAGAGAATCGCGCACAACTCGCGCCTCTGAGTCAGCGCGCGTTTTTCACTAAGCATCGCCATGCGATATTATTAAAATGCCAAACGGAACGTGCCAAGTGCCCAGTAGTAGAAGAAGCAGAAGCAGAAGCAGAAGAGGAAGAAGGTGAAGAGGAGGAAGAGAGAGACTGCGAGATATGCCGAGTAGTAGCCGAAACAGGGGAAGGGAGGAGGGAAGAGAGACTGCGAGATATGCCCAGTAGTAGTAGCAGCAGCAGCAGCAGCAGCAGCGGAAGAAGGTGAAGAGGCGATAAGAGAGCGGGGGAAGGGGGCAGAGAGAGACTGAGAGATATGCATTGCATCGCTGTAGATGCATTGTAGATGCATGGAAATTGTCGGGTTACTCGTCGAAAAGGGGCGGAAATGAAATGCCAAAACTATTTGTCACCCAAAACGAATGCTGCTTCAAACTGGCTCGAAAAAGAAGAAGAATATTGCACAGCCAAGATTGCTAAATAACTAAAGATAAGCACAACTTTCTCATGCATAATTTCACTTATATATTTCAAGTTTTTGATGGCACTTAACAAAGAAGATTTACTTATTTACAATGCAGTACACACTCAGAGAAAAGAGCCTTGAATTTTTAAGTTTTGCTATACTTTTTTGGTCCATCACGGTTTTTCATTTCAAAGTGTAGAAAAAAATATGAAAGTAAGCACCTCAAACATTAGTTTTTTTCTTGCTTATATAAGTTAAGCAACTTCAGCCCTTTCTAGATTTCCCTTTCAGGTATTGTCTATTTAGAGTAAACATTTAATTTATTTAGAGATTATTGCTAAAAACAAGAACAACTTTCTTTATAGCCATTTATTTATTTTTTTTTTTTTGAGTTTACGGTCCTTGAAGCAATAATTATAATAATAATCCTGTTGAGTTAATGAATTATTCTTAATGTACGCATAGTTATAGTTTTTCATGTCAATTTCGTCATAGTTTTTTAATTAGCATGATGAAAAGTTCTTATTTTTTTGGTACTTTTCGAATGTTTGTCAAATTGTCCAGCGACACGCAGCGAGAAATTATTGCATATATTGCAAAATGAGACATGGCCACAGTTACCCGCCTCCCCCTCCCACCCCTCCCCCCTACAGCACGTAACTCTCTTTAGGGGCCAACATCATCAGGAAATTGACCTGGCCAACAACAAAATGGTTGTATTGAATGCAATTCGCAGTCAAAATTTCGAAATTCTCGCATTGATTTGCACTAAATGCAAATGACTATGACTACAAGGGGGCGTGGCTTAAGGGAGAAGGTATCATTTTGGGGTTTGTTGCCTGAGCTGCCACTGAAAATCAATGAGAGTAAACGGGCTATGGTCGAAAGAGCTCGACGGGCAGATACCCTACAGCCACGCCAAAAGTTGATTCCTTATGAAAATTCGTTTTCCTATAGAAAATCAATTTTTTGTATTGCAAACTTAATAAAAGTTTTACAGCTGATCAATAATATATCTGGGTATATTATAGTTTTATTGAAATGCTATATCTTTACAAGTTGTGTCTTTTACTGCGATCAGTAATCGATTTATATTCTTAGACAAGTCCACTGATGCTGATCAGGCATGTGTACACATATACTTTATGGGTCCGCACATTCCTGCTTCTGCCACTTGCACAGTTCTGCACAAGCGGCTTCTCTTTTGCCCATTTTTATTGGGTTCAAGGCATAAATATTAAACTAAATCGCATTTTGGTAAATCCCCAAAACCGACAGCGGCAGCCGTTAAAGTTAATTACTTAATTTATTTGCCCGACCGCAGCAGCTGCAGCTGCAGCTGACAGTGCCAATAATAAAGGGTTCTCAATTGCCAATTGTTGTTGCCCTCGTATTCAAATAATAAGCAATTAATAATAATAATAAAAGCAAAAACAAAAACAAAACATTTGCCAAGCCACAAATGTGGCAGGCTAAACAAAACATGTCAACAAAAAAGAGAAAAAAAAACAATAAAATAGATTCCACAAATTAAGCCCCAAAATAGTTGGGGCCTGCACAGACTGCAAAGTAGCCAGTAACCAATAGCAATCATTTAAATACCCTGTAAATGTTATTTAAATCAACTGGATAAACTAATCTACAAGATGTATGTAAGCCATAAGATGAAAGTAGGCTATAAGCTTTGTGATGAGAGTAAGCCTTGCGAAGAAATCTGATAAGTTACACAATGAAAGATTAAATACTTCCAGCATTACTTATTAGTTGAGAGTAAGCTTAAAGAAGTAAGGCATTGAAAAGCACTTCAATTCCCTTTCTTAATCTTCCTTAAAAAAGAGTAGCAGACAGAAATATATATATATTCCGGGAGACTTTATATTGTTTCTTTTCATTTACAATTCCGCTAACTTTTTACCGGCAGTGCTAAAAGTAAAACCTGGATTATTGCCTAACGAATCCGCCCTCAATAGCCAAAAGCCAATATTGAACATTTGTTGGACAATTTTGTACTTTATCACTATCTCTTTCAGACTCTCCCTCTTTTTCTCTTGCTCCCTCGTCTCGCTCGTAAACGTTTTACTGGCAGCAGGAACAGCCGGTGTCTGCAGTTTGCACTCACAATGTAAACGACTTGCTAATACTCTATCCATTTGAATACCCCTACTTACAAATGACTGAATGATTTGAAGAGAGAGACAGAGAGTGAGGCTAAGTATGCAGAGAGAGAGAGATAGAGAGAGAGAGAGAGAGAGAGAGGGAAATAGAGATATGGGGTATATCAACACTTTCTACTCGTGTCGACCATTTACATTTTCAATTACTTTACGCAAGGACTTTGAAGTGACGAGCGTCTGACACGCACCTGACAACCCCCCAGCACCCCTCTTAAAGCCTCCTCATTCTCCTGACCAGCCTAGCCCTTGTTGTGCGTGTGTGTGTGTGTGTGTGTGTGTGTGCCTTCTCGTTAGCTTGGCTGCTCTGGTTATAGTTTTGTGCCTTTTGCTGTATGTGGCACAGATCAAAAGAAAAAGCAGCAAAGACTGACTATTTAAATTACACATACGCCGTGTTGCCCAGGTGGGTTAAATGTTTAGTTGCTGGTTGTCTCTTTGCTGTTTACTGTTTACTGTTTACAGTTTACTGTTTGTCGTTTGTCGCTTTGCCGCTTGCCGTTTGTTGTGGTTATATTTGAGGGCTGTGTTTGTGTTGTGCTTTTCGCAGGACTTCTTTTATATTTTTAATTACGGGCTTTGGCGCGTTGTCCTTGTCACGTGTGTCGAGCAGTTTTGTTAGCGACCAACGCCATTCAACCCCCTCCCAACCCCCTTCATACGCTTCCCCTTTGAGTTGAGAGCTTGTTTTCCAAGTGGCTGTCGCTCATTCGCCCCGTTTGCCATTTCACATTTTATTTGCAATGGAAATTTGTCAAAGCATATTTTGACATATGACTTAATAACTTTATTATTAGCGCCACACATGAAGCAAAGGGGGTGGCAAAAGGGTGCAGGGGGAGAAGCAATTCTCCACTAAGTGACTTATAGAGTTCCACTTGTGCTCCTATTGATTTTCCCTTGCTTCGCACTCCTTGAACTATTTTTAAAACGGCACCTAACTGCATTAAATGACGTCACAGAGCAGAAAAAAAAATTGTTTTTTTTTAAAACATGCACACACGCCACTTAAGCACAGCATACAAGTCTATAATAGGAATAATGGTTATTAGCAGCATGTTTAGCTAAAAGTCTTTTAATTGAATGCACAATACTTTGCTCTGCAAGAGAGCTCAACTTTGGCTCAGCACAACTCAACTGAACTCAAGTCAACTCAACGCAGATTCTCCCCATGCTCTGTGGATAATCTATACACTCAGAAAAATAAAAGTCGCCCTTAGAAACTCCCCGTGCTTTTGGTGCCAATGCTTGCGATAATTTGTAGAGATTTTCATTCGTATATTTCGAAATTATTTCAGAAAACAAGTCAATTTTCATTTTGGGGCGACTTACAAAATGTGGCTGAGTGTAGGATGGGCATCCCTAATCTGTTGAAGCTGCAGCTCAAGTTGTGTGCGTGATTATAATGCCACGGGGGCAATAAAACAAGGCGAATGTAAGTAAAAACAACTTTCTGACCAAGGCCCCTCCCCAATTGTTGTTGAAAAAGTAATTAATTTGATAAAGTGACTAGCAGCCGAACAGAGATAAAGAGAGAGAGAGACAGAGAGAATGGAAGAGAGAGAGAGAGAGAGAGGGGGGAGTCAGGAGAGTGGACAGGACGGACATATTTATGGGCAAATATAGGGGCAACAGATTGTGCGTTGTGCTGCGGTAAACAGTTAATGAAATGAGCTCTGCTCTACCTATTAATACCCCAACATTCCCTGCTTTCCCTGCTTTCCCTGCCTTCCCTCATTTCCCCACTACAGCCCCGGCCATTAAAATATGTTCTTTAATGCGAACAGTTTGGGTAAGTGTCAAATTTCTGTGCGACAACAGCAACAAATTTTAATGGAATTTCAAATTTTGTGTGTGTAACATTTGTTTATCTGAATGTTACCTTCTGAAAGTGTATATATATATATATCTCACTTTGTCTATCCATCCTCTCTCTCTCTCTCACTCTCTCTCTGTGTCTCATCTCTCTTTGTAACAATTTACACTTGACCAGGGCTCAACCCGCTCGTTTGTTTGTTCTCGTCTGCCTTTGACAGTTGCATAGAATGAAGCGATTTTTATATTATTTGCTTGTCTCGCACACACACACACACACACACACACACACATACACACACACACACCTAAACATTTTATATGAATTTCTGTCTGGAGTGGCATGAAATTTAAACAAATTGTACAAACACTATTTGATATGCTGTCCCTCTTTCCTTCTCTCTCTCTCTCTCTCTCTCTCTCTCACTCTCTCTCTCTCTCTCTCTCTCACTCTCTCTCTCTCACTCTCTCGTTCTATCTTGGCAACTGTTTATGGTCTTGGTCTTGGCCCCAAATATAAATAAAAACTAATTTGAATATTCAACTGCAGTCGGTGATAACAAACTTTGAGCCGGTGGCCTAAACAAATGCGACTGCAACTTAAACCTAAGCTAAAAACGACTTGAAACTAGACAAGATAGGGAATGTGTTGCACTGGAGAGTAGTAGGCTTGTGGATACCCTTTTTATTTACATTCTTTAATCTGAGCACAGTTAAACTCATTACAACATTTTAGTCTTTTTTATATTAGAGAAATTTATTATTAGTTTTAATATTATTTAAAATAATTTCGCTTAAGAGAAATGAAATTAGACTTTAGTTAAGTAGAGCTTAAGCTGTTTATTAAATTATTTTATTATTTATTCACTTGCCGCAGTCAGCAACAGTTAAATGTTGGTATTTCAAGTCTGCGCTTTGCATCTGCCCGCTAATAATTTGTTTAAAAAAGCAACTCAAAGTGATAAGGAGAGTGGATGTGTGTGTGTGTGTGTGTGTGTAAGACAAATAGAGCACACACACACACACACGCACACACACACAGAAGTGGACTTGTAGCGAGAGCTGGCAAATAACATTTTGTAAATCTTTTGGCAAACGGCTCGAGGAGAGAAGAGCTCGAGTTGAAATCGCTTTTTATGCCTGGCAGCCTATAAATATGCGACGTGAGCTGTTTGCAGAGCATACACAAACACAGACACACACACAGATACACACACACACACACACACCAAGAGACACAAGTGATAGAAGATAGCGAGTCGAGGAGCGGACAAAAAGTGTTGCATACTTGTTGGCGTAGAACGCGACGATTTGTCTGCCATTTCTATGGCCAGATTAGAAAAATTAAACTTGGCCAGAACTATAGAGAGAGGGAGAAGGAGAGAGAGAGAGAGAGGGAGAGAGAGCATGGCGACAAGCAAAAATTATAGAAAGTAAAATTGTAAAAGCTGAGCATTTCAGTCGCCAAGAAAGTTGCTTGCTTCATTTCAAATAATATCCATTAAAATAGATTAAAAACTGAAATATTTATATATGGATATAAATATATATGTGTGTGTGTGTGTGTGTGTGTGTGTGTGTGAGTGTGTGTGAGTGGTGCGCGATGAATATGTATGGATAATTCCCCAAGGGTCGCTCGCTGAAGAGCTTTTGGGCCGGGGGCAGAGGCTGGGGGAAGTTGCCCCACCTGAAGCAGAAGCAAAAGCAGAAGAAGGTGAAAGTATTAAAAGTACTTGCCACGCTTTACGCTCAACAGCGTCGTGAAGCAGATTACATGGCATAATAATCACAACCCACACACTCACACACACACACACACACACGCACACGATAGATAAATGAGGCAGTGGGCGGGAGCGATGGGAGAGGGAGGGGGAGTTAGGGTTGGGGTTAAGCACACGCGCAAATATTAAATTTTATGCCAGCGAATGAAGTAAACGAAAGAATGAAAGCAGCAAGCAAACAGTGCTCAGTGCCCACATAGAAGTATATAAAAATGCACATGTATACACACGATAAATATATACAGATATATATATATATATAGAGAGAGAGAGAGAGAGAGAGAGAGGGGGAAATAGGAATAGGTGTCCGCGCTGACCAGGTGTTGGCTGCTGCTGCCCTCGGGCAAGGTAAGCATTTAAGTCAAATTGGCCAACCAATCGGAAAATAACGAAAACTGAATTTTGACAAGGTTAAAATCACATTTTGGGACAGCAAAAAGTCAGCAGCGAACAGAAAAAGAAGCGCTGGCGAGTCACAGTCAGACAACTACAACAATTAAGTACCAATAAAAAAAAAAACAAACAAATATTTGTCCAATGCGAAAAAGGGCATTGGATAAGATAAGATTAATAAATGGGTTTAAATGTATACATTAGAAATTTCCCTTAAGCAATAACAGCCCTTAGACACAATTTCATTAAACCTTCAACTTGACGTTAAAAACGACGTGGAACATATAAAGTGGATCATTCTAGAGTAGATAATTGCACCCAGCGAGCAAATTGAGATTCCACAGACTCAAACAGAGCATCTTGGTAAACATAAATTTGTATTAATACATTTCGCTTCCAATCTTTAGGAACAATTTAATTTAACTTCAAATTTCATTACTTAGCAGCTAACGGGGCGAATCACCACCACCACCAACTCCAAGCCCTGCCCACAGTTCCGCCCTTCGGCGGCACTTTTTACGCTTCAACACCTGCAAAATGGATTGGAACGCAGCCGAAAACTGATGAAAATATTAGGAAAACTTCTTTGGCCAGCAGAAAGCAGTCGAAATAAAATAGAAAATAGGAAATACACCGATAAAATTTCAACAAATATTTGCGATGCGCACCAACAGCATCAAGCTGAACTCCGCCACGCCCCCTGGCCACTTTTGCCAACTGTTACTGTAATACTGTGTTACAGTTAGGAGCCCCTAACACACACGCACACACACTCACGCACACACACACACGAATGGGAATATAAAAGGTAAATAATGTGACCTTTGAGAGCATCAAATGCGTTGTGTAATGGCGGCCTAAAACAAAATGGCGGGGCAACAGCGGCTCATCGTTTGATAGGATGTGCTAAAGCGGATATGCCCACAACCCCAGCAACCCGAGCAACCCCAGCAACCCCCTCCCATGAAGAACAAAAGCAACTACACACAATATGCCCCCATTGCCATATTCGGGCCTCCTCTTTGAATTATGAATGCAACTGCGGAGCAGGCGGCAACCCTGGCATAGATTTTATGGCGGCTGTTTCAACTGTCTCGATTTTCTGCTTGTCCCAAACTGCTCTGCCTTTTGCGTAATTTGTTGTTAAAGTTTCCGGCCATAAATACATTTCAGGTGATTTTCTAACAACAAATTAGTGCTAAAGTTTTTATTCTCTTTCCCAAATTCAATTGCAGCCAACGATAAGTTTATAGACCGGCCATATATTTACAATAGACCCGGTTCATTAATGTTAAAGACGGCCAAGAGCAACAAATGTACGAATACATATATATATATATCTGTATGTATCTGTATATATGGATAAATATATATTCAGATATCTGGGTATGCGTGTTTATAACCCTCTTAAAACACTTTTGCATAACTTTACAATAATCCTCGACTCAATCCGCCTAGATGGACACACAGACTGACAGCTAAAGCAGGGCGGATAAGGGAGGTTTAGGGGGTTGTGGTGAGGGGTGAGGGGGGAGAGGGTAGCCGCACTCAACGACATAACAAACGAATTATGTCACGAGTTTGTTAAACAATTCGAATGTTTTCCTGTGTAGCTTCTTCTAACTCAGCCGTCCTCCTGCCAGGCACGCCCCCTTTCCACCCAAGCAGTCAACAAGGCACCCAAAAGACAGCCAAGACATTGCGATACCCTGCAGTTGTCCACAAACTGAGTAGTTTACACGTTGGCTGTGATTATGCTGGTATTTAGAAATTGATTTGGGTACACAAAATCTGCTTGCATAACATTTTTCAACTTTTCTCTTAAATAAAGAAAAATTCAAAATTTTTGCGAATATTATGCTTACGTATTTACCTCAATTTTGCGCACAACAGAAAAGAAAAAAGAATAATTAAATAAATTAATATTTTTATAAATATTCCTCAAGCAATCAATTTTAACGTGAGTCACAGAAATATACAAAATCCACCTGCTCACAGGGTATCTGACTAGTCGGGCTAAAACATACAGTACGCACTCTGTCAGACAAACCCACATCGTTTTATTGCCTTGGCGCCGGCGCACTGAAACTTTTCCGTTTCGAGTGAATCTCAACTCGACTCGACTCGACTCGTTTTTCCTTCGCTTTTGTCTCAATTCCCATTTTGAGTCGCTTTGTTCTCAGTGGAAATGAATCTCAACTGGATTCCACTCGTTTTCATCCATTTGGAGACATCTTCTTCTTGATTTTTGTGCTCAATTCTTGGTTTTTTTTCTTTGGGTCTCAAGGATCTGTTACGTTATAGTTATGAATTATTTATTGTTCGCGAAGCATTACAAAGGACATTTGCCCATCTCACTCGCTTTTTCTCTCACTCGCTTTCTCTCTCACTCTCTATTTCTCTCTCTGTCTGTTGCTTTCTCTCGTTCTTTTGTCGCTTGTGTAGCGCGCGTCTTGCAACTTCATTAACTTGACGCGGCAAGTCATAAAAATCTGACTCTCTACTACCCCCACCAACCCCCACAGCCCTTCCCATTACACACTCCAGAACTCCACTCGAAAATCTGCACCCTTGAAAAATATAATTTCCGCACATTTTCACGTTTCGCACATTTCCGTTGCATACTTTTGAGCGTCCTGGCATTTTACATGTTATTCTTGCTGCTGCTCCTCCTTGTCATACTCCACACACAGACACACAGACAGACACACTACATGCATGCGTGTAATCGTGCATTATTTTATTTTATACAAATTCTTTGGCAATTCCACTGGTTAGCAATATTGTTGTTTCTGTTGTTTTTGCTGTTTCTGTTGCTTCGCTTGTGTTGCTGCTGGCATTTTAACGAGTTAATGCAGGACATGCAAATGTGAACATTCTGAATTCATTGAACTTTTACACGACAACACAGCGTCCAAAGACAACAACAGCAATAACAGCAGTAACAGCAACAACAACAGTAACAGTAATAGCAAAAAGAGCAAACAACAACAACAGCGAGACAGACGCCGACGCCAATGTTAATGGTCGTTGTCTTCGCTGTTACTGCTGCTGCTGCTGTTATTGCTGCTGCTGTTGCTGCTGCTGCTGCTTCTGCTGTTGCTGTACTGCTGTCGCTGTTATCGCGTGGCTTCGTTGACATCGACGTCATGTTGTGGGCACAGCGACAGATAGTCAGATAGCGAGAGAGAGAGTGAGAGAGAGGAAGGGAGGGGGAGGGAAAGAGCGAGGCAGGGTGGGAGATGCCAAATCAGAGTGAGTGAAAAGAATATCGCATCTGACATGTTCTTCAACAAATCTATTTCTTAAATGCATTTTGCTTATGTAGAATCTAAATGCATAAAATTAATTAATAATTAAACAACGATATTCCAATTGCAAAACTGTAATGTAACAATGAAGCTATCACAAGATCAATCTACATCACAGTCAAGTTACTTCCTTATGTATAACAGAATAAAGCTTCTCAACCCAAAGTACTCAATAGCAAAGGGAATTGCTAAATTAAAATATGAATAAATGATTTATTCAAGCTTATTAAAATCTGTACAAAGAAAGGAAACAGCAGACTGCTTCCGACGACTTGGCAAATATGTTTGTCTAAAAAGTCAATCATTTCAAACGACGCCACAAATGTATTTAAAACTACACTGAGCAAAAAAGTATAATGAAAGTATAATGCATATGTATCTTTCTGCTGAAACTTATCTGCCTTCATTTATCCAGCTTTCAACTTTCTTTGCATTTATTTTTGGATGTGTTTCCACTTTATTCTGCATTTGGCTTGTACCCCTTTCTCTCTCACTCCCTCTATTTCTCTCTCTCTCTCTCTCTCTCTCTTTCACTCTCTGCTTCGCTGGCTCTCTCGTTAGGGCATCCTAAAAAGCTCGTTAGGCAAATATTTACAAGGAAGATTTATTTTCATTTCATTTGCGTACTATTTTTTTCTTCAGCTCTTCTTCTGCCACTCGCTGTGGCTATCCACATCCCCCTATTCACCCGCCCCCCCCCCCCCTCGCTCTACACACTCTAGATTTTTTTAGCTTGTAATATTTATTGTACATTTTACATTTTACACGCTGCGTGTTCATTTCTTGCACTCGACTCGTGTTTTTTTTTTATTTGTTTTTCATTTTATTTTCTTTTTTGTGGCTGTTGCTTTGCACACCCTGCGCGAAAGCTTTTGTTTTCTTTGGGGGGGTTGCCAGGGGCTATTGCTTGGGCCCTTAATGAGTCCTATGCAAATATATCGTTAGAGCCAAGTGTGTGTGTAAATCGTGTTGACTTCAGAGTTTCATTCGACTCGAAGATAAGAAGACGCAGCAAAAACACATCTTTTATTTGCCTCAAAAGTCAATGCGTTGATTTAGACGGCGGCAAAAAGGGTAGGTGTTTGTCAAACTGGACGCTAATGTCCGCAGTGGGGTGGCAACTCTACTCTCTGCTGACATAGAGCTGGGAGTGGAGTGGAGTGGGTACACTCAGAAAAAATAATCGCTCTAAACTTAAGTAAATCTCTTTTTTCTAGTTTTTAGATATAATTTCTGAGTATAAATCTATCTGAATAACATGAATTTATAATGCTTATTGATAATTTACTTTCTGAATAATATAACTATTGTTTTTCTGAGTGTAGCAACTAAACCAAATTTCAATCCTAATTGTCAACAAGTTCCTCTTTTTTGGCCAATCTGCTTTGCTTGGCTCGCAACTTGCACAACTATTTCTATATGCATATATAGCATGTACAGCAGGGGATGGATGACGACGATGATGATGATGCTGCTGCTGACCACCGAATAGACTGTGAAAACAGAGGGTGTGGATGGCCAAAGGGGATGGGAGGGGGGGAAGGGGTGCAGCTGGCTACCACTTTGTAATGCATGAACAAAATTCATGGGAAAACTTCAGCTTGGTCGCTGCTGCTGCTGCAGCCGCTGCTGCTGCGCTTGGACTCAGCGCAAAACTGAAATTTTAGTCGTGTTCTTGGCCGAGGCAAAGGCAAAACCAAAGCCAAAAAGCAGCAGTAACAAAAACAATAACAACAAAAACTCGAAAATCCAACGAGTTTTAGTTCGTTCTTATTCTGGTCGCTCCTCGTTTTATACCCTGAACCCATTGAAAATTTGCACAAACGGGTGTAATGATTTTCTGCTCAATTATGTAACCAGGTAGAAGAAAGCATCAATTTTCTGAAAAGCTTACTTCATTTGATCGTTAACTATAATTTTATATGTTTATATAATATTTACATTATTGATAAATATTTTATATTTTATATTTTTGACTATTCAGTTTACCCTTCAGCTGGCTTTACAGGGTAAATCGTAGTCGAGCTCACTCGACGACAGCTCTTCAACTTGTTTTATTTTTTGGCTTTTCTGATGAAAACTACTCAGCGACATAAAACTTAACTTAAAAAGTTTTGCACTTTCATTTTGTAAATGAAATGTTTTGTTGCTTTTGTTGCTGTTGCTGCCTCTATGAAATAACAGGAAAACAATTTGGAGCGGATAATGAATATGGGTTAGGTAGGGCATCATGTGCCACGACTGAATGTAAGAATATCATTTGAGTGAAGAGCCGCACAACTTGTAATGAGACCCTCGAAAGAGAAGCAGAGAAACAGAGAAACAGAGAAACCGACAAAGAGTGAAAGAGGGAGAGAGAGAAAGAGAGAAAGAGAGAGAGAGAGAGAGAGAGAAGCGGAGATTGGGTCCCCGCATAAAGTGCAGTAAAAGTTTGACATAATGGAAAAATGCAATAAAATTCTTTTGAATAATTAAATGTGAATAACATTAGTCGATATAAAAAATGCATAGCACTGAAATTGCTTTGTAGATCGATGGCGCATTGTCTATATTGAAAGTGAATAAGTGAATACACCCCGGAGTGCACTCACAAGTACTATGAATACTATATGAAGGATACATATAAGGAATAAGTACACTCATCAAAAATTACTGTTCTAAATGAATTACATGAAAACGACGATGAAGTTCTCAGCGAATGCTGGCAAGTGAATACTGTTGCTGTTATGTAAGCAAGAATAATCGTGTATCTATAATTGCATATTTTATTCATGGGGATAGAGGAATAGAGGAATAACACAGGTATTCAAAGCGATTAACTACAATTTGAGCTCCCGCCTAACGGAAATGAGAATCTGTCTAAAGCACAACCCCGTGCGGCAGGACAAGGCGAAAGGAGGAATAACTGACGAATACTTTATCATCTTTTTTTGCGACGAATTTCATTGCTAGACAGCAGCAGCAGCAAAAATAGCAGCAGCAGAAACAGCAGCAGCAGCAGCAGAAATGGGAGCAACAGCAACAACTATTAATGTTTTTCCCTTTTCAGTCGTGAATCGTGCGGCACGTAATGAAAATGGCGCACATGGCTACACAGTCTCTGGCTGCTGCTCCGTTTGCTGCTGCCCGACGCGACACGAGCAACGAACTGAAGCCGAACGACAGTTCGACTGACAATTTTATGAACAGATGTGTGGTAAAATTAATGGACAGAGATAAGCTTTGGGTGGACGACGCTGCTAAGGAGGGTTAAACGCGGGATGGGGTGAATACGAAAGAGAGAGAGAGAGAGAGAAGGAGCAGAGCAGAGCTGGGCTGAGCTGAGTGACTTTCGGAGTGAAATTCCCAGCATATAAAAAATTTCTGCTGCTCGGGCACACACACACATATATACAACGTGCCTATTTAATGTGTCAATTGTGTGTGTGTGTGTGTGTGGGCTTTTAGTTGAAGCTTCACACAAGCAGTGCTGTCGACGTCAGCGTCGCTGCTGCTGCTGAGGGATTTTTGTCAAAGCAGTTACCGCTGCATAGGGAAATTTTTATGCGTGTCAAAATGGCATATTTATACACAGTTGCGGACAAAATAATAGTAGTGATGCTTTTCAAAGCATTTAGTAAATATATGGTTCATTTTATATTAAAGAAAATAGTAATTTTAGTATACTGCATCCACCCACAATATTTAGTTTTTTTTAAATATTATTAAGTCGCAGGGAAAGAACAGCAAGATTCACTATTATTCTTTAATTTTTATTGTTAACAATTTTCTAGCATTTACACCTTTTAATGTTTACTTGTGTTGCCATTTATTATTCCTTGTGCTCAATTAAAATTAAGAACAACTATATTTTAACCATTTTTTGTTAATATTTTCCAAAAATATATGTGTGCACTACTATTGTTTTGACCGCAGCTGTACATACATCGTGCCTGTTTTGTGTGTCAATTGTGCGTGTGTGTGTGTGTTAGTCGAAACAGCGCTGTTGACGCCAGCGTCGCTGTTCAGCAATGAGGGATTTTTATTAAAGCTGTTAAGACTGCATAGGGAAATTTGGATGCGTGTCAGAATGGCATATTTAAATAGTTATAAATAGTTAAGTTAATAGCATATTTATATGCATATTTCTAAATAGTTATAGTTAATGGAAAATAAGAGAAAAAACTCACCTGAATGCCGTGCGAACCGCCGCCTTGCTGACTGATGTGCAACTGCTGCGTTTGCTTCATTTGCAGCGTTGTTGTTTGTGTTGACGGCTGCTGTTGCTGCTGCTGCTGTTGCTGCTGCTGCTGCGTTGCATTGCCAGCAGCGCTGCCCGCGTTAGACTGTGGCCCGGCACGATTTGGCTGTTGCTGCTGCTGCTGCGGCTGCTGTTGCTGCTGCTGATTGCCCCGACTGAGAAAACTGGCGTTGGCATTTTGATTGCTAAATGGCGAGTATTGTTGTTGTTGTTGTTGCAGCTGCTGCGGCGTTGGCACCTGTTGCTGCTGCTGCTGCGGCTGCTGCTTGGCAAAATTGGGCACGCCCATTTTGGGTCCATTCGGATGTTGTTGCTGCTGTTGGGCATGATGTTGCTGCTGCTGTTGCATGGCCTGCTGCTGCTGCTGCAGACGCTTGAGATCGAAATCGTTTTGTGTGGAATAGAAAAGCTCCTGTTTAATATCCAGGAAACTTTGCTTCTGCTGGTGGAATTGCGGCGGCAAGTGTTGCTGCTGCTGCTGTTGCTGCTGGGCGGGATTGGGTGGACCCATGTTGAAGTCATTGGGAAAACCGCTGACGTAGTCGCTGTAACGTGCCTGCTGCTGTTGTCCGACTGGAGGCGCCACGCCTCCTCCGCCTCCGCCGCCCATCAGCTGACCATGTTGCTGTTGCTGCTGCGGCTGTTGCTGCTGCTGCTGTTGCTGCTGCTGTTGCAGGTTGTTGTGCGGTGGACGTGGAAAACCGGCCATGCCACCCATGGCATTCTTATGCTGATGCTGCTCGGCCATTTGCTTCAGAGTCTGTGCGGCAAGCGAGTGCTCAGACATCAGACCCGCAGAGCTGTTGTTGTTGTTGCCTGCCCCGTTTCCGTTGCCGTTGGCAGCTGCATTTTGATAGGGTCGCATTTTCAGCGACTGCGGATCGAGGGACATGCCCACTCCGCCACCGCCAAAGCCACCACCGCCACCAACAAAGCCATGTGGCACTGCTCCGCCCAAGCCACCCTCGGATTTCACATTCAAACTGTTAATCAAATCTTGGGCATTTGGCGGTTCCACTTTGATGCCATCCTCGGTTTTGATGTCGAGTTTCTCATCGAAGCCGTCGAGGAAACTGGGGTTGAAATCCTGCAGATTGTTGATGAGATCCTTGAAGGTGTCATTGTTCTCGGAATTATCATCGCCCAGCAGATCGGGAAAGCCGGGAAATTGCCCATTGGCGCCATCCTTGTCCAGTGAGCCAAGATCGGGAAAATCATGGTCCGGTTCACGTTTGCACTCAACCAAATTGGCCAAATTGCCGAGGGCCGACTTTTGTTGCTGGGCGGATGACATCATATTGGCGGCGGCAGCAGCTGCTGCAGCGGCGGCTGCTGCTGCGCCCATGCCGACACCACCAAGGCCGGGGGGTGCTTGGGGCATGCCAACGCCAGCGCCTGGTGCCACGCCCCCGACACCGACGCCACGCCCATTATTATTGCCAAGACCACCCAGACCGCCGACTTGTTGCTGCTGCTGCTG
Source organism: Drosophila picticornis (assembly GCA_035043845.1). Classification (NCBI taxonomy): domain Eukaryota; kingdom Metazoa; phylum Arthropoda; class Insecta; order Diptera; family Drosophilidae; genus Drosophila; species Drosophila picticornis. Next base: position 847,890 of record JAWNMR010000493.1, on the reverse strand, counting down.
CTGCTGCTGGTGTTGCTGATGCTGCTGCTGCTGCGGATGTTGTTGATGTTGCTGGTGTTGCTGTTGGTGCTGCTGGTGTTGCTGATGTTGCTGCGGATGTTGCTGATGCTGCTGGTGTTGCTGATGCTGCTGCGGATGTTGCTGCTGATGCTGTTGATGTTGCTGCTGCTGATGATGCTGCTGCTGTTGCTGATGTTGCTGTTGCTGCTGCTGTGTGTGTTGCTGCTGCTGTGTATGTTGCTGCTGTTGCTCGGCGCCTCCCGGCTCGCTCTTGACCGAGGTGTTGGTCAGCGCCTTCACCGTGACATTTGTGCTTATTTGTTGCGGCTGTGAATTTGCCGCCGATGTTGTAAATTCCAATTGTTGCACGATTTCCACAGAGAATTTGGTTAGATTTTCAGAGGCGCCACCGCCGACGCTGCCGTTGCCAACGCCGCTGCTATTGTTGTTGTTATTATTATTATTGTTGTTATTATTATTGTTATTATTGTTGTTATTGTTGTTGTTATTGTTGTTGTTGTTGGGCAACTTGTGCGGCGGTTCAAAGTTGTCGGCGCCATTGTCAACATCCTCCGCAGGTCGTTTTAGGAATTTTTGTTGCTGCAACAAAATAGTTGATCAAATTAGCGAATCTTAAATTACTTCAATCAATTACTCGAGTAATTATAAAAATGCTCGTGAAATTTTATTCAGTGGAACTAGAAATTCATCACGGATAATTTTGGAAAGTTAGTGCTACAAGACCTGAGGGCGTCTTTATCATGTTAGGACTGAATTTACAGTCGAACTATTCATTCATTTTAATTATTTTATGAATATTAATTATTATTTATATTTTGATAGCTTACCCAAATATTCATAGATACACTTTTAAGTTATTTATGCTCGATTAGGCAAAGTGTTTCAAGAATAAAATTAGTTTAGAGCATTCAGCGAGTTAAGAGTTGAGATTGAATTTCATAGAATCGAAGTCTATTTTTGAGAAAACTGAAGCGAGTTTTAAGTTTTGAGTTTTGTCACTTTTAATGTATTTTATTTGATTTCTTTTTAATTCTCTGCTTAGACTTGATAATAGTGGCGCTGTCGTCCAGTGTTGTAGAATGTCGACAGTGTTGCCAAACGTCGACAGTTGTGCATTTTGTTGCGTTTGCTGCGTGCGCGCATTTGGCTTTTGATTTGGTTTTGATTTGCTTTTGTTTTGCTTTGTTTTCTGTTTTTGTTTTCTTTTTCTATTTATTTGATTTTGTTTTTTGTTATTTGCTTCTTTCGATTTTTGCTGAATTTTTTTGATTGCAATTTGACTTGGCAGCTGCATTTAAAAAGAGCAAGCGACAAAATTCGATTAACACTTTACACAAAAGTTCAACATAATAGCAAAAAAAAAAACAATAAACGGCGAGCGAAAAATGCAAATTTCGCTGACTTGACAAACAATCAAAAGAAATTCAATGCAAGACGACGACAAAAAAATACTTATTGAAAATATACAAAACAACTGCGAAAATTTTTAAATGCAAAAGCAAGAAGAAAAAAATACTCAAAAGACAATTCTAATCAGCAGCAGCATAAAACCAAGTAAAGAGGGAGAGGGAGAGTGAGAGAATTTTGTTTTGCTTGTTGCTTGTGTAACAACAACAACGAGAACAAAACAGTAAAAGAAAAACACAAACACATTTAAATCAGAGACTGTGTTTCGTTTCTTTTTTACAGTTTTATTTTCACGCCTCGGCTGCCAATCGGCGCTCGCATCTGATCGGCTCGGCTCGGTTCGGCTCTGTTCGGCTCGGCGCGCGCGACTTTTGCTATTTATTTTGTTTTTAATTAATGCAAAATGAAAACAAAAAAATAGGCGCATAGGCACAGCAAGGGTCGTCGGCTGGGAAGGAGCGGGGGCAGCGGGAATGGAGACACAAAGCGAGTGTTTCTAGCTTCAGTTGTGTTTCTTTATTTCTTTCTTTTGTGTGAGCTTTTGACAAAAGGCAGCAAAGAAGAGCACACATATATACACATGCATGCATACACAACTTTGTGTGAGTGTGTGCGAGCAATGCGAGGGAAGTTGCGAAATGGATTGAACAGTAAACTGACACGGGATTACGTCGCATGAAGCAGCTGTGTGTGTGTGTGTGTGTGTGTGTGTGTGTGTGTGTGTGCGGCGACACCTACTGAGTGCTTTAGGTACTCACTTAGATGTGGGTACATACTGTTAAGCAATATAGCAAAATACATTTTATGAAAAAGACAACAAATATTGTCAATTGCACGTATTCAAAAAATACTCAATAGCATATTAAATGTAATCACTTCCAAGAAGTACCTACGAATACGAATTATATTTATAAAAATCAATATGGTTATTGTTATTATTTCTAAGAAATGACTTCGTTATGATTAAATAACCGAACCGAACATTAAACGATTAGCATTTCATCAGTATTATTAAATCCATATCGAGAATACGTCTTTAAATAAAATCGACTGAGAATATATATAATGTTGCTGCTTGGAGAAAAACTTGAACAGACACAAAATAAAAAGCAATTGAAGCATCTTCTTCGATATTCACATTCATCATAAAAACTTTATGTGTACTTATCCGTCTCCCTCGCACACTCTCGATATAATCAAGCACTTTCCCTCATCTCTTCACTAGTTAATAACTTTATGAGACACATACACGCACACACTCTTCTAATACTCACCACACTTGCTCCATGCAATATACCCAATTTGCTCGCAATCTTCCATCTCGCTCTCTCTTTCTCCCCACTGTCCATTTTGTGGTCATATAATAAAAAGCGAGTGAAGCGATACAAATACTCCATCCCCCCACCCTTCTCTTATCTTCCCTCTCGCACGACTTACCTCATTTTGGATAAAGGCCTCTTCATACATTTTATTTTCTACCTCAGCTCCCCCCTTCCCCCCTTGTACCATACTTCTTCAGTTTTTGACTTTGATTTGGAAGAGCTTTCTCATCTACTGCTATGTGCATCTATTCGCAATGGAACTCGTGACACAAAAGAATGCAAAACTCTTTTGCGAAGGGGAGAAGGGAGGGTGACTATGTGTAAGTTGCCATAATATTAAACTTATGCTCCACACACACTAAAACATACACACATGCATATTAACATACAGACAGGCGTAGCTCGAAGCTCGCCGCACAATTTACAAACTTAAAAGTAATTTAGTTCTTTTTATGACTCTTCGCTGCGGTAATAAAAATCTTTTCCTCACTCGCTCGCACACACATCGAGTTTCGTTTCCCCTCTCTTAAGCACGCACACACAGTCGCAGCTCACCTACACAACTACAGAAACAAAAAATTCGTTTAGCATTTGCTGCTCGTCTACCACTTCCATTCTCCCCCTCCCCCCAAACACACACTCCCCCTTTAAACCACTCCTACGCTCACAGTTAATGCTGCATTTACATTTATCGATACATCTTCGTCGTCGTTGTCCTCTTTCTTTGCCCTCCTCCTCTCCTCTTCTGATGCTTTTCATCTCACTTTAACTTTTTTACAGCTGCTTTAGTTTTTAAGGGATTTACAAGTCATACATACAAATAGGCCTGCTTACATTTGTATATGCATAAATACTTACATCCATGAAAAAGAATATTCATAACTTCAATTTTAACATTTGTTTGAGGCTTATGTGCAAAAAAAGAGCTGTGCTGCTCAGGCATGCAAAAAAAAAAAGGCTAAATGCTCAGCACTGACAGTTAGCCGATCGTCCTCCTCTTTTTCTTGCCCCTCCTCTTTACTCTCGAGCACACTTTTCAACACTGCGCCGGCCATCATCTTTTATATGCACTTTTGCAAAAGCTCTATTCTCCATTTCTGCCGAGTTTTAATTGCAAAGAAAGTGCAGAATTTAAAGAGAGCTCTCTTGCTCTCTCTCTCTCGCACACTCTATCAGTGACTAAAATAATATTGTACGCTTGAAGCGCACTGAAATAAAGCGCAAAATATGATGCCGCGAACCTTGACACATTAAAATAAGCAACAGCAACAGCAAAAGCAACAACAACAACGGCAAAAGCAAAAGCAAACAGCAGCGGCGCTGGCAGCGCAGCTAGCAGCAACGCTGTGAGTAAGACGGCAAAACTTGACGACGTCGTCGGCGTCGTCAGCGTCGTCAGCGTCGTCGCCAGTCAGTAAATTTGCGTGTAAAAATAAAAATGTGAAAAAGCTTTGCTGTTGTTGTTGTTGTTGTTTTTGTCTGAATTTCATTTTCATGCCGCGATGCAAAAATAAATAAAAATAAAATGCCGTACACAACGCGGCGTATGATTAATGCGAATTAGCAGCGAGAAGAGCGAGAAGTGAGACGAGTGAGCAGAGCAAGAAGCAAGAGCAGCGACGATTGAGCGAAAAAGCAGCCCAGCAGCGAGCTTTGACTGTTAACTGCTCAAAAAAGCAACTCAGCTGCTGGTCGGCAAGCAAAACGGAAGTGGTCGAAAAATTCATGGAAAGTCTTTGTGTCAGTTACACCCCCCTCTATTCACCCCTTTCTTTTTTTTGTGCGTGATTCGAATTGAGTTGCGTCGAATTTTTGTATTTTTTCTCTTTGGTTTTTTGTTGAGTTTTTGTTTTGTTTATTTCGAGAGTTGAGACTCAAGTCTCGAGTTTTGAGTTAACTGTTTGTTAGGTGTTGATAGGCCGCGTTTTCCCTTCCCGCCTCCTCTCCTCCCCTCCTACATACAGCGAGTGCGAGCGAGATGCATGCTAATAAGTGCGAAAAAAATCCGTAAAGCGTTAAGCATATAAAATGGATTCAAGCTTCTCTCAATGATGACAATGGATCAATTTTCCTCTTTTCTTTATTCGCTTGCTGTTTATTCGATGTGCACACAAAAAAAAGGAGATCCAATAGAAAAGTTAAGGGTGGACTTAATGAAATTACAACTTGCTGCAAATGAATAGGCGGCAATTCCAAAATTGCATTAAAAAAAAGAGTCACCAAATTTGTAAGGCATTTTTTTGACATTTTAAGGAAAATAATAACCGATAAAAGCGATATACCAGAAAGTGGAAATCGATAACAGTTTTTAAAATTCAGTCAACAATTTTCTATATACAATTTATTAAACCTGAATATCCTTGACGAGTGAGTTAAATAGGGTATATCTGTGTTACGCTATTCTGTCTGTTTGTTTTTTATGCAGAGCTGTCAGAGCTGGGAAGTGATTAATTGTTATCTGCCTGAAATTGATTGCATTCAATGTATATCATCATTTTCTACATTTCATTAATAAATTTGGTTTGTCGATGTCTTTTTTTTTTGCTTTTATTGTTGTCATAATTAAAAGCATTTACTTTATCATGCTCATTATTAATGCAAATCATTCGCTCTCTCTCTCTCTCTCTCTCTTCTCTCTCTCTCTGTCCCTCTCTCTCCCCCGTTATTAATTAATTTACAAAGTGCATCGGCTCTATCAAATGACTGCCATATAGCACATATGTGCCTTGTATGTATACCTTTTTTTGAATTCACCTATTTTGGTCTTTGGTTTGTTCTCCAATTAATTCTTGGTAATTTTAACCGAGGCGTATGCGTAATATTTCAGCAATTTCCAACGCCCCCTCATCGTTCATGGGTGTGTGTGTGTGTGGTGTGTGTGCGAGTGTGTGTGGAGGAGAACGTGTTGTTACCACGCCCACTTGGTGCCTTGTGCTTGGATTACATTTTCCATGCTATTAATTTTTTTGCACATTACCAGAAAAGTTCGCGCTTGGCCAGCAGCAAAAAAAAATTATAACAGCAAGTAATGAGTGCACGACTGGCAGATACCCTGTATGGCAAACTGTGTTGCAGCTACTAATCTAGGAGCAAAAATATCAATAGCACTAAGTTTAACTTCAAGTCAACCATTTTTTTGCATTCGTTTTCTTTTACAGGGTATCTTGTTGTGTAAATCATATTATGTGTTTTTTCGCATTATACATCATTTTGCAACTCATTTAACTGCTTGCGAAAAACTAATGAGAAATTCTGATGGCAAATTTAATTAAGAGCAAAATCTTAGGCGAAATACGAAACAATAAAAACAATAATAATAACAATAACAAAAGGAAGCGGAATAAGAACGCTGCTTGTAATTAAAATAATAATCATATTGCATAGACAGACACACACACTTACACACACGCACAGACACACACACACATCTAATGCACACAACAAATGATCAACAGCAGCGACCGCATTTTGATTTGCTTGCCACTTGCAACTTGGCTTCCTTCTTCTTCTTAGATTTATTATTGTTGTTGCTGCATGCACATCTCATTTACCAATTTGTTGTCTGTCTGTCAATCTGTCCGTCTACTCTTCCAAGAAGTGATTATTAAGTAGCAAAAAGCAGAATTGTGAATAAAATTGAATATTCTTCTTACTCATTAATAATCAAATTGGGATTCGTATTGAGCAACGAGGCTTTCAAGCGAATTAAAATATGCTTATTTCATTCACCAAGGAAGAATGCGCTAGTCGAGAGAGCTCGTCTTAATACTCTTCGATAGTTGATACTCTGAATTCACCTCTCATAAGCTGAACAAGACTTGGGTATTCGAAATATTAATTAAATGGAAGTGCAATTGAAGCAAGTACACTTGTTTTATGCTAATACAACTTCCGTTTGCTGCCATATAATTTGGTATATTTGAATAAACAAATTACTTCCATGTTTCCCAACACGTAATCAATAACAATAATTTGTAATATTAATATTTAATGTATTGCAGACGATGCAGTTGTGGGCGCTTATTAATTTAAAGTTGTATGTTCAAGTTGATAAACGGTCAACGATAGAAAATAGATCGATAATCTGAAATGGGATTTACAACTTTGTACTTATTGATGGATTGAAAAATGAAATCTTTACTCAACTTAATTGGACCATCTTTATTCATTTTTAAGAAGTAGATTTCAGAACATCCAGCATAAAGCAGAAAACGTATCAAAATTCTATCGATTGAGTTCGTTTTTTATAGCGATATCTGATCAACTTGTTTCCCTTCTTCTTTGAGCAGTCTTAAGCACACCCACACACATGCGCACACACACACGCACACACACACACACAAACACACCTTCTGCTGTCACAAATAACTAACAGCTAATTTAAATATTGTTATTTTGTTTTTTTCGTTTTTTTTCGTTGGTTGCTGAGTTTTCTTAATGGGTTTTGTACAAAATCTCTTTGATATTTTGGTTGGTGTTGGCAAAATATGATATTGTTGGAAGTTTTCATCGTTTTGCGCAGCTACGAAATGTATCCATTTTGCAGCCTCCCCCTGCCCCCCACGTGAATTGAAAATATTTTAATGGCATTTCTTGCCGCTACTTCTGCTTCTTCTTCCATGTATCTTTTGCCCGATTTTTTGGTTTGTATCTGCTGCTGCTGCTGCTGCTGTATTACAAAAAAGCGCAATTTTTCTTCAACTTTATTTGAATATGGTCATCATTTTTTTTACAGTTTTTCCTTTCCTGGTTAATATTCCAAAAATGTGTCTAATTAATTGACTTATTTATTTGTTGCTCTCGCTTCTTCTGCTTTGTTGATTAAGTGAGCAACACAGAGAGGGGGCAGATGGTGGGGGAGGGGGGGTGTGCAGGCAAATAGATTGTCCGCACTTTTTTTTGTTATTTGTGGCGCAATTCACGTTGATTTATTTTGCATATTTTGATTTATGTTTTCTAATTTCGCTCGCGTCCGAAAAGAGAAAAGATAGGGGCTGTTTGTGGGGGAGCGAGAGAGAGAGAGAGAGAGAGAGAGAGAGAGAGAGAGAGAGAGAGAGATAGAGTAACGGACAGAGGGGTGGGTTGGGGCATGGGGGTATATCATCTAATGAGTCTGCACAGCTAATAAATTTGCATTCGCTATGCATAATTTCTTTAGAGGAAATACAAATGTCAAATAAATAAACACACACACACACCACAACTTACACACACACACAGGGACGAAAAAAAGATTTCTAGAACTGGCCGAGTTTTCTTCGAAAACAATGTACAAAATATAAAAAGTATGCGAATTATTATTAAGTCTGTCAACGCGAAAATGACGCGAAAAATAAACAAAGCAATTTCAATGAATTCGTTTTTTTTAATGCCTTTTTATGCTAATTTTTAATTTTTTGATTTATCTTTTGAATGAATTATTCACGTTTAACTGTCTTCATGAGTTTTTTTTATCAGTTTGTGAAAAACTTTTTTATTATCTTTAGTGTTTTTTTTAAATTTTATTACACTAATAAATTTTATTTTATTGCACAAAATTTATTTTGAAATTATTATTTTTGGTTTTAAGATATTGAAACCTGAAACAATTTTTATTATTCTCGGAAATTTTATTTTATAAAGAATATATTTTAGCTGCACAAAACGTGTTTACAATTTAAGGAAATATTTGTTTTTGATTTTAAATACTGGAAATAAGAAGAATTTAAAAATTCCCAGAAAATCATCGAAAATGTTTAATCTGTTTTCATTTACATTGATTTAATTTACACAAAATATAAATTTTAAATCTCATTTTCATAATATTGTTTGAATTTTTTGAAGGCACAAATTTTCAGAACGGTTTATAACGGTGTCAATAAATGTATTCAAAACACAAACAATTTTCAATATTTTTATTTACATTATTTTTGTAAATCTATACAAATATTTTGCTATTAGCAGTTTTTTTTTAAACTTTATTCACTTAATTTATGGGCAGTCAAAAAGTATTAAAACTGTTTACGTTATTTTTGAAAATGTATTCAAATGTTTGATTTTTATATTGAACTTTATATTTATGCACTTGGGCAATAAATAAAATGCATTCATATTAATTGACAAATAGATAATTTCCCAACTAGCACTAAAAACTATGTTGGGAATATCGCCAAAGAATAAAAGAATAAAACTTTTAAGCGATTTTTGATGATAATAAATTGCCTTTTGTTGTCGTTGTTGTTTTGTTTTGTGTAAGCACTTTTTAGCCGCCTTGCACACTTTTTGTTTATTTGCTTTTTGTTTTTATTTTTGTTATATTATTATTATTATTTTTTCTTATTCACAGCACGCTTTTTTCTTTCTTTTGCTTTTCAGCTTCTGATTTCTCAGTCAGTTGCTGCTGGTGCTGCTGTTTTTATGTTGTTGCTGTTGCTTTTTAAGTTGCTGCTGCTGTAGCTATTGCTGTTGCTGCTGCTGCTGCTGTTGTCGTGAGTCGCTTGGCAGTCGGTTTATAACTGGCACGAGCCGCTGTCAGCGAAGCAGCACGAACCGAATGCGGACAACAGTACGTTGACGCCAGCAGCGAGAAAGTTTGCGTTTGCGTTTGCATTGTTGCAGCAGCAGCAGCAGCAGCAATATCAGCAGAGGCAGTCGCAGCAGAGGCAGCCAAGCGAATTTTTCAGCGCTGTAAAATGTGCGCCGCTGCGTCTGTGTGTGTGTGTGTGTGTGTGTGTGTGTGTGTGTGTGTGTGTGTGGGGGTGGCACTGCTTGCTGTCCAGCAATGCCATGTTATGTTCACATTTCACTGTCTGTCTGTTAACTGTAACAGAGCGTCGCTGCTCGCTGCTCGCTGTTATTTGGCTTATCAGTTTTGTGTTTTTAGCTTTTTGCCAAACGCGCATTGTTGCATGTCAGCGTTGACAGCGCTGCCAGCGTCGCTGTTTGCCTGCTGGCCGCTGCCTGCTTTCAGCTTTCATGTTGAAACCAATTCGTTTGTCATTTGTTTAATGACACAAATATTTGTGCAAAGTGTTTGCATTTATGTGTATGTGTGTGTGTGTGTGTCATTGTGTATGTGTGTGTGCCACTCAACTCATTTTCAATTTCCATTTTCTTCTTCATCGTAATAATTTTGTATGTTATTTTTATTATTTGTGTATTTTTTCTTCTTTTTGGCGTCATAAAAGTTTTTCCGTTGCCAGGCGCAAGTCGTCTACAAATGTGTGTGTGTGTGTGTGTGTGTGTATCTGTGTGTGTGTGTGAATTGTGCTATAAATTTGATTACTACATAATAGCCTCCAATAATAATGCGACTAATGACAATACTTTGCCAGCAGGTGAAAGAGGGAGGGGGGAATTGTGGCTTACTTTTTTTGTGGATGCCTTTCAGGCAAATTGAATTCCCCATTTTGATGACTGTTAAATTAAGTTCGAATGTTTTTTTTTTGGCCAACTTTGGCCAACTCAATTCAACTTCTTCATGGGGAGGCGGATGAGGGGGGTATTTGGGTTATACACTCAAATTTCACAACCCTCGCAACAAGAACAAGAACAGCAACAACAACAGCAACAACAATGTAAACAACTAAATAAGGAAGTGACACCGGAAGCAAAGCCAGTCAGCTAACAGCAGCAGCGATGCCAGCAGCAACAGAGACGCCAGCAGCGACGACGACGAGCGCGTGGAATGCGCAAAGGAATTTCAAACGGCGACTGCTGTCGACTCCTTCAATCTACTTCTACACAACCCACCGCATCCCTCCACTACCCTCTCCCGCACCAACCAGTCCTTGCCCGCATTGAGTGCCAACTGACGCTGCGGGCACTTTAACAGCGGCGTTAACAGAAGCCCAAAGCAAGAATCACTCAAAAAAAAAACAACGAAAAAAAAATAAGACTTTGCAAGAGAGCCAACGCTCTATTGAGCGCTCTCCCACCAGCAAGCAAACACGCTCCCTCTCTCGCTCTCACTCACTCGCTCTCTCTCAGTGGTTCGCTCGCTCGCTCGTTCGTTCGGTCTGTAAAATGCCAACAACACCGGCCGGCTGTAATGTAAGCTAGTAAAAGCCACAAGAGCAGAGGTAAGCCCCCCCTCCCTAACACGCCTTACACTCTTTCTGACTCTCACCACGACGCACTTTGCAGTTTAACCTATAAAAATACCGAAGCAACAACAACAGCAAATGTTACAGCAACAGCAAGAGCAAATGTTACAACAACAACAACAACAACACGCACAGCAGGTTTCCGACTGCAGCAGCACGGAAAATGTTGTCTGCTCGCTGTTGTTGCGGCTGCTGTTGCGTTTTATGTGCGACGGCGGCTGTTGCTGCTCTTTAACGCTGCGCGCCTGGTACGCACGCAACGGAGTTGCCAACACACACACAAGCAGCGCGCGCAAATATTACGCAGCAGCAGCAGCCACAGCAGCAGCGACGCTAGCGTCATTTGCTCTGCCAAATAGCTGTTATCGTTGTTGTTGTTATTTTCATTTATTTGACTTTGTTGTGATTATGCGCAGTGCACGAGCATTGGCGTCTGTGGCGGCGTCTGCGTCAACGTCAACGTCAGCGTCGCGCTGTAGCCAGCGACCCATGGAGGGCATTCGAGTACTCAAAAGCAATAACAGCAACAACAACATGAGTAACATGTTAAATATGCAGTCAAGCTGCTTCTGTGGCTGTGGGGTGTGAGCGACCAGCAGATCCGCTAGCTATTTAAAGAAAATAGGGTATATAAATAATCAATATATATGTAGATCTATAGGTGGCCAGATAATACCGTGTACTTATTTATAACTGAGCTAAAAATGATAATATCAAAGTGAATCCTTGCGATCCGCTTTAAAAATTAATAAATTAATCAAGATCAAGAATCACGATTCATTTTGCCGAACTAATACCCTATAAGGATTTATGAATAGGGCAAGTGTCTAAGGATAGCCGCTTATCAATATGATTGTTAATTTAAAGGGTATTTATGCCTCGGCATGCCAAAGATAGCCATTATTTCTTGTTAGAATCCATCAAAACTGTTTAATCAATATCAAGATTATCTTAATTTTGTTTTATTTTAAAGTTCAAACTTTCCATATATATATATATATATATATATATATTTATATAAATATATATATATATATATATATATATATATATAAAATTTAACTAATACCAAAGCTTTCCAGCCGTAGCTGTTTATATTGTCATTCGATTCGATTATTATTGGATATTTTGTATCCGCTTTGACCCTACAGTTGCTCCCTCAATCATATCTCTTTCCGATTAGGCCTTTACTTTATACTACATATTTTTCAAGCTAAGCCAACATATTCGATATATCAGCATCTTTATTCAACTTTTGTACTCCACAACTCGCCAGCCGAACTTTTCAATCTGTGCTTTAACTATTTTTATGTGTTTAAACATTATTCGGGGAGTTTTAATTAGTTGATGCTTTGAGCCACCTTTTCCGTCCTTGGCTTAGTTTGCATTTGTTTGTTTGCCTCTCAATTTGTTCCTCTGTTGCGCTACATCTCCAACCAGCTCTGGTAACATAAATCGAGTTGAATCCATATTTTTCCATATATACTTTAAAGTACGTATTGGCTTTAATCTAGAAATGCTGAGCTTGAGCCATGTTCACAAGAGTTAATCGTTCTAGCCACCAATTTGGCAACGTCATGTGGTGACTAAGGCAAGAGGAGAGGTGGCAGGGGCAGGGGCAGAGGTAGGGGGAGTGGTAGATGAATATGCAGAGGCAAAAGTGGAAGCAGAAGTAGAGAAGCAGAAGCAGAAGTTGAGAAGTGGAGTCAACGACAATGTCTGCCCATTTCTATGGCTCTGTTTCTGTTTCTGTTTTTCAGTTGCTGTTTGTTGTTGCTGTTGCTGCTGTTGTTGTAGCTGTTGCTTCGATGTTGGCTGCTTCGTCGTTAAAACTCATTGCCAGTTTGGGGCGGCAGCGCTCAACTGGAAATGCGGCCCAGCCAGCCAAAGGCTGCAGGTGTCTGTCCAAAAGATACAAACACACAAACACACACACACACCACACACACACAGACAGAAACACACACAGATTCATATGTATCTATGGATATACTTGGAATCAGCGTGTGCCTGGGCAAATGCTTAATTAGTAGCTGCAGGCAGCAAGTTGTGAGTTTTAAAAAATGATGTTGAAAACAACACACAAAAACCAAAAAGAAAAAAAGATGGCCAACTAGATGGATAGATAAATAGAAAGATAGATAGATAGTTGGATAGATGGATAGTTTCGAACTTGCTAAAGATCGTAGCCAGGTATATTTCCACGATCAGAGCAATCAATCCATTTCTGTCAACGCCACGAACTATGTAGACTGATAGATAGATAAAATATAGATAGACAGATGAAATATAGACAGATAGTCTATAATATATCCAATCCAAATCCGGGTTGATTCGATCGACAGTCGGATAGATGGATCCGTATGTAGATAGATAGATAGATAGATGGATAGATGGATAGATAGATAGATAAATGGACAGTTCCATCGTTACAGACTTGGTTAAGATCGTAACCAGGTTTATTTTGCACGTTCAAAGCAATCAATCAATTTTTGTCAACGCCAAAATACACTTCCCGAAAATATATACTTCATATCTGCCACCTCAAAAACCGCTCAGGATCGTCAGTGGCGCCCCCTCTGATCCGGATGATAGCGTATGGTGAAGCCGTCGTAGCTGTGGACAGGTATCTCCAAAGTGGGCGTGAACTCGGCCCGATCCACGATGGCATTCTCGCTGCCAAAGCAGAGCAGCCAGAACTTGAGCTCATTGACACTGGGCAAGGTTCCCTCCAGTTCCCCCTGCACCGTGCCCCGGTCCGTGTTCATCACCCAGCCGCGCACCCCGTTGGACACGGCCAAGGAGCGGGTTGCTTTGCGCATCTGAACACCCTGCACCTCCCCGAAGACCTCGAAGCCACAGGTGAACAGCTGATTCTTGCCGGACAGCAAACTTGCCATTTCTATTTTGAATTCAAATTCAAATCGAAATTTTTACGTATTTTATTCAATTTGAGATTTGTGAAACAAAACAAAAAGTTTATTTTTCAACAGTTTGCTAAGGTGTAGAAATATTTATATGTAAAACATTTATTCATATTTATCTAAGCATCATTATTAAATGGAAAAGTGAAAAATTCTTTTTCTTCTTTTTGCCAGTTTCCTTTATACAATATACACATTTACCCATTTTTATTGGGTTCAGCAGCTGAGCAGACTTCAAAACACGTATTTACAGGTGTTTTTATCAGATTAAAAATCGCAGTTCTGATTGAAAGATGGCGCTTTAAAATCGCTTGACTCATTTCCAAAGTGCTACTTGACAAACAATTAATGAACATTTAAAAGAAAAACACCTGAGAAGAACTTTGTGTGAATTGACTGCAAATAAAATAAGTATCAAGTGGTAAACTACCCTAGAAAAACAAGACTCGTGTGAAAATGAGGAATTATGGATACACTCACAAATAAACATGTGTGTGTGTGTGTGTGTGTGTGTGTGTGTGTGTGTGTGTGTGTGTGTGTAGAGGAATAGAACTTAGTTTCTATTGGCAGCACCCTCTTTAACTAATCACAATGTATCAAATTGTATCCCTTATACTATATCCCATATATGCCACATATCTCACATATCGCGTATCAGCACTGGGGACTCATAAATCACATGCCACACACACGCACACACACACACATAGAGGAGAGTGTGTGTGTCAAGTTCATCTCATGGCAATCCAATCAACTGGCGAATGCCGCACAAAAAGTTACCAACAACAACCACCGTCTTTTAGCCAAATTTACCCCTAAATATGCAGCAACCTCCCCACACACCCCCCTAGCTACCTACTCAGACATATATATATATATATATATATATATATATATTTATAGATGGCTGCAAAACAATAACTAGCGAGATAAACAGACAACATTTGGCGGTAATGCAAACGACGACGACAACGATTCTATGGCAAATATTTAATACGATATTTATGGGGCAAGACGATAGACGGCAGCGGTGAGAGGGTAAAGGTGGGGGGGTTTGTGTGTGAAAGCGAACTAAAAACAGAGTCAGAATCACAACTAGAATCAGAGTGTGAGCAAAGAGGCCGGTGATAAATGACTACAGCAAAGCCAACAGCAACGCCGACAGCGACGGCGACAGCAACAGCAACAACGACAACGACAGCTACAGTGTTGTGTGCTGTTGTTGTTGTTGTTGCTGCCCATCAGCCACCTCTTAATGCTAAAGCCAAAGCCAAAGCAGTCAAAGCAACCAAAGCAGCGCTGCAGCAGCGACGTGCTCATTCAAATGTAACCAGCACGAGCCGCTGTTGCTGTCGCTGTTGCTGGTATTGTTGCTGTTACTGCTGCTGGGTCGCTGCTTCTGCTGCTGCCACTCGTTGAGCCGAAGGTGAGCAAGGCAAATCAAACAAGCCGAAGTGCAAAAAAAAAAAACAAAAATGTTGCTGAAAAACTCAACGCTTGAAGGGACACAAAACTGGGCTTCAATTGCGAGGCGACGCACAAAAACTTGACTTGAGCAGCAGCGAAGAGCGAGGTCAGCGCAGAGCAGAGCAGCGCAGCGAAGTAAACTGCAAGCTTACGTACGTATTAACAGACAGGTGCCTAACAGTAACTGGGCGCGATCGCCCGTTAACAGCTGCACTTGTCTCTGTTAACTGTTATTTATTGCAATACTCGAAATAGGTCTAATCACTGCCGTTAACAGGAGCTGTTAAATAACATTCAGTGTACGATCGACACTTGTATGATAATTGTTTTAGAAATGAACTCAAATCGACTATCGACAAAATGATTTCAAATCACAATAAAATCCCAAAAAAAAAAAAGTACAGTCTACACACACATTTTCTAATTGAAATACAAATGGAAAGCTAAATACTAAAATTAGCTTCAATATAAAAGTGAAGAGGCCACAAACAAAAACAAAAAATACAGCAAAGTTCAAAGGGGGAAAATCAAATTCGAATATAATTCAAACGCAATATGTAAACACTTCAAGTCTAGGGGAAAAAACAACAGCAACAAAATCAAAACACAAATGTGAAAGAAAAGTATAAAGAATGAAAGAACAAGCAGCAGCAGCAGAGACTGAGACGCTGCAACTTTGCACTGTAAATCGCTGCAGCAGAGCAGCTGGCCGAGGCGCCTGCAATGGGTGGGTGGTCGTGAGAATGTGGGGAGAGAGAGAAGAGAGAGAGAGAGAGAGATGTCGCCTTGGTCTCTGCTTGCTGCGCTTTGCTATTCGGCTGTGCGAGTCTCGTCTCGTCTCGGCTTGGCTTGGCTTGGCTTTTAATATCGTCACACACACATGTGAAAATATACTTTGTTTGTTTACGCGATGACACAATTCTAAATCTCTTTTGCTGACTCGCTCTCTCACTCCCACCTATTATGTGAATGCTGTGTGTGTTTGAGCTTGTTTGTTTTTGTATTTGTGTGCTTAAACTGAGCTTTGTTTGTCAAGGTTTGATTTGTTCAACGATTTGATTTTATGTCTCTCTGTCTCTCTGTCTCTCTCTCTCTCTCTCTCTCTCTCTCTCTCTCTCTCTCTCTCTCTCTCTCTCTCTCTCTCTTCTCTCTCTCTTTGTGTTGTTCATGATTTGATTAAGTTAAAGGACAACAGAGTCACAATCAGCACTCAATAATTGACACCTCTAAGCGCAAAACATTTATCTCAAAGTTGAAATTAAATTCAATTACTATAGCAATGTTTTTGGTCTAGATAAGCAATAATAATATATTTATGTATGCTTTCACTGTATTCACTTCATACAACAATCTCACACATATGCTCTTAATATCCGTCACTCACCGATGGCCACTGTGATTATTGCTTACGTTACGCTACTTACGTACTTTGCTGCTTACAATTAAGTGTTGACAACACAAACAAAATGTAACTCACCTGCAATGAGAGAGCGAGAGAGAGAGAGAGAGAAAGAGGGAGAAAAAACATATTAATAAAATGAAATGCAGCGTGAATGATAAATCAACTGGCTAAAAATACAAAAACAATTACAGCAGCAAAAGCAGCAATTGCAGCAATAGCAGCAACGTCGACGTCAGCGTCGACGCCAGCTGCCTAAAAAGGCTAACAATTGCAAAATCTGCACATGCGACGTCAAAGTGAAGCTAAAAATATTTTGTATTCGCTTAGAATATCCAAAATTAGCTGCGACGACGACGACGTCGCGACGTCTGCGGTGCACAGCGAGCAGAGGAGAGACGTGTGAACGTCACTGTTGAGCCGTCGCCGGCGCCGTCGCGGTTGCTGTCGACGGCAGCAGCAGGTTGGCAGAAAGTCTGCCACTGATAACGGGAAATGGCATGCTAGCAGTGCCAGCTCACTCACACTCACTCACTTACGCTCATTCACTCATACTCTCTCACTGTAGCTCTCTCGCCTAGCCGGTCACTCTCTCTCTCCCGCTCTCCCTTTCTCACTCTATCATGCAGCTCCGGGCAACGGCTCACGCCAAAATAAACAAAACAAATGTAAAGTGCGCCCTTCCTTTACCACCCCCTCACGCCCCATCATCCACTCATTTTGAAAAAGAATATGTGGGCATAACAAAAATGAAAATTGTACGCGAAATGTACGCCGCAAATGGCAGCAGATTTGCCATTAAAATGTACACAGAAGCTTTACGTTATTCACGTAAAACGCAAACATTGAGTCGCAGAGTTGGAGCAGAGGGGGGAGGAGAGAGAGTGGGATGTGAGTGAGTGCAAGAAAACATAGACAGAAAATTCGCAGCAAAGCATAACAAAAGAAATTGACAAAACCGATGGGGAGATTTTATGCAGTGCGCTGTTAAACGTTAACAGTTGCCGTCGCACTTAACAGCGCTGTGGCTGTTAAGCAATTTACAACATAATAAATTAATTAGAGACTTAAATCGCTTTTAAAAATAAGTCGTTTGACCACACAAAATGGTTTCGTTCTAATAAATGTGTATATGTATGCCAAATTAAATATAGCAACAAAGTACACGCATATACATATAGTAAAAGTGATTTAAATATTTTAAATGAAAATTTCTCTGGCATTGTTATTTGTGTCTTATTTTCTTGTCGATAGTTTTCTCAAGATTTCCATTGTTTGCTGTTGTGAAAATTACGCAAAATTAATGACTAGTTTGTTCAGTTTGTAGATATTAAAAAATTTGTTAGCTTGATTAAAATTTAAACACTTTGTTTTAATTATTGTTGTTTGTTGCTTATTGTTGCTAAAGTTGCAAGTGTTGCAGCTGTTTGTAAATTAATAAATATATATTACAGCACGTAATTGTTAAAAATAAATCAGCAACAATGGCAACACTACACAAAAAGATACTTGCGCAACAAAAATATATTCGCAACACTGCGAGACAGTTGCACAGAAACCAAATATTAAATAATATTCATCTGTGTCAATAAATATATGAGTAATTCGGTGCATATATGCAACTGACTATGACTGTGTGCACTTTATTAAACCGATACATAAATATATATATTTAGATGTGCGCCTGCATCTGAATAATGACGTTCTGTGTGTAAAATATTAAACAAAAAATGCAAACAAAAAAATAATAATATTAATAATATGAATAAAAATGCAAGTGATAGCCAACAGCAACAGCAACAGCAGCAGCGGCAACACTGGCAACAGTGACATGTTGACAAATTCAATTAGCCAGACAACAAGAGTCGGCCAATAGATTACAGGAACAACAACAGCAACGACAACAACTGAATAGCTTTGAGCGGAATTTTTAAGTGCGAAGAGAAACGCTCAAATGTGTGAAATGAAAATTGCATTACGGCAAAAACACACAAATTACAAAAAATAAAAACACATTTAATAAAGTACAATATGTTGGACAGAGTGCTCGACCAGCAAATACCCTGTTGTACACGTTGGCCAACAAAATCTGTTTCTCATTTTCACAGTTCATTCACAATTTCTCACAGAATAATATATTCAAATTGCAAAATCTCTCAATATCTAAAATCGATTTATTTCGATTGTGTTTGATATACGATATAAATGGGAAAACAAATTTAATTTTATCATAAGCTCTTCCAGTCTCCAAGATGAAGTTTCATGTTTACACAGACTTAGTTAAAACAACTCTGCTGTTGATGATGTTCAAGAATATTTATATATTTATATAACGACGCCTCTCTTTCATTGTTACATACGTTTCCACAACTTCAATATACCCGTCTTCACGTTTCCAATGGGCTCAATGGCTAATATTTAACTGACTTTATGGCTTATAAATATGTGCAGTTGTTTGTTAATGCCAAAGCAAAAGCTGAATAAAAAAGTCCAATTAAAAGAAGGTCAACACAAAAGGCTAACTAAAACCATCGACTTAACTAAACTATAAAGAGCAATTAGCTTAGTTAATATCGTGCAATATACGCAGCGTATACGTAATGCGATAAAAATAATATATGCGAAACACTTGAATCCATTTCAAATATAATTGCTGGGCATTAAGTATACGCAATGTGAATTTGAACCATTTCAATAAAATATATAAAATACAATAATTATGAGAATATTGCTGTAGAAAGTGTCCTATTTGCAATTTACACTTGCCTTGACAGCTCGCTGGGGCGTGCCCCGCCCCTGTTGCAATTTCTTTTCTATATATGGAACGACACGATTTGCAATCAACTAAATTGAATTCTGTTTTTATGCAATGCACAAGCCGCTTTAAAAAAGCTCACTACGCCAGACAGAGACAGAGAGAGCAAAAGAGAGAGAGAGAGACAGAGAGAGAGAGCGAGAGAGCGAGAGAGGGAGGGAGAGTGTTTGTGTGTAAAAGGGAGACTAGCGCAAGAAACGCTGCAATTGTTATGCCCTGTAAGATAGCTGAACAGTGGGCGTAATCAGCCAAACCAACAACTTGTAACTAAATACAAGGAATATTTAATTGCTTGTGCAATAGAAACACGAACAGCAGAAATGCCAACGAAATTCAGCATTTCCTTAAGAAGCAGTTAAGGAAACCTTTAAAGAAGTACTTGAATCAAGACGGAAACATCTGCTTAAGATAGATAAAGATACAAATATAATTGTAGATACAAGTATGGATATGCAAAAAGATAAGTTCACAAACAGATCAATATAGATGACAACTGTGTCCTTTTCTTAAGATAAAAACAAATCGTACAGGGTAGCTGCTAGTCGCGTTGCTTGTGCCGCAACAGGCAGCTGCAGTTGTCTTAAATTGTTTGCTGTCAAGTGACGACGATGACGAAGACATCGAGACTGTGACTGCGCTGAAGATGATGACGATGACGATGACGATGATGATGATGGGTATGATAATGACGATGACGAGGCTGACATCGTGTACGATATTCAATTAGATTTTGTTATCGTCGTCGTTGGCTGTCGTCTAATGAAATTAAATTTAACTGCATTTGTTTATTTATTTGGTGCGCGTCTTCTTCATTTGTTGATATGGCAAAAATCGAAATCAGAATCAGTTAATTCGATAAACGCAAAATGCAAATGGGGTCAACTGATAATGAAACTCTATAGAGAGGGAGGGAGGGGGTTTAGGGGGTGGTAGTTAGTTAGTTTACAACCAATTAGCAGCGTCAGCTTTGCCAAAAACTTTATACAATTTTCAATAACAAAATTGAGAAAGACCAAAGACAAATGTCGCTAGGGAAAAGCTGAAAACTGAAGCTGACTTTTATGGCCAGGAGACATGCGCAGAGCCAAGGACTTTAAGCCAGGCCACAAATTGCACACATACATATCTATATAGATACACATACACATATTTAAAAAAGGGGTGCGAGGTGTAGGGGGTGGCATAGTAAACACCGTTAGACATTGCTGCGGCTCAACAACTTGCAAAGATATCAGTTGCCAAGATAGTTAGGGGTTGCTCTCTACCCTTAGGGGCCTTTTGGGCTGCGGGATGTGGAGGGGGGGTTTACTAAAGCATATGCCCCTAAAAACCTGTGACGGCTGCTCATTGTGTGTTTCTCTCAATGTGTGTGTGTCTCTCTGTCGGTGTGTGTATTTTGTGTATGTTTTTCGGGGCTAATGTAGACAAATTTTTATCGCTTGCCAAAGTTTTTGCATGGAGTCTGCTTGTGGGCGGAGTTAAGGGGGATGGGGGGAAGGGCGGCTGGTTGAGCTTGAAAGTGTGATTTTGGCTAAATAGGCTGTTTGTGTCATTAATAATAATAGTTATGATTATGATTATGTTGATGGTGATGGTGATGAGCGACAAAGAAGCGAGGCTCAACTTGATAACAACGACAACAACTACACGGAAACACCCTATGAAACAGCAACAGGGTGCAGAGGGAGGGTGTTAAAAAAATGGGAAGGCTGAGTTGAAGAACTAACGGTAAATGTGCTGACAGCATCTCAGTCTCCGAGTGAAACTGGCTAAAGTTCAATGCAAGTTATTAATTTAGTGGCAAAGCCCGTCGCACAGTGGAAACAGTCCCCAAGAAGATGAGGATGAAGCAGCAGGAGCAGCGAGAGAAGAAGAAGAAGAAAAGCCAGGCAACTCCAAAAGTAGAATAATGAAAATCTGAGCAGCAAGTGAAAAAAAGAAGTCGGTTTTGATTAGATTTGAGGGGGAAATGTGTGGCAAGAGGAGGAGCACAGATTGAAGTCGCCGGAATAATCGAAAATTGATGAATAAATAGTAAAATCGATACGTGAATAGATGGGGAAACAGATAGGAAATAGCTGCAAATATCGATAATTACATGAAAATTTAATACGAGAGTTAACAAACTATGGAAAAATAATATGACCAATTGCAATATGCAGCAATAGAATAGAATTGAAAATATAAAGTTTGACATTCTGATTCCAGTTTTGTGCAACGTTTATTAAATATTGATAACAATTGTGTAACAATAAAAAATTCAAAAGCTGAAAGCAGAAAACAGATGCTTTTAATTAAATTTCATCAACTTTTATTTATTTGGTTTTGTTCGTGTTTTGTGCAACAAATTTAATCGAATTCGAAAAGCAATTTCTTGCAAGCACTTTCTACAACTGACTGAACACTTAACTGGGCTAACACTTGAGATCCCAATTTCCCTCTCCCATACCCGCCACCCAACCCTTCTCTCTCTCTCTCTGCCTCTGTTTCTCTCTTAACACTTAACGTTGACATGCAAATCTGCTGGCAAACTAAGCAAAAAAAAAAAAACAAAATAAAAAGCAGCAACTGCAAATCAATTAAAAATCGTCAGGAATTGCTGAAAAAAAGAAAAAAAGGAAAAAATGTTTGAAATAGGCGTTCCAAATTTGTTAAAACAAATGGCGCACACACGCTGAGTTTGTAGGCCCAGCTGGAAAAAGGCTGCCGCTGCCGCTGCCGCTGCCACACCCCTTTTCCCCAACCTTGCCAGCCGCTAGACTGGCCCTAATCACCGGCAAACAAAAGTCAAATCAAAAGAGAAGCCAGGCAAGCAGCAAAGATTTTCAACCACAACGGCAAAACTGGGGAATTGGGTGACGGGGGAGTGGAGAGAGAGGAGATTCAAGGGGGAGGGGGTTAGGTGCAACAGCAGCTAACAAGCAAACCGTCAACGACAACGACGACAACGACGACGACGACGACATCGTTGCAAGCGACTTCCAATTATTTTTTATATTTGCTGCAGCAACAAAAGCAACTACAGCGCTGGGAAGGGAAGTGGGGGCAAGTAAAAGCAGAGGCGGAGGGGGTGTGCATAAAATGGATTATGTGGTGGCTGCTGCTGCTGCTGCTCTCATATTTTTACTGCGCGGCGTGCGTGGAAAACTCGTGAGGCAAATGCAACAGCAACAGCAAAGACAAGCCAACGTTGTGTATACCCTTCAAGAGGGTATACAGGGTATACAGAAAGCTTGTAATGCATTGCAGGAGCAGTCAAAACTTTTGCAGCATCACAGGAAAATTGTATCTATTGTATCTATAAGTAATTTGTTAGCTTGTTACTATCGCGTGCTTTTGAACTTGAGGAATTATCTAATTACACCTTGATCGACATCGATTTCAATCGATTATCGATAGTAATAATGGACACTCCAGATTGATCACCAAACATTTTGAGTTCTTGCATAAGAAACTATTTGATTGGTCAAGCAATGAGTTTTATGTTCCTCACATTTTGACTAACAATAATCTAGATCGGACTACTATATGTTTATAGCTTCCATTGGAACAATCAGAGAGATTATTTTTTTTTAAACTTATTGTTAAACTTTGAATTGGGGGTCTTTCAGGATATTGAAGCGTCGGTGTGCCTTCTTCTCGTTTTTTTTATTTATTTTTGCTCCTTTTCCTTTTACTCATTTCCCACATACTCTCCCCCACCCCCTCACTCTGTCTCCCTCCGCACTGTAGTTTTGATTGTTGACTGCCACAGAAACGAGAACAACAAGAACAACTCACATTTCTTATCAACTTGCCCCACTTGAGCAGCGTCTTGAAGAAAAACTCGCTGCAAAATGAATACATATTTATATATACATAAATATATATATATGTGTATATATGTGTGTGTGTGTGTGTAAATATATATAGCTATAAACAAAGTATACTTTTTACAAAGATTTCTTTTTCTTGCTTAATTAAAAGATGCAAATTAATTGCTTGGCCATTACTAATTAGTCAGCGTAATTAAATAAAATTCTGTTTTTACTTTCTGCTTTTGCTTTCTTTAACTATTTTTTATTTCATTTATTTTTTTATGCGACTAAAAAACTCAACGCAGTCCAGCAGCAGCAGCAGCAGGAGCAAATATTGAGTCGTCTATGGTTGCAAACAAAGCTTTTAAGCTTCGTTGAGTTTAACACAAATACACACACACTCACACACACACACACACACATACACACATATATATATATATATTTACATACAATGATAGGCACACGTAGAGACGACTGCGACACCGGCGCCCCTTATTACAGCTCCCCCAAGTGAAACAGAGGCAGAGGGGTGGGTTGGGGTGGCAACACTGCTGGGCACACGTTGCTAGCCATATGCGCCACAAAATTCAAGTGGGGAACACAGGCAGGGGAAGAGCACACTACTCACACTACTCACACTACTCAAACTACTCTCACACACACACACACACACAGACACACACTCAAACAGTTGTCGACTGCGTGCCATTGCCTATAAATACAGTGGATGTGAAAAGAATGCGCACAGCTAAAACAAATGGTTAAGCACCAAGCACCAAGAAACATCCGACAGGATGAGGGACAAGGAAGTTGGCCAACAGCTTGGCTCATTACTAACAAGCAATGTAAACTTCGGAAGGAAAGACAATTATACTTTCCCATAACTATATATAAATATTTACAGTTAGTGCTAGAGTGGGAACTATTCTATAAATATTCACATTACATTCCAACTAAATACTTCAATACTTATTTGCGACAGCTAAAGTGGATAATATTATTGGAAAATGGAGTTGTCAAAGAATACTGCTTTCAAGTATCAAGTAAGCTTCGTTTTTATGTATTTTGAAATTAAAATCTGCCTTTGTTTATATTCTGGATATATAAAAAACATTTCTTTAATTTGAACTGAATTACACGCATTTTATTACATTTACGCAACAAAATCTTAGATGAAACAAGTCTCTTTTGCAGCTCCACATTTTCTTTCCACATTCATTAATATTTATTTCTAAAATATATTAAATATTTATCCAAGAAAAAATCATCTGCTGCTCCAACTTTCATTTAACATTTTCGTTGCTCTTTCATAAATATTTAGCAGGCACTGTATTGGCAAGTCGCACGCGGCGTATACTTGACATTACATGAGCTCCGCACACACACACACACACACACACACACGCACACACACACGCGCACACACGTGTACAGTCGACTCTCTGCATCCCGCTCGCACACACAATTGGCATTGCCATCTCGCTCGCACGCCTTGGCCTGCAGACAAATTTCTATAAATTATGCATTGTGTGTGTAAACACGACAAGTTGAATTGAAATTACGGATTTAAATGCGAAACCAAAGAAATTTTATAGCTCACTCTATTTGAGATGTATATATACATATATATATGTATATATATATATATATATATATATAGATAGATATGCAAGGCTGTTGTGTGTTTGGTTTTTATGTTGCTTATTGTTTTTGCACCCTCAGTTGCTGACTAGTTCTAACCTTTGACATCTCTTCCGCTACAGCCGGGCAACTCTTCTGCTTCTGCTGCTTCTTCTTCCTCCTCTCTTTCGCTTTCTTTCATCTGCCGCAACAATAACAACAGTAACAGCAACAACAAAAACAAAAACAATAACAATACGAAAGCAACGACAATCACATAAATTTAATTGTTTAAAGTGAATTTCGCCGCCGTTCAGTGCAGAAAAATTGCCCAGTTGGCAGTGGCTTTCAGCCACACTGAGAGAAACGAAGTGAATGCAACAAAATGCATTCAAGCCTCTTCGTCAAAGAATTCATTTGTGTTTTTTCACTGAACAGACGACAACGAATTTATAGCCTGATTTCACAGTCGACATTTCCAAATCTCTCAAATATCCACAGAAAATATATTAAGCCTAATTTGAGTTAGAAAATTCGAATTTAAAGTTTAAGTTTCTAATTTAATATCATTATTCTAAATAAGACACTTTTTGGCTCAGGCTCATTTACATTTCTCTCGGTGTATATACCCCTCTCCTCTCCACACTTTTGCTTTACTCATTTTCCGTAGTCGTCGTCCCATCATCGTCATCGTTGTTGTTGTTGTTGTCTTTCTCGTTGTCATTGTCACCTTTTGAACTTCCGTTTTTGTTTTTTTTTGTCGTCGTCGTCGTCGTTGGCGTTGGCGGCGGCGTCTGTTGATACATTTAACTGTCCAGCGCAAGCCCTTCCCCCTTTCTCCACCCCTTCTGCCCTCAACCCGTCCCTCGCCCCCCCACCAAGCAGCTGCGCGTCTGTTCACTCAGACGTAAATGTTTCTACATATCGTTGAACGGGCGTGCTCATTGTTGAAACTGCCCCCTCCCACCCCCCCCCCTCGTCTGCTTGCAGCACCTTTCCTTCAACATTAAACATTTCTATTTGTTGTTGTTGATTTGGCTGTTGTTGATCTTGTTCTTGTTGTTGTTGTTGTTGCTGCTGGCATTTGTTTATTCACAACAACAAATTTTGTTGCAGTTGACATTGTTGATGATGATGACGACATAAGTCACGACGTGTTTCATTAGCTGCCTCAATTCTTATTCATCATCGTCATCATCATCCTTTTTCTGCTGAATTTTGTGCTTTGTTTTTTGAGTGAATATTTATTTAAAACAAAAGCGTGCAAAAATGCGCTGATTAAAAGCTTAAAAAAGTTCCGCAAATTTATGTGATTAAAATGTTTTGCGGTTTTATTGCAGGTCTTAAAATATATTTGTGACAATGTCCAGTCGTTCTGCGAACTTCGACAAAAGCTATAATTAGATTATAACATCATAACTATAAATATAATAATTTTAGCCAATCTATGTTTATGCCCTGAACCCATTGAAAACTGAAAAAATGTTACAATGAAGTTGGTTAGAATATGTTAGGCATCTGCGATCCCATAAAATGTATTTTTTCTGCATATATACTCAGTGTATATGCTTACAGGGTATCTGCTAGTGGCGCTGTCTCGAGAGAACATTCCAAGTCGATTAGAGTTTTTGTATTTTTAGAGCTCATCATTCATCTTTGATATCAATATAAACGTTTCTGTGTTATTGAAACAATTTGAATAATGAGTAATCTTCGATTAAGCCACAAAGTGTGCAAATGACCAACATAAACCGGGAGTATTCATCCTAAAAACACTCATGAGTCTAGCTGTGAATACAAAAGGCAAAAACCAAATCGCCTTTTCGTAGGTCAGTCAATGAAATGAGTTGCACTGAGTTAAGCTGTGCAGCGAAAATCCAGCGATTTTCAAAAAGAGGGCGTGTCAGGCAATCCCCCTGCTGTGTATAATGAATAAATGAGCAAGCATACATCGCGAGAGAGGGAGAGAGATAGAGAGAGAGAGATAAAGAGAGAGCGAGAGAGAGGGGGATGTGTGTGTTTTTGTGTGTGTTTCTCGTTTATTTGTGCAGTTAATTTGCCATTTCCGCTCGAGTGAAGTAATGAAAAATGTTTTGCTCTTGCTACAAAAATGAAAAGCCCCTTGTCAACCCCCTCCCCACTTCCCCCTTTCACCATTCCCCCCTTTGTGCAAGTGGTCCGCAGTTGTCCATTGTTCCAAGCCGAACGCTAATCAACCGCTAAATCAAGGGTAGCAAACTGCAACTGAATTTTCAAAGCTTGACAATTTCGCATATTGCGCATACGCCACATAAGCCCAAACAAAGAGAGCGGGGAGAGGGGCGAACATATATCTCAACCAAAAGGGACACTACGGCATTAAATGACAATCAGTTGCCGCCCAATCATCAAAGTGGCGACAGGCAGTAAGGCGAAAGGCATAAAGCTCATTAAAAGAGCTGACACGCCCAGTCCCAATCCCTTGTCACAATCCCAATCCACTCCCTCCCTCCCCCTAAGCCTTTGTCATGTGCAAATTGCTACACACAGAAAAGTTTTTCCTGTTTTAAGAAATAGTTTCCAAATATAAAACAAATTGATTTCTTAAAATAAGAAGAAATAGAAATATTAAAACGATCTACAATTTTTGTGTATCTGAAAACATGTGACACAAAAGCTTTTATAAGAATTCTTCAACAAAGCCCAGGAAAGTAGGCATGATTTTTCTATATTTCAGGAACATCCACTCTGAAGTTAAGAAATGCAAACTTTGGTTTTTAGAAAGCCACACAACCCATAATTTTAGAGATTTACTTACTGAACATGAAAGAGAGGCCAATTTCTATTTTCTGATTTCTGACTGTGGCATGAAAGTCGGCGACGAATTTAAAAAGACAGCGGGCAGTCCTGATTAACAAGCTAATTGCGCTGCAGGTGAGACAAACGTACAGGAAACAATAACAACAACAACAAATCAAATGAAGAATGTCCAACAAACATTTTGATTGTCACAGCGGTCAGTCTGAGAGAGAGAGAGAGAATAGAGGGGAGTGGGGGCAGAGGGGGCCGCTGAGCCGAGGAAAGAAAGGACTTTGCCACCCGCATGGTTATTGCACACTGTTCATTTTGATGTTGATGTTGATGCTGATGCTAATGTCACATGTTGCTCGAACATAACCGTTATGGTTATTATGCGTTGCCAGATGTTTGAAATGTTGACAGCAACAGCAACAGCAAAACACACTCACACAGAAATGAACCAAGTTATAGCCAAGTTATGTGTGTGTGTCTGTGGCCTAAATGTTCAACTAATAGTTGCACAGAAAAGGAAATGCTCAATGAAGCAGTTAGCATTGCCTCCTATAACAGATCCTTATCCGTATTGCACCATTTTTGTGACAAGCGTTTAATAACATCAACTGTTCTGCGTGGAGCTGACTTTGTTAAGTATATATTTGAGAGAGAGAATAAATTATTGAGATATCGGCACTGCGATCTGCTAGATCTTAAGTGCCCCCTTCTGAGCCCATAACTTCTCCTAGTTGAGGGCTTCTATCTCTTCGAAATCCATAACATGAATCCCTAGGATGCTGCATCTTCCTCAAGTTAAAGCGACATGTTCCCCAGGATGTGCCTTGAGGATTCCTCCTCGCTTTCGCAAATACCTATTTTAGTCAGGTGACTTCTTAGTCTACAGTGTCCTGTTACTTACTTAAACCGTTTGTTATTATAGCCACCCAGAAGACATCTGGCTTGCGGGAGACGTGGTGCCTCGGCCCAGCTCCGTTGTCGCCTCTGTCTTTCTCCGTTTCAAACTTGCAGTTGTTTTGTTAGTCTGATGTTTATAACTTCTTGTCTAGATGATATTAGCATAATAACCCGCAGAACAGATGAGTTAGCAAAAGCAAGTTGTTTCAGAAAGGAACTCACCTTTCGACCGATTGCTGTCTGATATAGTAGACCGATTTAGAATTTCTCCAGTGAGCTTCCAAAGATTAGAATCTCTTCGTTTGAATAAGCTGCTCAACTTAAGAGTTCTTCAGTTGAGCATTCGTTTTTTCTATATATTTTTGTAGACATAGAAATGCTTTTCTCTCTCTTCTCCCGCTTCAGTTTCACAGCTGAGCTTTTGAAAAGCTTTTAACTGGCTTTCTCTGGAGAAGACTTGCTTAAGCCATGCTAATATATATATTTGCACCGTTAAATATTAAATGCGTGCGCCGTTGAGGCGAAATAATCAGTCGCAAGTCTTTTTGCGGTTGCGAAGAGGTTTGCTTGGCTTGTTTGGCTTAATTTAACAAGTGAGTGCGAAGCAAAGCAACCCCAAAACAATAATCCCCGTTAAGCAGCCAACAAAAAGCAATCGACACTCGCCACCAAATGTGGCAGGGTCGAGTGCAGCAGCAGCAACAGCAGCAGCAGCCACGTTGACGATGAAGTGCAATGCGTGAAGCAATGCAGATGGGGCATAAAGATTAGAGCATGCCACAGAGGAGAGGTGGTAGGCAGGTGGCAAGGGACTACAGTCTAAGCATTGGCAACTGCCAACGCACAATTTTAACTGACGTCTGCCAATTGCCAATTGAGCCGTTATCCAATACCTTCCTCCTCACCTCCCCCTCTACATACAAATACATATGCATTGAACAAAGCGAACCACAGCAGACAAGCTAGACTAGACTAGCAGATACCCTGTTAAATACATGTTAAACTTGCCAATATTATTTGACCAATATAAAAATAACAATAAAAAAACCGTGTTTTTCTTTTGCGATCTATCTGAAATTTGTACAGTTAAACAATAATATTTGACGATGTATTATATATCAATAGCAAGACTATGTCTTTATAATTGCATCTTGTGTAGCTATCGGCAATCGATTTTTATCGATAAATATAATAAACTTGATTTGTGTTGGAATTCCGAGACAGACAGACAGACGGACATGGCTAGGTCGACTCGTCATTTGATGCTGATCCAGAGTATATATGTATTTCATGGCATAAGAGATGCTTCCTTCTGGCTGTTACACACCTTCGCAACAACTTCATGCAATGGTTTCAGGGCGTAAAAAGGGCGCTTTTGAGCTTAGTTGGGGATTGTGGTGCAGGTGGTGCTGCTAGATTTGTGTGCAGACTTGTGGTGCGGAGGCACGCAAATCATAGGTCCAGCAGTGACAACATTGTCGGCATTTATGATTGAGAATTGCGGCTTAACAGCAACGGTCAGCGTTGCCAGATTGCATTTAAGGTGGAAAGAAAATGGCGTGCAGGAAAGCTAAATATTGCACAACTCCGATTGAGGGGGAGGTGGAGGAGGATGAGGAGGAGCAGAGGGTGAATTTGAAGCGAGTGTAATTAATGTGCTGTGATTTTGCCGAGCAGTCCCCCCTTAATCTTTATAGATCCATCAAACACACTAACGTTAAATCCTCTAGCCCCAAAAAAATAAAAATAAATAAATTAGAGAACAAAAGGAAAAGGTGACAATCCCAATTTAGATTGTCAGCAACCCACTGCGAGGGGGTGGTGGTAATAGAAACTGCTATTGTTCGCTTTGAAGCATACAAAATACAAATTTAATTAAATTAATTAGCTAAAAATGTTGAGCGTAAGGCAAATTTATTGCTGGGCTGCAAAAGCAACAGCCGCAATTTTAGATGAGAAGCCGCCTTAAAAGCTGAAGCACCCTACGGCCAAGAAAGGGTGGCGGGGGGAGGGAGTAAATAGGCGCATAGAAAATAAAAGTAGACACACAGAGAGAGAGAGAGAGAGAGAGAGAGAGAGAGCGAGAGCGAGAGCGAGAGACAGAGAAAGAGAGAGAAAGAGCGAGAACTTCAAAATGAGTTTATCGATTTTAAGGCAAGCCACATTCTCGAGGCAAGGGTAGTGTGTTAGGGGGTTGCCAACTGGGGGGGGGTTCGACTGAAAGGGCAGGTAGTCGAGCTGACTGCCTGTCTTGCTGTGCACTCGTGTGAATCCGTATGTGTGAGTGTGTGTGCCAAGGGGCAGCGCAAAGGCTACACTCTGAAAAATAAATCGAACTGAATTTTTAAATTCGCCTGTCAAATTTTTAATACTATTTTCCGAGTTTGACAAAGGATGTCTTCCAAGCAGCAAGAAAGTTTCGCTTTTATCCTTTGGAAAAATCGAATCTTAAAATTGTTGATAAAAGCTGCGTCTACGAGAAAAGTCTGAGTGTAGCAAAGAAAGGGAAACGAAAGCAAAAAAGCAGCAGCCTCATTCATTTCACTTCGCATCTATATTGGTCTATAGATGTGTGTGTGTGTGTGTGTGTGTGCTCCACACTTGATTCTCATGTGCAATTTTCAATAAATTCATATAAAATAAAAGTGAAAAATGCGCACATAATATTTAAGGGTTACAAATAATTCAAAAGCACAGCTCAATGCCTAAGGAGTCGCACCCCCACCCATCCACGGAGCTATCACCTACCCCCTCCTTGGTTGCTGCTGTTGTTGACGTTGCTGCAACGCCTTTGTCTTGTTTATTATTATTTTGTGGCCAGGGCAACAGCCAAACGCACTGCAATTAAAATTTGCAAGACAATTGGGCTACACAACAAGACATGGGGGGGGGGGGGGGGCAGAGGGGGTCGTCTGCCAACAAAGTTATAACAGGTAAAAGAAGGGAGGAGGGGAAGTGGTTACAAATCGGATAAAGCTCGCCTCAATTTCAAAGTTCAAAGTGCAACAGAAAATTGCATTATTAATATGCAATGAAATTCACCAAACATTATAAATAAAAGATGTAAATTCTCAAATATGCATTTTGCGCCCAACTCTCTCAGCGAAGCTCTCAGCTTTCAGTTTTTCACCCTACCCCCCTCCAACAACCCTTTAAAAGGCTCCGCTTGCCCCCTTTTTTGAGGGGGGAAACCAGCAACTAACGCAGAAAAGCCTTTGAAGTGCGCCAAAAACACACACACACATGTGTATAGAGAGTCACGTTGTGTGTGTGTGTGTGTGTGTGTGTGTGTGAGTGTGCTTGTATGTGTGTGTGTGTTATACGAGCCCAATACGAGTGGAGCCCACAAAACGAGGCATTCCTCTCTCTGCCAGCAAACCAGCTCCATCCTTCAGTGTGTGGCGAACTTGGCTTATGGAAGAAAACGAAGTGCGACACGGTTGTACAAGTTGACACCACTGTGCACAGTGGAACGAATACGAATACAGCACAGGTTTTAAAGTTTGCAACTTTGAAATTTAAATTAAATTGATTAAAGTAAAGATGCTGATCAAGCATGTGCAGCTATGTACTTAATGGGATTGGAGTCAGCTTCTTCTGCACACAAGTTGAGTCGCTGTGGGTCGACTAGCGGATACCCTGAACTCTGACTTTCCTGTACGACCTCAATGAAATCCTTACAGTTGATATGTCTGTAAAGATTATATATATAAACTACTCGAATTATTATTTATACAATTGCTTTTTATTGAAATCGTTATTCGATTTTTATCGATATCGACAAAATGGAAACACTTTTCGCACGGAAAGGAAAACTTGTATTTAAAATTTGAAGTCTTCAGCTGTTAAATTCCCTGACAGACAAACGAATATGGCAAAAATCGACTGATCAAGCATATATATAGTCCTTATAGATGCTTGCCTCTGCCAGACGCAACTTCAGCTCAGCCTTTTCATAACTAAAAGTTTCAAATAACAACTGTTTTGCTTTATAATCTACTAGCGTATTCATTTCCCAGTATAATTTATAATTTTCGCATTAGCAACTCATTTACAACAAGCCAAACAATAACGGGCCATAACACAGGAATGTGCCCCAATGTTGCATTTTGCGATGGAGGTAAGGAGGGATGTGGAAGGGGTTGGGAGTACTTCTCTCTACAATGGCAATTCCTTCGACATGGGAATCGATTTTGTTGAGCCACCAGTTCCACTAAGAGAAACAGTAACAGCCAAACCAACTTCAGCTTTCCAAAAAAAAAGAAAAGAAAAATAACATAAGCCCCAAAGAAAAGACACAACACGCAAAGGGTGTGCTTGCTAGGGAGGAGAGGAGAGGGGTTGACGGGGTGGAGGGTTGCAGAGGGGCTGGCTCAAGTGGAGGGTGCCATGCCGGCCCGTGTTGCTTGGGGCGGTTTTTCATAGTCGGAGTCGGAGCCGGAGTCGGAGTCGGCCCGAAGATAAATGATGCATTTTACAAATTTGTATAACGCAAAAAACATAAATTATGCACATGGCTAGGTATAAAATTTAAAGTGAGCACCACGCCCACAGCACACACACACACAGACAGACACACACTTTTCCAATGCAGTTGGAGGAGCAGGAGGATACACATGGATATACATTATACATTTGTGGCTTACATGCTAATCTCCAGGGGGTAATTTAAAATCAAATCAATTTAATGCTGCCATTGCAAATCGACTTCAAGTATTTGCTGAAGCTGAAGGATACTCCAATATATATATATATATATATGTATAACTCATCTATATTGGTCTGGAGTTATCCGAGCTTATCCGAGGTTATCCAAGCTTAGCCAAGGCACTTTGCTTACAAATTGAGTTATTTATACATATGCGACTTTATCCGACATTATCCATTAATATCCGGTTGGAACTGAACTTATCCGAAACAAAGCCGAAGTTGTCAAAAGCAAACAGAAATGATTTTACATACACTTATTCGATTTAACCCGGGTGCATCCAACTTTATTTCTTCGAAACCAAGGATAAATTTTTGAAAAAAAGGGCACACTCAGTTCAAAATCGAAATAACTGCATTTATGCAAACATATCCGTCTTTATCCAATATTTAACTTATCCGAAATGCAATCAGAGCTGTCAAAAACAGATAAGGCATTACTTATCCAAAATTCACAGAAAGGGCAGACTCAGTTCAAAATCTAGATAACTGCAAAATACCTGTCAAATGCCCCACGCCAGCAAGAGAATCAGGCTAAGCAAATAATTTCACAACAACACTTGTTGTAGCAATTTGTATAGATAAAATCGCCATATATATATACATATATATATATATATACATATATGTGTATATACATTAAGTGAAAAACACCTCAAGTTGCACAAAGCAGTCAAACACAATGCCACAACAACAACTTTTGCAACTAACTTAACAACAAGTCGGTTGAGCTTGAAACGATACGCCAATAATATGTTGTCACTTGTCAATCAAGCCAACAACAACAACAACAGCAACAGCAACAACAACAACAACAAACAGCAGCAACAACAACAAACAACACAAGGCAATCTCGCACTTGAAACAACAGCACGAAAAACTGGAAGTTGGCAACTCTGGGGGGGTTGGAGGGTGCTTTGGGACTTGGGGTATAAGGTGTCGAAAGCTGGCAGAAGGGTAAATGAAGCTTTCACGTTGAGGGGTGAGGGGTGGGGGTGGGGGTGCAGGGGGTGTTCGGGGTAGGCAACTTGCAACGCTGTGACTCTTTGAGTGATGTGTGTCAGAAAATGCCACCACGTGAAGTGAAAATTGGCAACAACAAAAACAACTGCGGACTAAATGCAAACAATGAAAAACAAGCAAAGACAACATGAAGCCAATAAAAAACAATAACAACAAAAGCAACAAAAACAAGAAATAATAATAATAAAAAACCAAAAGCAAGAAAGAAAGAGAGAATGAAGAGAAGGAGAAAAAAGTGCAACACGCGACTTTCCCAAATAAAAAACGCATTATAAACAATATGTTTTACTATTGTTGCTTTCTTGTTTTGCATGTTGCAATTGTTGGCCGTCATTTGTAATGATTTTCACTGCCAACCGCAACAACAATACTAAACAGCAGTAAAAGTTTTCCAAAACCAGCAAAGAAAAGTGAAAAGCCAGTGGCTAGCTTAGATTGGGACCCCCTGCTCAGTGGCCGGACGCGCGCTCGATGGACAAGCGAAGAGTCGATCATTAATTCATTCATTCATTCATTCAATCATTCATTTGCGCATTTCTAATGCCACCTGTCGCCGAGTCGCTTCACTGAATAACTAGGCACAGTGCAACAAACACCTATCTACTGGAAACCGAACAGATTTCTCGAGAAGTGCTTGAAAACTGCATCATTTCTGGGAATACTGAAGTGGAATCAAAATATGCCTATAATTTGAAATAGTTTGGTATTCAGGAATTCAGCCTCAGTTCCACATTTTTGTTGCAGACCTGTGCTGAGTTGGATGACTACTAACAACTATTAATTTAACAAATTATTCTGACTAAACTCATCAGTTTTGCTGCTCAAATTTTAACAAAACTCATCAAAATCAGACTCAGACTTTAAAAGAAACAATCTGTCGATTTTTTCGCAATTATAATGAAATTTTGATGTCGCCAATTTGACTTCAGTCTATGAAAGTATTTTGATTAATGCAAATATGTGGATTATGTTTAAGTTCAGATCTTTTGCCAAACTGTGCTTAATCCCCAAGCTTTGCTTGACAAATTCAATAAATTATAATATTCTTAAGAGTGTTGCTATTTAATCCTCAAGCTTTGCTTGACAACTCGAGTAATTAATAATAAAGCTAGTTGAATGCATAATCGAATAATTAAAGTTTGAATCTCTAATTAAAGCTGAGTATTGAGTATTTTTGAAACTATCTGCATATATTTCTACATAATTCGATAGAGTTTTGCGGTTAACCGACAAGTTGGGCCTTCAACCCAACTGGGCAGCGATTAAGGCTGAAGGTATGCGAATAGCGATAATAACAGCATTTATCGCATTGTGCTAAGGCTTTTCTCTGTAAATTATTATTCACGGAAAAGAGCTAAATCTTTCCAAAGTGAGTCAGCCACAAAGAGAAAGAGAGAGATGGAGACAGAGAGAGAGAGAGAGAGAACAACAGAAAGAAGCCAGAGAGAAACGACGACAAAGAACTTACTTGCAAGCCAATTAAAATTAAACAAAAACTTTTCATCGGTCAAGAGGAAGAGGTTAAGGAAAGGAGGGGGGAGGAGACGGGAAGATGGAGTGGGTAATGGGTACTGACTACATACAAACACACACACACAGACACACATACAGACACACACAGAGACATACAAGTGAATGATTACCGGTCGCACATGACACAAATGACATTGCAAACGGATGCGGAAAAAGTAGAAGTGAATCGAGGTTAAATCTGAACGACTAAAATATGTCCTGCACAAATTAAAAAGAAAAAGCCATAAAAAAATATTTTGAATGTTAATAAAATGAAATAAATGCAACTAATTAGATTATAAAGATTGATGGAAAGCATTGCAAGAGATATTTGATTAGCAAGAGAGCATATAAACAAATCATTGGTGACTTATAGATACCCTGTAAATGGCAATTTTGATCGAGAGATTAGATATTAATATAGATAACACAGAGAGTGTCTGCTAAGCGACAAGGCATAAAGCTATATTTATACCAATATAAAATAAATCCAATTTGAGTGACTAACACGTAGAAACATTTCCATTTACAGATTGATTGTCGATAAAGCTGACCAAAGGGAATTGTGTGGGATGTTTGAAAGATTGCAATATGGATAAAGACAGATAAAGAAAAGGGAGAGCTATTCTGATAAAACAGGTATTCGGTTAAATCAGTCTATAAGTCTAGCTCCTGTACTCTATGAATTTTAATAGGATATTTTGGATAAGAAATTTTTTCAGTTTCTCAGAATAAATGATCAACTTCTAATCAATTGATGCTGTTCACAAAAAGTGGTATCTATATCTAAAATAAATATGATGGATCTCCCGAAAACATTTATATCAATTTATATTTATAATACATTTTACCACAACTTAACTGAAACTTGAATTAATTAAAGGTATATTCAACTTCTGCTTAATCAAGAACAGTTCTTTAAAATTGTGAAAGATTCAAACTCGAAATTTGTTTCAGTGTAGGGTATTTAAGAGTGTGCAACCAGAAATTGAATTTGCGTCGTCTGCAATTCGAGTAGTCATCTTGGCCGAGTTGAGTTCATAGATTGGCTACTGGTCAGCTTTGCCAGAAATACGAATAACTCACGTTTCAACCGAGCGCTGCTGCAAAAGCTGATAAAAAGAAATAGAAACTTGAGAGTTGTGTTTTTTCGAGACCAAAGACGATAATGATGACGATGACGATGACGACGCCGATGACGATAGAGTCTGTGATTGAGATTGAGATGAAGTTGACTTGTGTAAATTTGTGGCAATTACACGGGTCTCTAGAATTGCAACAACCAACAACGAAAAATACAACAACAAACAACAAACAACGAACGGCGAATGGCGAATGGCGAATGGCAGAACCAACAATTATATAAACTAGAGTTGCAATCAGTCAGTCAGTTTGTCAGTTTGTCAGTTAGTCAGCCCCGTTGGCCAGTCAGACAAACAGACAGACATGTTGCAAGCCTAGCCAACTGAAACTGAGTTCGAGATTGAGATGGATACGTCGAGAGGCAGACAGAGAGACACAATCTAGGGAGTCTCTCGCCCTCTCCCCCCCTTCCTCACCCTCTCTCTCTCTCTCTGCTCGGCTCTGTCGAGAAAAATCTTTGGCTTACAAAATAATTTCAAGGTATTTAAAATGCACAAGCCAAAGCCGAAGCAGTTCGCTGTACCTACAACAATAACTAAAAAAAGTATCTTGTTGCTACAACTTTGGCAGCAGCGAGTGAAACTGAACTGAAAAAAAAAGACAAAATAAATAAAAAAAAAAAATAATAATAACGCTGACCTCATTATTATTATGTATACACAAGTAGTGTGCAGTCCGATGTGTGTGTGTGTGTGTGTGTGTGTGTGTAACTCAAAGTGTGCTGGCTTCGTTTCGTGCACCAGCTCTAATATTGCGCCCAAAAACATAATAATAAGCAGCACAATGAGCCTTGCCGACATGCCGAGACAGAGACAGGCACAGAGAGAGGGAGAGCGAGAGAAAGAGAGTATCTGACAGATACACATGTATCTAAGCATGCATACGTCCAACTACTGCGACGGCTGCAACGCATCTTACTGAGTAGAGACCAAAACCAAAAGCGAACCCGGAATTCGCATACATCTAAATACATATATATATATATATATATTTATTTATACACATATATATAACGATATACATGCATGTGATTTGCACATGTGGCAAAAACAAATTTAGCTCAAAAGCTTTTTGCCAAACCAATAATAAAAATGATTCCAAATTATTAACACACATTTTTCAAAGAAATAATGTTGATTTTATTAAACATTTTTCCTATCATAATAAACCCTATTTGGGACAAATTAAATGAAGAGCATTCCATGCAATGCTAGAAGGAATGCACTTGCTCCCAATCCTAGCTCATTCTGATTATAATTTAACATCTACATAAAAAGTGCACTTTAAGTGATTTTGACTCGAAAATCCTATTTAAAATCATGTTTCTAAAAAATTTGGAGGAGGCTTTAAGCAGCCATAACTTCCACAAAACTGATCCGGTTTTGTACCACAAAAACTTCCAAATGCGTCAAAATTTTCAAAAGCAGGGCTTCTTAATCATTGCTTAACTTCCAGTTAACTTCTGCATTCAAAATTGAAAACGCAATTCTATCTCGAAAATCATGTTGAAATCCTCCTGCCGCAAGTATTTCAGGAAAGTCTGAAGACTGTAAGCAGCCAAAGCTTTTTGATTATGATTTTATTTCCACAATTAAATCCGTAAACAATGTTTCCACTCAAAAAAGTAGTCCACGAAAAACACCAAACATGGATGAGTTCCAATTGTGAAGAGATATAGACAACAATCTGGGATAATGTAAGAGTTGCACTTACCACATGCACGCTGCTCTGCAGCTGTCCGGCTAACATTTGAGTCTGCTGCTGCTGCTGCTGTTGCTGTTGTGTCTCCGGCAGTTTCTTTTCAGTCTTTTTGGCTGCGCGCTTGTTCTTGCTCTCGAGGAATCGTTTCTGGAGCGCTGTTGTCTCCTGGTTCTGCTGGTCGCAGACGGTGTTGAAGGTTTGCTCGTAGCGTGGCACGCAGTCCGTTTGGCGCCTGCGATAGTTTTCCATGCGTCGACGGAAACGTTCAACAATCGGTTGCCGTTTCGTTGGCATGCCACCGCCATCAATGGGTGAATTGTTGCCGCTGCTAAGGTTGCTGTTGTTGCCGCTGTTGTTGTTCCCACTGTTGTTGCCGCTGTTGTTGCCGCTATTGTTGCCGCTGTTGTTGCTGTTGTTGTTGTTGAGCTGTGTTGCAGTTGCAACGCCGCCAGCTCCGTTGCCGCCAGCGACAAGGTTGCCAACAATGCCGCCTGTTGCATTGTAGGGTGAGTGCTGCTGCTGCTGTTGTCGCTGCTGTTGTTGTTGCGCCTGCAACTGTTGGTGTTGTGCATTGTGTTGCTGTTGCAATTGCAGCTGCTGCTGTTGCTGCAAATGTATGCCCAAATTTTGATGCTGTTGCTGCAAATGATGCTGCTGATGCAACTGGAGATTCAAATGTTGTTGCTGCTGCTGCTGCTGCTGTTGTTGTTGTTGCTGTTGTTGCTGGGCGACGGCGGCTGCTGCTGCTTGGCTGGCGCTCTGGAAGACTGGCAGGCCGCCCGCATCCATAAATGCGTCCGTGGTGAGGCCTTCTTGCTACGTGGCTGCGTTGCTTCGCCTCTCTCGTCCTCCTCGAAGGCGAACGAAGAAAGCACGAAGTAACGAAGACCAACCCCCCCCCCACGAAAAAATAAAACAAAAATAACAAGAAATACCTGCTTTTCTCACAGTGTAGTTGGTTAGTTATCGTTGGAAAAAATGCACTTGTTGCACGCGTTTCGTTTGTTTTTGTTTGTCTATTGTTATTATTTGTTGTTGGTGCCGTTTTGTTGGAAGCATTTGTGGCAAGTCACGAAGAAGAGGAAAGCTCTACGTTGCTCGTTGTGGCGGGTCGTGAGGCATGAGGCAGCGATATAACGATCGCCTGGACATGTTGCAGTGCCTGAAAGAGAGTAAAGAAGCAACATATTTGATTAATAAACTATTTAAGTAGGTTAAGAAATGAGAGAAAAATAATATTTGATTAATCAGTCATTTATTAATAATTATTAATAATTTAGAAGCAACGAATTCGATCAAGATTCGATGAACAAATCTCGTAAAAAAAACAGATAACAAATGAGAAATTTAAATGCCAATCTTTGAGGAACTTTTCCAGGAAATCTACACTCTAATTTTGCAGACTCTGCTTTGGAATTGTGGTAGTTATGCGCTCTTATCGATTTCTGTTTATCGATGTTATCGATTTACCCGATCACCAATGGGTATATTAGGCCGATTTTAATACTTTTAGACGAATGTATATAGACCAAGTTTCATGTTCGATGTCAGAGTAAAATATGATTCTCATAAAAAAATATGCTGCCAAAGTTAGCTTTAGCTAGTCTCCCATGTCGAAGATGCACTGTATCAAATCCATTTTGAGTAACTACTCTCAGTAAGAGACTTTTACAAAGATGCACAGTGAATGATTCTCTGACAACCAGTTTATAATTAATTTTCTTGTCGAAATCATCTTGAGTGCGTTCTAAGTCAACTTTCTTTCATCTACCATATTGGAGCTGCACTGTAGCATACAAACTTTGATCGGCAAGTGTCAGTAACAACTTACTTGTGATTAATTTGTTTTATCACAAACAATTTAAAATGCTATATATACTTTTATACTTGCTTATACTTTTCTTATCAGCAACAATCTGAAATGATTCGAAAGTTGACTTCAGTTCAGTCTACCATATCGAGGCTGCACCGTATCAGTTTACATTTGATTAATTAATCTCAGTAAAAACCCATTTCGAATTAGAGAATTAATTATTTTCAAAAGATAGTTTTAGTTAATCTACCGTATCAAAGTTGCATTGTATCTTATAAGATTTGGTCATATAGAGCTCTAACTGTAATTAGTGTAAAGTGTTACGAAAAATCGGTTTAGTTTAAAAACTTGTCGCATTTCACAACTGCCCGATAAAATATTACCAATCCATATCCATTAACAACAGTTAACAACAGTAAAGGCATTTATTACGTATTAAATATGTCTAAAGATTGATCTGAGATACTTTTGTTTTTTGGATTGCACACTTAATCACACACACAGATACTTTTTGTGGCATATTTAAAACAG
Source organism: Drosophila picticornis (assembly GCA_035043845.1). Classification (NCBI taxonomy): domain Eukaryota; kingdom Metazoa; phylum Arthropoda; class Insecta; order Diptera; family Drosophilidae; genus Drosophila; species Drosophila picticornis. Next base: position 806,914 of record JAWNMR010000493.1, on the reverse strand, counting down.
ATCAAACTTTTTACGACTGCTTAGGTTTTATTTTTTTTTTTTTTTTTGGTGCTAAACTTTGGCAACCAAGTTGAATCTTTTTTTTTTTTTGCTTGCGCTATTTTTCAAAAACTTTTCTCATTTTAGTTCTTATGGATTCCCCCCGCGCGACAACAGCAACAACAACAAAAAGTGCTGATAAGACACGGACTAGCCATATGAGTCAAAAAAACAAAAAAGAATAAAAATAAAGGTGCTACGTGCTCGCAAGCTCAACACAAACACACACAAGGAAATAGAAACACACACAAAAAACAGTAATTATAACAATAATAATAATGACAAAATGCAAAACAGAGCGAAGACAAAACACAAAGACAAAAAAAAAGTGCATTCGAAATTCCAAAGAAAGGCGCAAAAGAGAAGACAGCAACAATAATTACGCACGAAAAACAACATAAACTAAAACAAGAACAACAAATAACAACAACTGATTAAAAGCATTAAACGCAAGCAAGCTAAGGAGACTGACAGACTGACAGAGGGACAGACTGACTGACTGAGTTGAGAACTGGCCTGCACGCGGTCCGCTGAGTGAATGAATGACAAACTGACAGCAGCAGCAGCAGCGAGCCCCAAACGAATATGTTGGAGTTGCATGTGTGTGATGTGTCTCTATGTGTGTGTGTGTGTTTTATGTGTGTGTCTGACAGTGGGCGCAAATGAGCAAAAACCTTTTGCAAAGTGGCACGTGAACAGCGAACACAAAAAGGGACGACAAATTAAGCTGTAAACACAAAACGGGTTTGCAGGCTTGAGAAGAACACACATAACCAAAACCAAAACAACAACAACAATTGTAATTTTATCGCGACGCGACGCGACGCGTTCGATGATCGAACGAACAACGAACGAGCCAAGCAGCGACGACGGACTCCGGCTCGCATACAAACGAACGGCGGTTTGGCCGAACACTTGAACAGGCGAACAGCAATTGGCAGTCAGCTGATGCAGACAGACATCGACAGTGTGAGAGAGCGCAAGCGAACGAACTGCAGAACGTAACGAGTGAGCGAAGCGAGAGCGAGAAGATGCGTTCTCACAGCATTGGTGTGAGCGAGTTGGCCTGAGCATTGTTTACATTTGACATTGCTGCTGTTGTTGTTGTTAATGTTACTGTTACTGGCGCTCTTTCGCCACCCACAGGTTGGCAAGGCAGAGCGAGTGAGCGGGAGAGGGAGAACGAGCAACAGCAGCAGCCGCAGAGAATAGCATAAAGCGAAAAAGGTCAAATTTGAAGGCGAGCGATTTGTTCGCTGTTGTTGCTGTTTGAGTTTAATTAGGAAACTAAGCCACGCGCTATTTTTTTTATTTATTTTTATTTTATTGAAACCCATTCAGTTAATTTTAAACGTATGTGTTTATTATTATTATGTGTAGATGTCTAATAATTATTTAAGATAGGGTTTTTTACAGCTAGCAATTAGCAGATAGTAATGCAATTTGTAAAATTGCAATAAACAGCTGGCGTGACGTCACATGACGTCAAGTGTTTTACAGCAGCAGCGGCGATTGTAACTCAAAGTACAGTTGAAACTACGAATATTGAACGAACAACAATAACAATAAACAACAAGCAAAAGCATCGATAAGAAATTTTACGAGCTCGTGCATTTAATTAAGAAAAAAGTGCGAATTGCTTTCCTTTTTTTACATGCCCTTCTTCTTCTTCTAAATAAATTCCTCACTGACATTTGCATTGTTTTTCGGGAGGAGATGCAAGAGGAAAGGCTAAGAAATCGATAACAGTCATAAAAATTACGTGCAGTAAAAATTCTGGCAGTAAATTTTGGCTTTGGCTCTGGCTTTGGCTAGTCACAAAATGGTTTACAGCATTAACTGTAAAAGCAGGAATGAAGATGAGCAGATTTGCTTGAGATATTCAATTTGACATCATTATTCTTATGATCATTATCATCAGCAGCAGCAACCAGCGTACTGCTGTAATTATCATTAACGTCTTCATCATCTGGGTCATAATTACTTCAACTCTGCTCACACAATATAACTGTACAAGAGTAAAAGGAGAGTAGACGAGATGGAGAGAGGTGGGGTTGAGCCACAGGCGTCAGGAAATTTTTTTTAGCACAAATCAATTTAAAATATATGCAATTGCATTTATTTTAAGTGTATTGAATAAATAAATACAATTGCGTTTGCTCCACTTGAAACTGATTTAAAAAAATAGTGAAAAACAAAGTTTTTTATGCAAGCATCTTAAATACTTTCAACACACAACAAACAAACTCGTTAAGCAGCTCTCGCAATCAATGCCAGCGAGAAGCAAACAACAGAAAGAGGGAGAGAGCGAGAAAGAGTGTGCAGCATTCACGTTCTGTTAACTGAGACTGTGTCTGTCTGGCCACTGTTAAGTAACAGTCGCCGCCGGCATGGAAAATTGCAAAATCGGCGCAAATCAGAAAAAAATCGCCGGCGACGACAAAAAACGCGTTCAAGCAGCAACGTCGTCGGCCCGACAACGACGACGACAATCGCGCGCACAGTGGTAAAAAAAAAACTAACAAGCGCACAGCTGCTGCACCATGTTATTTGCTCAGTATGACGCTAAAGACCCAAGATCAACACACTTTGCTTGGCAAACAAGAATAGTGGAAAATTTTACAACAGCTAAAGTTGAAAACTAAAATGAATGACGATATTTATTGGTCAAATTCGAATATAACGTAGAATTTGTGTCCACTGTGCAACGGCGACTTTTTCAGGCAAAACGACGACGGCGACTTACGTCGCGCGTCTATCGCAAAAACGAACAGGCGCACAGCAAACGTAAGCAGCGACGTAACGTTCAACAAACGAAGCAGAGCAAAGAGAGCGCGAGTGCGAGTATGTACGTGTGTAGTGTGAGAGAGCAGCTATGTTTCGTTTGCTCTGTTTCGCTCGTTGCTGCTGTCGCTGTTGCTGTTGCTGAGTGAATGTTAGCCTCTATCTTCTATCTCGCCTCGACGACTGTCTCGCCATGTTTCAGTGTGTATTTAGTATGTGAGCATGTGTGTGTGTGTGTGTGTGCTGCTGTTGTCTGCATTGGTTTTCGCTTTATGTGTGAGCAGCACAGCAACAACAATAACAAACAGCATGAATTGGTTTTTTATGCCCTTGCAGAGAGAAACATAAGTATTGAGTGGAGTAAATTATAACATTTTAAGGAGCATATATATGTATGTGTGTGTGTGTGTGGGTGTGTGTTACATATCATAAATTAGTATATTAAAAAGTTTTAAGCGATTCCCAATGTAAACAAAAACCGAAATGCATTTTTATTGGCAGCCAATAAGAAATGAGCACAGTGGTCGATTGGTAATTTGAGCTGAGAGATATTAAAAAGCAATATATTAAAAAGATACGTCTAGAAATTAAACATGAATTCTCGAATATTTAAATTGACTACCAGTTTTTATATAGCATAAAATATATTAAAAATATATACGTCTTCAAATTAAATATGAAATCATCGGTCGTAGCATTTTAATTTATCAAAAGTTCTTTTTTTAGCACAATGAGAAAAGAGAAATGAAAAATGATTGTTTGTTTTTCGTGCAATTGGAATAACAAGTTAAAAAGTATATCAATTACTTCGATTACACATTAATTATAATCAGCAAACATTTAACGTTTTCCCTGCAACCCTCCCCCTTTCATTTCTTGTATGGCACATTTTAATGGGACAACAGCGTTGAGTGTTATGTGAAAAACGCGCGCGTTTATAAACGCTCGCGACTCCATCATATTCCGATTCCAATTGCAAACCCAAAAGAAAAGCGTTTTTGCCTAGGCTACAAATAAATCCATGTGCTGCGCTGCCTGTTGGCCCATTAGAAAACGACGCCAAACAAAATGGTGCCGACGAGACGATGAACGGCTAACGGTGAACGACGACGGCGACGACGACGACGACGACGACTGCGACGCTGTTGACGACGCTGACAGTGACGCCAACGACGACCGACAAAAAGTCACTTTTATCGGAATCTAACAGGCAACAAGCAAACAAATGACTAAATGAAAAGCTGTGCGGAAAAGCGCAAAATTTTCGACACTCGCTCAACTGGCAGCTGGGCGCCTAATCCAAACTGCGAGAAAGATCCGCTTTTAGAGCTAGTTCAGCTCGCAATTGCAGCGAACAAAAAAAACGCACACAAACCCAAACCAGCATTGCCAACACGCAAGAGAGAGAGAGAGAGAGAGAGCGTGGGGAGAGAGCGTGTCGAGAGAGCAACTTGCGACTGCATTCGCTGTGGGTGGGTGGTTGGTTTGTAGGCTCGCGAGTGTGTGAGAGAGCAAGCGAGTGAGGTGTAGTTGGTTGGTGTTTCACCGCAGCCTCTTCTGCTGCTGCTGCTTCTTCTGCTTGTGCTATCTAGCACAGCAATTAGCTTAATTGTCTCTGTTGCTCTTGCTGTTGCTGTTACAGTTGCTATACAACAGCGAGGGCAGCTCTGTTAATTTACATATGTAACAAGCTAAAGCTGCATGCGGGGAGAAAGCTAAAGAAATTATTGCTGATAAGAATGTGCCACGTACTGCACGCCGTTAAACAGAAGCGAAAACTGAAACACAACGTGCAATTTTTAATTTCTATAAAATTTCTATCTACCACGCATGAGTGCATTTCAAATTATACAAATAAATGGAACCAAGAAATATAACTGAAAAAATGGTAAACAGCTCGCTAGTCTCTGAAATTGACTTGTGCATGCAGACAGACAGTTAAATCTCGCTAAGTCGGCTCTGCTTTTGATGCTGATCAGGAATATATATAAGTTTATGGCATTGCAGAAGCTTACTGCTGAGAAATTAGAGATTACAGAAAATAGTGTTTCCTGCTTGGGAACTTCAAAATGTATAACAAAATTCTGATTGAAACAGAGAACCAGAAGCGTCAACGTAGCCCGCTGTTTGATAAGCATACCTCGCTGAAAAGCTGCTCAAGAAACAGGACATGCGCAATGTTCGCCGTCTTGCATACTTTACATGCCGCATGCCACATGCCACATGCCACATGCCGCATGATAGCTTTGGCACAAAACTTACCCCTTGATTGGAATCAGAGCTGGAGGGGTGGCTGGCTTCTTCTTCTTCTTCCTTTTCTGCTTATCGGCAAGCAAACAGCTTTTGTACAATGGCAATTAAATTTGTTGGCCCAAAATAGTTTTTCCTACTGGCCATAAGTGTGGAAAATGTGGCAGTGTTGTTGTGGCTGTTGTTGCAGTTGTTGTTGTTGTTGTTGCTGCCTGTAAAGATGAAATAGTTGAAACACCGATTAGGTGAAAATGTCAATTATTACTTTGGCCTGTGCCTCCTCAGCCTGATAACAATCTGCATGAAGACGACAATTTGGGAATGTGGCAATCAGCAGCAGATTGTATCTACTGTTTTGCCACAAGTTGCATGTGAAAGTGTTGCGTGCCACTTCAGCTAAACGAACAGCGGTTCACAGCGAAAAACATTGCATTTAATTACCTATTTATTATTTATTATATGTTTCTTAGTTTTTTATATTTCATTTAAAAAATTACATTTCATTTTTTGCTTTATTGAATTGGAATAGGAGAGGACAGACTGGGACTTGGCTATAAGTACTTGGCTAGTTGTGCTGACCAAGAGTAAAAGTACCTTATGAGGATGTTACACTCATTTATCTTTATCTGTTCCGAGATCGTTTAAATCTTGGAAATATTTCTAAATTTGCATAACATTTATAAAAGAGCTGTCGTCAAATCGGGAAACTCACTTAGAACTAGCTCAATTTCGGGATGGGTAAATAGAGCTGTCAAAAACCAACAACATCTATTAAATATTAATGAATTCACATCATGAAATGTTGCACAAATAAATGCATATGCCACAAATGTGGCAAGCAACACCGCCATGAGCGTGGCATTATTTAGATTATTATTATTATAATTTTTTTGCTTCCTTTTTATTTTTTGGTTCACACGACGAGGGAAAGAAAAAACCGCAAAATGGAAAAGCCCCACAAGTAAATCAAATGCAAATTGTCAGCGACATGATGGCTCCAACTGTTGCAAGCTGCTGCAGCTGCAACAGCAACAGTAGCAACAGCAACAGCAACAGCAACTGCAACTACAGCAACAGCAACAACAACAGGTTCATGCAGCATAAAAACAGATGTCGTTTGGAGTTGCCTGCGTAGCTGCTGCTGTTGCTGCTGCTTCACATGTGGCAAAGGCAGCAAACAGCTGCAACATGCTGTAGCAGCAGCAAGCAGCAACATTTTGCTGCTGCTGCAACATTGCAGAGGGCGCCACTGTTGTTGTTTCGTGCCACCAGCGATGCGGCGCACAGCAAATGCAGCAAGTGGCAGCCAATCGGGATATATACATATATATGTACATGTATATATATATATATATATTCATCTACACAGCCTGGAAAATTCGCAAGCAAACAAGAAACAGACAGCAAGCAACAAAAGCAACAGCAACAGCAACAATGAAACCGGTTCAAACAGCAGCAAAACTAGCGCAAAAAAGTAGACAAAAGCGACACTTGAACCACTTGGGAATTATTGTTGTTGTTGCTGTTGCTCTTGTTTCGTGTTGTTTGTTGCTCTCTCTCTCTTTCTCTCCTTCTCTCTGTCTGCCTGTCTGTCTCCTCATCAGCGTCTCCCATTTGCTGTGCTCCCTTCAACACCCAGGCGCCCAGCAGCAAACAGCATGCGACATTGATTTATATTCCCTTATTTCTCTCCCTCTCCCCCTCTCCCCATCTCTCTCTCTCTCTCTCTCTCTCTCCCTTTCTCACTCGCTTCTCCTGCGGTGCTCCTTTGCTTTGTTTGTTTTTATTGATCTTAATTTATTCATGCCACATTTAATGTGTAGCCAAAAATGTCACTTAACACCCTGTGGCAAGCGCACCCTGTGTTGCAGTGCACCACCCTGTGTATGCATCCGAAAACTTTTAACTTTCTGTATATTAATTCGATGTAGTCGCAAAGTTCGCTGAAATTTTTGTTTTAATTTCATGTTTTTCTTGCAGATTAAACAAATTTTATGATAATTTCTGACAGCTGTTTTCAAGCTGATTTCAGTTTTGTTTGTTTTGCTTGCGGGAAAATCTAGCGCAAACAAGCTTAGAATAAATAGATAAAAACAAACTTGACTTAACTTAAGCTCTACCTGCAGACCAATCCCGACAGGATGCGATAGACAAAAACAAAATGGATTTAAATAACAAAAAAGAATCAATACATAAAAATAAAATAAGAATAATAATAGTATTCTATAATGTTACTTAATAACAATATTCATATTTTATTAAATATATTATTATTCATTATTATGGAGCATGTTAAAGCATTTCAAAAAATTCTTTAGCAGCTTTTGCCAGTTAAAAGCCAAATCTGATTTCGAATTATTCGCTTAATAAATAAGTATAATTAAAATATATATTTATATAGTGAATTATATACATATATATATATATATATATATATATATATATACTATTGCCTATCATGCGGCTTGGGTTCAAGTGTTATCAGCTCGCAGCAAATTGCACAAAGTGTTCAACAAAAAGATGAGCAGTTTAATCAACACGCAAGTGTTAAATAACAATTGTTAAATAACACGCAATAATATATATCTTATTTATTAAGCAAAGTCTCCGCATATTATCACTAAGCAAACAATACATAATAATAAATAATGTTATTGCATACAAACCTTATTGTTTACTGTGCTTACTGATTTTATTTAAGTTAAGTGCGATCTTCATGGAATTTGTACAGTTGATCAATAACAACATGTTTGGGCATTTTTAAAGAAACTTAAAGAATTCATATTAAATAAATTGAAAATCTATTCCAAACAATAGTGTCTTTTATTGCTATCTTAAATCGACAAGTATCAACGATTGATCTATGTTCAATAAGCGAGAACTTCTGTTTCTAGCCCTTATAGTATCTGATATTGGCTGATTCCTACATATAGACAGACAGATATGGCTATATTGGCTCTGCTTTCGATGATGATGCTGATCAAGAATATATATACAATCTGAACCCAGAGATGGCTTCTTCTGCCTGTTACACACCTTAGCAGAGTCAAATTATACCCTTTTTACCCACTTTTAATGCGTTCAGTTTCTAATAAGTCAATAATGACTCAAAAAAAGTTTCTTTATTTAGCCAAAGTAATATTTTAGTAAAGTTAAAATAGAAAAGAAAAGTACTTAATATATTCAGAGATGCTTTCTTTTCTGTGCTGTTTTTTAATCACTTTTAATGACTTTTGAGACTAGTTGGCTTCCCTTAGATCTCATTTACCCGGTTTAATGTGGCACAATTGAATTGGGACAGCTGTAATTGGAACTGGGAGACTTGCGTTATTTAAAGCGCACGGGCAGATATCTAAAAATAACACATATATACAAATAAATCTATATCAATCGACAAAACAGAAATAGAAAATTAATTAAAGTTAAAAGCGAGTCCTTTAGAGTCCTTTCGTTTGGCAGTTTCGCGCCAGGCCAGGCAGCAATACCATTTACTTATTTCATTTTATATCCCTTTTTTTCCGGGGAAAAGTCACCCCTGCGAGTGTGTGTGTATCTGTATCTGTAGCTACAAATGTGTGTGTGTGTGTGTGTGTGTATCTATAGCTCGCTTGTGCGCGCCTTTCGGGTAGATACAAACACACACACACAAACAGCCACACACACAGCCACACACACACACACCTAGCTGCACCATCCTTCTATCCTTGCTTCCATACATTCATCCATCGAGTGGTTGGCCGTTAAAATGTTGTACAACATGCGTTAAACGGCGCAGCTGCGCCTTGCAACCTATAGGGGGAAGGGGCAGGGGGATGGACAAGAGGTGGGGGGTAAAGGGCAGCCAGGGGAACAAACGTTACGATTGATGAGGCATACTTTAGACTGGCTTCGCTCTCGTTTCGGTTTCGACATTGACTTCAGCCGTTTGGGTGGCAAATGAAGCCAAAGAAGTTCAAATCGAACGAGAAAGAGATTTTAAAGCGCAGTGTGCACGACTGGGAGATGCCCTGTAAACAGCCAAGCCCATTGCTAAGATCTATGAACTGTAGCTGGTCAAACTCGCGACGCACAGAAACCTGACGCAAGGTCAACATGATACATGATACAAATTCTTGTAATCAGGCTAGAATTAGGATTGTGGAAGAGCCATAGAAAGGGACTCAATAGCACTAGAAGCACTTCCCATGCTAACAACACTTATTAAACTCTCCTGTTTGAGTGTTAATATGCCCAACTCAACTTTATTCTAAATAATTACAGGGTATACGCACACTCATCACGCAGTTGACGCTCCGCTGAGTTCTGTCCATCTTCAGGGAGGGTGAAGAGGTGAGTAGTAAGAAGAAGGGGGTGTGGCAAGGCGTAGGTAGGATGAAACCATCACAACGGGGATGTCACTTGAAACCAGTCGGAATTAAGATATCCTGAAGCAAATCCTGCAGCAAAATGGATAATACTACACAAGTACAGTGATGACCATGAAAAGCGATCAAAGCCAAATTCATAAATATCTTAAATTGTTGAGCTGTTTTGAAGAATTTACGACGACATTTTTAAGTATTCTCTCAATTAATGTGGAACGATGAAATTAGAGGTAAGCGCGACTAGCAGATACCCATTTGGTATGTATTACGTTTGATATGTAAAGATAGCCATACGCATTGTACTCCCTGAGAACTGATAATACACAAAGCCTGTCCTGTGTCTGACTACAGGGTATCTATTAGCCGCTAACTCTTGCCCAAATCTTCTAGAAATCATCTTTGACGACTTCCCTAGCATAAAAAATAATTTATATATTTTATATATATATATCTGACTATACTTTTGAGCGACCCAATTTTGATGTATAGGGTATCTTCTAGTCACCCAATTATTACCATTTATCAAGTGGTTCAAAGTTCGACAAAGTTCCGACTTCAGCTTCGATTAGTTGACAAACTGGCTTTAAATATTATAATTATAATTACAATAATTATTGTTATTATAAATGAGCAAGTGAAAGTGTAAATAGAAGTTATAGAAAAGAAGAAGGATAACAAACACAACTTGAATATTCTAGGTGCTTGTTGAGTTCTTTCATTTACTTCTGCTTACTCTGTATGTGGCTAAAACAATTAAAAATATAAACAACAACAAGAACAACAACAATAGGAACAACAACAAGAGGAACAACAACAAGTTGTAGTTTAATAATAAACAGTGCCATAAGCTGGCTAGTTAGTTTTAAAGGCGACATTTGACTGCTGCTTGCTGTTGATGTTGTTCTTGTTGTTGCTGTTAATGTTGTTGCCATGTTACGAGCTGCTGTTGTGGTTGTTGTTGTTGTTGTTGCTGGAGCGCGTCGTTTTTATGGCGCTGCCGACGTCACGACTAGCTCATAAATATTTAAAACCAAGTGGCGAAGAGGAAGAGGAGAGCAGAGTGGACCGGACCCCTTAGTGTTGTTGTTGTTGTTGTTCTTGTTGCTGCTGCTGTTGCTGGGCTTTGGGGTTTTATAGTTTTGTGCGCTGTTCCGTGTGTGCCTATGTGTGTGTGTGTGCGTCTGTGTGTGTGCGTGTGTGTATGTGCGTGTGTGTTTGTTAATTTAGCAAAAAGCATTGCGAAATGACTTGCAATTTTCGACTTCATTACAAGCGCGTTTTTTTTTATTATTATTTTTTTGCGAGGGGTGGCAACGCCGTAAATGGGCAAAAAGGGACAAGGTGATAAGGGGACGAGGGACGAGGGGAACACAGGGTGCTTGTGGCTAGCCGTCGTCTAAATTTGCAAATAATGCAAAATAGTACAGCGGACAGGGCCCAAAAGCAAAGGCAAAGGCGGACTGCGACCGCAGTAAAGTTTAAATTGCGCTCACTCACACACACACACTCATACACAGGATATGTGCACAGGCGGCAGAGCATGGTATTGCCAACACACACACACAAGCAGAGTAGAGCAGCAGCAGAGAGAGAGAGAGAGAGAGAGCTAGGCAGCGGGAGAGCGTAAAGTAAATGCTCTCTTTTGTCAAGTAAGCACACCTGCTCATAAAAGACAGGCATATTTACATACCCACACACTCACTCACTCACTCACACACGCACACACAGACGGACATACACACAGCCAGCCTGTCTAAGGACTGTCTGCAAGTAACGCACATTGTTCTTCTTCGTCCTCAAACCGGATTTAGACTGTGTTCTCACTCTATGTGTGTGTGTGTGTGTGTGCGCGCATAGGGAAATCTGTGTGTGCGCTGGCAAAATTGACAACAATTATTATTGTGATGGACAACAGCAAAACGAGTTCTAAGCTGGAATTTGTGAGTAAAGTGAACAGGTAAATTAAAGAATTACAAAATGTATAAATAATTGTACACGTTTCCTAATGAATAGAATATAAATATATAATATATTTGTAAAATATACATATACGAAAGTAAAACATATAAACTGAATATAAATTCATAAACATTAAAAGTTAAATTGAACCTGGAGAAGAAGTTATGGTCTTAAATAAGGCAAGAAATTTTGTATTTCGATATTTATTTCTATTTCAACAAAATACTTGCACATTTTTCTCAACATTTTAAAGAGTGAAATAAAATGTATAAACAAATTTCTTACAGTTTCTGACTATGTATAAAGTCAATGTTTCTTTAATCAATATTTGTTCTTGTAATTTCTTTATACGAATTCAACAAATTCGACAATAAATTGAGTGCCGCAGGTCTTCCATTTTAACAAGGCCTGAAACGCAATTATCATAACTATAACTATAACTATATACATATATATTAATATGTATGTATGTATATATAAAGTGCTAATCAGCTCTAATTATATAAATACTTATCTATGCCAAGCTGAGGCAAACAGAGTTCTCTCTATCAAATGTCTCGTGCCACTTAATTTGACTGTTTTGTCGCATGGTTGTTGCGACTTGTTGTTGCTGCTGTTGTTGTTGTTTATGGATCGAAAAGTTGATTAACATTAATTAATCCAAGCGACGACGAGTTGCGTTTATTTGTACAAATGACTAAACGAGACGAGAAGAAAAGGTAGGAGAAGGGAACAGAAGAGAGTAGAAGAGACGAGGCAAATGACAGCTCCCAGCAACAGCCGGAAATGCACACACACACACACAGCTACATATATGTATGTGTGAGCATTAACAGCTAGAGCTACACACGCATGTAGAACCCAGCAGCGAAAAGAGCACACTTCGCATTCAGTTCGTAATCTACACTTTGTTGGCGGTGTAGCTTCGAATCCAACCACAAACCATATTTATTTTCCAAAAGCATAAGCATGAGCAGAAGATAACTTCTCCACATGCTGCATTACTTTGTAATGCAAAAAGTATGCGATGCCGAAAGCTTTTTATGCGCCTTACAGGCTCACACACTTTGTGAGAAACCAAATTACGATAAGCCAAGCCAAATTAAGATAGATAGTAAAATAGATAAGAAACTAATATGTATAATAAATATGTAATAAGACATTGACGAACAGCTTTCCGTGCTTGTCTCAGAAACTCCAGCATACAACTCTGCATACAAGACTATAACTAGGTAAAGAATAACATTTTGTGCATACAGAATGCATTCGGTAATGAGAGGTCATTCACTAGTTCGCCGCTGGGTATGTATGTAAGTGCATTAACAGCAAGACCTATACATGTGTGTGCGTGAACAAAGATGTGTATGCATGTATGTGTATACTAACCCGCGGGCAATGTTTGACCCACTAATTTACGCATGCTTCACAGCAGCAGCAGCAGCAACTGCCGCACTTAATAAAGGTAATTAATGTAATGCAACAGTAACAGTAACAGCAAATGTAGCTGAGAAAACAGAATGCTCAAACTGAGACTAGAAATAGCTTAGCTGCTGCTGTTGCCGCAGGGCTGCCCGGCAACCTGTTTGTTGTTTTGTTTGTTTGTTTGTACACAACAACAAAGCAATTTCATGGAAAATATTTTTACTAGAGAGAAAATTAAACGATGAACGAACAAATGAAGCGAACAACGAACAAAATGACCAGCAACGCTTCACTCCCTCCCGCCCGCTTGCCTTGTCATTCACTAGCCGCATAATGCACGTAGAAACCGGCAACAACAACAGCGACTTGCAAGAAGAAGCCGCATAAGAAGAAAAAAAACAAAAACAACAACAACAACAGCGACGCATTCTGTGAACAGAGCGTGGGAGTCTGTTAACAGCTGTACAAAAGCGTACACACACACACACACACACTCATGCATGCACGCATTTAATGCTTGCGCTCTCTGCTTGCGCGCTCTCTCTCTCGCTCTTTCTCTCTCTCACGAGCTCTCTTGGACTGTTGTTGGCACGTAACTCAACATCCCTGCGGATGCGTCACACATTGTCAGCGTCGGCGGCTGCTGTCGCTGCCTTTTTGTCACAGGTCGTTGCACTGTAGCTGCGCTGCTGGTGCTGTGTGTGAGTGTGTGCAGTGACACATGCAGGCCACGATGCGACGTCAACGTCGACGTCGACTGCACACGGACATCGGCCATCAAGAACATTGTGGTGGCTGCTGCTACTGCTGCTGTTGTCTCCCGTGTCTCTCACCTCCACCTCTATCGCCTGTCCTCTTCTTACATGTGTAGCTGACCGACCAGCTTCGGCTTTGCGTTAGCCTTCCTTCCCCATGCAGATATTTTTTTTTTTTTTGCTCTGTTACGCTCTCTCACTCGCTCTCTCTGGCGCGCGTGTGGTGCTCTCTGTACGTAAGCGTAACATGTTTATGCTATGCTAAAGCTGCTGTTCTATTGGATAATAGAGTAATTCTCATTAGCAAATACTTGTGTTATGTCTTCTATCAACAACATTTACAGTTATTGCCATAAAAGTCGCTGTGGCGCTTTCAACAGCAAGCAATACTAGGCAGCCAGAACCAACATGGAACTGTCTCTGTCAGTGTTATGTAGCATGGAATGTTACAAAAAACTCATGCTTGACACCCCTTTCCCTCCCCACTCCTACCCCTTACAACAATTCAATATGTGTGTGCTTTGAAATAAACGGTACATGTTTTGAGTGCTCGTCTTAAAAGCATTTATCAATATTAATCGAATTAATAATTGTTTTTGCTTTCAAGTATTCCCAAAATTAGTTTCAGCATATTCTAATTAGTTTGAATGGATTTTTCAATTGTTAGCTAGTTTAATGAGTGATTGACTATTAAAATATAATAAAATATATAAATAAACCAATAGTTTATTACATATGAAGCTCTCATCTTTTTAAAAAATATCTTTCTAATAAAAAACATATTCCAATTTATATATAATTTTACATTTACTTAAAAAAAAAATACTCAAAGATATATACAAATCCAAAACATTCAAATCAAAATCTTGTACAAATTCCTCAAAGCTTATCTATCATATACAAATCCATACTATGTGCGAGATAATTTTTAAAAGTCTTATCTCTATTATAAACAATAATGTCATTTAAATTAATTGAGCAAAAAAAAAAAAAACAATTTAAAGACCTAATATAATAAATTCGTACAGAGTGTTTATTAGTCGATCTCATCTCAAGATCTCATCTTATGCATAATCAAAATCTTGTGCAAATTCTAAAATTCTCCAAAAGCTTATCTAACTTATAGAAAAAAGCCACTCCCCTCCTCCCAAACCCATATGCGAGTTAATACATTTAAAGACCTTATCTGTTATGAACTTTTACGCACTCCGATTAAAGTCTCACTAAAATCACAAGTTGGGCAACAGGAGAATGGGTGGTTGAGTGGGGCATATCATAAATTTGTTATGCCTCAAGTGACACAAGGGCCTGGCAGCCTTCTCCTGGCTGGCTGCGTCTTACTCAAGAGTTGAGTTTTTTGTTGCACTCGATTTGCTTTTGCATTTAATAAAAAAAATACATAAAAATGCCCAATTAAAACAAACGATGAGTGCAATCAGTTCTCCTCTGGCTTTGCCTCCACAAACCTGGTATTATTTTTTTATATGGAGCGCGCCAAACCGAATTCAAGTGCTGCAAGCAACAAGCAATAACAACAACAAGACAACATGCAACAAGCAGCAACAACAAACAACAGTACACCAAAATATACTCTAGTGGCGCGGCAAGCATAAAAAATTTGTGTATCTGCAACTCCTCACAGCGTAAAAGAAAAACCTTCAAATAAACTTTTCGCATACCCTGGATATGTTTTTTTTTTGGTTTGGTGGGGCACATTGGCTTGGGTGTTGTCTGAGGTAAGCATTGATTAGCATATGTTGCACTCTTAACTAGAGTGATTGATAAGCCTTTTACACGATAGATTTAAAACAGTTAAACAAACTCAATAATACTTATTCAAAACCAATATGTGGATGGATAGAAACTTGTTTTAGTCACCCTTTTGGCTGCAATATAATCTTGAATATATAATTTTAGTTCACGTAATAAAGTTCTGCAAATGAATTTCGCTTCTTGATATTCCCATACTCTATTGAACTTATTCTCTTGGTCTTCATATAACTTCCCCTTCTTTTCTTCTCATTGATATTTTTTTTGGCTTTGGCTTTTAATGATTTTAAACTTTTAATCATCTCATTTTTAAAAATATATTTTGAATATTGGCTTTTGTAATCTAATAGTTTGGCTAACGAGCTTTTCTACTTGACCTCCCTTTAACTTTCCTCAACTCATTAAGGTTTGTTTCTGCATGTTGTTATCCAAAATCTTTGAAAAATGTATTTGTAATATTATTTTGTGTGTATTATAGTCGTCCCCTCCATTTAACTCGGCTTTCTTTAGATCTTTTGGATATCTCTGAACGCAACAAGTTTAGCATTTAATAATTTTTATTCTCTTTAATGTAAAAATGGATTAGTAACATTTGTTTATATAATTTAATTATTCTTCTAATGAACTTATTTTGTTGATCTTCCTACAACTTTCGGAAAGGTCTTCTAATATATATCTCTCTTTAATATTCCTTCCGGTTCATATACCCCAACTCATCGTCAAGTTTGACTTTCAATCATTTGAATTCTGCTTTCCAAGCTTCTCTTCAGCTTAACAATATATTTTGAATATTATCTCTCATCCTTGTTTTTTGCACTTCAAGTACTTCAATCACAGGGTATTTTTGAGTAGAAGCATTCACTGAACATCTTTAGACATTCTTACTTGCTTTGTTTTTTTGTTGTACGTGGCACAAGTGCGGTCGCATGCTTAAGCACTCACTAACACACACACACACACATACACACATGCCAAACACACACAGAGAGCAGTCAGAAACGTGTTGAGTGGCCCCACCAAACAAGTCGCTTTGTCTCCATCTACCTTTGTCTCCATCTCGCTCTCTCCCTCTATCTCCATCTCTATCTTGCTCGCATCTCTGTTGGGCTTTGGCAAATGTTTCGCTATCTTTTGCGCAAAAAAACAACAACAACATTTGTGACTTCGCTTGGGTCAGCGCACGTTCAATGCTGTGGGCCAATTCAGCCGGGTCAATTCACCACGCCCCCAAACCCCCACTGCCCCCTCCCCCTTGCATAAGCCACATCCTTGGTCACTTTGTTTTTCATGCAATTTGATTTACAAATGTCCAACAACAACAAAAGCAGCAGTTGACTATGCAAAGAAGCAGCAGCAGTAGCAGAACGCGAAAGAGAAGAAGAGAAGCAGGGGAGAGGGGCAGGCTATGAAAAGGATAACAGCACAAAGCAAAAAAACAAAAACAAAAAAAGAGAGAAATAATATTTAAAGCTGCATTGAATGATTGAATGATGATACTGCCCCAGTCTGTCGCCGCTGCGAACTAGTGAATAACGCCTTATTACGGAAGGAATTCTGTATGCATACAATGTAAGTCATTACCTGGTAATTCTCTCGTATGGAGAGTCAAGCAAAAACTTTCTTTATTTATTGCTTTCTTAACAATTTAAGTTATTTATTTGGATAGATATTCATCTGTTATGCAATTTGTGTGGTGACAAATAAAATACATTTTTAAATACATTCATATTTCAATTTGTTATATATCGTAGAATATTCGTAAAGCTGTCTTTTCGCTGCTGGGTCTACCTTTACCCACTCTCTCTCTCTCTTTTTCTGTATATATGTTCCTCTCTCTCTCTCTCTTTGAAAATTGAAATTTGAAGTTTTAGAGGCACTGGGGAAAATGATTAATGCAACTCTGACAAAGTTGCGTACAATGATTGATTAATTAACGTTGACAACCCAACAGAAAGGAGTAAAAAGCCGACACACACACAACACAACACACATACTCACACACATATATACATAGACTGGGTTTATTTGTTGTCCAGTTCGCAGTCGACTTTTATAAATTGACTTCATTTTCGTTGCGGGGCCCGTTTTTCCACATCTTTGAGTTGCTGTTGCTGTTGTTGTTGTTCTCCCTACAATCATTTTCCAATGAAATGTGTCATGATGTCTAAATGCGTGTGTGTGTGCGTGTTTTGTGTGTGTGTATTTTGTGTGTGTGGCCTTGATTGATTTCGACAGTGTCGAGAGTTGTAGGTAAAAAATTAATTTTGTTTTTATTTTGGGTTTTTATTTTTTGCGCTCATGACATGTGAATGTTTATAAAGGTGTGTGCGCCATTCATTTACTGTGACAATTGACAGCTATCGAATAGTTATCGGACATGTTTATCGAATGCACATTAAACTACAATGATGTATTGGTAGGTGGAGCATTAACTGTAGGAAAATAACTCAATCTACTAATTGGGCTTTGTGAAACATCTACGAAAATAAACAGAAGACTTTATAAATGGTTTCCAAAGGTGTTTTAAAGCGGAAATTAAGAAAAGTTGATACACTATTGAGTGTTAGAGAAAAATAAGTATGAATCAATTTGGAACTCGGATTTTACGAAGAGCTCACAACTAAAGCAAACAATTTTAATAAGTATGATCGACATGTCGAAGAAACGTTTACGAAAACGATTCAAGAAACGAGGACAAGAATTTATGCTGTGACTTTTTTGGAGAAAAAATGTGCAAGAGAGACTGAGGTAAGGAGGAGAAACATGAGAGAGCAAGAGGGAAAGTAAAGAGAGAGAAGTAAATAACTAAACCAAAAACTACATAATTTTAATCTAAAATCCAAGAAACGTTTGTGTAGAAAGTAGATGCAAAAGACACAAGCAAAAAGGGGGAGGGAGAGGAGATCGAAATGGAGGAGGACGTACTTTTTCTACCTACGCTCAAAATTAAGAATAATATTTCATATGTATGATATGATTATATAAAAAACCTCTTAACCAAACCAATAATTTTATAATTTCAATCCCTTATAGAAAAAAGCTATTTAAATCATTAAAAAAAATGCACTTGAAAAGGTAAAACACGAATTAAGAATTTCTCTATATATAATGCAAAATGGCAAACATTTCATTAGGCACAAAGTGGAATAAATGAATTGAATAAATGTTTTGAACCATTAACATAAATAGAACAGCTCCTAAAGGGTTCTCAAGGTATACAGAAAGGTATCGAATGCATAGTCAAATAAGCGCCAATTTGGAAATGGAATTTGCATATATATATTCACTGAGATTGATATTGCAATCGAGCAACGACCTGCGCCGACACCCGCCCCCGACGCTCCAAATTCCAAAGGCAGCGCCTCAGACAATAGGCGGCCATTCATCTTTACGTAATTTCAAAATACATCAACAACAACAAGAAAAACAAAAACAACAACAATAACAAAAGCTAGCAAGCAGTAAAAGAAATAATGTCTGCTTGAAACAAAGCAGAAAAGTGAAAGTCTAACTGGCAAGAGGAAAAAAACAAGCCAAATAAATAGAGTCCCTCCTTACCGAAAAAATTAAAAAAACTGAGCAAAGAATGCATATTTTAGAGCACACCGACGATGACATACCCTGGCATACCTGTAAACTTCACTACAAGTGTAAAGTACACTCTGCAAAATAAGTCAAACAACAGTTAAACATAGCAGACTCTATTTCTACTTTCTAAATTGTAGAAAAGATTCTTGTTAGTTAATATTAAGAATCAAGAATCATGTGAAATATAAATATATATTTTATATGTAACTGAATAGAAGCAATAGAAACATGCCTTTCTTATATACAAAATTGATTACTTTTAAATTAGAAAATTCTCTTTGTAGCTTAACGACCAGTTGTTGCTATGGAAGCTATATGTGATATAGATGTGTGATGTTCTGACCAGGAATATATATTCGGTTGCAGGCATTTGCTTCAGTGCATTACAAGCTACACAATCAATAATACCCTAACACCAAAAAAATTAAAGATAATTACTATGCATCTGCAAAAGCAAAGCAAAAAGCAAACAGCAAGCAGCAAAAAGCAAAAAGCGAACGAACAAAAAAAGTCGCGTCTTTGGCATGCCATAAAATTAATGAATGAATATAAAAATCTTGAGCGTATCTCAATTCCCTCTCTCTCAAACATCACCCCCGCCTATATATAGGTATAGGTATAGGTATAGGTATATGTAGGTATGTGAACTGTGGCAACAATTGTTGCCAGATGTGTCTAAACCAGTTTCTTGCTTTGGATTTTGTCGAGCCAATTCGAAATCGATAAAATTGTGCAGGAAATATGTTGCGGCAACAAAAGAAACAAATAATAATAATGATAAAAAACAAAGCAAAACACGACACAGAACATTTTTTATTTATTTTTTTTTTGTGTTTCACTGCAGCAAATTTAAATAATTTATATATTAAACCAATGAAGGCACTTTTTATTTGAATACAAGCCAAGGCCGTGAGAAGAACACAGGCTTGAATAAAGTTTAAATACGCTTTCTTTGGGGCATTCTTAATTCGATTAACAATATTGCAGACAGAGGAAACCTGTCTCTGAACCCATCAATTATATTTCTTGCTTAATTCAATAAAATATTACTTTAGCTAAATCAAGGAAATTTCAGTTATCACAAATATATTTCGCATTTGTTCTCATTCAACGTTATTTCGCAACAGGAAACTCGATTAATTAGTTTCCATTTAGATCTTTCGATCTGCTTAATGATCACTAATAATAACAAACAATTCACATTGCGACAGCCGCTAGCTGGTCTCGACCGCGCCGATACTCTGTTCTCGGAATGAGATGTATTTAAATCATTGTTGACTTATTAGAAACAGAACACATTAAAATTGGGTAAAGCATCTCTTAAACCTATTTAGCATATATGTTCTTGCTCAGCATCAATGCCTATTGTTCACTTTACAGCTAAGTACAGGGTATTCTCGAAACGAGCGCACTCGACTCAAGCATTCTTAGTTGAAATCAATCATTATTTATTTATATTTGTTATGGGAAATATCTTTCTGAGTTTATGGAATATTGACTTGAGTTAGTCAGTAACTGGAAAATATGTAATGATTTATTAATTAAGAAAACAAATGAATTGCAGCCCGAATGGTAATTTACGATCCAAACAAAAAAATCATTACCAGTTGCTAATGCCTGTCGAACGTGGGGTATACATACATATATACATATATATATACATATATATATTTTTTTTAGAGATATTGGACTAAAGTTCCCACGCTGTGGCAAAATAGTATCAGCTCAGCATTTTAAATTGTTGTTGTTTTGGTTTTGTCTGCTTTGGGCTTGATTAAAAATGCAATCCAGACCAGTTCCAGTTACGCACACACACACACACACACACCGAGATCTGTGTGTAGTTAGCTGTACGTTGTTGTTGTTGTATAATACCCTATGATTAGCTAGCGCATGGGACAACTACACTCAGCAAGAAAATTGAAAACTTAATAATAAACTAACAGAAAAGATAACATAGCAATTCTTATATGTAGTGACACAAACACACACACGCACACACACACACTTATACACATTTATTGCTAAATTATCACAAAATTCATCCAAAAACAAACCAAAAATATAAATTTTAGAAATTTTCTTTCTTAAATAAGGAGCTCAAAGTAAGGCGATTGGGGTGGATTTTTCTCTGAGTGTAACGTTTGCCTCATTGTGGCAGCCTTGGACGAAATCTCAAACTCAACTCTGGACTCCAATGTATCTAAGAACTACGCGTGCCAAGAGTTCTTTAGCCCTCTCCCTGCCTTTCATTCATTCGCAAATCATTTCTTAGATGTTTAAAGACATATATAGATATATATATAATAACATAAATATTAATAATAATAATAGTAATAAAAATAATACACATAAGCAGTAAGAGTTGCTTGTTTTATGTAGCATGTGGCATGTAGCACGTAGCATACATATCTATACCTCAAAAAATGTAGCTGTACATATACGCTATGTGTGTGTGTATGTTGTGTGTGTGTGTGTGTGTTTCGTGTGTGCGCCCAACTGATTTATATTACCCGAAAAAATGTACAGAGAGCAAATGCTGCTGTTGCTGCTGCTGCTTCTGTCTCTGCCTCTGCTGACGTCGGCGCAACGCACGTTTGATGTTGTAGATACTTTTGTTGTAGATACATTTGAGCTGTTGTTGCTGTTGTTGTTGTCGTTGTTGTATCTCGGGTCTCGACAACAACGACGACGACGCCACTCAGCACGTTCATTATGGCATTTTGTCAGATACAAAATTCAGATTCTCGAACGCTCGCCTCTGAGTGTGTCTGTGTGTGTGTACCTGTGTGTGTGTGTGTGTGTGTGTGAGTGCTTGTGTGTGTGTTTGTGTGTGCTGTTTGGTGCTGCTGCTGCTTCTGCTTCTGCTGCTGTGGTTTGTTGCGCGATAAGCATACGGATATGTCAGTTAATTATTTGTTTATATTTCTTTTTTCTCTCGGCGTTTTTTTGATTTTTTCATGCTTTTTTATTTGTATATTTTTGTGTATTATATTGTTGCAGTGTAAAAGTAAGTACAAGCTATATACACGAGTGTTGTCATTGATATGTGATACATATTTATATTTATATTTATATATGCTTTGTTTAAGATTTTATGC
This sequence comes from Drosophila picticornis, assembly GCA_035043845.1. Classification (NCBI taxonomy): domain Eukaryota; kingdom Metazoa; phylum Arthropoda; class Insecta; order Diptera; family Drosophilidae; genus Drosophila; species Drosophila picticornis. The sequence continues at coordinate 784,882 of JAWNMR010000493.1, read as the reverse complement.
TGATTAAAGCATTTCAGTCGCGCGCTTTTCTTCATTCTTGTTTAGCTCTTTGCGCTTAAAGAATTTTAAGAATTTGTCAGTGTTTAAAGTATATAAAAATCGGAGACTTTTTATTTTAACACAAAACAAAAATGGAAATCGTGCCATTTGAACTTATGTTTAAATGCCAAACAACAGTTTCAATCAAATCGGAATCAAAATTACCGAAACTGTAACCGTAATACATTTGTGCTTAAGCTAGTAATCAAGAGGATTTATTCCAAATTGGAAGAATCAAAATTCCATAGTGCGCTTAAAGCTTAGTGTTCCCAAGTTAGTCGCTTAAACTACATGTTTGTTACTGTTAACCACTAAAGCTATAAGTTACAGTTGACCTTTTGGCCTCTAATTAGAGGTCCACTTAAGGTTTAAGCATTGATTAGTATATTCAATACTTAATACATAAAGTGGTTTAACTCAACGAACTCAACTTTTAACTTGACTTTATCTTATCAAATTTTATTTAAAAAGTTTGCTTAAGAAATTTTTAACAACATGCCCAAAGTTACAAGCAACCCCCTTCACTATCTCCTCCCCACCGATCCCTTCGGCAATCGCTTGTTTTCAGCAAGTGCAGCTGTGCAACTGTTGCCGCCGCTGTGGCAGCAACGAGAAACAGGCGCCTAGAAAGAAAGCGCAAGCTGAAAGCTGCACAACAAAATACACATACACACACACAAAGAGGAGGAGGAGGGGTTGGGAGGGAGGGAGGGTGTGTGTGTGTATGTGTGTGCCTCGGAAAGAAAGCCAAAACCGGTGCAAATAGTTGGCTTATTGCTGTCTTTCGCTCTCTCTGTCAGTCTGTCAGCCTCTCTGTCTGTCTGTGCAATTGTGCATTGTGCCACATGCAACACAAGCCACACAAGCAAGCAAAAACATAAATTTGCCACTAATCGCGACAGCTGAGCGCCTGTTACGCAGCCACAGACAAACACCTGGAATGGGGCATACAATTTCAGGGATATGGGATATGGGATATCGGGGAATCAACGCAATGGGAATCGAAACGTATACAAGCAAAGAAAACAATATAAAATACTGACTAACAAGATTCCCTGTAGCTAATGCAGATCTTGCATATATTCGTATTGAGTCATCAATGTTTGCTCACAGCTAGAAACACCTGCTGCAAGCTAAGCATTTTACATCTTTAAGATGCAACGTTTGCAGATATCAAGTAATTTCTCTGACAAAAAAGCTGCATAAATATATTATTTATTTATGATGTGTAGGGTATTTAAAATTTAGATATACTTCTCAAAAAGTGATATTTATTTATTTTCTCATCTGTAGAACTTGGATTGCTTTATTTGTTTATATGACATATGCTGTAATTATAATACTATTTACATTTTAATTGAGAGACTATTCTTTAATCTCTCTGATAAATAAGCTGCAGCCCTATAAAGAGACTATATGCGATTGTCTTTCGTGTTTCTCCATGATATACAAAAATTTGTACTCCAAATTTGTGGTTAACTTAGCTCGTGCAGTCACTGAGATCAGCTTGATATTACAGCCGGATATGACTAAACTAACTCTGCTATCGATGCAGATCAAGAATATATATACTCTATGGGGTTGTACATACTTCAGCACAACTTTATACACTTTTTGCACAAATTCTTAATGGTTTCTGGAGCGTATAGAAAAGGCCCTTTGCCAATTTTCGACTGCAGCTTTTGCTAAGGGCTGTCTTCTGTTGCAAAAGGGGTTGTTTTATATAAGGTTCGACTTGCATATTGAGCAACCGCCGGGGTTCAATGCGCGCACTGTCCCAAAACTGTGGGAGAGACGGACAGACGGGCGGAAAGACAGACAACAGACAATAACAGCGAGGCTGTTAAGCTTTGCCAAACCTGTTTGCTTGGCCAGAAGCAGGCAGAGTTAAGCTGAGCAGAACAGAGTTGAGTTGAGCAGAGCAGAGCTGAGCAGCATTGACCTCAAGACTGAGTCAACGACAAAATATGCCACAGAGTCCGGCTAGCAGCAGCAGGGATCAGATTCAGATCAGGCAATCGAAATAATGCAGAACATGGTGCGAAATATTTAATTCCAAAAAAATGCCTGGGCCCCAAAAGCTGATGGCCAAAAAGAGCAAGAGGCTATTGCCAGTTTTGTTGATGTTGTTGTTCTTGTTGTTGCAACTGCAAGGGAAACCAGTTTCAAGTTAACTACGACTCTTTAACAAACTCCTTCTCCCTCTCTCTCTCTCTCTACATCTATCTCTCTCTAACTGTACCACCTACATTTGTTGGCCTAAACCTAAGTCCAACTCGATCTTAGCCAGCTTAATTGGGTCATTCACTTGCTCGACAAAACAAACACACACAAAAAAAACTTTTTGAGGCAGAGCAACTTCCGGTAAGAGACAACAACAAAGAAGAAGACACAACAAAAGGCAGCACAAGTGTTAGGTAGATATACAGCAAAAGACAGAGAGAAAGTGGGAAAGAGAGGGCACTAGCCAGCGCTCGATTGTTGTGGAAACAACTCGAAACTCGAGTTGAAATCTTTGATTTACAATTGCGAGTACCAAATACAATAACTGTTTCTTGTTATACTTGTACAAAATATAATATATAAATAATATAATAATATCTGTTCGCTATTTTTTGCAATTTTTGTTTATTTGGAAGATCTTTAATGTATACATTAAAGTTTTCAAGTACTTTATCCTTTCAAAACTTTTAACTGTCATAACTTTTTCAAATTTCAAGACGATTCGCGGACTATTTTGACTTCTAACTAAATCTGGCAATACTATTTTCCACTAACATTTCTATAAAATGTCACGGTTCTGAAATGCAAAATTCAATTCTTATTTTGCAACACTATTATTTGTTTCTCTCCCTTACCTCTCGCTCTACGCCTTTGATTGATCTGCTTCGAAACAGTAGATATAATGTTAGAGAGCACTTTCTCTCCTCTCTGCCACCTCCCTCCCTCTCACACTCTCTCTCTCTCGCGCGCACACACACACAGTTAAAAGGATCAAGCAAGGACAGCGCACACAGCAGCAGCAGTGTAGAGGGCAAAACGCAAAGGCAAATAACAAAAAATACTAAGCCAAAAGGCTGAGTAAAAACTCAACCGACAACTTTTCGACTTCGACTTCGACTTCGGCAAATGCTGCTGCCTGCGTCACCATCTGCGTCAGCACCGGCAGAGCAGTCGCAGCAGCATATCCATCATTCGTCGTTGTATGCAATACGAACTTAACTCCAAAAGAAAATCCAGGCAATTGTTTCTAGAGAGCAACAAGAACAAGACGAAGAAGAAGAAGCAGAACAACAACAACAACAAAGTGCAATCGCAAGCTGTGTTCGATTTGCGAGGGCTGCCATTAAGGTTTTTGGTTGGGGTTTTAATTGTCATAGAGCTTGTTTTGTAAGAATATGTTGAGTGAAATCTTCTAGTGGTTTATTGTTCTTTAGTATTCATGAACTCTTAGAGCTGCCCTCGCACTAATTGATAATCGCCTGTCGCTGTGCTTATTGTTAGAGTTAGAGTATTCCAACACTTAAACTGGTCTGCGGCTTGATCTATTTTTAGTTCAGCTTCAAGGCGCTCAAAAAAGCTCTTTTAAAAAACGGAGAAAACAAAGCGCTCCGCAAATCGAAGCGACAATTACTGCAAAGTATTTATGTATTGGCAAATGATTAGAAGCTTTGCCCACCCACACACACACATACGCACATATGCAATAAGTAACGAGAATAAAAGTAAGAAGAAGCTTTGTCACTTACCCCAGAATATGATTATTATTATTATTAGAAGTGTTGCGCTTTGCGATAATCCAATTTTATCACTTTTTTTCGTTTCATTAGTTTGTTATTTCAATTTGAAAGCGACGCGTACGTAAAAATAACAACAACTACAATGACAAAATTTTATTAGATTGCAAACAAAAAAACAACAACAAGCAGATGAAGAGGAAGAAGAGCAGCACGGAAATCAGTTCAAAATTGTATGTGTGTGTGTGTAAAAATCAAAACAAAACACGACAAAAACACACACACACACACAGCCACATATAGCGGCAACTGAGAGAGTTGCGAGCATAGGCAAGAGAGAGAAAGAGTGCGAGCACGTATGTGAGTGAGTGAGAGCGAGAGAGAGAGAGAGCGCAATGCGAAGAGCAAATCGTAAAGAGAACAACAAAAAATTAAGCTGTGATCGTTGTAGTTGCTTTTGTAGTTGTTGTTGTTGCTATTATTATTATTGCTGTTGTTTTGACTGCTGCAACATGTTGAATGTTGCACCCAAACACAACACACACATACATAGCGAGACTGGCCCTAACGGTAAAATTTAAAAAGAACTTGGGCTTTGCTTATATGTGTGTGTGTGTACTTTTGTACGTGTGTGCAGATCTATGAAAAATATTAATTAATTAAATCATCTTTGCAGTTTTCCACATGGCACATCTTTGTTGCACGCACAAAAAGGACGCGGCCAAAAATTTATTTATTTTTATTTTTTTTTTATTCTTTTTTTGCTTACACTAAATTGTTAAGCACATACACGCACTGTTGTTGTTGTTTTTGTTGCTGTTGTTTGTTTACTATTCAGTTCGGTTTGTTGGCGTACGAAAAACACCACAAAATATGGTATGAAAAACACCGCGTGCGTGCCCTTCTTGCAACAGAAAAAAAGCGGTACTAACTGATGATACGGTGTGACCGTAGGCGCTTTAGCGGAAAAATGTCGGTAGTTGTTTATAAAATATGAACAAACTGGTCAGTGTTGTAAAGTGACAACAGGGAGTGATCGAATTACCTGTTTAGCGTTCATTTGACATTATTGAGACAAATACATTTAAAATAGAAATAAATAAAAAATAACACATAAATAAAACTTGTAATTTATTTATATTTACACATGCTTGTTTATATTGGCGCTTATCAACGCGATCGAAACCGATCTGCAAAAATACCAAAATACCGTGACAGTATGGCAGCTCTAACAGCTGTTGAAAGTTTGCAAATTTTTTTATTTACTTTTTGTTTTTATTTACGGAATTCGATGTTTTTAATAAATTGGCAATTTTAAGTTCCACAATGAACAGAAAATGGCCTATGCTCGGTGCGAAAACCCAAGGAACGGAGCAGAAAAATGAGGAACAAAATGAGCCTAAAGTCAACGCGGAATTTGCCGGTTTTGATGCGAGTGCTGGAAATAATTGGATTTATCCGAGTAATTTGCCACTGCGTAGCTATCAACACAGCATTGTGCAATCGGCATTGTATAAAAATACATTGGTTGTGCTGCCCACGGGGCTGGGCAAGACATTTATTGCATCGGTTGTGATGTACAATTTGCATCGCTGGTTTCCCGGAAGCAAGCTGATTTTCATGGCGCCAACGCGTCCTTTGGTCGCCCAACAGATTGACGCCTGCCACAAAATAATGCCGCTGCCAGCGTCGGATGTTGTGGAGCTAACGGGTGGCTTGCCACGCGCCAAACGTGCCGAATTGTGGTGCAGCAAGCGGGTCTTCTTTGCCACGCCGCAAGTGGTGCAATCGGATATGTTGGAGCAGCAACAACAAGCAGATGGCTTCCAGTTCCCCTACGAGCACATCAAGTTGATCGTTGTGGATGAGGCGCACCGGGCCAAGGGGCGATATGCTTACACGCAGGTGATTGAGGGATTGATTGTTCGATTGATTGATTAACTTGCGTTGTGGAAAAAGTAGCATTTTTATGAAATTTGTTCTATTTTTCTATTAGTTTCAATTTCTTTTACTTATATATATACCAAAACAATCCTCGCCAGGTGACTGAATCGATAATGGCACGAAATCCGCATTTTCGAGTGTTGGCTTTGTCTGCCACGCCCGGTCGGACGATGGAGGATGTGGCTGCTGTGTGCAGGAATTTGTACATCTCGCACTTGGAGGTGCGCTGCGATGATTCGATCGATGTGCGTCCCTATGTCCATCAGCGCAGTCTGCGCACAATTGTTGTGCCTGTCACGGATCGGATCGGTGAGCCACGTGAGCGTCTCCTACAAATCATAGATCCCTATTTGCGTCAATTAATCGCAGCGGATGTGCTGAAGGGCGCCAGGGGCAAGATTTCAAGGAATAACCTGCTCTACGATCAGGCCAGGTTTCTGGAGCGTGCCGCCACCGAATCGCGACGTCACCCGGAGCACAGCGAGATTGTTGGCAACTTTGCCATGTGCATCAGCTTGTATTATGCACTGGAGCTGATGGAGCGGCATGGACTCCGTGTGTTTGTCAACAACTTCGAAGCGGATGACAAGGGACACGAAAAGTTTGTGCTGCGAGATGCGGCGCTCAGGGATCTGGTGGAGCAGGTGCGTCAAGAACTGGGTGCAAATCCACTGGATCATTCCACACACGCCATGACCAATGGCCAAGTGGCAGCAATGCCCGCCACACTCGACTTTGGTCATCCCAAATATGAGCAGGCGCGCCAAGTGCTGCTCCAGCATTTCGAGGTGAGCTGCTCAAGCCTGAATATAAATCAACTATAATTTGCATAATATATTCTAACTGTATCACAGTAGCTCTGAGAATTCTCAATATTCCCACAGCTCCTTCCAACCTGCTTTCAAACAACTATTGTTATGACTATTGCGATTATTACTACTTTTATAGTTGTGTATTTATTAAATTAATTCTTGATTCCTTTTGCAGTCGCAGTCGGAATCGCGTGCCATTGTTTTCTGTGAGTATCGTGAATCGGTGATGCTGATTCATCGTTTACTGCTCCAGCATCGTCCGCTGCTGCGTCCCCGCTGCTTCGTGGGTCAGAGCAGCAACGGGGTGGGAATTTGTGCGCTGACGCAAAAGGAGCAGTTGCAAGTTATGTCAGACTTTCGTGGGGGCATCTGCAATGTGCTGGTGGCCACCTCCATTGGCGAGGAGGGACTCGATGTGGGCGAGGTCGATTTAATTGTCTGCTTCGACATCAGCAGCTCGAATCCGACCCGTTTTGTACAACGGATTGGACGCACTGGCCGCAAGAAACAGGGTGCGGTCGTCATGTTGGCCACCGAGGGACGCGAGCAGCAGCTGCTCAAGGAGGTGCTGGCGAGCAGGGATCAGACGAATCGCAAACTGCACACATCGACCCTAATTAAGGCATCACTTTATCCTCACGCGCCACGCTTGGTGCCTCCCCAATTTCAACCGCGTTGCGAGCAGCGTTTTATGGAAGCTGCGCCTCCGGCCAAGTCCAAGATTCCCTCGCCCAAGGCCAAGGGACGCAAGCAGGTTGTGCGCTGCCAGGATTTGCGTAAATATTTTAAGCAGAGTCAGGATCGCTTTCAGCAAGATCAGCCTGCCTACAAACCCAGTGAAGCAACACAGCAAATGTTGCAAGAAAAGATGGCGCAACAACCTATGGCAATTGACAACTTTCTGCAGAGCACGCCAGTTGCGGCAGCAGCACCAGTAGCAGAAGCAGCAGCTTCTCGTATCCCGGTCCTGGAGGAGTCGCAACGTCTGCGAAAGCTGCAACGTTTGTTGCAGGCCACCAAGCCTTTGCTTAGCGAAGCGCAGCGCAGCCAGGACCTAGTCGCACAGCTGCAGGACAAACAGTTGCCACAGCCACTCAAGTATTATTTGCTCGAATGCAATGTGGGCTTTGTGCGGGAAACGCATGCGAAGATGCAACACCAACAGCAGCTGTCACTTGCCGAGGCGCGTTTGAATTCGCGTCAACAACGCACACGTCGCATCTACGAACTGATGCAGGATGTGGGTCAAGGTCAGCTGGAGCAGCTGCTCCAAACCGAAACCCACTCGGCGGAACTAAACTTCAAGGATCTGCAGACGACGGGGACAACGAGGAACCAGTCTGCCCTCTTTGAGGATATTTTTAAGGATCTGCCGGAGCGCGGCTTGTGTGTGGATAACCATGAGCTGCTGCAGCAGCAATTGGAGCAACTGGAACAACGTCAATTGGAGCTGACAATCCGCAACTGGCAGCAGTTGGATAATGAAGCCGTTGAGGATTCCTGGGATGAGTGTGAAATGGAAACCCTGCTTGAGGAATCAAGCAAGGAAAACGCTTCACTCTATCAGAGTCAATGGCAGGATAACAAAACCGTGGACACCTCGACACCGTTGCGGCAAGTGAAGCAGGAGCCAACACCTGGCCAAGATGACTGCTTCCTGGCATCCAATTTGAGTCGCCTCAACTGCCTCTTGTCTGAGCTGGATGAGGATCTGTCCGATTTTGAGGCGTTCATCGAGCCACCAGGGGCGAATCTCGATCTTGATCTCAATGATTTTCTAGAGCCACTGCCCGAGGAGAAGCTGCTCCAAAGGACGCCCCACAAAAATGTGCCACGTAATTTGTCGCCCGATCTCTTTGCCGATGAGAGCAGCTCACCATGGAAACCGAAGGCCACTAAAACGCCTGTCAGCAAGCAGGAGCCAGCTCAATCCCCGCAGCGTGCAGCGGGCAGCCAAGCTGCTGTCCTGGAGCGTTCGCCCAGCATATTTGAGAGCTATTTGCGTGGCATGCGTGGACGTGGCCAGCTGTCCAAGGAGGCGCAACGCATACATCGAATGACCAGCTTGGCTACTGTTAAGCAGCAGGAGCAGAGGCAGGCGCAGGAGAAGCAAGAGCAGGAGCAGGAGAAGCAAGAGCAGGCCCAGGAGGAGCATGAGCAGGACTCACCAATTGTACGCCGGCGGTCAGCCAAGCGCAAAATCTACGACATCTCCGATGGGGAAGAGGAGCAGGCGCCTGAGCCAGAGCAGGATGTGCTCTGCACACAGCTACCGGCTGATGATAGCTTTGATGAGGTGCCCGCCACGCAGCTGGTAAGTGCCAGGATTACGCTCCCATAATCAAGCAACTAAAACTCCTTTTCAGCCGCCTACACACAATCGTCGCAAGCGTCGAAAATGCAATCCTTTTGTGCTGCAGGAGGCGGCACAAAGTGGCTCAGATCACGACGAGGATGAGGAGGCGGAACACACAATTGGCGCCTATCTCAAGGACTCTGTGGTCGTCTCCAGCGATGATGAGGAGCAGCGGCAGCAGCAGCATAATGACACCGATGCACATGCCATGTATCTGCAGGCCAGCAGGTTGGGTTACGCTTAGCATTGTAACTGCTCTGATAGTAATCTCTGACGGTGATCTCTCTTTTAGGAGTCCTTTGCCTCGAGCGGGTGCCTTTAAGATGCCAGCGCCGCGTTTGTTTAACGATGCCTCCATTTACTCGCAGGATGTGGAAGCGGAGCCATCACAATATTATCCCTGCTCCTTTGTGGTCAACGATGATAGCGCCACTCATGAGATGAGCCACGATCTAAGCGAGTGTCCTTTGGAGCGTGCCGAGCGTATCCTAAAGGAGCAACGCAGACAGCGAAGACGTGGCCAAGACCAAATTCCCCCAACTGGTGGCGGAAGCAAAAGACGACGCATTCAAATTATCAGCGATTCCAGTGAGGATGATGATGTGATCTGTATTGATGCCTTAACTTAAGTGTGCTCAGCTTGAGAGCTGTTCCCATGACTGATTCTCTTTGCGAGTTCCTTTGAGAATGATGAAGTTATCTTTGCTAATGTCTAATCACATGTGTTCCCAACGGGTTTCGAAGTGCTCCCACTTCAGCTAGACATCTGTTCCCATTGCTGCTTGTCAGTTTGAATATAGACTCGGATTTATCTCTGTTTATTTGTTATATATATAATCAATAACAATTTAAGTTGAAGTACTTTATTTGTATCTTTTTGTTTCAATACTTTGGTTTTGCATATTTATTTATTTTTGTGTGATTTCCCTTGAGCTTTGGCACCTGTAAAAATAAGCAGACAATATCAAATTGGAAGTAGCTTTAGTAATTAAGTTAAAGTACCTTAAATACGAACTGTGAACTGTGAATTTACTATAATGATATCATAATTAGTTACTGATCATTATTATATATATTTTTATAACGTTTATCTAAGCATTGTGCATCGTGGAAGGGTGTTGGGAGTTGGGTTAGACATGGAACTACCTAATCATATATGTATATATAGTCTCATACAGAATATTGTAAGTTTGTAGTTGACAACAATTCGATTTGCCTTGTACAGGGTATTCGGATTTCGAAAGAGTGTACAAATGTTCTTGATAAGTATCACTACTTGAGTTGATAGTTCAGTTTTATGTAGTTTTAATTGGCACAAAAATGTTTAGATGCTGGTAACATTATCTCAGGTCCAGGTAATCTTTGGCGTGCTTGAGACTTCATTTTCCTATTTCTGTTGACTTCGAATCAACTAGCAGATACCCTGTATCTAGCTGATAATAGATTCCTCAATATGACAATACTTTTTGCTAACCAATCCTGTATTTCTTATCCGAAGTAAATTACATTTTTACAGTTGATTAATATTATGTCTGTCATTTTTTATATATCAATTGGAAGGCTGTATTTTAACAACTGTGTCTTTTATAGCTATCGTTAATCGATTTGTATCAATATTGCCGAAATGGATGCACCTATAGATGAAATGAAATCAATAACTGTTATTCTAATTTTAAAGTGAGTTGCTACTTCGATCTCTTTATAATCTGATATATATCAAAGATGCTTCCTCGTATAGATTTTCCGCTTACCTAATCCTCTGCTCCTCTCTCCTCTCGTCCCTGCTAAACCAAATAACTTCTGGTTGGCGTCTGATAATCGCTGGCAATGGGCTTGAAGGTGGTGTTATGGCGCTGCTTGTAGAGATCCCTCGGCTGCACGTACAGCTCCTTGAAGTCCTCACTGCTGACATGCCGGCACATGCCTTGACCTGCACCTGATCCCTGTACAGATGCATGACGCAGTTGCACCTCCGATTCGTAGATGTTGTCGACGAGCGCCTGACGCGACTTTGCCGTGGGGCGTCTTCTGCCCCTCTGACTCAGTGTTGGCATCGTCTTATCCAAGCGGGCACGTCGCGAGGCAATGCCCGTGCAGGTGAGTATGATGCCCAGCAGGACACTGAACTCCACCAGGGCGAGCACAAGACTGGCGGCCAAAAAGATACCATATTGCTCCCGATACCAGCCATTCAAATGCTCCAGACACGATTCCGTGTATCGTTCCCGCTCGTGGATAGACCGCTCCAGCGACTGACATTGCGACTCATTGGCCGGCTGTGGATCAAGAAAGGCGAGCGGTTGTGGTGCATTGGACAGGACACAACAGCTGAGGGGCACGGCCCAGTTGCGCTGACCATAGCCCTGCAGGCGCCACAGCGCTGTGTCATAGTCGACGGAGCTACGCATGCCACAGCAACCGAACCGGGTCTGGGCCAAGTCCATGGCATTGGTGAACTGCTCCTGGCCGGGCACACCATAGTTTCGTTGCAGCGCCTTCACCATCTGTGCCTCGTCCAGACTAATGCCCAGACAGTGGGGCCACAGTGTGATGGCCAGACAGATGACAGACTCCGCCAGCAGCAGCACCACAACGCTCAGAAAATAGATGGTGAGGAAGCAGTAGGTGTGCAAACAGCTCGCCCAGAAGCCCACAACGGCGGCAACGACAGCCACAAATCCAGCGATGCCCAAGCCCACAGCTATGTAATAAAGCAACGGTTGGGGCAGCGAGTTCAGCTGTTCACTGGGCGCGGCCAGGAGGCGGGACAGCAATATCCTTTTGCTATCCGTATACAAATAGCAGCCGGCCACAATAAGCAGTGTGCCACAAAGCTATGCAGAGAGAGGGAGGGAGAGAGACAGAAAAAGAGAGAGGAAGAGAGAGGGAGTGGAAGAGAATATAATTACAAATATTTGTAGTTGCATCAGTGCAAAGTAAGCAGTGCAAAAGTAAGCAGCTCAAGAATTGCCTACCCAGCAGCGAAAAGACTCCATTACGAACCCGATTTGTATTGTGTATTAAAACTACATTCAAAATTGGAATTATACTAAAAAAACGCAAAACAACAAGCAGGAATGGGTTAAAATATTCCATACATGGTCGGATTTTGTAAAAATTAGTATTTTTTTATTATGATTTGGGATCAACTCCAAAACTACATTCAAAGATTGAAGCATGATTATAAATTGAATCTCAAATTAAAATTAAACTACCAAAAAGTCTTCTGAGAGCTCGGCTTAAACTTTCCGACCTTTGAACTCTATATAAATACTGCATTTCAATTGGTAAACATGATTTTCAGTTCAAATTAATTTTCCAATCCCAAGCAACAATTTGTCAAATGGCCAACTTCAACTGCAAAAAGTTGCTGCTGTCCAATTGTGAACAGAGTATGAAAACAGTCGTTTACTTTCGGTGTTGTTCTCGAGGCGTGTGTGTGTGAAAAACATGAGGTCTGCACTCACACGCAACGGAAGTTGAATGCCGCCCATCCCGCCCATACCGTGCCACCCCCCACTGACTCCAGCTCGCCATTTCCTCCTCCGCCCGCACTTGTTTGTTACCTGTTAAATCTTTGTTTCTTTTTTTAGTGGTGCCAAGCTGCGCTTGCGCGTTGGCGAAAGACTTTTTGGACTACGCGCCTCCCGTCAAGCCTCCCTCCGCCCACCAACTCCCCATTCAAATGCTTTCAACCAGCCAAGCAGAACCGAGTTTTAATACAACCAAAAAAATACGAGTAGTCAAAATGGTCTAAAATGTTGCCACAAACGAAACTCAAATGCTCTACAAAATAAACAAAATGCGGCATATGAAGATGAAGCAGAACTGTTGTCAGACTTCAAGATAAGATAGCTGAAAATCCAGATCTTTATTTCAGCTCTTTGACTGTTAACTGAAGAAAAATTACGATGCCATATTGAAAATTTAGTGCCTTATTTTGTTGTTTGCTTTGGGCTCTTTAAACTTGAGCACATCAACAAAGTACAACAAAGTTGCTCGACTGTAGAAGGTTTAGATTTCACTTTAGATATACAAAACATATATACAAAACATGTATATATATAAATATACATGTGTACTTACCAAAAATAAAAAATTGCAAAAATTGAGCACAAATTTGTGGTTGAAACAGCGACCCATGTTGCGTGTTATTGTTGTTATTATTATTAGTATTATTTGCTGTGGGGGTGTTTATGAAAGCTATCAATTAATTCACTTAATTTAGAAAACAGCACAGTTGACCGATCAGCTTTGCTAAGTTCTTGACTTTTATTACATTGCAGCGGGTGAAAAGTTTATGGAAAACTGCAGCGATAGCGTTTTCAAATCTTCAATGTATTTTCCGAAAAGCGACGCGCGCTTTGCTCGCGACTGTAAAACAATAACTGAAAAGCCTGTAGAAGCAGCAGCAGCAACTTTGTTTGCCCCAAGCTGTGGCAGGTTCAACAGACAGAGAGAGAGAGAGAGAGAGAGAGAGAGAGAGAGAGAGAGAGAGAGAGAGAGAGAGAGTGAGAGCGCTCTGAGCTCACTTTTTTGTTTTACGATTATGCACTCTCTTTGATACTCTCGTTTTGCCTTTAACTCTAACACTCCCGCTCTCTCTCACTCCACTCTCCCTCTCTCTCTTTCTCTCTCCCTCTCTCTGTGACAGCATGTCTGCAGCTGCAGCCAAATGGAACCGCTTGTAAACAATAGATCAACAACAACAACAACTTTTGGAGCTGGACAGAACGCTGCTTGAAAAACTAGTTGGACAAGCTTATCTATCTGGGAGCGAGAGGGGGTATTAAAGTTGTGATAAGCATTTTATTTATTTATATAGTTATATATATATACAGCTGCGGTCAAAATAATAGTAGTGCATACAAAGGTTTTGGATAATGTTAAGAAACAATATTAAAAAATTGTTTAAAAATTATGAACATCAATTCTGACGATAAGGAAGCATGAAAAGATGTCATAGCTATAAAATTACTATGAAAAGACTACAGTTCGATTAGCTAAAAATAATGCTAAGTATTTTTTTCTTATTATATATTTTAGATTTTTTCATTTAAAAATTTCCATTTATTTTGGAAGCAGCCCTCGCAATAGCTTAGTTCTTTGACGACACTTTAATTGAATTTTCTTGTTGACCTGCGACTCAGAGTCTATCTCTCTCTCTCTCTCTCTCTCCCCCCCCCCCCCCTCTCTTCCCCTAAGTCTATCTCTTTTCCACTGCTCCTCTCTATGTTCTGTGCTGCCCCATTCTCATTTTACCGTTGTGATCCACATGGCGCTGGCATTTCCGCTGCTGCTGCGCAATACGCATGCTACTTACATACACACGTACACAAACACACTCACACACAAACATACACACACACAACAACACACACACACACACATGTGTGCATAGCTGATGCCCCCGTAGGCCCATTAAATCATTCATTACTTCATTCACTCTTCAGCGATTGGGGTCAAAGCTGCTGCAACCACTTGTATATGCCCCAAAGGGTGTGTGTGGGTGGGTGGGTTTCGGCAAAGATGCAAAGTAAAGCTAATCAGATGCACGCAGACACACACACACACATACACATACACATACACACATGGATATATCTTTAGAAGTAGTCCAAAAATTGGGCTTTATTGGGGTTAAGAGGTGCTCTCTTGCTGAGGGGGCGTTCAATGAACTTGAACATCTTTCAAAATGTTGCGGGAGATGAAAAACAGATTGAGCGCTTGTCATATATATATAAATATATATATATATATATATGACACCTTGTATCTGCCCATGGCTACTGTCCTGAAACATTTTGAAAAGTTTAGTTAATTCATCCAATGCAATATCCTATCAAGTTCGTAAAAATTTTTTAGTGGATCAAATGAGTGTCTGAGATTAGTTGTGGAGTGCATATTTGTCCGACATGAGCAGACGTGATTTCATCGGACTATATTATAATGAATAAGCCTTTATTATAAGCAACATATTCAAATCTTACCTTTTTCAAATAAAATCGATTGATTTTGTCATAGGATCATGGCCAATGGCAGTTTTCCATAACAAAAAGCTGTAAGATTCCAGATTCCTTAAGCTCCTCAACTAATCTGCCCATTTTTCTGAGTTGTTAAGATTTTAAAATATTGGGCTATAGTGTTCAGAGTCTGACGACTACACAACCTTGTCTACTTTTTGTCAACTTTTTTAACCATTTCGTCCTTATGTCCTGGGGGAATAAGTCGAATTTATTGATACTGTTTAAATTTCATCAATAAAGATTATATAAACTTGATCAGCACCAACAAGATAAAGACAACATAGCCATGGTGTTGCTGTGTGTGAAAATGATAAGTAAATTAAATACTAAAGAAAAACAAAGCAAAAATCGATTGTACTTAAAAAATGTGTATAATTGTAATTAAAAAAAAACCAATTGTGTAAAAACTACTTTTAAATTTCAATGGCTTTTTGTGTTGTTGTTTTTAATACATACATAACTACATAAAATCTTAAAAATTTTGCTCGTATCTCATTATGGTTTTTTTTTTTGGAAAATTAAAAATACTCCACCTCGCATATGGAAATTGGAATTGTTGTTGTTGTTGTGCACACTTTCTGCTTAAATCATACATTATTATATATATTTATGTTGTTGTTTGCTTTCTGCAGTAAGAAAAACTTGTAAAATCGGTTGTACTAAAAGAGCGAGAAGATCGGCTAAAAACCAACTCACCTCTCTATAATGTATATATATATATCTATTTCTTGTTTTTTGTTTGTTTGTTTTTATATATAAACTCATCACTTTTTGTGTGTGTTGTTGTTGTTTTAAGTTGTCGTACAAAAGATTTGTTGCATTCGCACAGCTTTGGATTGTTGCGCAGAGACAGAGTATAAAAAAGTAGGTTTCATTAAACAACCAACAAAACTTGTGGCAATGGCCACCAATTTGGAGGGTGGGGTGTGTGTTGGGGGCCAATCCGGCACTAGAAATCCATTGATACATTTGAATTCCCAGACACAATCGATCCACAATTTGGCGTAGCCATAATATCAGCAGCCGCGGACTTTTCCGACGTCTCCTGCAATTCTACAAAAAAAAAAAAACCCAATTTTATTGGCTGTTGGATAATTATTGATCCATTTACTCACCTGGTGGCAGATGCAGCTTCTCAATGACAAACTTCTTGCGTCGCAACTTAAACGCCAGATCCGTTGTCTCCGGCATGTGCACGGCGAGCGTATTCAGTGCGCTCATCTTGTGCAGATGCAGCAGACCGCTGTACTCCTTGAAGGCCGGATGCGTTTCACGCTCCGAACCGGCAAATGATTCCAACTCAATCGAATAGTCAACCAGTTGACGTATCTTGGGCACCAAACTGGTATCCTAATGAGCAAAGCAAACGAATACAATTTATATAAGCTAGACAGAGGAGTCCACACATCTATATATATATTTATATATTCTTGATTGGATCAGCCAGGAAGAAGCACCCCGAATCAAAATATTAAAACTTAAGCTCTAGTTAGTCAAGCCAAAGACTATAGTCTAATAAAGTCTAAGTTAGGAAGAGACTCTAGTTGGTCTATTGTGATTATCAAATCAACTGATTAGACTAACTCTTGTCTAAAAATAGAAAAAGATTATAAGCTATTTCTTGTCAACCTCAATTTATGACAGAAGACCTTAGACTACGTAGACCATATTTCTATCTGTCTCCAACTTGTCTAGAGATATAATTTATATAATGGTTACTCACATATTTGGCTATCAGATGCATTGGCATTGTGATGAAACAGACGGCGGTGCAGCTGCGCACGCTGGCCCGCAATATGGTCAAGAACTTGAGCAAGTCACCGGCGAAATGATCATCATACCACAATGGCGAACCAAGCGAGGTGAGGCAGACGCGGCACAGATTTTTCTGCTGCGTATTGGTGCCGGGCACAAAACTCTCGTCACGCAGCAATTGCTGCACATCGTTGAGCAGGCGCCCATAGCGTGGATTATAAAAGAAAGGGGGCTCCATTGCTGATGGTGCTGGTGGTGGTGGTGCGACTGCTGCTGGTGGTGCTAGTGGAGGTGGCTGTGTGGCCGGCATAGCTATTGTTACTGCTGCTGCTGCTGGTGGTGCAAGAGGAGGTGGCTGCATGGCCGGCATAGCTGTTGTTATTGTTGCTGTTGCTGGAGTTGTGCTGGCAGTATTATTGTCGTTATTGTTATTGTTGTTGTTGCTGGTGCTGATGACAGCAGTGCTCTCAGCATCAGCTTCAATCTCAACATCAACTGCAACTGTTGATGCATTCTCACCAGCAGCAGCAATAGCAGCAGGAGGAGGAGTAGCATCAACAGCAGCAGGAGACGCACCAGCAACAATTGTTGCCGTCTGATCCAGCGAATTGGAAGAGTTACTAAGATTGTCCTCCTGCACAACAATGTCGTGCTCCTTGTAGCTATCATCCCAGACTGTTGTCTGTGCATAGTACAACATCATCGGATCCATGTGCTCCATCAGATTGAAGTGATGGCCAATTTTGTGGCCCGCCTGCTCCGAATTGACCAGCGGCAAATCGCTGTACCGGAATGCAATACGCAAACCATTTTTATCCGCTGGCTGTTCGCTGGCCAGCTGCTCCTGGCGCTGCTCCAGCACGACTTCCTCATCGGTCAGTGGTTTGGGCAGACGACGCAACATTTCCGCTGGCAAATCGTCCAGACTGCCCAGGAATATCTCCTGCTTGGAGAGCACACCTTCGGCTAGAAAATATTTTGCCAACACCTTGGCGTGCGTCATAAAGCGATCCTCTTCTGCAAGTAGGGGCAGAAAATGTCAGAAATATTCTTTTTGCAGATTTTTAAGTGCACTCACTCACACACACGCACACACACACAGATAGACTTACCAATGAGGCATATTGAGCCGATTGGCAGACCACCGCCTAAAATCACATCAAGCGATGGATTGCCGCTGGAGGTGATCACCTGGGCGGTGTGGGGGCTGGTGCGGGTGCCACGGATTGGCTTTTGCACGGTCCGTTTCCGAAAACTGGTCATGTCTCAACAAATTTTCGCACGCTTGCGTTACGTTTATCAGTTCTCTCTCTTTCTTTTTTTTTTGTTTGCCGGGCACAAGAAGACTGACTGTCATCGGCTCGCAAATTTCCTAAATATGGCCAGCGATTACAATGCGCTGGTATTTTTTGAATTACTATCGTGTTAAGCAGTCACATTTGTCGCCCAAATCGACCGACCGCCACAATTTATCATTGGTTTACTAGTTGCATGCGCTGCTTTGTTTTGTCTTTCTGTTACTCTCAGAGTGCGCTGTTAAGCGATCCACAGCTACTCTCAAACTGTTGAATCCTCTTTTGCATTTTAAGCAATATCTTTCAAATAAAAATTTCCAATGCAGTTCTTACAATGCTGATTGAATCAATGCGAAAGCGATGCGTGGCTGGAAGACTTACAGTAATAGTGTTATGTGTGTCCCCATACCGCCAGAACGAATTACCGAAATACTTGTTGAATGCTCTGAGCTGCCTTTTTCACTGCTGCTCTCAAACAGCATTGTTGAGCCAGAACTTGTTGCTGTTAGTTCATTGCTGTGGGATGTTTTGCTTACAAGTGCTCTCAAACTGCGTGGCTATCAATGCACAGCTGCTCTCAAACAGCGTTGCTAAGCTTTAAACAGTTACCCCAAAACTGTCGAGTCCTCTTTCCAAATTTAAGCAACTCGCTTAAAATAAATAAATACTGATTGAATAAATGAAAAAGCGGTGTGTGGCTGCAATTATATCTGCGTCGGTCTCCCTTTGAACAAAGCAAGCCATTTAGCAAATCAAACATCCTTCGTTCTTAAGCAACGCCCACTCGTTTCTCTCTGCTTTTAGTAAAAGGATAATTGCGCAAAAGGCTGCAACTGCTGTCCTTTTAATTATAAGCTAGCCCAGGAATGCCATGGTTGTAAGTGGACTAACTAGGCAACAAGGATAATGCTGAAGAGAAGTTTAAAGGACCTTCTCCAGACAAACTATTTAAAGGGTTTAGCTGCATTTTAACAGAAATTCAGCTTCAAAATATAACTGTACAAATCACAGTGCATGGTTTCCCAGAAGCCAGAACACACAAGACACACACGCAACAAGAAGTCAGCCAAGGAATCAATAGAAAAAAGGCAAAAAAAAGGGAAAAGGATATGGGACGAATGATGGCATTGGCGTCGGCGTCGTGGGAAAGGTAAACAGTGCAAAAGGACAATAAATAATGGCCAGCACAATGCAGGACAATAATTATTGATTGCAAGGCAGACGCAGGACGAAATCAAGAAAGGAGAATTTCGCCAAAAATGCAGTCAGCAAAAGGATTGCGTGCAACGAGTCCTGCCTCAATGCAGGACATGTTGTGTAATTTATGGTCAGCCATAAAACTGACCAGCATATCAATGAGTAACAGCAGCTGTCTGGCTGTGCATCCTACAGGACTCGCCACCCGCCGGTAAAAAGGATAAGCGCTAAACGTTGGTCAGTATCCTTTGTCGAATCCTTTGACGCACTGCGCCCAGCGCCCTGCTTCCAATTATGAACTTATGCGGCACAGCGAATGCCATTCGAAATGGCCAAAATAAGGACGATAATGACGCAGTACGCGCAAGCGCAACAAATTTCCATGCCAGGACGAAAAGGTTGAAAAGGCGAAAGTGTGCGGCGTACAAGAAATAACAAGTAAAGCCACATATGGCATAAGAAAAATAAGCATGGACTAAATAGAATAAGGACGCGTGTCCTTATCAAACAAGTCAAACAGCGAGTGTCGCTCTTAAACTGTAGCCAGCCAATTAGCAGCAGTTGCCCCCAAACCATTTGTGCTTTTGTTACTCAAAACCAATCTGAGAGACTATAAGACTAGATAGAGTCTTCAAATTTCGAAGGAAAGTGCTCTAAGACTTTAGGCAGATCAAGTTTTTTTCATGTTATCGATGACTTTTCCCGTTCCGTCAGTAACGATAAAAATCGATTACCGATAGCAATAACAGCCACAATCTTAAACATATATCTCTCTAACAGGGTTTGTGTATGCCTTAAAACAATATTGCTCATCTGTAAAGATTTCATCAAGTTCGTATATATATATAGTGAGCAGTGAGTGCAATTTGTCGCTCTTAACTTCCGTATTTCCATTTGTCAGAGATTATTCCACTCTAAAATGAAAAATTACTGTTTTAATTTTTTTTCTACAAGAAATTTTAAAGAATTTGTTGGGAGTATTTTTGGGGCAATTTTTGAAGCTCGCGATAATTACTTTAATTTTCAAAGGCGCTCCGCTGTCCAGGTAACCCAAAGAGCTGTCCACACACACACTCACCCACACACACACACACACACACACACACACACATAGGGAGACAAACAGAGAGTAAACGTTGCCCCCAGCTTAAAGCTAATAAACTCTGTTGAGGTACATGAAAGCGAATACCACGCAGCGAGCAAGGACTCATCCCAGCTCAGAGCAACTGCAAAGTAAGAAGAAAACAACAAAAAAATAAATAAAAAATAAAAATAGTACACAACACAGGCTAAGAAAACTGACGAAATAACGAAAAAGAAATGAAAAATGAAAGCCCACTTTTCTTTTCATTAGAAGAGAAAAAAACAAAAAACGAGCAGCAGCGCGAACACGCATTTTCCTAGCCAGAAAGGACATTCATTGAACAAAAAAAATTTACAACAAAAAAAAACAAGAATCTCTGGCTAAAACAAGCCGAATTCCTGTCTCGCCCCTCCCTTACACCTGACCCCCCCAATTCAGATGAAAGTTAACAAGGCATCAAATAACAGGCGAGTGCCTTAAAAGCAAAAAGGGTATCCTAGCGACGACCCAAGCATCAGGATATATGAGGCCACTGAATGTCCAACAACGGAGCCAGGAACAAAATATTCCCAAAATAAAAAACAAAAAATGAAAACGTAGCTTAAATGAAAAACTTAAATGCGGGGGGAAGTCGCAGGAGTGGAACTGTAGGCGTAGCCAGCTTATGCTTGAAATATACCTGAGAGGACACACAGAACACACGTGTATGTGTGTGTGCGTCACATGTGGCATGTACCGCCTACAGCCGCACCAAAAAAAGAAGACTCTCGAATACTTCGTCTCAATCAGAACTCAACAGTACTACAAAAAACAAAACAGAAAAAAGAAGCTAAATGACAACTTCAAATTGAATGCCAAGCGACTAAAGAGTCACCTGTAAAAGTTTCGATAATACCCTAAAAATGAGAGCAGAATCGTATCGTATATCAGTTAAGGTTCCAGTACGTAAAGTTCGATTTTCCTAATATGGAATAAATACAGTGGTTACTGGAATTAGCTTTCAAAGAAAGTTGAAATTTGGTTCCGGTTATAGTTCTGAGTTACGATTCAAGATGCAGTTCAGTTTGACATACGTAAACTGCAACATTTTGAACATCCTTTTAACATCTGTCTTATATACATAAACATATATAAATGAACATAATAATTGATCCGATATTTAACGCATCATTAAGTTCATAAAAGTTGGCATCTTTTAAAAAACATAATTCTTCTGTTAAAAATACCCCATTTGTATTATCATACAAAAGGACATTCACACACACTCATATATGCAGCCATAAACACACACACACACACACACACGCACTCCAAACTGTCTAAATGAACGCCATCAAAGACACTTGAAAATCTTGAGCAGCAGTTCTTTTCCCCCCTCCCAATAAAACAGCCTTGCCGCCAGCCCCCCTCTCCCCTTCCCCACAAGAAAATGCAGACAGAGGAGTGCATTACACGCACATAGAGTCCTACTTGGGAGTAGTCTTAGAAATTCATTAAAAAAATGTCATCGGCTATAAAAATAAAACCGAACAAAAAAATATGTCGAGTCGAGTCGAGTTAATTTGTCGTTTGACTTCCTGTCAGCTGCCGGCGGCCAAAGCCATTTATCACACATGCAGCGCGAGTCCTGCAGCATCCAAGGAACCGAGGACCAGTCACCAAGGAGCAACCCAAATCCAGGGTAGTATTCAAATTAAAAGTTAAGGTAGCCCAGCCAAAGACTAAATCGCTATAGTCTATTGGGATGGACAAGAGTTAGTCCAATGTGATAGGGTTTCTCAAATCAACTTAATAGACTATATCTTGTCCGTATAGACTATGGTCCATATACTCACATAGTCTATAATCTTTGGTCATTCATTCAGTTACTCTTACTCATACTATGTATGTATATATCCCTTGTGACATTTGCATATTTCACACGCTACTCAAATTGTTGCAATGCCCGCACTTCATTAATAAGCCAAACATATCCAGTGGCACTTGAATGGGTCTCTCTCTCTCTCTCTCTCTCTCTCTCTCTCTGGGCAAGGTGTCCAAGTGTTTTGTGTTTTTGGGCATCCAGCTGCAGCTGATCCTTTGACACATCCTGTTTCCTCTCGGCTCTCCTAATCAGCACTCGTAAATATTTTGAGCAGATCGATTCATTTACAAGTTTTAAATTACCCACAAAGTCATTTATCAAAAGTGTTTGCCTCAATTTCATTGGTTGCACGCTCGTCACACACACAGAAGGGTTAACGCCATAGGACAACCCTCAAACGCAACCCTTAATGAAAGCTTGCCTTGCCAAGCATCTTTTTCAATGGCTGTTGAATTCATTATTTTGTTTACCTTGCACCACAGGCGACTAAAGCTTTGTGTGGCAAGCACTGCGGCACTTTCGGCTTTTCCACTTGGCTGCGTTGCATTAAGCTCCAGCTGTTTTTTCTTCCACTTTCTCAGCGGTTTTTAATTGCGCCAAATATTTTGGTTTCTTGTGTTTGGTTTTTTTAGTTTGTGATTTGCCAATTGCTCCCATTTTTTATTCTTGCCGCTGCTTTTGTTTTGTCTCGCTCTGTAAGCCGCTCGCTTAGGCACCTTGCCACAATGTTGCATGCACCCTTTCGTCTCTCATTTCTCGTTCCTCATACGCACTTTGTCGGCTTCGGGGATTTGCGTAGAACCGCTTTGTTTTGTAGGTGGTTCGGATTTTGAGGATTTGTCAGCGCTCTTTCACTTTGATGTGTGTCGCATCCTTGCCTGCAAAGGATTACAGCGGAGCCGGGGGAAAATAGCGGTGCACCTGGAACACCCTGTTTGTGTAGAGGTGTGGGTTGACATTCTATTTATATGTATTTATCAGTTTTGCTTACCTATGCTACAAGTATAGGGGGGGTTATATTTAATAGCTATTCAGGCCTTTAACTAATATTATCAGTATAAATTGCATTACGTTTTTTGTATATTATATAAAACTTGGCATGTGTTTTATTTGCCGCAGGCAGAACAAATGAAGGAGCTCGTTGGATCAGATTACTATATAATATAGGTGACATAGGTACAGTTGGTTGCAAAACTTTTTGCTTTATCAAATTATCCCAATCAAATTTATTAGTTCATAGTGAAATTTGGATATTCTCAGTTTGACTCTGGTCAGCAAGGGTATGCAATCTTTGGCTTGCCCAAGATGGCCATTCTTACTTCATATTTACCGCCTAGATGGTGGCATTGTTAAACACGCTCCGTAAACAGCTGTATTCTTTCTTGGCTAATTACCTAAAATAGAGCTGGTGGCCGGAATGCATTTGAAAATGAGCAAAAACCAATGCTGAGAGAAAGAGAAAGCTGCACTGATTAGCAAAGTAAACAGTGGGCATTAGGCGGCTAATAGAACACGCCTCACCAAGCAAATCCGATGCAACAGATCACAAGGATCTTGCTGGGAGGACTAAGCCGACGAAGCGATGCGTCGAGTTTGCAAACAGTTTGGCTAATTTGCAGCCCACGTCTACACCTACAGATCAAAGACGGAGAGAGATATTTGCATATTTGCAAATGTTGCGGCACGTTTTGAAATAATAGACAAGATGTTTCCAGGAACAGGGATTAGATAGGGATAACACTGACAGCGACACCGAAACCGACACCGACTAAGGGTTAAGCGGCTTGTCTAAGCCAAGTGTCGGAAGTTTTGCTAACAAATGAAATTGGACGGGATTTGTGAGAGGAACCGGAGCACAGACGAGCCGAGCCGAGCCGAGCTGAGCTGAGCCTTGTAAACAGAGCCGTCTATCAAGTTGATCCTGGCCAGGACTATATAGTCCTGTGCCCTGTTATTTTGCCATAAAAGTAAATTCACTTAAGTGGCCATTAGCCGGCTTTGCTTTTTGGGGGCTAGCTCAGCTTAACTGAACTCAATGGCGACCCCCACATATAAAAAGTGCTTAATTCGTGTTAAAATCCCGCAACAAGCAAAAATTATTTCGAATCTTCTTTTTTCTATCTTTGCTAAACATATGAAAATTGTTTTTGGGCTGTAGTTGAACTTAAGCTGGCGCATAAAATGCAACAAATGCCCGACATGGAAACGGAGCTGCTGTCAGGCATATTGGGACACATGTCGATGTCCTGCCTCTCTCTGTCCCGCTTTCTCTTTAGTCGTGTCCCTGCCAAAGTAACTCATAAATTTTTTATCCCAACAGGCAGCTAGTTATTGTTTTTTATGAGCTGCGACAATTGCACGCCCACCAACAGGACGAGAGAACGCTCGATAGATAGGGCAATATGTGACACTATTCTGAGTTAGCATCCTTTGCCACACAATTCCCAGAATCCCCGCGCGCACACACACACACACACACACCAACACACACATTCACCACACTGATTTCCTGTGCACAACACGTGCACAGTTTTTCTGCTCTGTTTTAATTACTTTGGAGTAGCTGACATTGTCAAGCGTAAATCTAATTAGATAATGTCTAAAATCGGTCTTTGGCTTTGGGGTTAGTCCGTCACATTTCAAACCGAGCGCAGAACTAACTGAAAAGCTGTATTCTAAATTTAGAATTAGCAGCTCTGCGAGACGCTCTGTTTTTTAATCAGACTGCCAGTTGTAGGAAATATTTCATTAGCTGATAGTATATCTTTAGAAATGGGCCTAGTTTATAAAGTCTTTAAGAGTGGCTCTACGTACTAATCAAATTTCATTAGAAATGGAGTTGCTTTATTTTTAACTTTTATTAAAGCTTCTGCATTTGCTTTAGACCCAAGTCGGCATTTGTGTAAGACTCGACCACCCGTTGTGCAACCATTTGCCGCATTACTTTTAACACCTACGATTTAGACATGTTATCAACAGGAATTTATGCCCGTGAGTCCCTGAATAACCCCCGATCACTGGTTACCCATTGTCTACCCTTTACTCCGGCGACTTTTATTGCGCACCTATTTGTAACCTTCGGTTTGAAGGAAACCCTTTAGGCTTTGACCCAAGATCCTTGTGGTAACTTAGGATGGCATTGTTTGGGTTACCCCTGGCTGCATTTTGAACCCTTCCCCTTACCCTTCTCCTTTTTTTTTCTCCTGCTCCCCTAGCGGCTACTGCCATTGTGCATTCTTCGCACCTAATGTAACCCTATAAATTTTGAGTTGCGTTTTTTCCTTTTCTTTTCTTTAAACATTTTTAAATGGTGCTTCATGTCCTTTGTGTCTGCAACTGAGTTTGTTTGCCACGATTTATCGTTGTTCGATTTTTTATGCTCAATCTGGAGCTGCTTACCCCTATTTGTGAGGCTGCTTAACCTTTTAACCAATGCCGAGGAATGCCCTTATTCCCTTTTCTTGTAGGTGTTTTGATTTATTGGCATTTTACTCATTGTTGTTTGCGATTTGATAAGTTGCCAACGCATCAAAAGGATATGGCTCCGACAGGCTCTCTGCCAACTGAAAACTCTCTGTTTGTACGCCTTTTATATAATGGGAAGCCATTCAAGATTTTCTTTGCAACCTGCGAGCAACTTTGTTCCAGGAATCCTGTTTGCCTTGAAGGAAATTCATGGTTTCATGGTTCTTGGATAAGTATCGGTCTGAATTTAAAATTGCAACTAAATATGGAAATTCGATCGTGACTCAATTTTCAATTTAAAATTATTGCCTCAAAAAGTGCGTAAATGGGACGGGTCAAAAAATACCTTTGTCAAAATTCAACCGACTTTCAAAAGCCGTGTTTTTTGTTCGTATATTATATAATTATTATTGCAATTATATCAGAGAATGTTATTCTAGCTCGAAGTTCAAGTAATAATCGTACACCGAAGGATGGCGGTGTGGAGAGTTCCAAATTTTGAAATGCCTTCTTAGTCATGGATTGGCCTTTAGGTTAATACTACATTCAAAGTTGGAAACACGATTCTGCCTCGATTTTAAAGTAAAAATCATATTTTATTTGCCTTTCGATTAATATCAAATTGAAATAGACCAATTCGCTCATATAAACTGATCTATATGAACAGCATTATATAAGCTGAGTTAGGAACATATATATGGATATATATAGAGAGAGGGATAGAGAGAGAGAGAGAGAGAGAGAGACAGAGAGAGAGAGAGTATTTAAGTTCGTATGGCATCACTCTCAATTTCTTTGTTTTTAGCTCATGTTTTTTTCAGACTCTTTTCGTGCATCTCTCTTTTTTTTGGATTGAGTAACCCCTCGGGGGAGATTCAAGCAATTACTTTCACTGTGCAATGCAAATACACACAAAGAGACAAATAAACACAGCTACTGTTACCTGATATCCTCTCTCTCCACGACTTTTCTTAGCATCCGTTCTGCATACGCCACACACACACACACACACACTCACTGAGACTGGCAGCTGTTGGTGTTTTGAAAGAGAACTCGTTTTCACTTCTTGAAAATTCGTTTGCAATTTCGATGCAATCATTGCATGGCTTGGCTAGCCTTGGTTATCCTTGCCATCCTTAGTTTTCCTTAATCAAACACGGTCCCTACTCAAAGACAGATTATGCATGTTGGCGCGCGCCCGTGCCTGCTGCCCTCGAGGGTAGCTACTGCATCAGATCTTTAAGATACACACACACACACTTACACACAATGATTATGCAAGAATTATGTCCCTCAGTTTGTCCTCGCCATATGTTCAATTGTCTGGTCAAGTGCTGACCACAACAATTGTGGCAGGCAGGGCAAAAAAAAAAAAACACACACATATCCGATCTCTACACTTTGAAAAAAAATCGAGCTGAATTTTAGAAATTCGCCTAGTTATTCACATAATACATTTCTAAAATTGAATTCTGTGGCCTTCTAATAACAAAAAGGGTTGCAATTCTTAATGTCGGCGTGTATTTCTCTAAAACGTAGAAAAAATATATCTAATTTTAAGGATATTGTTTTCTATGTGCTTACACAGAATTCTTGTTCCTTATATTTACCATTCACATTTTCACATACACAAACATTTAACATAGTTTATAAATTCATCAAACTTAATTTTTACTTTTTAGAAATGCATTTCTCAATAATAGAAAATATTTCTAAAAAGAAGAATATTTAAGTAAAATGTTTTCTTATAAACAAGAAAAACTGTCTAACTTTCGGGGTGATTGTCGTTTAAGGCGATTTTCGAAATTTCAGGGTTATTTTTTTCTGAATGTACAGATTGAAATGAGGCAGCCATTTTCTTTTGGGCATAAAAAAAGAAAGTTTTGCTTACACATATGCTAATCAGCCTGCGTTCTCATTGGAGCAAAAAACAAAAGGGGTGGCAAAGACGCCATCTTTGTCTGCCTGACTTGCGTTCCCCTTCCCCCCTTCTTTATCCATTCCCCTTTCAAGTCAGCCTCGTTGTGTGTATCTTTTGCTTGTATCTTGTGCGCTCTGCTTTTTTAACCGAGTGTGGCAGTGTTTTTTGTTTCTGCTTCTTGACATTTTCATTTTTTATGCGGCTGACGGAGTGGATATGGTTTTGTCGGGGCGGGCACGTATGTGAAAAGCTGTCGTTTTTTGCCCTGGGGGACACCCACTCCCCCTCGCGCACTTCCTCCCACTTACTCCCCTTCACTTGTTGGGGTTGCATGCTGTGTTGTTCTGTGTCTGTCTGCTTTTTTATGTTTTTTTTTCTGTCTTTTTGGTTGCTGTGTGTTGTTTTTTAATATCTAGATGACTTGACTGAGTTATTTTTGGGTTACAAGCAGACAGAATAGGATGTCTTACTCCTACTCCCACTTGAGGCTGGCTACACATGAAGTGAAATTTCCTAGATCTTGTTGTAGTCTTGTAGTCTTGACATTGAGATTCTGGAAAAGTGTCCAAGATCTATAAAATAAAATGTACGTATAAAGTATATACACAAATGATTATAAAGTTGCAGACAAACAACAAAATTATCGAGCATTCTTAATAGCAATAGTTTGTATCGAACTTAATGCTTATATAAAAATGAGTTCCGCTCTTTTGATTATAAATATTTTTACTCAATCAATCTTTTAAGCAATCGTTTCTGTCTAGTTAAGTACTTCAATTGCATTTATTTTTCGTGTTTTGCTTTATGTATCTACATTAGTCACAACTTTTCTTGCAGTGTAGCCCATCACGAATCACTTTCCAAGCACCCAAATTATGACAGCCATTTTCTATGCACACACACATACATAAACTCAGTATATATATACACACAGTCAGTGCCGCAGTTGCCTAATACTTTTTATAGGCCATACACTACGATAAGAAACTCTTTCTTTCATTCCCGATGGCATAATGTTAAAATGGGGTAAGGCAGCTCAACTTGAGCGCCAATGGGCCGAAGGCAGACAGCAGCAGCGGAAGTTTTGAAGTGGGAGTGAGGTGGCCGGTTGGGAGTTGGTGGGCGGAGACAGCTGTCGGGCGTATTTTTGGGTTAAAATTTATGCGCAACGCATGCAGATGAGGGTCGTCTATATATGTGTATATTTTGTATATTTTGAATTTATGCGGCATACTCGCTGAACTGGCACGTGTGTGTATTGCTGTTGTGCGTATGTGTGAGTGACTAGCTTTTAGCTTGAACTTAAAGTTTTCGCATTGTTTCGGAATAACAGGATATGAATTTAGGGGTAAGTAGATATATAATTGATTATAGAAGAAACTATCTTCTCATCTCAAGCACAGCTGTTGCAGCTAAACCCTTCACTTAAATTACAACGCGTCAACAGAACCCTTAAAGAAACAGCTAACCCTTAACCCACTCCATCAACACCCCCTCAACCCTGCCACACCCGCACGCGATTAGACAAATTTCTATACCTTAATTGCTTTGAAAACAATCAAAAATATGGCACACAAAACCAATAAAAAACATATACATACAAATATATCGTCATGTGTGCGGGTCTCTCACGGGTTAAGAGTTCAAGTGGACAAGGGTCAGTTTAACCCTTGAGCAGGGCAGGGTAGGGTAGGGTATTGTATCTGGGTGTGTGGGAGGCGCCAACTGTTCGTGCCTGTAATTTGAATTTAATAGGAATATTATTTGTTTGTTTGTTGTTTTGCTTGCTTATTTGTAGTGGCCAACGGAAGTGCACAATTTGACCGTTGCTCAGGGGTTAAAATGAACAGCGAACTGAGTATGCAGAGTATATCTTAACCCATTATTTCTCATATCATGTGATCTGTTGTCAGTCTATTGTCTGTGTGTGTATTTGTGTGTACATATGAATATGAGCAGGGTTTGACGGCTGTTTTCCAGAGGGTTTCACATTTCCTCAGCCATGGCAATTAAAGGGTTAAGTGCGGGTGTATTTAATGACCTTAGCGATGAGTGATGAGATCAAACTACAGCTAAGGGTTAACTTAATGTTCACCGGGCAGTAATTGAAAATGATGTCCGTTTGAGTTAATTCTAGCAGACAGAACGTTTTGACATCCAGTAATTCCATACCCAAAATTCAATGATAGTTTCTGTAAACTTGATAAAAAAAATAGTCTGTTGCTTGACTAAATTTATAGCTACAAATTGAAGCTAGAAATTATATTATTTATAATGAGAATAATGTTATATAGTTTATAAAAGTGTGCAACAGGCAAAACGTGACATATCGATACAAATCGATTTTCGATAGCAATAAAAGATACAGTTGTAAAGATATAACCTTCCTCTTGATTTTGATCAACTGTACAAATTTCAGAAAGATCGTAATCAAATCCTATTTTCATATTGAAGAAACTATAGGTGGGTTCTGAGTATATTCCACTCAAGCTCCCTCGACTAAAGCATTATTTATTTTTTCTTTTACTTAGAAAATATTTAATGATTTCGTTTACATTCACCTTCTTCTGGATCAGTTGAATAGAAACCATGCTTTTTCCTCTCCCTTAACAAGTTTTCTAAAATCGTCTAAATGTTTTCCCCAGCAATTTCCATGCCTACTCAAACACCTTGAAAACTTTAGCCATTTGCATGTCGTGCCACAATTTGGGGGGTGTGGGTGTACCTATTAAGGTTGCCCAAATCGAAGAGTCATAAGTCAATAGCGAACCCTTTCCGCCTGTCAAATGGCTGCCAAGTCGTAAAACAGATGGAAGGGCAGCCAGACGGATAGAGGGACGGACAGACAGCTCGTGTGGCAATCAAAGAACATGGCGTTTGTAAGCAATTTAAATAAAATGCCGCTACAAACACGCCACCTGGCGACGGGCAAAATGGTGAAATTTTGATTAATAAAACGACGCCGACTACAAAAACTGAGAGACTGAGACGATGACTGCAAAAGACCCGTTAAATGCCGTCGCGTGACAAACGCAAACTGTGTGTGTTAAACCCTCCCCCTCCCCCCTCTCCGCCTACACCCCCCACCATCTCTGCAGTACGCCCCTGTATATGAACGGAACCAATACATTTGTGAGCGTAACATGTCATAAATCAAGCGTTAACGTTAACTTGATGATTTCGCGTTATAAACAGCCAACTTTTTATATGCTTACAAAAAAAAACTAAAAAAGAACTAGTAGTAGAAGAAGAAGAAGCAGGAGAAAGAAGAGCTTTCTTGGGAAGAAGACGAAGCTTAGATTCCCTTAGATACCCCATCTAATTTCAGGTATGGATATATAAATAGCAATATTAAGTTTAGAAAAATTCACTTGGACATCTTCATTTTCATTTTCCTTATCAATTGTTTCTATGTGAGCCACACAATATACTAAACCGATCTCAATGAATTTTTGCCCAATTGTAGAATGCATAATTGTACGCATAATTGTATTCGTCCACATGTTTTGATAAACCAATAAGTTGTTTCTACTAGAACCCATCTTTCCTATGATAGCATGGCTCTTTCGACTCTGCTAGTGAAGCTGATTAAGCATATATATACTAAAGGGAAAGAAGAGGTCTTCTTCAACTACAAATAGTCACAAACTGCACGACAAAATCATAACACCCTCCATAAGGGGCTCAAAACAATAGGCCGACGTTTTTTGTGAATACTATTTGGGAATGGGGGGTGTGTGCGCCTAATAGAGTCCACAAGTAAGACACACTCAAAGACCAAAAAAAAAGCAGGAAAAAAGGAAAACAGATCGAGTCACATGTGTATTAACGCTTTTTTGTAACTGTTCGCATTAGAAAATGCCCAAATACCAAATACCCAAATAGCAAACAGAGAAAACGGAAAATGTTTGGGCACTTTTTGGCCATTAATCAAACTATCTCACGGGAGCATCATCGGCATCATCAACGAGTGTGTGTGTGTGCGAGTGTGTTTGGGGCCAATCTGTATCTGTATCTCTTAGCTGCAGATATTTACTTGACTTTTGATAAGCGCAAAAAAACAGCAGCACAAAAACAGAAACTGAAGTCATGGCCATTCGGTTTTTTAGCATATGCTCCCAGTAGTAAATTAAGTTGCCACCAAAAAAAAAAATAAATAAACAGCAACCGAAAGAAAAAGCATCAAATTGAGATACTTGCCTTGCCACACTCACATGTTTCTGTTTTTTTTCTTTGCTTTGACTAACGAGAGGCGGGGCCTTTGGGTTAGAACTTTTGGCTGCCAGTTGACAGTTTGATTAGAATTCGACTTGAGTGGGTGTGGAGAGGATGGGGGAAAGGGAGGGAGGGGGTCTGCAATCGTACAGTTGTGTTTGTGGCAACTAAAACCAAAGTTATGGGACGCAGTGGCAGCAAGCTCGGGGGAAAACTGATTAGAAAAATGGCTGAGAAATGATAACGAGAAATAGCTCGAAGACATTCAAATTTTAAAAGTTGAGGTTGAGTTGAGTGTATAAATATTTGCGGGGGTTTGATCTGAGATTAACAATTTGGAATGCTCTATTTGAAAGAGCTCGACTAACAGATACCCAGATGAAAAACAAACATCATTATTGATGTCAGTTTGTTTAATTTAAACTTATGTTTTGGTTAACAATGTCTGAGTTTCTTATCAGATCTTAAAGAAAATTGTGCAGTGTGTAAATAATATATCAATCGGTAGGCTACATCTTTACAATTGTGTGTTTTAATGCCATAGGAAATCGGAATCGATTGCTGTTATCTATTATATTGAATAAACTTGATCGGATTTTAGTAAAATATATTCCGATACACAAAATTTTGAATTTGAAGTTGAGGTGAGTAAAGTAAAATTTAATACTAGCATTACTCAATATAATACTAAATTTCTTAAAACTTCTTCATAGTCGTTAAGACTTAACTTAGTTTTAAATGAGCTTAAAGTTTATAAAAACACTTTTCGTTCAGCTCTCTTAAGTTTAAATTTAATGGATATGTGTTTTAATTAGGCTTAGGCTTAGATCCTGTATTACAAAGTAAAGATTTTAAAGAAAAATATACTACATTTTTCAAAAATTTGTTTTACAATTTTAGTTAATGTTTTTCCTTTTAAATCTTAGAATGTAAAATTGAAGTAAAGTAAGACCTAATTATAAATTTTTATTAATTTAAAAAGCACATTTGGCGGAATACTTTAATTATTAATAACATACACTTAATAGTTAAATAAATTAAAAAAATTACTCCACACACCACCCAACCCAAAAAAAAAAAACACTTTAACTCTACTATTTTCGTAAGGGTTGCTTTTTAAGCTAAACTTTGGGCTCTGCTCCCTTCGCGTATCTCTAAATCGTTGCGGACAACAAACTTTTGCTTCAACTGCACATCCTGCAGGACATGGACTTGAGGACCAAGTGCCTTGGAAAATTGAGCAATCGTTGGCACAGTGGGCCAGCACCAGATAAAACTGTTGCGATAAGAGAGCGCTAAAAAATAGCGGGGGAGTCAAAAAAGAAAGAAAAAAACCGAAGACATTACGGGATGCGTGTGCCCAAATAAAAAATCACATTAGAAACACACGTTGCGTTGTCAACAGCCGAGAAGAGTCCTTCGTCCTGCTGCTGGTCGTGTAATAAATGATCTATGTAATAGACTTATATATATATTTATATGTATGTGTGTGAATGCTTGTGTGTTTCTGGTTCTGTGGAAAGTTTGGTCCATAATGCTTTTATCTGCGACACGCTGACCAAAGAACTTGCCATCCCCTCCCCACACCTTCTCCTCCTACTTCGCCGCCCACCACTACTGTCGAGGTGTGGCCAGTTTTTTTAGGCAAATTTCGATTGCGTGCATTAGATTAGCAGGCCAACACACACACATTTTAAGGGTGTAAATAAAAATATTAGCACACACACACACATATGCACACACCCTCCGCCTTCCAATCCAAACCAATCCACATGTGGAAGAGCAAGAGGAAGAGGAAGACACTCGACCGCAGCCATTTGGGAGCACAATTTGGATTTGGATGCATTAGCATCCAGCTTATTGCTCTGAATTCGATTTGTGTTCGGGGTTTTTTTTTTGTTTTAGCATATAGTCTGCATTGGGGAGGAAGAGCTGCTTGCCATTTAAATTGAGTAATCACTTGGGGCCAAAACTTTTTGTCGACTCTCCTTCCCTACTCCCTCCCCCTCTCGCTTTCCTTCTCCCTCACTCTGATGCAAATGAATGATTGGGTTTAGGATTGGGAATTTGTTCTCTTTAATCAACTGTGCTTAAGATTAGAAGGCCACTGGAATTATTCCAAAGTGAACGAAGTATTTGCCTGGAAATAGATGGACATCAACATATCAGCTCTCTCCTTCAATTTCTCTCTGGCACTCTCTTGTTACGTAGCGCAAGCTTTGCTTGCGTTGGTGAAAATTCCCTTTCGGCTGATCATTTAGCTGGGAAATTTGGCGGCACAGTGAGCGAAGTTAAGGGAACTTTAGTTTGCAAGGAATTAAAATGCAAAAAATTCAAAAATATCAAAACTGCTATTGAGTGGAATTAAATATTCATTCATTCAAATAAAAGAACTGCCTGTCTCATATAAATTGTGCATCTGTGCATAAGGACAAATCATAAAGTTCAATGAAGACATCCTATAAGTGAGAGAAGATTTTGCTTGGAAATACACATAAATTAAAATATCGAATCCCTCGCGCACTCTTCCGTTACGCAGAGCTGCCTGCCTCGTATGATATTTAGCAGCTGAAAGCAAAATAAAAAACATCGATAACACAGATTGATACATAATCGATAAGTGAGCCCACACATACGCATACACATATATTTAACAGGAAAGCTGTTACATTTGTCCATGCAGCTTGCAGATGAATGCCATCAGAGCCATATCTCTCACTTCCAGTGTGACCCGATTGCGATGCAACGTCAGCAAATAGGAATCCTCGAAGCGCTGCGACAAATACAACTCTGACGCCGACTGCAGCGCTTCCAGTGCCGACTTCGTGATGCGAAATGAATCTTGTCTCCGCGTGTGCTTTAGAATAATCTCACGCACGACACGACCGAATGCCAAGCGTGGTATCAAAAACTCTGAACTTTTCTGCAGTCGATGCATCTCCCGACGCAATCTTTCAGCCCGAATTAAAGGCGTTGCTTGCTTGCGACGCACATGGGAAGCTGGCTCGCCCTCTGTTAAAGCTGATTCCTCACTTCCAGCTGATGCCACATTTCCACCTAGTTGCTCAATTGCATGTAGCTCTGCTGTCTTTGAGGAACACTGATCTAAATTGACTGCTCTAAAAGCCAAACTTAAATCCGATTCATTCGAACTTTCTGAACTCATTTGCAATCGCTTTTAATTTGCTTATAAATCAACTAAATAATAAAACGCACGCAATAAGCATTCAAGTAAACAACGCGTCTTTTCTCTACACTTTTTGGGCTGGCAATGATGGCGATGAACGCATAGTTACTTTCGGTGCAGTGAACTCTTTTTTTTTTAGCGAGCATCACACATATGTAATTAGTTTGTCTGTGTGTGTGTGGTTCGGGAATTTTGCATATGCACATGTGTGTGTGTGTGTGCGCAGCGACTTTAAAATCTATCTCTGTATGGCTATCTCTCTTTTTCGCGTGCGAAACGTGCGAACTGCAAAAGTGTTTTGTAAACATAAATTTCCTTTAGTCGATCAATTTGCTGGGCAATTTTCGTCGCACTTTCCAAGTGAGGAAGAAGGTAAAATGGCAGGAAATTTAAATATTGTATTATTATATTATTGAGACAAAAGGTAATTTTCAATTGGCAAGCAATTAGAAAATGATATGATTATATTAATATTTATTTTGTTTTATTATAACTTAAACATTTAATAATTACATTTTTATTTCGCTTATTTTTATTCAGTGAACAGTGAACAAATATGATTTCCTAGCGTAGGTAATTTTTAGAGCACGATATTTTCCAGTAAACCTAAAGGAAGAGAAAGGCACGTCTATTAGAATTAGTGAAAGAGCTCGTGTTAAGTTAACTTAGCGTGATTTTAGATTGGCAAGAAATTGTTATATTTATTTTTGTTTAGAAGAAAACATGACCATTTTCGAATATTTTTATTATTTAACTGATTTCATAAGAGAATCCTTATTCTATATTGCTACACTAGAGCGATAACTCACTTGAGCATTTAAAATTAGTGCCTAATCCCCAAGCGAAGATCACCTAGGTGGAAATCAAGTGCATTACTTGTCGAAATTGAATCCTTAAGTCGAACCCATTTTTATTTTAAAACCAGTCCGTCAATTACGAGACATGAGCTGGTAAATTTTTTTTTTTGGGAACGCACGAATGACTTTACCCAAAAAAGGATTAAAGCCAGACAAATTAACGGTCAATAATTACAGCTCGATGCGCTGAGTGTTTTTTTAAGCCACCCACACAGATGAACAGGACGCACAGAGGCATTCCCTCTGGGCTTAAGTAAACAGGACCTTCAGCAGCGTGGTTACTAGCAAAAAAACAAAAAAAATAATAATAAAATAGAAATAGAAATAAAAATAATGGAAGGGATGGGAAAAGGGCATCTTTCAGAGTGCGTCTTGGGACTGGTTTTGTTTGTTCTAATTAAACGGAGCAGGCGTGCAAAACGCAACGTCATTATCGATAGAGAGAAGAAGAGAGAGAGAGAGAGAGAGAGAGAGAGAGAAAGAGCGCGTTTGAGAGAGAGAGAGATGGAAATCTATTTCTGCTAGGTAGTAGCGATAATTTCTTGAAACTGCTGCTGATTTTTTTATTTTTTTGCTTGCATAATATAAAAGCGGCGACTTTATGCAAAAAAATTTATATTTTTGGTCTCATTGTTCGCTTGTCAGCAAGACTGAGAGGCAACAGCTAAGAGCCGTTGCAACGGCAACAATGCAACGGCAACAATGCAACAAGGCTTGCCACATTGCTTTGCATATATGCGAATTACAGTTCGAAGTCCTGCGGCGTGTGAATGTCCCTTCTTACCATCTCCCTCTGTCGCTCCCCGGGCATCACCTAGTTTTTTCCGCACCACTTTAAATGAGACTTTTTTCGATGGCTTGGCAAATGGTTTTTTAAATGTCTCCTGGGTCGATCTCAAGGTCAAGTTTTTTTTGTTGGTTTTCTTTTCTTTTTTTGCATAATATTTTGATGTTCTTGCGATCATTTTTGCATGTGTTGTCCAGGTTCCGGTCCTTGGGGTCAAGTTTTTAAGTGCCGCAGAATTGCGAGAAATGCAATTTAGTTTTCCTGGAAATGAAATCTTATCTGGCTTTTGATCTTTTTTATCAACTGAAAAACCGTTAAAGATATTTTTCATTTATTGGATTTACGAAATGTGTTAATCTAAAAACTGTCATCTCTTTTTGGGAGTCCTGTTAAATAAAATTTGACTTGTTTTTTGTTTTTTTCTTCAGTTTGCAAGAAATGGCGATGTTACTTAAATTATGTGGGAATATTTTGTTAAGTTAAATCAAAAATAAACTTTAAAATCATATTAAAAACAAGGCATGACCTAAACATTTCCTTTGTTAAACGAATTTTGTCGGTTAATTTAGTTACTTAAGTATCTCTGAGGAATACAGTTATTTTAATTAAGTATTTTTAGCATTTTGTACTTTTGGTTTTTTATTTTTCTATTTTATTTTTATTTTTTTTTGTTTTAATATATGCAGGAGAATTCTTCATATGCAATTTCATAATTTGGCAACTGATGACCAGCGCATGGTCTCCTGTATGTCCTGTGTCCTTTTTGAGTTGTTCTCTTTTTCTATATATATATATTATTCGTTTTGCATAACGCCATTTAAGGCAACCTCTCGTGTCCCTGTTGTTGCCATAAATAACAGACAGCCAGAGAGGGGAGGGTTGAGGATCGGGGTGTGCCCCCTTTATGCATTTGTATTTTGCATTTTGCATTTTTGTGCCACGGAAATGCGGAAAATGCGGGAAATGGGAAATGTGTTTAGTGTGGAAGTGGAAAAACATGCAAATGGCGCACAAAAATTGTGCACAAAACCAAATGCAAAAGCATTGTTTGGTCAAAGCGCCAGGCGCAGGCACACAAAAAGGATATATGCAAGGATATGCTGCTGCTGCTGCTACACGTTGCATGCAACGCAATCAGTCACAAGAACGCCGGCTTTTGTTTGCGGCCTGAATAAAGTCCAAGGGGAGAGCTAGAAAATCATCAGCAGCATCTAAAACAGAAATAGAAATAGCAACAGAAACAGGGACAGGGACAGGAGCAGGGGCTTGGGGTCATCGTGAGGTCAGCAACGGGATTTTTGTGCCATTGTTGACAAGGGATGCAACACACACACAACACACAAACACACAGCACATATGCAATTTTTGCCTGCTTTTTGGGCACTTTTCACATTGTTTTTTTTTCGCATTTTTATTTTGGCTGTTAAAAATTTGTGTGCTGCATTTCTTTTTTTTCTAATTTTACATTTTTTATCTGTGTTGCATGCAAAGAGGTTAAGGATGCTGCCAGCCTGGCTGCCTGCCACGCGACGTGCTGCAAGACGCCTTGCCACGCGCTGTAGCAACCATTTTTTGTGCTGCCTCCCTTGTTTTTTGCTCTTCTCAACGTTTCCTTTAATCGGATCTGCATATGTTGCGTAAATTGATATGCCACGTTCTACTGAGTTTAATATCGGACTCTCTCTTTCCTGCTCGTTTGTGGCAAACACGCGCCATTTTGGCTTAACCCCAAAAGAAAGAGGGCTGCATAAGCGCAGCGAGGGGTGGGTGTATGGCCTAACATAAAGGGGTGGCATATTATGCATATATACCCATATATCTATATATCTCTAAGCGTGTAAGGGTTGCTCTTCTCTCTACATATATATTTTATATATCTTGTACATATAGCTTTAGTCATGCATATCCAAGTCGAGGGAGTTTCTCTTGTTCAACTAATCTTCGCCGCGGCCATTGGCAACTGCCAATTGTCAGTCGACAGTCGTCGTCATCAACATCATCGGGTCATGGCACATTAATTGCACTTTTATGCCATCATTTTTATTGATTTCAGCCGTGTCGATTGCATTTTATTTTTTTTCG
This sequence comes from Drosophila picticornis, assembly GCA_035043845.1. Lineage (NCBI taxonomy): Eukaryota > Metazoa > Arthropoda > Insecta > Diptera > Drosophilidae > Drosophila > Drosophila picticornis. The sequence continues at coordinate 746,259 of JAWNMR010000493.1, read as the reverse complement.
TTTGCTTAATATATATAAATGAACAAATGGTATTATTTTTGTTCTTTATTTGTATTATTATTGATGGTAGAGTTTATTTATATATATTATAGTAGAAGCTATAAAGAATGATTGCCACCGGTCTTATTCTTTAGTCGAGGAAGTCTCTGTTTAATGATTCTACCAGAAAGTGTTTCTATGTCTCGATTCTTTCAAATCTTTGGCTTTATATCAACTCACAGAATTCTTGTTAAAACCTTCTGAAACTCAATTCACACTCAAACTTGTGAGTTATTCCCACAGTCTGCTTTTCATATTCAAAACATTTCTGTCAAATCACACCAACCTAAAACCAAAACCAAGCGAAGACCCTAAGTAGGAATACCCCTACAATGTTGCGTGTCACATTTGCCGTTTGCATGATGGGGCGCATTTCTTATAACAATTGCTCTAAGGAATGTCAGCTATACCCCTCTCTATCCCTCTAAACCCCAACTCCTCAGCACTTAGTCGTGAATGCTGGAATGTCCTGCAACAACTTTGTCAATGTCTTTGCTGAACAAAAGCCGTACTACGTCTTTTTCTTTTATGATATTTCGCCAGATTTCTAACGGTCATTTGGGCATCAAATGCCGAAAATTCTATGCAAAGTAAATTTTAACTGTCACTCAATGAATAAGGGGTTGCTTATTTTCATTTCCCTCTCGAAAAATTTTTCTGTTGTTGCGCAATTTTCAATAAATCTTTAGAGGTTTGCCATTGAAGATTGTTCAAAAAAAAAAAAAAACATTTTCTTCATTTAAATACAAACCGAAGAAAGGCAAATGTTAAAATTGATCTACTCTCATCCCATAATAAGTTATACTACCTGTATTTTCTTTTTAAAATGCTCAATTGAAGTTAGCTCAACAATTAGTCGAAGTCAAAGTGATCTCACTTAAACGAAGATTTGCCATTCCCATAAAATTTCTATCAATATTTCATACATCATAAAAAAGGGAGAGTGAGAAAAAGACAAGATAATAAAATTGCTAAAAATATCAAAACAAAATAAAAAGCCAAAAAAAGAAGAACGCAGAGCAAAGCACGCGACTGAAGTGAGCTGAGAGCAGAAGGAAGCAAAAGGGAACCCCTCAAAAATATAATAAATAAAAAGATGCTGCACCCAAAACGAAGAAGTCTATAAAAAATCCTATTAAAAAGACGCACACACAAAATACACAAAATACAAACAACAAGCGGATCGATGGCATTAAAAGCAGATTTACCTATAAAAAATAAAGGTCGGCAAGCAGATGAGATGAGAACGAGGAACACAGAATATGATAGGGAAACGACAAACAGGATGACAGCGAGCAGGAGCCAGGCACGAGAGTCCTGAGACCTAAGAAGCTGCAGCAGCTCTCTTTCTTTTTTATGTTTAGGGAGCATTAAAAAACACATTGAGGGTAGGCTACAACAAGAACAACAACAGCAGCAGCATCCTCAGCACGCGACTAGGATCCTTGGCTACTTGCCACAGACTCTTGCTGCACTTTCAACGCGCGTCGAGTTTTTTGTTGCCTTTACTTTTTCAGAAGCAGCAGCTGCCTCAATGAGGGACGAGAGGCAAGGAGGCATCGAGGCGACATTTTGAAGTGTTCATTAGTCGCACATTTACATATCCAAATTGTTTGAGAGGGAGACAGATAGAAAGGGGGGAAACAGAGGGGAGAGTGTAGAAAGCGACGCGTGTCTTGCGGCTTTTAATTGCTGTCACTTTGTGGGGGGACCAAAAACTAGTGTGGCTGCAGTTGGGCTGGCGTGGCATGCCGAGGGGGGGTTGGGGGAGTAAAATAATGTGTTGCACACTTCGCTTGACATTCCCACTTCCCCTTCGCCTCCGCCACATCCCCCTTGTAGTTGTCAACTTTTTGTTTGATTTGTCATTTGATCGCCAAACACAGTTGGCGCGATTAAAAAATTACGTTTTTTCACCCACAAAGAAAAAAGAAGAAAAGAAAAGAAACGAGAAGCAAAGCGAGCAGAAAAGTATCGGTTTTTGTTTTTCGTAGAGTTCGCTGACTTCTTGTTGCAGGCAGGCTGCAAGTTGCCTCTTGTGGTTTGATGAATGCAGCCACGTGCCGCAAGAAAAACTGAAGGGGAAGTTACAAAGTGGGGCGGTTTTGGTGTTGATGTTGAGTAATGCGAAGCGATGCCCACTAACTTGGTGGTTTATAGTTCAAAGTAGACTTCCAAATATCTGACTAAGTCTGGAGAGCATACGAAGAAAACTGGGGAAGAGGTTGACGTCAGATTTCAAGTTTAAGTTCAAATAAAACTTACAAATACAGATAGGAGAGAATATTTTTGGCACCGAATCAAATCTAAGTTTCACAAGAAAAGCTATATGATATAGTAGTATGATGTAGATGGTGCCCGAAGATGAGGAACACAACTATATTAATATAATAATAAGTATATTAACTGAGTTTAGTCCGGACAACTATTTGGCCATCGATTGATTCAATCTAAAAGAATTACATGATTTACTGGCCAGAGTTTTACTGAATATCCAGCATAACTAGTGAGTTTAGTTACGTTAACTTGCTGAGCAAGAAAGTTCTTAATACAAGAACAACAACGTTCTTTGGACAGGAATTTATAGACTAAGAAGTCAGTTGATTTAATCAGATAAAATCATAAAATAATAATGAAATGTTGCCTTAGCCAGAAGAAGATGAAGAAGATTCTAGGGCAACATGACTTAGGATCGGTGGGCATTGAAATCCCCAACTGGACAATAATTCTTAAAATTGTGCCAGAATCAATGATAATGGAGGAGGAACTTAAGGCTCAGGAGGGAAGAATAGGAACATAAAACTAAAACTAATTCTATAATATTGTTAATATAACTGAAATTCTTCCATGTAATCATATAGCTATATAGCAATCAATCCAGCAACCCGCAAAGTAACTCTTCAAACGCCTAGTTACAAACAATATGAAACTTTTATCATTACTTGTAGCAAGTTAACCCAATGTTGAATACTGTTCAAAGTGAGCTCAATTATTTATTTCGTTGCTTTCGCTGTTGTTTTATTTATTTTGAGTTGGTAACAACTTTTCAGTAGACTCTTCGGTGACGAATTGTGGCAACACACGCTATGATGCCGCACCGAGGCAGCCCTCATATGTGGCATTGTCGCAATCGAAGTGGCAATAGGCAATAGGCATTGCTATGGCTTTATGCCAAGGGGTGAGGAGTGGGGTACGGAGCACGGGGTACGTGGCTCATGTCTCTCTCTCTTTCCCTCTCTCACTCTTTGCGTTTTTCTATAGTTTCTACACAAAAAGTTGACAGCACAAAAACATTTTTAAAAATTCTGTGCTGCCATTGTTGCGTCAGCGCGGAGGTCCTTTGTGTATTATCCTTTGTGCCAGTTGTTCTCGCTCTGTGTGTGTGTGTGTCGTTGTGTGTCGCTGTGTGTGTATGGACAGAGGCCAAAGGTTATCTAGGCGACATATAACGGCTAGGAGCTGTGTGTGCGAGGAAGCCGCACAGCTGCCGCTTTTGCATGTCCGGGCGCTTATTTCCATGGAACACAGGACTCCACAACTCCAAGATATTCCCCTCTCTAACAACCGCGCCTTCAAGGCTGCCCACACAACAAATAGAACTTGCCGCGTAATCTGTTGGCAACGAAAAAGCAAAAATCATGCAATTTTTGTTAGTTTGTGGAAATTTGCCTGCCTGCCTCACGCTGCCTGGCTCATTAAAATTGTCAGTTTTTGGGTGCGTCCATCAAATGGATAATCGAATCCAGAGCGCATCCTTTTTGAGCGTTTTATTTGCTGTCCATTTTTGGCGGCATTTGTAGGTCACTCTCTGCTGCCCGCCCCTCCACTGACCTCTACACTCTGGCTCCTTGCCAGCTGTTGAGTTCTGCATGCTATTTTCGGTGGTTGTTCCGAAAAAGGATATGGAAACTGGTTGGCTGCTGGTCATGCCAAAAAAATAGAACAGTAAAATGAAAAGGTAGTCTCGAGAACTGACCGTTGTGTGCGTGTCCAGCCGCTGTCCACTGTCCACTTTTCGAGTCATCTAATTGCGCCTGCCGCCTGCCTCAAAAGGGGTTGCTTGCTACACACACACATAAAGGCTTTTCCTATATATACACACACCGTATATACTCGGCTTATGTAACAACCACCCGCTCTTCCTCATCGGAATCCTCATCATTGTCATCATCATCATCATCGTCTTCATCCTAATCAATGTAGTCATCCCTTTCCGGGCCTAGCAGCACCCGCAAGTGTGCTGGCTCAAAAATTAACGCATTTTTCTCGTGGAAAATCAATGAAATTTACAGTTTTGATGCCCTTGAAACAGTTGCAAAAAGGGTGTGTTGCAGTTGCGCAGAGGGACGGAACCGGCAGAAGGAAGTTCTGACAAACCTATAAGGTACATATATAAAGTATATAAATATACGATTTATCTAGCTATGTCCGTCTATCTGTCTAATGAAAAAGCTGAGCTTGGATTTCATTTGCGACAAAAGTTTGCTTTATTTAATTTTATTGATGGCTGCACGCATTTCGCCAATATCGATATAAATCGATAACCGATAGCAGTTAGATAACTCCTGATTGATATATAATGTTCACTGAAATTATTATATTATATTTTTATATGTTTTATATTTTTAAACGTATATATTTTAATTCATATTTCATTAAGATCGCATCAGAAACACAGACTTCGTTTACGGTTCAGGGTATCTTCGCGTCGAGCTCTCAGGAATAGAGCACTGTTGTTTTTTATTGTGTTGTTCGCCTAAATCCTTTCGCTGCGCGCGTGCCCGGTTATCCTGCGCCATATCCAGCTAAAACTCAACCCTATAATCAGGCACGCACGAGCTGACACAGGGCCCCTTTGACAGAGAAATCGGCGCGCCTTTTGTGCGCCTGTCGCTGCCTCGGTTTTGATATTTTTTTGTATCAATTTGCAATTTTTTGCACCCATTTTCAAGTTGATTTTCGTGGTGGTGTTGCACGTTGCACGTTGCGCGTTGCACGTTGATTAAGCCCCTCGCTTTAATGAAGGGGCGCGGCTGAGAGGCGGCTCTGCTGTGATTTGAGCTACTTTGCCACTCGTGACATGAAAAACGAATTTTTGTTGTTGTGATTTTGCAATGTGCTTGTGTTTTTTAGATCTTGTTTCAAATTTTTTAACGGTTTTGTTTTTTGCCATTTTGGTTTCATCTGCCAGCAGCGGCGGTGCAGGGAAAGGGTGTGCGTGTCTCTAATGTGTCACACTTGATTATGGGGCCACCCCTAACGCCACGGACTTGAACAACAGCAACAACGAAAATTTTGAAATACAATTTAAAAATAAAGTGTGAAAGGTGTTCGAAAACGTTTTAAACTTGTTTATAAAGCTGTTTTTATTTTCAGTTTCAGCTGTAGGTTCCAAAGCTTTACATTATTGTTATTATTCGACTTTGAGAGAGGTGAATCGATGATTAAGGACAGAAAGTGGAGGGGATGGATCCAAATTTTCCATAACTTTCTCAAAAGAGGTCTGATTTTCAAAACAAGCCCTTCTCAGTCATGGTTTGACCTCTAGATGAATACTGCATTTATAGTAGCAAATGCGTTTCTGAATAGCTTTTTATGTTCAAAAATGTCAAAAATGATGCGATTGGAAAAAATAACGTCTTTTGCACATGATTTGATCTCCAAATTAATACTGCAATTAAAGTTAGAAACGCTTTTCTAGGTCGTGAAAATTCTACATACTTTCCAAATATATATATATATATATATATATATATATATATATAATATATAATATATAATATATAATATATATATATATATATATATATATATATATAATATATAATATATAATATATATATATATACATATATATATATAATTTAAAACTTTTCTGGATCTTCCATCAAAAATCATCTTAAAAATATCACCATAAAAAGTGGCAACATTTTATTTCTAATCGACTAAGGAAGGACACATTACTAGGGCCGACAAGAGGGTCCACAAGGCCATTTGTTTGTCCTTTCTGTGGTGGCGACCATTAGGCTTAAGAGAAATTGTCAACGGCTCCGAAGAATAACAACAACAACAAGAAAAACAACAATGGAACCGATGAAGGAGCAGCGATGCGAAATAAAATTAATTTTCAAGTGCGAAGAAGTGGCGAAAAAAATTAACAAAAATAAGCGGCAGAAAGCAAAAAACACTTTTTCATTTACCCCTCTTTGAGCACTTTACGGGGCAAGGACTGAACTGAACTGGACTCGACTACCTCCATGCAACCCCCTCCTACTCTACACTCACCCCCACCCCTGCTATCCCGTTGCCCCCTTTGTAAAAAATTAGATTCATTTGTGCGCGCTTGCTTTATTATTTAAATTCTTGCGTTATTTTTCTAAATTTTCGTCCAGCTCGAAGCTGTTGTTTGTTGCTGTTTTTGTTGTCCTGCGAGTGCTTGAGAGCAACACAAAAAAAAACGAAGAAAAGTGTCGGAATTTTAATGGAAAATGCCGCCAAAGTAGAGCCAAAAAAAAAGAAGAGCCGAAATGTTTAAGCAAACAAAGACTTGAAACTGGAAGGCTGTTTAAGCTGCTTGCAACTCGAAGGACACACTCGCTGAAAGGATATGCCGGACACAGTCGCGTAAATTGAAAGCCAGCTCCAACAACGACGCTATCTGCCCGGCCGGTGTCGTTATTTCTCCAGGAGATGAGATGGTCTGGGCTGGGATGGTCTGGCATGGGATGGGATTGGAATGGGGCACATGACATGAATGCCCAGCGGCTCATTTCAAGTGAAAAATGAGCAAAAAATGAAATGAAACAATGCTTCAGCAGAGTGTGAGAGAGAGATAGAGAGAGAGAGAGAGAGAGAGAGAGAGAGAGAGAGAGAGAGAGAGAGAGAGAGGGAGAGAGAAACGATTCACGTAGATAGCGCCAGATCCAGCGAGAAATGAAAATCGTGGCCAATTTTAATTTTTCTTTCGCTCGCTGCTTACATTTCTAATGGGCATTTTTCGGTGGGTTAATGTGCTGTGTTAGGGTAAAAGTAAAAAACAAGTTAGATGTGGAGAGTGCTCAACTCGCAGATACCCTATTCTCAGCCGAAATTTAAATTTAAGATTTGCTAATGTTAGTTTGTTCTCTATAACAAAATCTGTGCTTTCCATTTTAAAACTTCAGAGATTGCAGTATCTCAATAATACATCAGTGTTTATTATATATTATATCACCTATAAGGCGGAAATTGTTTTTTATTGATATTCGCCAAATGGTTGCAGTTATCTGTTAGATAAACTAATAATAAGAGAAATTTAACTCAAAATTATGAAGCTCTCAGACTTTCATAGTCTGTCAATCTCGACTGATCAGGAATATATATATACTTATATAAGCCTCTGCCTGTTACATTCCTTTGCCCAACTTGATGATACCCTTTTTGGCCAGTTCTAATGGGTTCAGGGTATTAGAAAAAAGAAAAGAACCCCTAGTCCGAGGCAAGGGCGTCGCATTGCATGAAAATGGCATTACGGTAGGGTAGCGGGTGTAGTTGAGGGGTGGTGGGTGGAGGAGAACGCAAACATTTCTAGCATTTGCACGGCAGCTAAAAGTTCAACATCCCACCCCACATTCCGCACTGCGTATCTCCTATCCCTACCCACCACCCCTCTCGACACGCACAACTGATGAATAATGACAACGCGCAAAAAGTGAACTTTCATGCTGGCCAACGTTTGTTCTGTGGGTGGCTCAATGAATATGCGACCGTTGTGGGGTGGATGGGCGGCTGTGTGGGTGGGTGTTGGTTGCCAGCCTGTTTGCCTGCCCGCCTCACTGGACGTTCATCTTGGTCCGGCGATACTTAAAAATGCGCAAATACGACGCCTTTGCTTACATTCTGCTCTTGATTTACATAGCAGATTAATGTTTCCTACTACGCTGTAGGAGAGCGAGAGTTAGAAGGGCCAGGGGCAGGGGAGAGGGGTGGTGTAACTGAAGTGTGAGACTTGTAGCATATATCAAATATTCAATTCAGGAGCTAACAATTAAAACCTTACATTTGTTAATATATAAATATATTAATTATAAATGTGGGAGAGGTCATAAAAAAGATTGAAGAAAATGTATGTATAAGGTTGAAGGAAGCATCTCTGACCTCATAAAGTATATATATTCTTGAGCAGTATCAATAGCCAAGTTCGTCTATATGTATGGGAAAGCTGATCTACGAGACTATAAGAGCTAGATATTATTATCTTGGAATATAAGTTGACCTTTATTTCATTTCATCTCATTTCGCAAATTTCGATATGATTCGATTTCCAATATCAATAAAAACACAATTTTAAAGGTATAAGTGGCCAATTGATATATGCAATATTCGCAAACATATTGATCTACTGTAAAAATTCCCTTTAACAAAACCAATTGTCCCACCTTATTTCCTTGTCGAGCTCTCTCGACTGGCACTATCTAACTTGTTATAAGAAAATAAGCAATTTTAATCGATTTATGAAGATTTTTGTTGCTATATTCCAACTAATTTGAAATTATTGTAGAATTTTTTAGAACTCCGCTTTAAAGGCCAACCAACGCATCTCATATTGGTACAAGTTGTAGGCAACCATTCGCTTACATTGTGCTCCAACTGCCCCAACAGCACCATCGAAGCCCGCACCTCCCCCGTTGGTGCCACAAACAGGGCAGCTGCTAATGAAAAAGCTTTTTGAGGAGGAGAAGAGTCGCACTCAAAAATTAAATTAAATAAAGGCTTTTGTGCGCAGGCAGCGAGGCACACTTGAGCCACGCCCACTTGCTACTACTGCGCTTCCTTTACACCCACCCCCTTTGTCAGCCGCCCACGAATTTTGGGGCAAAGTTTGTTTTGCATTCTTTGCCGGAGAAACAATGAAAAGAGGGACGACCTTATCGGGCTGCCAATGTTGCCAAGGACAATGGAAAAGCGCGACAAGCGCAGGACAACTGCTCCACCCCCTCCCCCTCGCTCCACTTCAGTTAGTGGCTTGCTCCAATGAGTGGTGGCAAATATTTCGCTTGCTTTTATTTTTGTGCATATTTCGCTTTTAATTTCCACAAAGCGCAAATTACGCTCGTGTGCCTTAAATATTAAAAGAGGCTTCCACAAACAAAAGCAGCATCAGCAGCAGCAGCAGCAGCAGCAAAGCGAGCAAGAAGCAAAAGACGCAGATGAAGCTCAAGCAGAAAAGTTGCCTTCTTCCTGCTTGCTTTTCAGTTTGTGTTTTTTTTTTAGTTATCCTTTTTGGCCATGGCCAACGATGTGCCAGGGACATTATCTGGCCGTCGTGTCCTTTCATTTTTGGTGCGACCATTATCGCGATGACTACTTCTGCTTCTGCTTCTTCTGCTGCTTCTTCTTCTTCATCTTTTGCTTCTTCTTCTTCTTGTTTATTCAGCGGCATTTGCTTGGCCACGTTTTTAATTAGCCGCCATTTTTTGCATACACTTTCCAAAAACGGGTTTTTGAATTTAGTCAGCGCATTTTTATTTGTGTAATACCTTTCGTAGGTTAGGTTAGTCAAGATTATTTTATTTTATCGAATATTTGCTCCCTTTCCCCGAAATCGATATAAATCGATTATCGATAGCCATAAGAGCCACAATTTTAAGATGTATATTTCCTCTCGGGCTTGTAAGTATTTTGACATATTTCTTCTCTCTGGACTGGATAATGCCTGCTTGTTAGTGGCTAGATTTTGTCTTAACTCATATGACCAGCTTTCTATAATTCAGTCAATTACTAGATACATCTTGAAAGGGCATTAATTCTTCGTTAACACCAGCTTCACTTGGCCCTTGCTTTTGCTTGTATATTTTTCCTATATATATCCATTTGGGTATCTGTATTTTTGTGTATTCTTTCATTGTATTGTTCAGAATGATGATGAAGATGATGATGTTGAGATGATGATTATGATGAGATGGCGATGATGATGATGATGGTGGTTCTGTTCGTTTCGTTTCGTTGGCACAAGTGGCCATTGTGCTGTCATTTGCATAGTAAACATCGTTGTTCTGCTGCTCCTGCTCCTGCTCCTTTCTACTCCTACTCCTATTCCTACTCCCGCTGCCGTCCATCGTTGGACTGTCATCGTTTGTCTTAGTTTTTAATTATCACACGCCGCTGGCGCCGGAAATGCCAGCAATGAGAAATTTTCACATGAGTTCACTTGAGCGCAGCGACTTCTTCCTTGCTATATTTTTCCTCTTTTTTTTCTCCGTTCTCTTAGCAAGTGTGTGCAACTCTGTGCCGTTGCTCAACACTGCGCTGAGTGACAACTTGCAACACCACTCATGGCACCCTTTCATTATTAAGCCCATTATTTTGAGCGCGTGTTAAACAAATTAGCTAGCAATTAGCGGTGTCATCAGCGGCCGCCAACTCATGCAACCCTTTTGCAACCCCTTCCGTTGCCAGCAACCCTTCTTGTTTAATAAGCCATTAAATGTTGCGCTTGCGCATAGCGAAAGGGTTTTCTCACTTTATCGAGGGGTTGACTTGACAACTTCATCGCCAGCATCAACATGTGATAAAGTTAAGTGGCACGTCCACAAATAAAAGGGTTTAGTTACACTTAAAATGTGATTTCTCTTGTTTTGACAGATTTTTTCGGTCTTTTGGCCAACATTGAAAACATTCGTTGCAGCCGCCTAATGGCAAATGCCACGCCCACACAAATTCCAGCAAATTGCGCAACATTTTTTTTAGCTTGAAATGAGCACATAAAGAAAAAAATAAACAATTTCCCGGAATCCTTTTTGGGCAGCAAGCGTTTAAAAAGAGGCAAAAATAAAGTAGAAGTTGAACAATGGAGAGAAAAAGACAGTCGAACAAAAGAGGCACAATGAAGCAAATCCTTTAATTTGTTGTTATCCTTTTGAAGAAATGTGAGTCCCTAATGCCAACGTTTTCCTTTGCAACCCCCACAAATAAAGTACAGTTGCTGCTCATCTAAATTGATGTAACTCTCACACCAAAATTGACATTATCTCGTCTCGACTGGAAGGGGGGAGACATTATCTTAATCGTAAATTCCAATTTTAGAAACTCGTTCACTAACGGAAGTGTGTGTGTGTATGTGTGCAGGTGTGAGTGTGTTTGTGTGTGGCCTTATCATCTGAACCAGATCTAGAATAAAAAGACAAAACGTCATCAGCCCCTGGCACTTGTTTAACCCTTGTTTAGGGTTTTCTCTTGGTCAACTTTTCACATTTTAATTGGATAATTGGCCTGCTCACATATTTTCCCTTAACCAGAAATGTAAATGAAGGTTTCGATGTCGCTGTTAGATTACTAGAGTTATGTGTGTGTTTCGTTGAAGTAGGTCAGTAATCAATTTGACCTTAGAGTAAATACCTTGTTAACCGAGTGGAAGGCGAAGTTGAAGTCTAAATAGTTGAGAAGAGAATTCAGCCTAATTGGAGGAATGCGGTTTGTGGACACTTAAAGTAGAGACAGAACTGTTGGAGTTTTGTTTTAGTTTTTTTCTCTTAAAATTTCAAATTAAGCCTAACCTTTTTCATGTTTTGATTTTGCAACATTAGTTTCATCCAATTGAAGACGAAGTCATAAGTTGAAAAGGCGGAAGAGTCTGCTGCTGAGGGTCAAGCCAATCACTTTAAAACTAAATATGTATATAAAGGTAACCACATAAAGCATTTAAAACATCTTCTGAATTTTCCAAAGCCCATATCCGAAAGCAATTCCCAAACAACTGCTTAAAAGCATTATAGTTGAAGTATTTCTTGAACTGATTGGCGCAGCACTGAAATGTGCCTTTGTCATCAGCACTGTGGGTGTAAATTGAAAAAAGGAGAACCCGAGCCATGTCCAAGGTATCCTGCCCCCTCTCCTTTACCTAAGATTTTCAAGAGACAAGCAAAGCAAAGGCAAAGGCGAAAAAGGAAGCGCAAAAGGCGAAATGTTTTCTCTTATTTCTCGTTTGCACGAAATCTATTTTTTGGGGCCAGGTTTGGCGTCTAAAAATCTGGCCTGGCTTATCCGCACCAACTGGAGACACATACACAGACAAAAAATGGGCCTATGCCCAGCACTTCCTGTGGGTGGCTGCTGTTGCTGCTCCTGTTGTGTCCTTTAACTGTAAACAAACAGAGCAAAGCTGCAAATATTAAAAAAAAAAACGAAAAGAAGAAAAGCAAAAAAGCTAAGCAAAAGGTTCATCAATGTGTGCACAAAGATTGTCGGGGGTGAGGAGCCTAAAAATGAAAAATAAATAAACCAACTTGAAAGTTGACAGGCAACCAGGATTCGAACTGGAAACCAGAGTCCTAAAAAGAGTCCATTTGTTATTATTATTGTTGTTGTTGTAGTTGTTGTTGTTGTCTGCTTTTGACAAACAAATCCTTGGGCTGCGAATCCTTCGTTGTGCGTGGTTACGCTCGCCAGGACAACGGCCCCATGGGCTCCTTCTCATCGCCATCGTAGTTTCTAGCCTAGTTCTACACCCTTCTCCCCCCTCTCCCATCTTCCGCCTGGCCACTGGCCTAGAAAATTGAAATGTTTTGCTTAGATGGTGTCGCCGTTGGCAAAAAAAAAAAAAAAGATGCAAAAGCAAAAGCAGCCAGCCAACAACAGCAAAAGTAGATTTCATCAACGCGTGTCCAAAATTCATGCACAAACACATACACCCATGTGTCCTGTAGGTGTTGCCCCCGCATTTCAAGATGAAGAAGAAGGGGCAGGAGGTAAAGGCAGCTGCCAGCGATTTTCTTCAGTGTAAACCCAATTTTCGTATCAATAAAAGCAAAGGTTTTCCTTTGTGCATAGTGTTTTCTCAATTGAATTCAGTTCAGTTTTCCGTTTTCTTCATTCGCAAAGATAAAATAGAGCGTGGGGCGGGGGAGGGAGGCGTGTCAAAGGACACTAATTGTGTTGCATGCTGCAGCAGAGGACGCCAGACGAAAGCGAAAGCCGCACTCAGCTCTAAGCCGGAAGAACATAATTAGAGGTCGGGCACGGGTCTCGGAGGGGCACAGTTTAAGGCATCGGATGGGGGCGTGGCACGTGTGTGCTATGCAACCAGAAATGCATCATGAGTGAGCCCGCAAAGTATTTGGAGATGCATTCATTTTGTTTAGACCCAGTAAAAGTGAAGTGAAACTGAAAACTCAGAAACCCAGGTCAACTAAGCAGCCAGTAGATAAAAGGAAATCCAAATGATTTTATATAGATACCTCTTAGAAGACATAGACAGTAAGTGACTATGAAAATACTAATGAAACTTCGAAATCCTTATTTTTTTAGTTGATATCTTAGTGCAACGTTCCCTAAACAATTTGCCTTTTATTGTATAAAATAATTTAGAGGTTATATGCACAACTTAAAAGTCTCTTAGATTTTACATTCTAACTTTGATATTCTCTTCGTATTCTTTGGCCTACGATAAAATGTTTTGTTGAAGACTTTACCTTTTACCCATACATGTTATATACATATATATATATATATTAAATGTATTTTATATAAATAAAATCATTAACCGATTCCACCTAAATCCTTTGTGTTCCACATCGCTGATCTACAACTGGAATGCTCTGCATTAATCATTTCGCTTTGTATTTCAATTAGATGAGCTCAAAACAATGCAAACATATTTTTGGTACAAATGTGTACCACAACCGGTTGCAGACAAAGTAGAGCACCCTGTGGAGTGCACAACAAGCGGGGCAGCGGGCATCGTGCAGCGGACAGCCAACAAAGTATATATGCTGAATATATCGAAACTCTTTCGGCCACAATTAATCAAGTGCACAAAAACGGTTGGTCAGTTTGTGCAAAAGAATTACAAATGTAACAAATGATAAGACTAAGACAGCAGAGGTCAATTGCAGTTGCAGGTTGAGTTTCACGTTGCACGTTGCACGCTGCTTACCACAGCGGGTGTTGCACGGCAGGCACTGAACTGTAACAACATGTCTCCCTGACTAGATGCCTAGACTAGATGTGGCATGTGGATGAAACCGTTTTGCTATTTATCTTATCAGCCAAGCCAAGTTGGCAAAAGTCGGGTTCCTGGAAAACATTTTTAAGAGTTTGCGCTCGCGCCGCAAAATGTTTTGGGTAATTGTAACAAATGAAATGAAATGTTGTTGTTATTGTCATTGACCAGGGCTACACCTGCCAACGATCAGCTCATCGTTGTCTGCCTCATCGTCGGCATTTCGTAAAGACTCCCATCCAAATGACTGACGAGTGTCTTTTGATAAGATTAGTTCGGCTTGGCCTCTCTCGGCAAAAGCAGCTGCCAAAGAGAGTTTTTAATTCTTGGCACATGGCAGGTACCTGGCAAAGAGCTCAGAGGTTCATAATCGATCATAAGTTCTTAATTATGCCACTAATATGACATACGAGCTTCTAACTCCTGACTTGAGTTAGGTTGTCTTAAGATAATGACTTTAATTCAGCAAGCGGCTTCCAGAGAAAGCTGAAAATTGTTCTAGTTATTCGATTTGCTTTATTTTTCAGTTGTTTAGTTTGAACTTAAAACATCCTTCACATATATCTAATATATTGCGTTTATTATTTGTCTCTCTTCCTGAAGGGAGTTTACAGTCCATACTGAGACGCCCCAATTCATCATTCGTATTCAATATTGACAACCAACCTGTTAATATCTTCAAAGTCAATCTTTGAGAATCGCCTGCTCGGCTACTCTTTGCTAGTTTATTATGCGACTGCTACCGATCATAACTCTATCAAGTCTGCTTATCACATATTCCAGTCCAGTCTTACCAACGAACGAGGGAGAATCTACCTCCACATAACTTATCAAACTGTTAACATTGTGCTGCGTGCTATCAACTTCATCGGATCTGTCAACAACTTCGCTTACATAAACCTCAATTTCTTCCAGTGAAACCCCTTGAAACTCACTCCTACAAAATAACATTGCTACTCACTTACTGTTATGTTCCTGCCTTTCTCGAATGATTTTATCAAAATGTCTGCTGAAGATGATGCCTCTGCTTATCGGGCAATAATCAATAAGGGGAAGCCAAGCAAAAAATGGAGAAAGACAGAGAAATAGAAAAGGGTACACGAGAAATGTCAACAATGGCGCCTAAAAATGTTTGACAGCGGTTGAAGCAAACCGTTAGCTGCCTCATTGCTCTCACTCACTCACCCACACACTCACCATCACTCCCTCCCTCTCTTTCTCGCCCTCTCTTGGCAATTTTACGTTTCAATGGAATTTCGATTATGGGCCCGAGCCAATTTATAAAAGCCACGATTGAGACATTTGTGACAGGACGCAGGACAAAACGGTTATTACCAATTCCAATCCGCAATTCACAATCCACAATCCTTCGCATCCCATTTTATACACACACACACCCAATCACACACACACATCACACACACACACACACACACACACACACACACACACACACACTGGTCAAGACGTCGCCATCAAGATGCAACGTCAGCGATAAGCAGCAGCAAGGATAAAGGAGAGCTGGGGAAATGTAACTGGGGCAAGTAGGAGGGTTATAACAAGGCGTTCTAACGAGTTGAGCTAACCACAAATAGTGTTGCCTGCCACACTGCCTGAGTGGCTGGCTGTCTGTCTGGCTGTCTGGCTGTCTGCCTATCTGCTTACCACACGGTGGCACACACATATAAAAATCATTGTTAACAAAGCGCTTTGGTGGCCATAAAAATAACTCGACCAACAACTGAACCTGTATATAGTCCTTTCCCCTTCCCCCTGCTTCCCTGTCCCTGCCCCCACTAAAAGTCGAGCATCCTTTTTCTATTGTCGCAGGCACTTTCACCTGTTCGCAGGTCCTCGGTTCGATTATTATCTTTGAACCTGCTGCTCCCGATTATAGCACATAAATTTGATAGGAAATTGTTCCAATTATTTCGACCTCGAGCTGTCTTTTCTCAGTCTTTCGGTCTCTCAGTCTTTTCTGTCTTTGAGTCGGTCGCTCTTTACTTTCCCTTTAATGGGCTTTGTGTGGTCGTGTTCCGCGTCTTGTTCTCAAACCAGATTAAAGAATTCAGCCGAACCCTCGCCTCGCCAACCATGTTATTAAAAAAAACTAAATTATTGCCTGGCCGTGGCTCCTTTTGTGTCTTGTGTCTTATTTATGAAACCGGCCTGCAGCTGAAAATATCTATGTAAAATTTGAAATTATTACCACACGACACTTGACGCGGCGACCTATTCAAATTTTGCGTGCCTGGAAAGGCTCTAATTGAGGTTTACTTACCACAAGGCTTGGAATATTTTTATTGAATGCTTGGAACTTTTTGAAAGTTGACGGTTGGAGTTGATTATGTTAGTAAACTATTGGCATTGTTAATGCTTTTTATAAAAAGTATATATTTCTGATGTGAACTATTGGAAAGTTCAAATATAAATGCAACAGGCTGAAGGAAGCATCTTTGAACCCTTAAAGTATATATTTTTTTGTTCTTTATCAACATGAATTTAATATTTAACACCACTATATACGGATAAGCCGTTCTCAAAGACTATAAGAGCTATAAACTCATAAACTGTAATAAAAGTTTTCTTTTATTTAATTTGATCGATAAAAGCTGAACTAAGTCGCATCATCTTTAAACAGTTTTCAGGTCGCTCTCCTCTTTGAACTCTCTGGAATTCGTTTAATTGTTTTCGTAATTTTTTGTCGCTTTTGCAAGTTGCTTAAGAGTCAATACCACGGCTGCCACGCCCACAAGCACACGTTATACGCCCATAAAGTGGCCATTTTAAAGCTATTAAAGGCTTAAAATGTGTTTGCAATGTGGCGCCACATTAAGGCCTATTTCCTTGCGCAGATTTTTACAACCGCAAAGAGGGCACTACACACACACACCCATACACACTCCCACACGCACACTCCCACACATACACATATAAATGCATTTGGTTTTTATTTGGCACACATATGTCGCCAGCAGCTGAAATGCCAAAAATATTGAAGGGAAAATTAAAATTTTTACAACTTTTGTTGTTCGTGTTCGGGTCGCAAAAAGTATTACGTGAAAATGACGTGTTGTGTGTGGCAAGTGGAGGGTGAGGGGGTGAGGCAGGGTGGTGGGGTAGTGAGTGGGGCACATGCAGACTAAAGTATTAATTTTTGATAGTCGCTGCAGCCGCCGTGTCGCTCCATTCAAACAAGCAGCAAACATAAAACGCGAGAGGCTGCTTGGATTCGGATTGGAGTTGGGATTGGGATCAGGAATGGGGGGCAAGGGACAAGAGGCACAGCAAGGGTTTTTGGCAGCGCCAGCTGAACGAACTGCCAAAATAACTATAAAGTCATTTATTAAATTCGCTGTGGCTATGTGTGTGTGGCACGTCATGTGGCACGCACGAGGCGCCTTCAATTTTTGTGTGTGGGCTTTCTTTGGCCAAAGCAAACAATGCTAAGGAATAAAACTTGCGCCATGTGAAAACTCAATTTTTACCCCCTTATGTGGCCTGTCAAATACATACATCAACAAACAGACACACACACACACACCCCCTCACACCCACCTCCAAGTTGCCTGCCATCAAACATCAGCATCAAGCAAGAAGCAAACGTGCGCCATTTATAAAAGCCTTGATGTCTCATATTTCCGGTTATCCAACAACGCATACATAAATGCATACACACACACACACACACACACACACACACACACACACGCACACACATTTTTATATATTATATACACCCATTTGTGCCTATGGCGCAGTACATAAGCCGAAACATAAAACTTCAAGACGCAATAAAAAGGGTGAAAAGCAAACTCTTGTTAAAGTGTGTGTGTGTGTGACAGCTTTTTATGTATATGTAGACAAACACAGACAGACACACACACACAGACATGCGACAAACCCTTCGCAGAACTCGTTTATGTAGCATATGTATTATATATATATGTATATCTATGTATATATACAAAAGTGTAGACCCGATTCTGAGCTGCGTTTACCCTGTGCCTTATAAAAAGTTTTTATTTTGCTATACATGAATGTGTGTGTGTGGTTGTATGCTGCAAACCCACCCCAGCAGCAGCATGTAGCGCGTGTCCTTGCTGTTTGGCTTGAACTTGAACGGACATGGACAAACCGGTCTCGATTCTGGTCTCGATTCTCTAACCAAAAGCCACATGTCGTCTTCAGAGCAGCAGCAGCAAAAAAAAAAGGGAAAAAGCAACGAAAAAAGAAAGAAATCAAATGGGTTGCTGTTCAGTCAGTTATAGGGTTGTTGGTTTTACTCTCGGGCCCATCATCATAAGGGTTACTCGCGGGCCCAAGGGGGTGTTGCAGAGAGAAGGGGAGTTTGCCAAAAGGAGGCATGTCATCAAGCAAATTCAGACGCCATACGCCGACTGCGTGGCCAAAAACAAAACGACCTATCGATTTCTATCGCCAATGCCAGGACCCTCAACTTTTGCTCAGTATATGTGTGTGTGTGTATGTGGTGTGTGTGTGTGTGTGCTTTGATAAATTGGCGTCATGGATTTTTGTGTCCAAGTCTCCTGTGCTTGCTTAATGTCAAACCGGGCAGATTTGAACACTTTAAGGTCGTTTTTTTGTGGGTTTGCTTGCCGTTTTTTTTAAATATGCTTCATAATGAAAATATGAAACATATGAGCAAATTTGGAATATATGATGAAAATGTAGAACGTAGTCTTTTATTTATATTTATTTTATTTTATTGCCCATTTTTTTATATTTAAATTTACACACGTCACAACTTGGTCAAAACTAAAGTCCAATTAATTTTTAATAAGCTTTAAAAATAACACACATTTGATACAACTCGCGTTATATTTTAAATTCAAAAATAAGCGAACTCGATGCAAATGGCATTTGGCTGCCAGTTGCTGTGTGGCCAGGCAATAAAATTAATTAAAATTCTCTTTGTGTAAATCAGCTGAAGCAAACATCCTTTACAAAGCGATACAGCGAGTCCATCCTTAGAGAAACTTGTAGCCCGTAATCTTAATGCTAAAGCAACGAAATTGAAACGTCATAAGGTTCCAGCCAGCTCAAAGCTCACAATTCAAGGCTCAAGGCGTTCCTGTTGGAGCTTTGGGAGGATTGGGTCATGGGTGTTGGTTGTTGGGGGGTTTGTTGATGGTTACGCATTGCGTGGCTCGCCAACGCTTGTTGCCCGTCTTTAATTGCAAATTACGTTTTGAAAAATTACGCGGCAAAGGCAAAGGCAAAAGCAAAGACAGAGACAAAAATGAATACAGAGAAAGAGATGGAGATGGCGACGGAGTCCGGACGAAAGATTAGCCTGGTGCTGGATACGGGCAATCTTTAATTTGGTTGGGGGCACCCCCAATGCGCTTGGACTACGCCTAAGTAGAAAACAATTAGTGCGCTTTTGATCCTTTGTTTACCCCAAACAACAAGCACCAACAACGAGGGGGGCAGCCAGAATACACTCAGGATATGGAGGCAGCCCCGCGTAGTTAGCACCCAGCCAACCGCGTCCTGGGACGAACATTTTTTAATTTTCACAAACGCAAAAATTCTGAGTCATGAGCGAAGAGTCTGCCACTCACCCCCCGCTCACTTTCCCCCGTCTACAGGATAAGGGCTGTCCTTGCATTTGCTTGTTTCTCATATCCGTTTCATAAAATGCCCGCAAGAGCTGCCACTTCTCCTCCTGCTCCACCTGCCTCGCATGCTCCCGTGCTGCTTGTTGTTGTTGTCGCGCTTAAATATTTCACTGGCCTTCTCCCGGTGGTTTTAACTAGGTTTAGTTGGGTGGGTCAGTGGTTTGTGGAGCTGTTTTCCAGGAAAAAACCATGTCAAAGTTCGCATTTGAAATAAAATTTCAATTAATTTTGTGACCATTGCTTTATCGCTTTAGCTCTCTCTCTCGTTCTCTTTCTCTTGCTCTGCTTATCTCATTAGTTCCCTTTCTCTTTCTTTCCCGCAATGTGGTTGATATGCCAGGTTCTTTGTTATTGTTTTTGTCTTAGACTCAATTAATGCGCGCTTAAGGAGCTGGAACGCACTTTGATGGAGCATCAGAAATCTATATTTATTATAATTCTCATTTTCATTTCGGAATCCATTAAAAAGGGGGGAAAAGGTTATGCTGAAGTTGCGCTAAATTATGTCATATGCAGAAGAAAGCATTATATATTCTTCAGCAGCATCAGCAATGGAGTTCAGCAACTAGAAAAGATGAGAATTAAGCATAGAGCATTTGGAATATATGCAACTGCATTTTATTAAATTTTTATCGGTGTCTGCCACCGTTTCGTGAATATCGATCCTAATTAATTATCGATAGCAATAAAAGAGACAATTGTTGGGGTAAAACCTTTCATTTAATTTTATTTCTTTTATATATATTAAATTGTAAACGTTTCCTAAACATCGCAAGGGTAATACAGTTTTACAAGCCAGCTTTGATTTAAGTTGTGTTCTCCCGATTACAGCATTCCTTAATTATCCTAACATTACGTTCTCTATACATTATATATGCCTTTTGATTTTTTTTAAAAGAATCGCAGTCGAAGTTGATGTTTAAACAATTTGCTCATAAGCGAAACACGTGCCCCGGCATTAAAAGTGTTCGACTTGCGGATTAGGGGCAGCACGCATTGTTAAGGGTTGGTTTGGGTTCCTTGTTCTCTTTTTGCACAAAACAATAAAAAAACGACAATAATTGTAAACAAAAGATAAACCCGAACTTTATCATCAAATCAGCAACATCAGCCACATCAGCAACATCATCAATGAGGCTGAGGCTGAGGTTTAGGCTGAGAATGAGGGCTGCTTACATCTGACAATAGTTGTTCCTTCAATGAAGGCGAAAGCACTCAATCAGCAAAAGCAAAGGAGTTAAGGTAGCGAACCCTATATAGGGGTTGAGGGTATGCCCCTCCCTTCCCCCCCTCCCTGCTCTATTTACTTGGGTTTTTTATGAGTACTCCACACATAATAATTATTACCTTGTGGCCACACTAAAAATATCAACAGGATGTCGCTCGATGTACTCAAAAGGATAAAAGGCGGCAATAATAACAGCAAATTAATTTGCGCCTTTTTTTCTCATGCATGTATGTGTGTGTGTTGTGTGTGTGCGCTGGTGTGTGTTATGTTGAGAGATTTTTTTATTGCAAATTTAGCAGCGGGCGACAAATTGTTTATGCTGCTTGATTTATATGGTTAGGGGCATGGGTGGGTGGCTCCATAGGTACAAAGGGGCGCAGGGGGCTAAGGACATACTTCCATGGGGGATTCTTCTTCTTGTTCTAAGCAGAGTACACGCTGTGACATATATCCCTAATGACTTTTTGATTAAAAACTATAGAGTTTCTGTTTGCCAGCGTTTCTTTCCCATTCTCTTCTTTTTTTGTTTTAGTGACCATAATTGCGACCCATTAATTAAGTTAATGGAAATTTTTATTTAGTGGCCGTTTAGTAATGTTCAAATGTTGGCTTGTGGTGCCCACTGTACAGTGTATATACAAATATATGACCGTTTTCGTACTTTTAGTGCCTACTGTTCATATGCGATATTTTTTGTCGGGAAGTGCTTATGAAATTTAATAGTCAATGCAGCAACAAGGAACTGGGGCAGTTATGCAATTAGAGAGCTCATAAGTGAGCGGGGCAGGGGGAGGCATAGAATTGGTGTAGCTTTAATAAAGTTAAATATCGGTGGTTGAAAGTAGAGCAGTAGTGTAAATCGTAGAGAATCGGATAATGATGATAAACCCGAAATCTGAACGGTCAATTTTGAAATTCGAACCCATATTCCTTACGGGGAAACAAAGCCGAAGCTAACCGATTAAAACTCAGTACCAGAAACGGAAATTACACCTATATTCTGCTTTTACTAGCTCCTCGACGGGTAATTATTTGAAAGCCGGTACCGTTAAACAATTGAGTCCTTGATGAGGAATCGAAGGAAGAATCGCTATTCGATTTACCATGTTTTCCTATTCAATACTTGTAAAATAGAAATATAAAAGGCAGTTAATTTAGTATAGTTCTTAAAATTCCTAATAATATATAATTTTTTTCAAAATAAACTTACCCGTACATATAAATTGTTTTCTAAGCCTTGCCATTGGCTACATCATATTTCTCTATGTATGTGTAAAAAAAGCTGCCCTCTGCCAGAAATTTAACCCTTTTGCAACCCTTTTGAACCCAACCAAACCCTTTCTCACATATTACACCCCTTGCCCAGGGTTGCTAGCGTTGTCCATGGCTACAAAATGGCAGCCACAAACTGCTGCACCACCATCAAAAACAAAGCAAAGCATAAAAAGACCCACGGTGAAGGAAGGAGAGAGAGAGAAAACTTAAAGGACATAAAGAACCTTAATTATATGCATGCCAAGGGGCTAAACTGGAGCAGAAGCGTTTAACCCGGCATGTCAAGCTTTTGGCTTTTAATTAAACGCTGCTGTCAGCTGAGAGGGTTGCCGCCCCCACTCCACACATTCCGCGCAACCAACCTGTCCCTTCCTGATTGCCTGCTTGCCTGCCTGACTGGGCTATGAATAATGATTGCGCATTTAATGGGCCAGCATGACAGGCTCAAACAGGGTTGTCAAGCACACAAAAAGTTTTTTTTTCTCAGGAAGTCTTTCAATTACTTAGTAGTAATTTTTATCGCCAAATTTTAAAATACAGCGGTGCAAATTAATAGCAAATAAACAAATAATAAAATAAATAAACGAATAGACTAAATTATCAATAAAAAAAAGGGGAAAAAATTTAGAGTAAACAAGATGAAATAAGTAAAATAAATAATTTTTAGCTCGAATTCAATTTGCTTAATAGTTGTTTAAATAATTGTGAATCAACTCACATTTAAGCTATATACTAAAGTCTAGCCTAAGTCTGCGATTTGTGCATCGGCGCAAGTGCTTGACAACCCTGTGGTGGGAAAGGGGTTAATCGCCGCACAACGGCCAACAAAAGCAGCGGCAATAAAAACCAAACAAATGCCTAAACTTGGCAACTTGGACTTTTTTTTTTGTTTTTGGACACGCCTTTCAATTTAAATGCGACGATAAGCACACACAGCGAGTGTGTCTGTGTGTGTGTATGTACTGGCAGTGTAATTAACACAAAACGCGAAAGGACATTTAAGTAAATACAACGGCACACGCGAGGTCTTTTCAGAGGGCAACTTGCCACAAGAGCCACACAACTGGAACCAGAGTCAAAGGAACGGGTAAACGGAATGGAACGAAACGAAATGGTGAATGGTGGATATGCCTGAGGGGGTGAAATAAGGTGGGAGGGGTGTGTGTGGGTTACGGGGTGACAAATAAAAGAGCTAAACAGTTGCGACACCGAGAAGAACCAAACAACCTACAACCTACAACCAACCCTCGCCAAAACTCAAATTCGAAATTGGTTGAAACTATAGAAATAGAAATAGAAAATTACGAATTTTTGTATCCAATTTCGAAATGCGCAGACACGCTCGACTAAATTTACACACACACAACAAAAATAAGCGAACGTATCTGACAGCTAATAAACGAAGCGGGAATTCCCTCTATGAAAAATATATAGTAAAATATGGGTATATTATAGCTATTATATAGCAGATTTCATAAGAGCATAAGTCAAATATTTTACTAAGCTTATATATGTTTACTGTCCCAAAGCAAAGATAGATTGATAGAAAAAAAGATTTAAATACACGTTCACTGCATTAAATTCATTCAAGTTTTTGATTATCTTTAAAGCTTGTCTATATACAATATAAATATGTCTATAAATAAAGATGTCAAATGAGACTTTTATTTTTGGGTCTGTAATTGGTCATTTGTCATTGCAGAGAAAGATTTTTGTTCAACTCATATAAAGCCAAAAGTACTTTGAGTAAGAAAGAGTATTTGAAGTGAAATAAAAACCAGTGGCTTTGAGCCCCTTTCGTAGCTGGTAGATGTTGAACAACAAGCTTAAATTACATAAGAGAGAACGAGAGGGAGAAGGAGAGGGAGAGGGAGAAGGTGATAAGCAGAAGGGAAGGGGTGGAGGGGGAGGAAGGGAGACAGACGCTGCATTTAGGGTTAAGGTCCCAAGCA
Source organism: Drosophila picticornis (assembly GCA_035043845.1). Taxonomy (NCBI): domain Eukaryota; kingdom Metazoa; phylum Arthropoda; class Insecta; order Diptera; family Drosophilidae; genus Drosophila; species Drosophila picticornis. Next base: position 722,142 of record JAWNMR010000493.1, on the reverse strand, counting down.
AGAAAAGCAACCGTTGACGAAGTCGTCGTTTTGACGAGCAACAACGAAACGACTTGGGAAATGGAGCAACCCTCGTTTAAACTAAATTCCTAATGTCATTTAGCTGCCTGTTGTTGTTGCTGTTGTTGCTGCTGGTGTTGTTGTTGTTGCTGCCACAGCCATTATAGCCATTGCTCTTGACGGTTTCAGGTTAGGGTGTAGCCATCAGCCAACAGACATATGCGAGTTGCCCGAGTCTGCTTCAACTGGCATTATTTTGTTTTTATAAATTTTTAAAACAAATTCTGTGGTCAAATAATTCATTTATTGTGGCCCACAAGAAAATATATACATATATATATATATATGTGTATATGTGTATATATGCAAGTACATACTCTCAAGTAATGAGGCAGCTGTAAATCATTTGCATGCAGATGCGCAGCTGGCCGCATTTCAATTATCCTTTTTGGCTTCGGGAGTCTTCAATGGCTCTAAAGGTTTAAGCCATAAGGAAATTGGGCTTAGTTGCGTAGCACGAGCAATGCATATGAATGCCCAAAAATAACCAAGGCCACACACACTCGCACACACACATATCCTGCCGTATATTTGCACAACAGAGCTCGGGCTCAGCCAAAGGTCATTTGCTCTCGATGTCGACTTTTGTGCATGAGATATATATACACATATATATAAAAAGCAGAAGAACAACAGAAATATTTCTTAAGGGCCCGGAAAAAATCCTTTACGCAGCCTTTTTACAAAAGGGGGATTTGCCGTCGGGCCAAGGACACGGCACAAGGACATGAAACGTGCTCGGACCTTGCTCGGCCGGCGAACATTCTTGCATAAAATAACAATTTGCATTAAAATTTTAATACTTTTAATATTTTTGCTTACAATTTTTACATATTTTCCCTTTCTTTTCTCCATTTTTTCATTTCCTTTTTGCTTCTGCTCGCTTAGACATGAAAAGAATTTTAAATGGCCAGCGCAAGGACCAACAGGAGACCAAAAAGGAGTTGGCTCGTCCGAGTTGTGCTCAGCTCTGAAACATTACGACCAATTTTTTCTTTTCTTTCTTGCTCCTTTCTCCTTTCTCAGCTGGCTTTGTTTTGTCAAAAGTTTGTAAAACATTGTTGTGTTTTTTTTTGCCTACCAACTTTCTGTGCATTTGAAATGAGTGTCCTGCTGGCCAGCAAAAAAAGGGAATCCTTTGGCAGCCATTTCGCATCAGGTGTTTTTTTTGGGCCTAAGTGCCTGCTATCATTATGCTCTTTAGCTCCGAGCTGCGGGGGCGCAATATGAAATTCATATTAACTATGTCATAAGAGGGGCGGCTTCCAATGTTGCCCTCTCTAAAAAGAGTATCAAATATTCGCCGATGGGGAAGGCTACAAATTTCTTTTGTTTACATTGTGCGTGTAATTTAAATTAGCATTTTAAGCATAAAAGCAAAGTTTTGAACAATGAGAGCAGTTTAATTGAAATGCGTACAGGACGCAACCCCAACGAACTGCACTTCCCTGCCCCCCCTGTCTCCTCCTGTCTACCTCCCACAGCCGAACCTCTCCCTGCCACACACACACAATTTTCATCTCTTTAATGAGGGCAGCTTTTGGGATAAGTAATAAAAAGCATTTGGAAGAAAGGAAAAATAAGCACAGAACCAGAAAACCAGTGGGGCTGTATCCAAAGAAACAGCTACTAAGCTCAAATACACTCCGAAAAAAAATGGTTTTGAAACTTAGAAAAGAGCGGTCAAAACTATAACATTTTTCTTGTTTGTAAGTATTTCTCCTTTTTAGAAGTATTTATCCTTTTTTTTCTTAGAAATATTAATATTATCGTTTCAAAAATTCAGAATCAAGTACTGGAAATTACTGGCTCAGCATTTGTAATAGAGATTAATAGATTAGAAATACATAAAATAATTTTAGAAACATATTTTCTAAATAATAAACTGTGTAAGTTCTAATGTCAAAGAGTGACGAATTCCTAAAATGCATTGCGGTTTTTCCTCCGAGTGTTGGACATGGTTCAACTGTGAGTGTATGTGAGTGTGCGAGTGAGTATGTACGTGTGTGTGTGTGTGTGTGTGTGTGTGTGTGGTGTATTGGTTGTAACTAAGTAACCTGCTGCTGCTCAGCGGCCATTATCCTTTCGCCTTAACCAAGCAATAAACATGAAAGCAACTGCGGCAGCCGAATCAAATAGACAGGCGAACAAAACGCTAGGGAGTTGACAGGAGAGACGAAGGGGGGAGTAGGTTGCAAGTAAATGGCAAGTAGGAGTAGCGATAATCATCAAAAGGATATTGTTATGGCGTTTCGATATTGTCTTGAGGATTATTAACGAAATTGCGTACACTTTGATTTAAGGGTTGGACAATGGCCGCTCAACACGCCAACAATGGCCAAACTGCTCCCTTTACTCCCCCTGCTGCCCCCCTCTGCTGCTGTTTGGGGACATGCACACACCAAAATGAAATCATCTCATAAACACACACACACACACACTCGTGCAAGTTTTTACTACTTGTTGTAGTTGATGCGTGAGGTTTTTGCCATGTGTTTGATTTGATGACGTGGCGCGACATGGACTCGTATTGGTATTGAAGGACTTGGACTTGGACTTGGACTTGGATTTGGTGTTGGATTCGCCTTGCTGATGATGATGTGTTGCCATTTGGTCTCTTGCTATCCTTAAGCTCAATCGCAAATCCTTTGCGCGCATTTTGCGGCTTTTGTCTTTGAGCTGCCCATTACCCAAAAAAAAAAGAAGAAAAATAGAAAAAGGAATGTAAGTCAGTCAGTTGATTGGTTTTTCCTTTTGCTTTGCTTGCAACAACTGTTGGTGCTTCCTTCTCTCTTTTTTATGACGCATTTAGAGAAATGTGTAATGTGCAACCCCTTGAGTTCCTCAATTAGACACACACAAGCATCAAAACAGAAAACGAAAGTAAATAGTTGCCGTTGCGGCACGGGTCTGCCTGCCTCATAATAATAATAGTAATCATAATCGTTCCATCAAGCAAACGTTTTAGAATCATCATCGATCCTCATACTTAACTCAACTCAACTCATCTTCTTTCACCTTCAGTCAAACACATGTTTCAAATTTCTTTTGGCTCATTGCCTGTGGTCCTCAGTGCCATGTGCCGCCGGTTAGCGTCGTCTTTGTGCCCCGCACTTGCAACACTTACAAGAGAAAAACCCTTCGCAACTTTCTTTGGCAACAGCTGTTGCCTAACGCCCCATTTTCACTCTTACTTTTTTCATTTTTAATTAGTGAATTTCATTGGAAATTTATCGTTCGAACATTTATGACTTACTAAGTGAACAGAATTGCTGACAAAGTAAAACTATTTCAAACTGCACGAAAATAATCTAAAAACGAGATTGCAAAGATAGATAAATGCATAAGTCATTACGGATATTGTTATTTTCTTTTTTAAAGTGAATGCACTTTTAAATAGGTGAAGGCAGACCAATTGATCGTATTGAGTGGTTTGATAATTTTGATATTCCTCGCTTGATCTTGTCAAACATGAATCTGCTGCTGTCAATCAAGACTTCAGTGCCCTTGGTTCCAACAAGCGTTGATCGCAACAGTTAGACGATACTTAAATTGAAAAAACTAGTAATATCTCACTTAAGCATTCTGCAATAATAATATTCACTTATCTACTCGCCATAGTAGACATTTGCTTAGAAATTGTCCTTTTCTCTCCTCTCTCTAACTCTAGAAATTTAAGTTGATTTGCTAGATTTAATCATCAATATTAATTTAGCATTTTCGATCCAAATTCCCTAGGAATTTTCAACTACTGCTCATCAAACTTAGATTTTTAATCTCTTTTACGTCCTGATTGCATTTCGTTCACAAAGGATGTGATTTTCCATAGATAAGCATAATTGTGACTCTTGGCGATTGCATTTTCCCAGAAACAATAGGGCGCAAACATGAACTTAACACTGCTTCCCGGAAAACGCCTAAGACAATTTGCGCAAGCCCCCCTCAAATGCTTATCAGTTGTAGTCGGTGTCACCTGTACAGGCACATACATAGGGGCATCCTGTGAAGAAACAAAAGAACCTGCTTCGGCTCCACTGATTGAAGCTTATCTGTGATTGAACTGCAGCGCTTATCGCAAATCACACAAGAACCAAACAAAAAAAGGCGTCCTAAACAAATCATAAAATTGTATACTATTATTTTATTTTTGGTCTCTATTTTTATCAACCGCAGCGCTGTGTTTTGGGCAATTAGCGCAAACATCCTTTTTGTAGCCAGCCGCAGCGCGCGTCTCGCGTTATCCTTGTGCAAATATTGACACCTGAGCCGCGTGCGCACTTCAACTTCAACTAAACTGGGAATCCTTTCCATCATCAACCATCCTCGTCGCCATCCTCACTTTCATCTTGTGTTCTGTTTGTGTTTGCCTGCGATTTGGGTTAGTCAATACTGCCACAATGCTGTGTGTATTGCTCTGTTTCTTTTTCTCTCTCTCTCTCTCTCTCTCTCTCTGTCGATCAGCCACAAATATTGACGGACTCGCGTAATTAGCCGAGTTGGTCAGTTGAGTTCTGGTTAAGTTTTTGTTGCTTCTCGTCTGTCTCGGCTAACCGCAGCCCGCATGTGAAAAAACTGCTTGTTTGTGTCTGTGAGAACTTCAGACATAAGCGAAAGTGAGATGTGTGGGATGTGTGTGTGCCTGTGTGAGATGTGTGCTGTGTGAGATGTGTGCTGTGTGAGATGTGTGAGACGTGTGCAGGAGATCGGCGAGAACTGAGACGCTTTAATGAGCGTTAGCTTGCCCTGCATCTCAATGGATGCTCAAGTACCATGAACATATATCATAGCTGAAGGGGTGGCTACAGTATACTAAAATCTCCCTTCACTATATGATCTTCTCCTTTCGTACTCGGCTGCAGTTACTACATAATAATAGTTTACTCAAAATGCATGCAGATAGTTTATCAAATTTCTTATTTACTTTGGGTAGGCAATTTTACTATCAGAATTAAAATTGATCCGAAATCTATGTCCATAAATCTCTGATTTCGACTTCGATTATTCTGTGGCGCACCACAAGCGGAATTGTAAATTTGGAGAAAGTATTAAGACATCATTGGTACATAAAATGTAAATGGCAGGTTATATTATGAATATTATCGAGTTAGATTACCCTTGTCGAGAGAGCTCGACAATTAATAGATGCCTTCTTCTGCCTGTTACATGTATCTGCATCTTATTTGGCTACAGGGTATCAAACGAGGCATAAAACTCAACACAAAACTTCATTGAAATTCCTGTTGTGTCCTGGCCGACCTACCTCAGAGCTGGCCTCGGCATAACTCATGCACTTTATTTCCAAATCAGTTGCATCTGCTTTTGAGTTTCCCAACTCTCCAAAACCTAACCGATTATGCAGTATTAAGTACTCAGTGCAAGACGTCAACCTTTAATCAATTCCTGATGCGATCTGAGCCCCTAAATCAGCTGGCTGTCACAATGCTAAACACTGGCCATAAATGATTAATTTGACACGTGAGCCGAGCCACTTGACAAATACTCCAGGATGCCAGGAAGCTATTCCACGGCGGTCCCCCACATCAACTCTTTCTTTGATGGGGGGCGACACTTTAGACACATTAAAATGCCACAAGAGGCAGCCGCAAGATAATTCAATGCCACAGAGGAAGTCACGTGAGTCAAGTAGGGAAGGGAAGGGAAGGGAAGGGAAGGGAAATGTGAGCTCATTAGCAGGCCGCTTAGAGAACGCGACCCCGATGATATCAAGATCAAGATCCAGATCGGGATCAAAGGCACCCTTTGCTTGTTTCCCTCTTTCTTTTTTATAAGCGTCTTGTTTGCTTTTGTGAACTCTAACCCTTAATTTAGTGATCATCAACAACAACATCTCTTTCTGAACTGTGGCGCCCCTCTTTGCTAACAAGCTGATCCCAATTTTTTCCCTTTTCTTTTCGTCAATATCTTCATTGTGTTACCCCAAAAAGGGTTGCAAGTAAGCTGCTGGCAACACTTGCCGCACGCGCCGCCTCCGAAATCAGAGCATATGCCGCATTTCTAAGTCGTTCCGATTTCAGATTTGTGTTTTATTTACTTTGCTTCTGCTGTTTTTGTATTTTGTGTTTTGTATTTGTTGTTTTCCTTTCTTTTCCACTTAGTCAAGTTTATTTTTTTTGCCATATGGCGCTCATCGCTTTGGGAACCTGACGTGTGTCAGGGGACTGAAAAGGCCAACAACAAAAAAAATAGAACTTTCGTGTTGATTTCTTTTGGGGTTAATTTGTTTTGCGACTCTATTAATTGGCTTGGCTGTTTCTTGGTTCTTGCTTCTTCTGATCGCTTGGCTGCCCCGCCGCGTGGGCGTTTGTTTCTATCAAAGAAAAAAAAAAAAACAACTCGCGCATTTCGATGGAAAAAACTAAAAAACTAATTTGCTTTTAGCTACCTCTTGTCGCCCCTTCCCCCGCTGGACTTCCTGTTCATCTTTGACAGAGCCAATGAACGGGTGCCATGTTTGATCGCACATTAATATCAATATATCAATAGATACACCCCGAACAACAGTGTTAACTAGTTGCATGTGTCGCTCGTTAGTTTCAATGGGCCGTGGCATTTGTTGTATTCTGGGTTTGGGTTCTTATAGTAGTCTACCCAGATATTACAAGGCCTGGCAATGGTCAGTCGTTTAACTTGAGCTGTGTTGTGTGTGTGTGTGTATGTGTGTTCATTAAAGAGCGCTCAGTTGAGAGTCTGGTTTTTATTGCGACAGCTACTGTAAATTATATATTATTTCTTATATTTTCATATGTATTTATATTTATTAGCTGCATTATTTAATGTGTTTTCATTAGCTACGCACATAATACAGAAATCAGAAAAGTGTGTCGCAGGCAGAGCGAAGCTTCTTATAAGATATATATGAATTCTTGATCAGCAGCCAAAGTCGAAGTAGGGAGAATGGTGCTAAAATTGATTGACTCTTATTGAAATGAATAATTTGAATCTAAAAGGTTAATCTACTGTTCCAAGGAGATCTCTTTTAATCTATTTTCCGGTTACTCAACTTTACGTTGAATAGGCCTATTATCGAAGTGAGGATCTCTTTAGGTGATCAGCTAGTCAAGCTGTCTTGAGTGGAGCATTCTAACTTGTTAATGTCTTTGCTTAATTGTAGTTTTGACTCTTATAGCAACTATCATTATATTTATTTTAGATTCAAGTAGTTAGAACCTCATCGCCTTCCATTGTCATTGCTTAGTTTATCAGATAAGCGAAGCGTTTCATTAACTCGCCACCTTTGACGATAATAATAAGAAGCGATGATCAACGCATCGGAGGAACTCAAGTGTTTCCCGACTTTTCGCTGATTAACAGCAGCAGGAACAACAATAGCAGCAAGTTCTTCATTTTTATATATACATATATACAGATATATAGTGCCATAAATACTCAACTCAATTCAATACCTTCCCCATTTAAGAGGCGCACAAAAGGCGCCAATGTCAAAACGGTTGCAAATGCCGGATGGATGCCCAAAAAAAAAAAAATAAAATAAATGTACCCATAACTGAATGAGGCTTTTGTGTGTGAATTGAAAAGTTTTCGGTTTATTTTCATTCTGTTTTTTGAATGTGCCACGATAAAAGCGTATGATTCGAGGCGATTAAAGAGCAACGGATTACGGTCGAGATTTCGTGCGGCATTTCCTGTCCAATTGAGCAGTGAATGTTGTATGTACATATGTAAACGGATACATACATATGTTGCATGTGCCACATGTGAGAAAGTGGTTCAATTCAATGCGGCATTGTTGTAGCCACTTGAGAAAGCAAAGGAATCAAGCCAAATCAACTTGGACACGCAAACGCGCCCCCTTTTTTTATTTGATGTGCTCATCGAGAAGCTTCAGTTTCAATTAACGCCTACGATTTGTTAGGGTTGCCAACTACAGCGTTTTTAATTATTGCATTTAGTTTTTCCAAATTTAAATAAATCGAATCTATATTGAGTTATGTGCGTGGGAAATTGTGCGCCTTACAACTTAATTATGGCTTAATTGGAATTTATGCTGGGAATACTGACTTGACGCCGCTTAGGGAAGGATTCTAGGCGAGAAACTGAATTAAATATTTTTGGAGTGTTGATTTGAAGTCGCCAATAATTATAATTTCACACAGTCGTAATTGTTGTTAAATTGTTAAATTGCAATAGGGAAAGTAAAGCAAAAGGCCGACAATGAATGCATTAAAAATCGACTCTATATTTTTCAGGCAATCTCTCTCTGTATATATGTGTATACTAAGTATGTATGTATTTAGATAGATATTTGTTTGAGTGTGTGTTTTGACTAAAATCATTTGCTTGTTGGGCTGCCAAGCAGCTGGCTTTGAGCGATTGTCCAACTGAGAAAAGTTGGCCAGTCATAGGCAAAAGTTTGCCACGGATATTTGTGGACTCATTAATTACGACGAACTCAACACAATATTTGGGTGTTAATTTCAAACTTTCATCGATTGTAGACAAACATACACATGCACAGTAAACACCCACACACACACATAAATATACACACAACAAACACACACATTATGTCTGTCGCTGCTGCCACAACTCCTTGTGTAATTGAAAACCAAAGGGAAAAACAACAATGCCCGTCTATAAAGATGCTATATACATATATATATATAGATATACATATATATTTATATATATATATATATGTATATTGGCTAATGCTATTTGCGGCCGCAGGATATTAGTTATTAATGAACACGTTATGGGATTCGGATTGGCAATGGATTCGAATGTTGTGCGTGTGTGTGTGTGTGTGTAGTCTCCCCAACACTATCATTTTTGCGCTATTAAGGGTTGCCAGTGTTGCTCTTTCATCATACAAACGTCTTCTGCAAAAATGGGAGTTGCTTTTCGGACAACAACGCAGTTGCTCTTAAAAATCCTCCTTGACCTCGTCCTCGTACCACATCCACGTCCTGAAGGATGATGTATCTGTTTTGTCTGTCTGTTTTTCCATTGGGCTTGCCAAATGCATTTTCTTAACATACATATGTTCGTCTGTTATATATATATAATTTGGCCAAGATTTGAATGGCGGCAATTCATCAAAATGTTGTCCAAATTCAGCTGCAAAAGCGGAAGTTGAAATTGGTCGGAGAAAGTTTGAGAGAATTGTGTGAATATATTGGATTTATATAACTGCTTGTTGATTGGATGCGTATATATAATTTGTATCCGTAAAAATAAAATTATATGTTTATATATTTTCTTAGCTTTTGCATGCTTAAATGCTGGAAAGAGTATTTTAATAATTATTATAAAATTAAAAAATCCAAAATTTAAAAATATTTATATGATTCATAATTGCCTATTTAAGTTCTTCTTGGAATGAAAAGAAGTAAATTTCTACATTCAAGTCAAACTTAATATTATAAATTATTAGTTATATTTAAATTACTGTATTTATTTTATATACATATATTTATTCGTCTTTATTCTAATAATTATTTATATTTAGTGCTTATTGCCGTGTTCTATATTTTTGTCGCGCTCTTTAAACTGCTTCAAGCTGCTCTGCAATAAAATGCTCATATTCCATTGGGACTTAAAGAGTTGCGACGCCATTTCCACAATGATATCGATCAAACTCCGCCTACAACACACCGACACACACACACAGACTCATAACAAAGCGCCACACACACATACATACACGTATGCTGCCAGACAACGGACGGCGAATGACAGGCGCAGTCAAAATAAAATTAATGCGCGTCGGTCGCCGGAAAAAAGAAAAAGAGTTAAAGCGAATGCAGCGAATGGAAATGAAAGAGTTGCTCTCAATTGCTCGCCGCACTCTCACGCTCTCGGTCTCTCTCACACACATACACACACACATACTCACACAAAGCAATCAATAAAAATGAACAGCGCTCTCGCTCGCTCACCCCTTTTAATTGTGCGCCCAAATCCTTTCACTTTCAACTGCGCGCATAAAAAATGAGTGAGCGAAAAAAAACTCACTCAAAGCGAGTGTGTGTGTGTGTGAAGGGGTATGAGAGAAAAAAGGCTTGAAGTTTCCCCTATGTCAAGAGAACGCGGCGAAGAGCGAGAGCGGCAGCATTTGTGAGTGTGTGGGAGCAAAGCGAATTGAGCGAGTTAAGAGAGTCGGGCCCCAATTGGGAGTCTGTTCACGTGTGTGCGTGTGTGTTAATGTGTGTGTGTGTGAGATTGCGGTAAGTCAATGGCCGACAATATGTGTGTCTGTGTGTGTGCGAGAGTGCAGACGACAACGCAGACGGAGATGGCATTAAAAGGGTTAAAATTGCCGACATGTGCGTTCGAAAGAGAGCGAAAGTGTTAAACTGGAGCACATGCGTGCGATGACTGTGTGCGTGTGTGTATGTGTCAACGACTGTTCGTGTGTGTCGTGTGTTTGAGTTTATGAGTGGGCGGCCATATTTTGCTGCTGTAGTTGTTGTACACTGAACCCTATGAAAATGGGTAAAAAGGGTATAATGGTTTTGTGCAAATGTATGCAACAGAAGCAGAAGAAACATCTTCGACCCCGTAAACTATATATGTATTTTTGATCAGCATCAACAGACGAGGCGATATAGCCATATCCGTCTGTCTGTAGAGCTAGTGACTTTCAGATTAGAATATAAGTTCTCGTATAAAATATGCAGAACAAGTTTGCTTTATTTGTATCGATAGATTTAGGTTTCCGATGGCAATAAAAGTGATAAATATAAATAATATACATTGACAAACATATTTTAATTTTGATCTCATTTAAAAAATGGGAAATTTGCGAATAGAACCAGAATGTGGTTAACAGTTGGTTTAACAGGGTATGTTGTAGTCGAGTCGAGTGAGCGACTACAGCATTCTTTCGTGTTCTTGTTGTTGTTATTACATCTAACGGTTTGTTGTGGTCGGCAAAGCTTTCAGCAAAATTGTGTTGTGTCTGTAAAAAGGACCCAGCAGCGAAAAGACTCCATTGCGAATTGGATTCGTAATCTATATTTGCAGGCTCTCATACCAGACTCTCATACCTTATGTGAGGGGTTTTAAGCGGAATACTGATTTAGCAAGATATATATATTGTAATGCAGTTGCATTTAAAATAAAGAATGCTTACTATATTAAAAGTATGCAAAATATTATGCATTCAGAATGTATTCGGTAATTAAGTGTCTTTCTCTAGACTCTCCAATTCGCAGCTGGGGTCTGTAAGAAAGGAGTAATGAATGGGAGAGCAATAAGAGAATAGGAAACTACATAAATACATACATACATATATAAATATATGTATACATGAGTAGTAGAGGACAAGCTTAAGCTACCCCCTCACCACCTCACACCCCCTCCCCAAAAACTGACTTACTTGTTGGTTTTACGTGCTCTGTTTGCTAGTTTGGCCATTTGGTTAGACTTGTGTTGTGTTGTTCCCCATTAAATTGATGAGCATACATTTGGGGATTCCCTTTTTATGAACAGTTACTACACGCGCACACACGCCCACCCCTTTCCTGTGTTGTCCGATGACTCATTATGAGAGGGAGTTAAAGATTTGCGCAAAGGATTAAATTGCAATCAGTTCTCACGGCATGCAACCTTGCAACAGGGTTGCATTTACCGAGAATAAACAAGAACAACAATAGACAATGACTTAAAGGGCAAGGGAAGTAAAAGGTTAACATAGGATAACAAGAAAAACAGTGAATGCGAAGGTGTTGCTTCTAATAGGGTTGACTGCTGATCTGAGCCTGTCACCAAATAGGGAATAGGGAATACATAAGAAAAGATTGCTAGTAGTCACTCGACTCGACTACAATATACCCTGTTAAGACAACAGTTAAATAGATTCTAGTTTTAGTTCTAAAGTTTTCTTTAAAAAGTTTTGCTCATCCAAATATAAGCATTTGCTTTCATTTCTTGCGCCTGCTGAAACAAATGAGATTAAAATTAGCTTACCTCTTTGCCTATAACTTGGGTGATTCTTAACTGATCAATAATATGTCAGTGTATATTATATATCAATAGGAAGTCTCTGCCATTCAAATTTCTGGCTTATATTGGTTTCACAAACATAAAGTTTATTTGTATTCAAGAAACACAGGCAGCTTTCAATAAAAGAAGTTAATTTGCTCTGCATATAGATCTTATATTCCTGTTTTGAAGTCTCTAGCTCTTATAGTATCTGAGATGGACATACGGACATATACTTGATGCCTTTGGTGATGGTTTCTTCTGCTTCTGTTGCATACATTTGCACAAAATCATTATACCCCTTTTACCCATTTTCAAAGGGCTTAGGATATACAAAAGGAACAAAACAGAGAAGAAGAAGAAATGAGTCGCTGCACTTGCCAAGCAAAGTGAAAAAGGGTAGCCGAAAGGAAGGGTGAGGATAAGGATAAGCGTAAGAAAAAGAACTGAGCAACGATTGAAATCGTAAGCATAACAAATTGAGAACTCGATGTGGAAGGAGTAAAGATGTCCAGCAGGCGATAAGATATTGTCTTAAAGCATGTCGGGGTTAAGAGTTAAATGCAGAAGAAGAAGCAGCAACAGATAAAGAAGAGGAAACAGCAACTTGTTTATAGAAATAATAAATGACTTTGGCATTTTGCATTTTTCGATTGAATCACATTATACTTGTATTATTTTTTGCATGCATTATATTTTTGGTATATTTTTCGACATTTCCGCAGAAGGCATGCGTGATATTGATTTCTTTTATATATATATTTATTTATATATACATGTCTGAGGATGCAATCTGCTTTTTGTGTTGTGTGGCAATTCGATCGCAGTGTCCGGTTTATTGTTTATTGTTTGTCTCAGCAAAACTAGGACACTAGGTTGAAGATGATGATGATGATGATTACACTGGCGTATCCTGCACATGCATATGTAGATATATATGTAAGCCTGCGGTTTCCATTTTCATTGTGAAAGTGAAAATGCAAACGGATGCACTTCATTTCATCTCATCTAGTTTCACTTTACTCTTCGACTCAGGTTGAGTTTTTTTTTCTGCTTCTGTTATCATCATCAATGAAAATGCAAACCTTAAGAATGGGTCCTCTATTTGCGGTCTGCATGTCCTTTTGTTTTCCTTCAAGTGGTTTCGGATTCACTCTCTCTCCAATTCTCCATTTCTCTATTTTCTCTCTTGCGTTATTTACTCTTCATTTCATGCAATTTTCGCGCATCTTTTGCGCTTTGTTGAACATTCTCACAGGTGTTTTGAGTTTTGTTTGCTGTCCATTCGTCCAGATTTCCTTTCATCGAAAGAGCTAATGCTCCCTTGGACAGTGAGATCATGGTCCTTCGGTCAACTCTTCAGAAAATAAATGGCTAATCTTCCCAGGCCTGTAGTTTGGTCAAAACTGAACCGGATTTCAAAAGCAATACATTTTTGTTTATGGATTGTGCTTTGAGCTGAAATTCAAGTTAGACAAGACGAGGAGGGTCGAATCTTAAAAATGCTCTAACTCCTTCTAAACTAATACGATATTCCAAAACTTGGTCTTTTTAGCCATATTTCGACCTACATATAAATACTGCACCTAAAGTTTTTCCCAAAAAGTTAATGTTTGTTGTGTGAAGTTTGAGAATGTTGTATCTCTAAACTGACGCGGTTTTCGATGCATCAACCTTTGAGAACATAGTTTGCACTCTAGATATATGGTATTTATATAATGTTCAACTCAATTATATTATGCGACAGTGTTTAAAATGCGTTGATTAGAATAGATTGCTCGCTTTTAATGAAATGCGTTACTTTGTCCCATCCTTCAAATATTTTCTTCTGTTATAAATGAACTAAGTGAAAAGTTGTCGGCCTAATGCTGGCTGGCATCACTGCATTCAAATCCTACTCTCACTCTCCCCATCCCCAATTCTAGTTGTTTCCAGCTGCCGCGCACGCACTCAAGGTCAAGCAAAGGTGAAAAATGTGCAGCGCAGATGAAGATGGAGAAAAGACTCTTCCCTCTCCAACTCCCCTCGTTCAACCAGGAAGAAGACGACCGAAAAAATATCATTTATTTAAATTCTTCTCCAAGTGGCAAGCATATGCGGCAAGCAACTGGCCCCCCTGCCACCACTTGCTGTGTGTTGCACAGACAATTGCTGCAGTTGAGCTGAAGCGTTGCAAAGGAAATGAGACATTTGCTGGGGTTTTGTTAAAAAATATTTGAACTTTTTAACATTTGAAATGCGGCGAGTGAGGCACGCTTCCCGATGCAAGATACACATGAAGCCATGTGGCAGTAGTGGGGCAGGGGGGATTGAGGACCGATCGCCTAGTCAACCAATTGCATCGCCTAAGCGAACAAAATGAATGAATTGCTGACAAAAATAGCGCCCTCTGTGAAATGCTGCCCCCAGGCACATTTATATTATTTACTCTGGAGGGTAAGGGAGGCAGAGAGATGTGCCAGGTGTGGGTTTAGCTACTATTCGAAACATCCAATCAGCTGAGCCAACTGGCAACAGTTCTGCGTGGGGCGTGAAATGGAAACTCAAATTGTTTAATTTACTTTGTTTTTGTAGTAGAAATTTATAGTTAAGAAAGTAAGTCTTTTTAAGGTTTGTAGACTTAACAAACTCAGTTTAAGATTGAGAACAGAAAGTTTCTTAGTTCTCGAGATACTTCTTCAGGGAGAGATTCGCCGCAGTCCATTCGGTCCACTGTGGAGTTTAAAACGGAAACCATTCAAACACCGGGAAACAAACGAATAAATCGGTAATCAAGAAGAACTTTCCAACACTGGGAATACTATTGTAAGGTATATCGAATCAGCAAGCGCCGAAATATCTATAAAAACAGAGCAAACAATGCGAACAACTAGAAAAGTCACTTACGTATCCTTAAGTATCCTTGTTTTGGAGTGCAACGCGAAATAAGGCGAAACCGAAGTGGAGGCGTGGCCAATCCATAAACCTAAAACCAAAAACAACAAAACCCAAATGGAACTAGCTAAATTATATATATATAAATATATATATATATACATATGGGTCACTTAATGTGGCGTTTAATGCCAGCAAGGATGCGTAAAGCGTTCAGCATAAAAAAGTAGTTCACGCGGCAGAAGAAGAAGACGTTGGGGCAAGCAGCAGGCAGTCGACTAATTTGTGGCAAAGTGTCGAATGTGCGTGTGTGTGTGTGTGGCCATAAAAGCGCCACGCCAGGATAACAGCAAGGACAGCAAGGACAACACTTACGAGTATTGCGCGTGTAAGCGAAAAATATCCTTCAGATGATGCTGCTTTTGCTGCTGTTGCTTGGAATGTCTGCAGTTGATTGCATTTGTGTCCTTTTTACGATTCGATGACACTTAGCGCCTAATATCCTTTTTAGGACCCAGCCTAGTGGCTGATTTTATTTGCCCGGCTCTGACTCTCCAACTCACTCCGTCTCTCCCACTCCCTCAGCCTCTCTCTCTATTAGTTTGACAACTATTTGTGCATAATTCAAGTTCGATCTGCTCCCAATGCCCCTTCCCCATCTCGCCTTGTGGCAAGTGATTTATCAATGATGAAAATGTGTGTCACAGTTTGACACTTGTCAGCTGCATATCAATCCTTTGCAGGTTGCACGCACAGGATGCAGAAGCAATTGTTGCCGTTGTTGTTGGTGTTCTTGTGTGTTGTAATGTGAGATATTGTTGTGAGTACGCTCAGTGAAAGTGTTTGCTTTCCCACACATGTGAAAGGATGCAACATGCCACAACGCCGACACTTGCCACACAGTCATGGGAAAGTGATTGTGCATCCTTTGGCCGTGTTGTGTTGTTGCTATTGTTGTTGTGCGAGGGTTGCCGAAGTGTTTCCCAGTTAATCCCCGTCAATGCCTAACCGGTTGTCCATTATGCTGCAAAAATAAAATAAGAATAGGAGACTCGCAATATTCTTTTTGCTTAACAGTTGAAAATTTACTGACACAAAATTATATATAAATGTATGCAGTAAAATTTGAGTAGTGAATAGTCCTATATAAATTAAAATGAACACTGGAAACGAGGTGCTCTTTGATTTTTATTGGTTTTTATTTTAGAACAAGTTAGAAGGATCTAGTAGGAAGAACTCTACTAGGAGATACCCAGAACCAATAAAGTATAAATTACAATTAATAAGGAAATTGGAAAAGTTTCTTTCTGCCCTTAACATACCTTTATAGATATTTTTAATGGGTTCATTATGTATCATTAGCCCTGAAGTCGAGCCGCTCTCATGCTCATAGTTCACTCTAATTCATATAAGGAAAAGTATCCCACAGATACTTACCTACACTCGAAAAAAGTGCTGCTTAATTTATCTTCAGTGTACGAATTACGTCCAAAAAATGGCGTAACAGTTTTGTGAATATGCTCAACTGGTCAAGAGTAGATTATGCAAGTAGTTGGCGAGTTGCCAAAGAAGAGAGAACTGTAGATCAACATGTGGGAGCAGAAGTATGAATCCATGATCCCAGGCAGACTACTCAGAGGATCGCCTGCTGCGAGCTGTGCTCGTTTTTCATAGAAAACTCATGAGACGCTCATCAGAAGTGCAGGGGTGCATTAAGAGGCATAAGGACAATGGTCAGCGTGGACAAAAGGGATCGCTGCTGAAAGTGCGGCTCATCATTAATAATGTGAAACATGTTGCGAAATTATCGAGCACTCTTAAACCTTTTTCTTATTTTATGTAGACAATATGGCCAACAGACAAAAGCAATCGAAGGCGCAGAAGACAAAGGATTCTTTTGCCCAGTTTTCCTATTTTCTTGCTTCCCTTTTGGCAAAGACAGTTGCAGTTGAGTCTAGTCCTGGGCAGTGTCCGGCACAAAATGGCTTCGTATTACTTGTTTGTGGTTGCGAGTTGAGAGATGCGGCAACGTTGCAACAGCAGCTGCCACAGCTGATTGAGTTGCTGCCGCCACACATTGCCAATGTCAACTACCGGCTCTGAAGGAACAAACAACCACATAAACAGGAGGCAGGTTGACGGCAGGCTTATCTGCATCTCAACTCTCATCCATCGCTCACTCTACCTGTCTCTTTCCTCTCTATTTCTCTCTGTGTGGGAATACTGTGAGCTGTGCCATCTGATACTTTCGGGTAGATTGAACAGGTCCTTCACATCGATCGCTGTTCATTTGTGGGCGCTAAAATGTCATTCATGATGCTTGTCTTGATTGAATTCTCTTATCGCGATCGCCAAAAAAAGAAAATACAAAAAAAGACAACCGAATATCAGGTGTGTCTCACAGTAGCTGCAGAAAGTCTTCGCATCTAGTGTTACACTTCGCCAATTATCTGCATCTGAATTGTCTTGATTGCTAGTCAAATTCCTAGTAATCCTATTTTGTTGGAGTTTCTCAGCTTCTCACGTAGCTTAATCAATGCACTCTCTAAATGGGGTTTAATGAAAGAAAAGATCTTTAAGTGCAGGAAATCGAGAAGTTAAACAAGTCAAAAACGATGCAGCTGGACAGTGGATGAAAATTAAGTGGACTAGATTGTAAATGAGAGCTATAAAAATCATGTGAGAGTAAGTTGGAAATTGGAAACGATTTTAAGGAATGGAGTAGGAAAAGTTGAGATTGAACTGGACTAGATATTAATATAATCATTCTAAAATAACCATAATAATAAGTATCCAAATTCAACCCACTTAAATGTTAATTAAATAAAACTCAAAAATGTTAAATAGAATATATATATATATATAGATGTGAATCCTACATGTAGAGCCCAATTTGCCGCTGAATCAGACGATGTGCACCCTTTTGTAATGAGTAAACAAACCATAAAGATAATGCAAGCCATACTCGAAATCGAACCACGAAACAACAACTCATTACAATGTGTGTGTGTGTGTGTGTGTGTGTGTGTGTATTGAATGTATTACAATCGTGCAAATAATATTTTAACTTTCTTGAGAGGGGGGGGGGGCGTGGAGTGGGGAGGGGTCAATTGACAATCAGAGACTATGAGCCACAAACTGCTGCCGATAAGACGGAAAGGTCTCTGAGGGGATCGCCACTCTCTTCTTTTTTTTGGTGAAAGCAAATGCATTTCCGGCTCTGTTTACTCAATTGCAATTCCCTGATAAGCTACTTTCAAAAATAAATGTGCCCGGGAGAGGGAGAGAGTGAGGGTGGGGGCGTGGTTGTAGTGGAAAATGCATTTTGAGAGATAGTCGTTGACTTAGGCAAATTAAAATGTTGCTGAACTTGGCCTCTTTGTGTTGTGTATTGTGTGTGGGTGCTGATGACGAAGAGACTACTGATGATGATGATCATTATTGGGTTGTCTTATCAGGCAAAGTGACTTTGGTCATTATTTGGTCAGTTCAAATATATTTTTGTATTAAATGTCTAAATTTGCTTTGTGGCGCCAAGCGACCAATATGTATTCAAAGTGGGTTCTTTGAACTGTCCACCTGGGAACTTGAACAGTTGGGGTTTCGTTCTAAGGGAACTTTTTAAAAGAGAAACACATTCACCCTCATCAAAAATATCGTCCTGAATTTTAGAAATTCGTCATTCTTTTAGCCGCTCCAAACATTAGGTTTTTTATATGCGTTGCTTAATAATATATAATGAAGAGCAATATTCATTTGAGTGTAAGAAACTCTAGTCAAGTGTTGGCTTTGGGTTTATTAGAGCCAGTTCGTCATTAATCCGTTTTTTGTTGGCCGTAACAAATCTCAGTCTGTAGAGCTGACCCGAAATCAAGATGCGTATAATGCGTATTCTCTCCCCCTCTCTCTCTCTCTCTCTCTCTCTTTTGCACTCTACATATCTCTCTCTGTTTGTGAGTATCCCACGCAAAAGATGTGCAATCTTGCGCAAAAGGATAACGAATTAAACGATGGACTGTTGACCCGCTGACCTGCTGACCAGCAGCCATGAGAAGTGAGAAAAAAAGATGTTTAAAGAAAACCAAACAAGTTGCCTCAAGCATGCAAAATGCGTTGTCCTGCCCCTTAACAAGTTGCAAGCGCCACACAAAAAAATATATATGCCTCGCTGAATTTCGGTATATTTTTGAAGCAATTAAAGTGTGTCTGTGCAGTGTACAGTGTGTGTGTGTGTGTGTGTGTGTGTGTGTGTGTTGTGTATTGGGTGTGCTGGCATTCCTAATGCGTAACCTGACACTTGGGTAACTAGGCACACACAGAAATAAATCAGCGAGGATGAGGACGTCAATAAGAGTGAAACCATTTCCGGTATCAGCATGTTGTCCTGCGACTTTCGCTTTTTATTTTTATGCCACAGATTTTCTATAATTTCCACATCAAATCGCGGCACAATGGAAAAATCGAAAAACGCCCCAAAACCAAAAACCACATTCAAATTTCATTTCCGTGTTGCAGGTCGTCTCAATTGGGTTTTGATTCAGGTAACGATCGGTTATCGTATTGCAAATTGATATCAGGAAAGTGAAAGGGGGCGTGGCAAGGGGCGGCTCGCTATTCGTGGTTAAGTGAAAGTATTTTTGGGTTTTTTTTTCTTTTTTCGATGCACATAAAGCTTTTGTCTAAGCATGCACACAGAATGCCCGCATAAGTCAACCACCTCAGCTCGGTTTAATGCTGCCACAACTAACTGCCACATCCGGCGTGACATTCTTTTCTAAAATACTAGCCACTACCCCCTCACTCCTGGCCAATGGCCACTTAAGCTGGCGCCGCTGATGATGATGCGGCACTTTCCTTTTCAGTTCAACTGCTGCAATCAAACATAACTAAATATTTCCGCATATTGTTAATCAATTTTTACTGCGAGCTGACTGCCTGCCCCTAGCTGCAAGTTCTCCAGTAAGTGGCCTCTAATTTATGCCACATGGAGGCGTGACAATTGTGGAAGCCCAAACAAATATCCAATAGGATACTCTACCATATTCAAATTATACATATATAAATATATATAAATAAAGTATATATGCATTTGCCTTGTTTGCTTCATTGTTTAGGCAAATTTTTCGATTGGCGTTGTTTGCTAATTGTTTGGAATTCCTCTTTTTTTTTCATAGTTGTTGTCATGGTCACGAGACGCGGGCAGTTTGCATGGGAAGAGTGATTGAGGAAGAGGATTGGGGAGGAGGAGAGTGCTCTTTGCTGACAAAATGCGGGCGACAACTGAAAACACTTGAAAAACCTTTAATATTCTATTAATAGCTATTCGCTAACTATTATGCGGAATGTGTGTGTTACAGCTGTGATCAGGCTTTAGATTTAAAAGGTGGGAAAATGTGTTTTTGGGGGAAATTTAATGTTCAGTTCAACCAGATTCAACATTACTTTTGAGAACTCTTTCAGGGTTTATTGAGGATTATTAAGCATAATAGCAGTTGTGCAGCCTATTTTTGACAGTTTTTGGAGTTTGATGAATATTTTATGTAAAATGTGTAAAATTAAGTTGTGCAAAAATATGCAAGAGTCAAAGGAAGCATTTTTGATCTCATTCAAAGTTGCAAGTTAAGTTCCCGATTACCTTAAGCATGTCAAAGTAATTTCATTTTATCGATAACTGCTTCCGTTTCACGTAAATCGATGCAAATGGTTCTTCATTAGCAATAAAAGCAAAATTGTAAAGATATAGGCTTTTAATTGGTATATAATATACTCAGCTGTATAAATTTTTTATACCTTCTTTCTCTCGACTACTTAGTTTAAATGGGTTTAAATGACGCTCGAAATACGCTCAAGTATCCGTTTAGTGGCCCAAGTGTTCAAGCTGAACTAAAAAAATAGCTCAAGCGGTGTTCTCACTTGCTGCAAGGATGAAGTTGAAGGCAAAGGACAATTGCACAATAAGTGAACAAAAGGATGCCGTCGATGTCGTCCACTGCGGCAGCAACAACTGTGTAAACAAAAGTGCAATAAAAACAATGCGCAGACACAGCAAGGACAACGACAAGTGGCAGGAAGTGGAAGTCGTCGTTGCCAGGAGCTAGATTTGGGAAACTAAAAACCCAATTTAAATACGTGTGCGTGTAACCCAAGAATACATATTTGTTGTTATTGCTGGAGCAGTCGAGTTGCGAGTGATGTTCTCTGAGGGGTAAGAGTACATTTCGAAAAAATATGTAGCATTTTAAACTTTTGGCGCCAAGAGGGCAACTCACCTTATTATTCAGAAAGGAAATTTCTTATTTTCAGATTAGTTGACAGTGCGATTTCTAAAATGCAGGGTTTTTATTTTCAGAGTGTAGGGATGGGCTTGCAAGTAACCACATGTCAGAGCTGGCGTCAAGGCAACAACACAGCAGCAGCCAGCAGCCAAGATTTACGCCAATTTTTTTTTCGCACACGGTTTTCAGCAATTGAATTCGCCTTTTGGGAACAGGTCACGTCCTGTTTGGCCCGTTGCCCTGTAGTGGTCTGCTGGGCTATAGTTACCCATTCAACTGGTTGCTAAGCATTTGGGCCCACTGTGCGAACACGTTCTCCCTTTTGGCTTTTTGGCTGGGCGACAAATTGAGTTGTCACCTTGCGGCATTAACATAAAAAATCGATTCGGCGGCAATTCTTACGTGATATTATAACAAATTAACAGACACGCATCCCCGGCCAGCTGATTATCCCTTTGGATCGGAGTCCTTTGATGATGTTGATGCCGCCAGCGGCATCTGTGCACTTTGCCGCTCTGCATCATCTGGAGTGACAAGTTGCCAGTTTCGGGCATCAATATCTCTGAATAATACGACGGGCAGTCAGATGTGCCGTAATCCGGCTGCTTGCGATGCGTGCACGGAGTTGATTGCGAGTCTTAACCGCTCGGTAATTTATTTGCCTGGTAGAGGAGATTCACATTGGCAGATTAGATTGAAAGAAATCATTAAGAAAATGTTGGTCTTACTTCATAATCAAAATGGCAAAGAAGGAATTTAAGATCATCCGTTAAACGCAAAAGTATTTTATATATTTACGCCCAGCAGAGCCATAACTTCTTCAAGACTTCTTAATTATGGCTTGGTCTCAAGATTAATACCAAAAAATATCAGCTCCAAACTTTGTCATGGCAAATCGTACTAAGCCGTTTTGATTTTAATTTTATTTTAATTATGGTTTGACCTGTCGATTATTACTGCATTCAAATGTGGAAATACGATTCAATGTTGAAATTTAATAATTTACAATTAACAATTTTATAACTTTGTCAAATTCGCAACATATTATTAATTCTTATCATGGCTTATGCTCAACATTTGAATTTAGCGCGATTCCACAAGATTCGTTTGAAATTCGCTGTGCTCATTTTGATAATGTTTGGGACTCGTAATTAATGCTTAAATTGAACAACGAAAAACATATCATGTTAAATTAAATTGTTTTTTATCTAATTAGTGAGCTTATGCTAGATGTGACTTATTCTAAGCCTAAGCAAATCTCAATGTATATTTTCCCTAACATTTTGCA
Source organism: Drosophila picticornis (assembly GCA_035043845.1). Lineage (NCBI taxonomy): Eukaryota > Metazoa > Arthropoda > Insecta > Diptera > Drosophilidae > Drosophila > Drosophila picticornis. The sequence goes on along the minus strand of JAWNMR010000493.1, from coordinate 699,678 downwards.
GCTCACCTTGTCTGCAGAGAGAGAGAGAGAGAGGGACACGAGGAGACATCTGCTTTGAAAGGAGGTCGATGAGTTGGGGTAACTTGTATAAAAAGTGGCGGCTGTTGCTCCTCTGAATGCGCCTTTCATTAGACCAAGTTGAATAACTAGAACTACGCCGCATGACGAGAATATTTGACAAAGTGTCACAGGACTCAAAAAAACAACCAAAAAAATAATAATAAAAATAACATAAAACACCAAATAAGAAGTAGGAAAACTCGACAAAAGTTGCTCGCTTCGGGGCATTGAAAATTCTTCAACTGCAGTTTTTGTGTCTTTTGCACAAGAACAAGAAATAATCTGCAGCTACAAAAAAAATATATATATTTAATGTCGACGAGCAGAATTATGATTAATGAACACGGAGCTGGAACAGCCAAGTTGGCCAACTGCCTGAGTGTGTTGGCCAAGTGGCCGGGCCGAATTTTTAATGGTCTCTCGCCGATCCAAACAAAGCCAAAGGCCATTGACAAAAAAACAAAAAAAGGAAAGAAAAGCAACTAAAAAAGAGAACAAAAATCGAAGTAGCCGACTTTTATACAATTTTCAAAGTGTCGCAGGAGCTGTGCCTACATCCAAACCATAAATCATGCACTTTGATTAAAGGACAGCTCCTCCGACTGCTGGCTGCTGACTGCTGACTGCTGTTGTTGTAGGTGCTGTTTGGGTTTGATTAATTGTTGGCCCAAAGGATTGTTGCCCGTTTCCAAATTGCAATTCGGCGCGCCTGTTGACAAGTTATCCTTGCAATATTGTTCCCGCTCTCTCTCTCTCTCTCTCTCTCTCTCTCGCTCTCTCTCTCACTTCCTCTGTGCGTGTGGTCCTTTACTGACCCCCGCCCCGCCTGGCCCTTTGCTTGCCCTCGTTATCGTCCTGCTGTCAATTGTCGCACAGCTGTCAACGGCCAATCAATGCAATTTACAGCTTCATTTTTGCAAATTTATGCCGGCCTCGTTGACAGCTCTCAACAGCAATAGCAACAACAAAGGACATCCGCCGCAATGTCCTTCAAGTTTGACTTGAAAAGCTGCTCAAGCGTATGCAATGCGATACTTTTTTTTGTTTATTTTTTTTTTTACCATTTAAAATACCTAGTTTGTGTTGGTTTGACTTTTCTAGGACTTCGCGACGGCGTCGCCTAATTGCATAACAATTGCGCCTGATTATCCTGTCAGGCGTCGTCAGCTGTTGTGCGGTTTCCCGCTTTTGTTTAATTGGATTGGATATGGGACATGTGGACATGTGTGAGTGACATCCACGTCATCGGGGCAAACACATCTTCGGCATTCTCGCACCTTTTTTGCACAAAAAAAAAAACAACGTCGCAACTTTTGGCGCCGCAAAAATCGAAAAAATCCAAAAACAAAAAACACTTTTCGAAGAACGCACGTAGTACGCGTCTGGACATGAACGGCCATGACTGCGACCTTATCAGCCCCAGGTTGAGTCTCTCATCTAACACAATTCTAAAAACAAGAAAGATCGACCAGCTGCGACCAAGCCGCCGACTAAATACCTTTTCAGACCAAAACCAAGCTGTGGAAAGTTTAATTTCATTATATAGTTAAAAATTTGATAGTTTGCTGATACCAAAATTTTGTGTTATAGTAGACCCATGTTGTTGATTTTCTGTCTAACTGTGAGGATCATATCAACATTTATGTTAAGCGAGCTTAGTTTGGATAACTTGTAAAACAAAATAGTTTCTCATACAAGAATTCATCCTTCGACTGATTGTTCTAATGACGTCTTTATGAAATAACGATTTTTATGTAGTGATTTGCAAAAAAATATGCATATTACATTTTCGGAGATTATTTAAAATCGTACCGTGAAATTACGAAAAACTGTAGGCTTTAGAAATATATTTGCTAACTAATAAGCTGAGTTAGCCTTTGCACCAAAAGTATGTGGAATTCCTACAATTCAGGTCGATTTTTTTCCGAATATAGTTTGCATAGAAACAGACAAACTTCAGTACAAGATTATAATACCCCGCTTTAATTGTATATGCAAAATATGATTCTAAAAATGCTTTGCTCTCAACAATAAACAAAGTTCGGCTTTAGATTTGATTTCACTTTAACCCCTTAATAATGATGAAGTCTATGCGAACAATAAAAACAAAAAAATAGAACATAGAAAATCCCTTAGAGAATATAATTATGTTAATCTGTTGTTAGATTGTTAATTTGTTATTCTTCCAATTTTTAATGACTTGTTGTGCAGCGCTCAATTTGATGATAATGAATCTATTTTAGTATAATTAATTATGCTGCGATTGTCATCGTTTGTTCACATGTTGTGATGAAGCATAAATTGCATAAGCAAATAAATGCAAATATATGTTATAAATCTTTCTGCAGATTTATATATTTTTATATTTAGTAATACATATCCAAAGAAACTAGTTTGATTCTATAATGGGAAGCAATGGAAACAGAAGATTTTTATTTAATATTTTGAACTCGCTTGTTGTCACCAACTTTGATGGCTGGTTATATCCAAAGGTGTATGTATATATTTAAATATAAACAAAATTTTGTTGAAAATTAAAGCACATATATTTAGTATTAGTGAAGTCAAAACATACTTGCTTTCTTTCGAACGCATTTGAATTTGTTACTTGGAATTCGCCAGCTGTCATCAGTTTTGATGGCTGATTATGCCAAATTATGATTTTAATTATGAGCTACCTTGCACTGTCGCCAAGTGCTTGTTGATTTGCCCCCACACATACACGCACACACACACACACCCCGCCCCCTTCATTGTGCCCCCTTCTTGCCCATTGAGGCAGATTGCACTAAAAAGCGTGCGCCATATTCTTTATACTCTTTGACATCGAAAGGAGATTTCGTTGATTTGATGTTTGCCAAAAAAAAGACGCGTTGATAAGAAACTCGTTGAGTAAATGTGGCCCGGGTGCATTGCTCGACCCACTGATAAGCGTTTGAAAATCCTTGATCTTGAGCTGGTGCTGCTGCTGTTGCTGCTGCTGCTGCGTTTCCAGCGAGCTATTTCATGTTTACTCTATAACTGGCAGCCGCTTAAAAAAGCGTGTTTTTTCTTCTCCCTTTTTTGCTGCCTCTATTAAAAAGAGAAGGAGCGAGGCCGCATCTGAAATGCAAGAAATAGCAACTGATATGAGTTCCCAAAAAATAAACAAAATATAAATAAAAGTTGCGTCGCATTGCCGGCGGGCCAAAAAATGCTTGATAAGCGAGATGGAGCGAGAGAGGGGAGAGAGAGGAGAGAAAGGGAGAGGGGGAGAGAAGCTGCTTAATTACACAATGGGGACTCATTTGCATCTGGTGACTGATACAGAGCCAGCTGTGTCTGTCTGTCTGTACGTGTGTCCTCTAAACAGTAGCTGATTTCAAGGCACGCGTTTTGGCATTGGCCCAAAAAGCCGCTTAGCAAACGAAGCAAACAGCTGCTGTTTTTTGAGCTGACAGGCTGCCACCAAATGGTACACAAATCTCTGCCAAATTATGCTTCAGCCGCTTAGAGTTGACTGCGCTGCTTGCCTCTGTCTTGAAGCCCCTGCTCCTGTCCCTGCCACTGATCCCTCCCACACACCTAGATCTGCCAAGAAGTAGAATCGATACATTATCACAATGCACAAAACTCAAAAAAAAAAAAAAAAATTTTATATTGTATAGCAGTTAATCTTCTGGCAGCTAGTTATGTAAGAAGCGCACAGGAAACGGAATCTAAACGCAATCTTGGACAAATTGCATCAAAATCCAAAAGTACAAAGCAGCCAAAGGGCCAGTGAGCAATAGTTAAAGGCCTTTGTTGTTGCCAAAAATAAATAAAGATATTGATTGAATGGCCAAAAGTAAAAACAGTTAAGGAAACAGATGAAAGGCCAGAACGGAAGTGAGCACACTAAGCAGTAAGCAGTAAGCAGGACGAGGGACGCAGGAACATAATGCACTTGGATGATTGCATTACGCAGAAGGTGTTGTTCTTTGGGGAAGGCGCAGTGGAAACCAATGGGGGAATCCATAGGGAATAGTCTAATATAAGCAAATACTTAATCAACAATACAAATAATTAATCTAAGCAGACGGTAAATGTGCATAAGCAAATACATTCATAATCTGTTATGGATCTTGTTGAACATTAAATAATGGGTAACCAAATATAATAATTTGCTTTTACATTTTTATCAAATACAAATGGAGAAGTTCCTTGCCAATTTATCTTTTATTTTAATATTTGACGTAAATCCTAATATGAATTTTTTTAATTTAGAAACAGACTATTTAGTGTGTCCTTTGTCTTCGTTAGATAATCATTTCTGATAGGATTACTTAGCATAGATTTCATTCTATATTTAAATATAATAATATATAAACTATGATACAATATATTCTTATATAAATATATATATATATATATATATTCTATATAAACTAAATTTAATAATAAATAGAAATAAGCGTTCTTTAAATAAAATCTGTCTTCCTATCAAAGCTCAAGTTCCCAAATCCTTATTCTCACACGCCCGCTCCTTGCTCTCTTTCTTTCTGTTCTCAATTTTCCCAGAAGCCCACTCATTCTGAGTGTGTTTTTCACACACGCGCTCACTTCCTGCTGGGACTAACTTTAATCCTGGAGATCGAGTCGAAATCCTCGGAACTTGATCACTCTGTCTATGGCTGCTTATTGCGCCACAAGTCTGTAGATCCTGGCATCCTGGCGCTAATCACAGCAGATTAGCTCAGATCCCGCTAATCGCACGCCTTAAGTTAACTATAATCCAAGATGATCCACTCGTTAAGCAAGATGTTCCGGGCACTCGCGACTCTTACCTGCTTGCGCAGGTTCACCGGCTGATTCAACGCCAACTGTTTTCACTTAATCCGGGGGCTTTAATTTTTTTTTTTTTTGCACATGGATTATAATAAACATATTTGAATATTGTTACAGTTTTTATATTGTTTTTTTTTTTTCTAGTCTTTTACCTCTTTTACGCCGTGCAGCTGACTGACTCTCGGATTAGTGGAGGAGTGCAAAAAAAAAAAAAAAACACGTTGCGCCTACCTCGGGCGGATTAAATTTTTTCAGCAAAATAAGTCAGTGTTAAGCACGGCGATTAGAGCTTGATCCTCCGGGTAGACATGGGCGTAATATTGATGGATTTTCCTCTAAATCCGTCGGCTAATCTCCGGCTTAGCGTGCGACGCGATTTTTTTCGCGACTCTCCGCGCACGTTGTGTGTGTGTGCGTTGTGTGTGAGCGTGTGGGTGTGTGTGTGTATGTGTGCTATGTTTTTTCGCTAGAAGGCAAATCGAGCTGACTGCTCTGCCGACTGAGGATCATAATTATGGAATTCCTAAAGAAGAGAAGCCGCCAGAAGTAGTGCTGGCGAAGCTACCTGTAAGCGTGGGTTACCTCTTTGCCCAGGTCGTAGTCGTAGTCGGCGTTTCAGGTAGTCGGAGCCAGCCTGGAGGTCGCTGGGCAATTAAGAAGTCAATTTTAGCCAAGAAAAAAAATTCAAAAAGACAAAAAAATGTGCAAAACTGAACTAAATCCGGCTTAAGAATGACAACGGCCAAAGGACTTGCGTCATAAACAGCAATGTCCTTTTTCTAAACTCTCTGCATAGAGAGAGAGAGAGAGACACTTTGCATTTGCATGCGATCATAAAAATAAATTCGCCGTAGAGAGAAACAGAGAGCGAGTGAGAGTTTTAAGGACTCTCTCTCTCTCTCTCTCTCTTTCCCTCTCTGCAGGCTCACTTTCTGCTTTATTTGAATTCGTCCTTGACTTGCTAATGAACGCGGTTTGACTTTTTTGGTCCCGTTTTTTACGAGTGTCGATTTTGTTTTAAGCGCACTTCCGTTTTTTAGACGGGACTTTTTTTTACCAGTTTGTTACCTGATTTTATGATTGGCTGTTTTTTGTTGCACTGCTGTTTTTTAATGAGTCCCGCGAGGTTGCTGAACTGCGAGCGCATATTGAATGACTTTCGCCAACCGATCTACATAATCTTTTAGCTACAATATATCCTCATATGTGCAGCTGCTAAGCAGCAGCAACTAACTGACAAATATTTTCCTTAGAATTTTCCATAGATCAAAAGGACAACACTTGGCTCTGGCTCAGGATCCGGCTGTGGCGTATGTTTGTAATTAGAATTAGGCTGGGACCAGCCCACCAATAATACTGAAGGACAACGCGGAGACTGAAAGACTGAAAGAGAGTGGCGGATTAGCTGCTTAATCCTTAGAGGTCTTTGAGACTTGCTGGGTGTTCTATTTACACGCATTACGGCCATTTGCACAGCGGCCAAAACCATTAGTGCAAAATGTTTGTTGGCCAATTTTTCGATGTTTTTCATTTTCAACTGTTTACCCAGAATAAGATGCAACAACAGCTAACAAATGTATATACATATATAACGATCATAAAAAGAGAGTGAATACTTTCCTGGAACTAAACTTTTAACATGTTACCATCTCTTTTTATTTGCTGTAATTGTAATCAAAAATCAATTGATATAAATAAAATAGAGTGAATATTTTTAATTTTCATTAAATTTATTTTTAATTTCTTTGAATGCCCTAACTATTCCCTAGAGATCTGAAAGAGTCGCTAATCCGGCCTGCTTAGCGGTTACCTAATCTTAAGCCCAATAGGAACTGAGTGTGTGTGTGTGTGTGTGTGTGTGTGTGTGTGTGTGTGTGTGTGTCCAGGCTCAAGCTAATCTGCTTCCTGACGTCACTCGCTGGCTTAATTAAATCACACGGATTAGCTTGAGCCGGACTACGAGATTGAGCCTGGTAAGATTCATTCAAGCTCAATTTTGAGTTTGAGTTTCATTCGCTTTGCACTCTGCCCCTTGCGGCATGCGTCGTGTGTCTGGCATGCGCTGCAGCTGCACCCAAGACTTGCTGTCTCCGTCGCCTTCTTTTTCTGTCTCCTGCCTGCCCTCAATCAATTTGATATCAAAGCGACTCAAGACCCTTAGCCTGTTGAGATGTTTGCGCCCTAAAAATGAGAAAAAGAAATAGAAAAAATTCAAAAAGAGGATCGTTTTTTATTTTTTAGTCCTTGAGGGATGCTGCGGCTGTCAGCACAAACAGTGCCGAGCTTGTTTACACATATGCAAAAGACAAGGACGGCGTCTGCCACGCCCCAGTATCAGTATATTAAATTTCAAGTATATATTTTTGAAAGAGACAGGGAAAGTTTTGCGTGAGGCGCATTTCCTGGAAGCCGGCTTAGATAATCTCTCAGTCGAAGAAAGAGTGCCTCGTAATTTCCTGCAACTCTGAGCGAGCACAAACACATGTCTGCAAGTATTTGCCAGATTTCCCTTAAAGCCCGTGCTCATTAGGCGAAGGGGTAATCATCAGCCATCAGCCATCAGCCACGCAAGGGGGTTTTTCTGCGGAGCATTAAAAAGCGGATTTTGTCTAATGCAAAAGAATAATAATGCCGTACTCTCAAGATTGCGTGGCTTAGACCTTATCCCTTTCTTACTAGCGATTCCATTCAGGGCTCGGAGCCCGGACGCGTGCTCATCTCGTTCTGCGGATTAAGCTGCAGGATTAGGCATCTTCCTTAAGCATCTTCTCAACCGCTTCTAGTTTATTGAGCGCCGTACATAATATTGATATATATATATATATATATATATATGCAAATACACACAAATATACACGTAAACATATGTATTAAGAAGACACATTTGAAATCATATTTTGTTTGGCATGCATGTGTGCATCAATAACAATTTGATTTGTAATGTTTATTATTGTCGGCACATTATCAGCTCATCGCTCGATTGACTATAAATCAAAAAATCAAAAATCCCCTTCTCAGCTCGTTCGATCGTCTGTTACAAATGGTTAAAAAATTTGTGGGCACACTCACACTCACATATATATAGATGTGCACACACAGATCGCATGACACACGCACCCTGGGCTACCCCTAATTTAAGCCACAGGGTGCCCCTAACCCTATGACTAACACTAACCCTAATCGTAACGGTAACCCTAAATCTGCCCCGCAGCGTGGCGCATGCGCAACGTGCGCTTTTCCACTTTCCACTTTCCACTTTTACTTTTTTCAACTTCGCCTCTATTTGCCAAGCACTTGGCTTGAGTCCTGCACCGTTATTATCTGTCTATTGGCAGCCCTCGTTTCTCTCCTCCGCATTCTGCTCGCGAAATTTGTAAAAAATTTGTCGCTTTTATTTTTATTTTTTGGGTTGAAAATTTGTGTTTTTTGTTTGGCTTGCGCTTTGTTTGTTGCAAGTTGCTCTTGGTAGGGTTAGATTTGTTGCAAGTAGATGCTGGCAACAGCTGTAACTTGAAACGGGACTGTAGAACACCAGGTTATAGATTTTATTTATATGAAACTAGTGCAGCTGCTGCCTCTGTGTCTTAAATTCTTCTTTGTTTTTAACTTGTAGTTCAATTTATTATTATTATTATTATTATTATTACTGCTATTATTAATGTATGCAGCCAAATTCGAGTCGATTAAGTTTTTTTTTTTTTGATTATTTCAACATCTAATGAATTCATCTCTAATCTAAATATTAAATCACTGCCATGCCAAATTGGCCCAGCCTGTACAAAACTATATATTTAACTTCGAGCAGCTATGTGACTCAAAGTACAATTTTTTTATAAATTTGTGATTTTTTGGCACGAGCACAAGTGAATAAGTTCAAGGTCAATTTGGCTACGCACTAATTACAGGAATATGTATTGGGCTAGGTTAGTTTTTTCCCACTTGATAAGAACTTACGCATCTTACGCACTGCTGGCCCACATATGAAAATAATATAGTATATTTTGTTATTGTTATTCGTGTAGCACGTTTTTCAGTCTGCTTGGAACTGGAACTGTATGCAGATCCGTCTGATCTGACCTAAGCTGAGCTGAGCTGTGTTGTTGCTCATAACTTTCTCTTGGTAACGTAGACGCTGCTGATAATGGGTTGGCTCTAGTCAGACATTATATTATCTCTAAAGACCGGATTTAAATGATGAAGAAGAAGCACTAATTCGCTAAACCAACACTTGAAACTGAGAATGCTCAATCTTATCAACATTCAACAGGCGACTGAGCCAAAAATCATGCAAAAATATGAAATAAAAGTGAATGGGGTAAAGGGGTCAAACATATATAGGCATATATATTCATTTTAATCTAAAATCTTTATCAATCGGTCAGTGTGTGTCTGGTTTGCCTTGTCCAAAAATATTGTTTTCATTTTTAATGGGGTTCTGCGTATTTCAGTTTCGGCAAAAACATTTCTTTTCAGTTAATCCGTCGGGAATTGTTTCAGTTTTGCCGTTTTGCATTTTTGCCCACTTTTACGTAACATTATGCAGAGCAAGGATGAGGGCCAGACCCATGAGCAGACAGACAGACAAAGGTCCTTTCTGGCCATTGTAGTTTTTCACTTTCGAAAATATGCCAAAAATTTCCACGGTAGTTGAAATTAACATCCCGTCGCGACTTTGACTCGATCGCGTCCTTGGCCTACCTACTCAATATAATATAATATCTGAGTGTACATATAAATATATATATATATAAACATATAAATATATATATGTAAATATAGATATATATTGCCATAAAAATCTACATAAAACTATTTAAAAGTCAATCCTCAAAAGTCAAGAAATGAGACTAGGAATGGTTTGCTTTTTACCTGATTTGCAGTTTAGTTCAATTTTTTTTGTTACTTTTTTTTAGCTCGTGTTTTTTTTTTAATTTTTGTGTGTGATTTCTTTTGGAACGTGTGCCGGCAATTAGTTGCTGGCCATCAATGAGCAACTGCTTCCTCAACAGGCTGCAGCGAAATATGAAAAACTCACTCAAAATTGTTTGCCCCCCTTTTGGGTTTTACTTTCACTTTGAGTGCCCCTTTTGGAGTCGAATTCGTTTCGCTTTGTTTACTTCCTGTTTACGATTACAGCGCACGCTCCCTAAAAACGTAAACCGAAATCGAAATGAGGGAAGCAACGAAAGAAGATTCTCACTTCTCACACCTCCCCCTGCACAATCCACTGCTCCTACCCCTCTCTTGACTTTTGGCGTTCTCTCTCTCTCGCTCTCTCTCTTTCTCTATTTTTCTCGCTCTTGCATTTCAACCCCCTTTTGAGTTATTTTTCATGTTTGCAAAGGGGAAATTACTCAAATGAGTTAATTCCTGGGTTCTTTTGAGTATTTTTTAACTATTGCAAAACCTTTTTTAAACCCGCAGCAAGTGTTTTTTTATGAAGGCTCTAAAAAATCGGAAGTGCACGCAAGTTTTTTAAGGTAGTTTTTTCTTTTTTGTTTTAGGTAATAATTATTTTTTATCTTTATGACGCTCGACAGCAAATAAAAAACGCCTCTGCAATAAAATCATAAAAGTTTTTACAGCTTTTTTTTAAATGCTAGTTGGCCACAAAAAAATAGTTTTGTGCTAGAAATTAGATTTTGATAGAAAATGTAGTCCCGTCTCTCTCGCACACGCAATTTGCATATGAGCTTAGGTAAAATAGCCAATCAAAACAAAAACAACAACAACAGCTAGAAACGAGCTAAAAAAAAAGAGCTGAGACATTTTTGAGCTCTTAGTTTTTTTTTTTCAATTTTACAGCCTCAAAGAGAGAGAGAGAGAGAGGCACAAGACGCACACAGCAAGCATTGAAAGGAGAGCAGAGCAATTTACCTGCAGCTACTGCTATTGCCGCTGTGGCTGCTGTTGCTGCTTCGGTTTCGGGTTCGGGTTCGTTTGTCGGTTGTCGTTTGTCGGCTCGTTTCTTGCTCCCTTTGACTGACTGCTTGACGATGTGTGCGTGAGCGAGTAAGTGAGCGATTGAGTGCGTAAGTGTGCATGTGCATGTGTGTGTGAGAGAGGGTGAGTTCAGTGAGTGTATTTATAGTTAGCACACGCGGCGAATTCGTATCATTCGTGTTTTGGCTCTGACAGTGAGAGGAGCACACGCACTCACACACACACTCGCACTCACACTCAGTCGCTCTTTAGAATTTGTTGCTTCTAAAGGATAAGCATAGCAAAAAGGATATTCTCGCACTCAACTTGCCTCGTATATAAAAACGTGTTGCAATCGCTCGTTTCACATCATTTCTCAGCGACAACTCGTCACAGTCACAACTTGAGAAACAATTTAGTTCAATTGCAAAACAAATAAACTACAAAATTTCTGTTGTGAAACGTGTGACAACTGAAGAACAACAACAGCAACATAACCAAATACCTCAACAACCACAAAAATAAAATAAAAATTTCAACTACCTCATTTTGTAAATCGTGAACTTTTGTAAACTGTGCAAAAAAACTACCTCAAAGTACAAACTAAGAAAGAAAAAAAACAACACACACAAAAAGTGCGCGAAATAAATTGTTAAAAATATTTAAAGTTAAACAAGATTAAAAAAAAACACAGCTCAAATGAAAATTTGTGTTCAAAACTGAAGGAAAAAAAAACGTTAAGTGAAATTGCAAGTTGAACGCTTGCAATTTGTTTTTGGCTCGAAGGACAACAAGCAGAAATAACAGTTATGGCCATATCCATGCTGCAGGACGCCCAAACACGAAGTAAGTAAATACTTAACTCAAGCAACAAAAGAATATATAAATAAAAATGGAGTATATATTAGCTGGTACAGGAAAATAATCAACTTCAAGCTATTCATTTAGCTGAAATGTTGGCTACTTTTTTACATTAAAATAATTTTTTTCATATTAATTGCAAGCTAAGAACTAAGCCATACATTTTTGATATTTTTGAGGCTTATAAAATTTTGCAAATTATAAAAATATCCTATCCGTTTCAAGCTAAAGTAAATTAGAACAAATTATCAGAGTTTACGCGAGTATGGGTGAAATCTAAGTAAAACCACAAAATAGAAAATCACAAAATACTCACTTAATGCTAAGCACATTTAAAAAAATCCAAATTCTTCAAAAAGTCAACAAGATTTTTTCGCGCAATTTTCTTATCTAACTTCAAGACAAATCAGCATTTTAATGCTTATATTATATGTTTTCAGCACATATATAAATTAAATTACTCATAAAATTCACTTATTATATATTTTAAATATAAATATATAATAAAAATTAGTCATTAAATGCAGCAATTTCCTCATGACACATTAAAGCGCACATTAAAGCACCGTTGTTTAAGCACACACACACACTTACACACTCGCACAGGGACGTATACAGCAATAACGACGTCTCAATGTGCCCGAGTTAGCATTAGGCGCCATTTTGGCAAATGCTCAACACACACACACACACACACACACACATGCTCACAAACACACACACATGCACAGCAATTAAGTTTTGTTTACAAGTTTTTTTTGTCTGCCCACAAAACCGGCATTTAACTCGTTTCACGCAACGCCCACCAAAACAAACGAAAGTGGGAGCGAGAGAGACTCAGAAAGAGAGATGGGAAGTGAAAAGAGAGCGCAAAATGTTCACGTATGTTTTTTTTACACACACACGCACATGTGAGTGTTTTTGCTGCTCTTAAGCGCTCTCTTTGCTTAGGTTTTGCTCTTGAAAAGTTTTGACACACGTGCGTTGTTAAAAAAAAAAAAAATAAAAGAAGAAAGAAAGTAAAGTAAAAAAAAAAAATAGGAGAAAAAAGAGAAAAAATTAAATAAGTTAAAGTTGAATTTTCGACAGAAAAAAACCGCTGCTGATATGCAAAAGCTTCTTGTAGAAAAGAGCCAAAATTAAATTCGATTTTCGTAAACTTACGAAAACATTAAAAAATGCTTACGCTACGACAAAACTGAATATACAAAATTAACGTTAACTGATAAAAGAAATGCAGCTTATGGTGAAAAATGCTTGGAAAACAATTAAAAAAAGTTTTTTTTAAAATAATGCTTTTTGAAAAACTTTTGCTTACTTGCAACATTTTTTCTCTTCTCTTTTTAGGCCTTGCTGCTGCCTTGGCTGGCATAAAGCGCGAGGAAATTGTGGTGGATCGTTCGATGTCGCTATCACCGCCAATGTCGGCAAACACCTCCGCCAGTAGTCCGGTGGCGGCCACAAATAGCCTCTACCCGGCGATGGGGCTGCAACAGGCAGCTGCCGCATCTGCATTCGGCATGTTGTCGCCAACACAGCTCTTGGCTGCCAATCGCCAAGCTGCTGCTTTTATGGCACAGCTGCCAATGAGCACATTGGCAAACACGCTCTTTCCACATAATCCAGCGGCACTTTTTGGCGCCTGGGCGGCACAGCAGCAACAACATCAACAGCAGCAGCAGCAACAGTTGCAGCAACAGCAGTTGCAGCAACAACACTTGCCACTTGGCGGCACACATTTGCACTCACCGCCAGCAAGTCCCCACTCGCCGTTAGCCAGCACTGGCAAACACAGCTTGAGCTCACCAAACAGCACTCCACAACACCAACAACAACAGCAAAATATGGTTTTGGGTGAGCCTCTGAAGAAATCGCGAAAGCTCTCCGTCAAAAAGGAATTCCAAACGGAGATTAGCATGAGCGTCAGCGATCTTTATAACCATCATCATAGTTCGCATCATCACCATCATCATCATCATACGCCCAGTGGACCCATTTCACCGCCCTCCAGCGGCAGCTCACCAAACTCCTCCGCACACGAGGCGAGCTCGGCAGGAACAACAACAGCAACAGTTGCCACAACAACAGCAACAGTTTCAACAGCTGCTGCTCCCTCCTCAAAGGATCCGTCGCGAGACAAGAGTTTCACTTGCAAGATTTGCTCGCGCAGCTTCGGCTACAAGCATGTCCTGCAGAATCACGAACGCACCCACACCGGTGAGAAACCGTTCGAGTGCCCCGAGTGCCACAAGCGCTTCACACGCGATCATCATCTGAAGACCCATATGCGTCTCCACACCGGGGAGAAACCGTATCATTGCTCCCACTGCGACAGGCAGTTTGTCCAAGTGGCCAATCTCAGGCGTCATCTGCGGGTTCATACGGGGGAACGTCCTTACACCTGCGAGATATGTGATGGCAAATTTAGTGATTCAAATCAGTTGAAGTCGCACATGTTGGTGCACAATGGCGAGAAGCCATTTGAATGCGATCGTTGCCACATGAAATTCCGTCGGCGACATCATCTGATGAATCACAAGTGTGGCATTCAATCCCCGCCACCCACACCCGCCCTCTCACCGGCCATGAGTGGTGATTTTCCGCTTGCGGCAGTCGCAGCTGCTGCTGCTGCAGCTTCCGCGCTGGAGAGTTCAACGCATAAGTTCGCTCAGATGTGCGCCAGTTATGGCGGCTCTGAGGAGTCCATGGAAATGGGCAAGGATGCGGAAGATGCACCACTCGATCTCTCCGAGGATGGTGGCAGCTCTGTCGATGGCCAGTGTATTGGCAGCAGCAGTGGTGGCAGCAATGCACGCCGCAAGGCTCAGGATATACGGCGTGTCTTTCGGCTGCCACCGCCACAGATTGCGCATGTGGCAAGTGCGATGCCGGAGCAAACGGAGCCAGAGGATTTGAGCATGCACTCGCCACGTTCGGTGGAATCACATGAGCCAAACGAGGACATCGATCTCGATGAGCTCGACGATGCAGCGGCGCTTTACCTGCGCCAGCAACAGCAGCAGCTCCGCTAGAGCACTCGCTCCTAATCCCCTTCCCCCTCCAAAGAATGAAGAAAAAAAGTATATTGAATTGTATATAGTTTTGTGGACTGGCGCTCATCAGATGCAGCCTCAGCCTCAATTGAATCGAACAGGAATTTATGTCAAGTACAATTAGCTTGCAAATTACAAAACAAAAACATAAAAAATTTAATACTAATATTCATTTTTAGTAAAAAACATTTGCACATAAATCAAGTAAAAATTGTACAAAAAACACCTTAAATTTAAGCTAAACAAAAAACTCTTAACCCAGCTAATGTTGTGCCATTCTCAAAAGTTATAGTTTTAGTTTAATTCTTGGTTGTTCATTAATTGTATATATATATATATATATCTATATGTATCTGTAGCCAGCGTTTGCAGCTGCCAATTGTAAATTATACAGCGCTCCAAAATCCAAAAAAAAAAGAAGCAAAAACACAAAACAAAATCAAAAATATTATTGTTTAGTCTAATTTTACTTATATCTATATTATTTTATTCTCAAAGAAAAAAACCAGCCAATTACCACAAAAATCAAAATTAACTTTAAGTTGAGGTTAAACGCAAAAAAAAGGAAAAAATATTAATAAACTCTTTATGCTTAATGCCAATTGTTTTGTTTGCCATAAATTATAAATCTTTTAAGTATAAATATTATTTAATTTAGGCGCTAATATTTTCTTGCATGAATCTCGTTTTTTGATTAAAAGAGCAACTTTTATTCTCATTATTATTCGTAACCCGATTTTTTAGTTTGTATTTTGGATTGTTGCAACAGCAAAACAAAAACATAAAATGTTGCAGCAAAAATTATGAAAAAATAAAATTGATAGAAAAGCAGAACAAAAAAACTGTTTATTTTTAATTTATTTTACACTCAATTTCAGTTCGTTTCCATTTTATTATATTTTAAATATTTTCTTTCTCCCAATTTCTCTCTTATCCACCCACTTCCAATTTAACTGATATATGTAGTATATATAACACACATAGAAATCAAAAACGGATAATAAATGAATATTACCAAAATTCAAAATATACCTAGTCTAAAGCTAAAGCTAGATCGTAAGTCGTGAACCAAGTAAACAGGAAGAACTACTATAACCGAATACCTCCAATACCTCTAAATAAAAAACAATTTGTTGTGATTGTTATTAAGCAACTCACACACATCCACACACACACACGTACACACACATGCAATATATATTTATATATATGTATATGTATATATATATATATATATGTATATATAGATGATAGTTACAATAATTTTAAATTGGGCAATCGTACAATTCAACTGAATTTATATACAACAAATAACATAAACAAAATGGGAGCTAAACAAAAGATATACACAAAAATCAAATATATATAGCAATTTTTATGCATATTTTTATGAACTAAGGCATAACGAACGATTTTCCAAAAACAAGCATTTAGAAAACATATTGCAAAATAACTTAGCTGATAAGTGTAAATATACATATATATATATAGTCTTTATGTGTATTATATAAGTTGTACATAATCAACAAAACTTACACTACAGAATAATTTTAGTGCAATCTTTGGTTTTGGTTTTTTATTTATTTGTGTTTGGAAACAAAAATGCAACAAAATATTGTGTAATTTTCTTTGTTCATTCAAGTGTATGGTATACAAGTTCCTCAAGATTAAATAATTACAAAAGAAAACAAAAAAGCCCAAATAGTAAAAAAACAACGCAACTCAAGTCTGGCCTGAGCAGTGCGCTTTGTACACACACCTCACATGTTTCATATGAATTATGTATGTATATTTAATGGTAATACTTAACACATAACCTAAACCTAAACTTAAGTGTATAAATAAATAACTTTATACCTATAACTATAACTTTATCTATATATATATATATGTATATATATATATATATATATGTATATATTCTCATGTTTAATCGGTAAAGTCAATTTAACTGTAAATACTTAACGCATTATTCATTATGTGCAATATTTAGTCAAAAAAAAAAAAAACAAACAAACAAAATACTAAAACTCAGCACTTAAACTAACCAAAAATGAAACTAGAACAATTAATAACGAAATTAATAATTATTATCTGACTTATAAACAAATTATATATATATATATATATATATGTAAATGTATATATATCTATATATAAATATATATATATATATTATAATTATATCTACTTAAGGCATGCTCTGCTTTGCACATTGATTTTTCTCGTTTATTGTTGTTGTCTTTTCAAACATTTTAACTATATATATATATATTATATTAATATTAAATATATATATATACACAACTATATATATATTTATGTATATCAATCTCAAACAGCAGATTCATTAATTTTAAATGTGCGAGTATTTATTATGATTATTATTATTATGTTTATGGCGAATTTGTGAATCGTGTGAATATACCAAAGCGACAAATATATATATTACAATATTGTGTTAAAACCCAGAGCAATGTTTTAAATCAATATGCCCTCTCTCCTTTAGAGCCTCCCCCCCCTCTCCCTTCTCCCATTCCAAAGACGAAGCGAGAACGGGCAACATTATATAAATTTTTAATTTATGCAAACGAAGCCCTTTCGCATTATTTTACATTTGCCACAAGACGCCCTACTAATGCTGTCGACCCCCCAGCCCCCAACAACCCCAAACTCGGGCAATTTTTGAATTTTTTGCTCCGTGCGGCAGCTGAGCAAGAAAAGAAATATATATATATATATCCTTATAAATATATATATATATCTTTGTATATAAAAAACGCGCCGCGCGCGCAGCCAGAAAATGTCACAGTGTTTTCCCATTTAATCTCCAGTGAGCAAACAACAATAACAACAACACCAACAGCAGCAGCTACCCCATCACCCCCACCACCCCCACCACCCATACCATAACCCCCTCGTGAAAACCTTTCAGCCACCCAACGCGACAACGCCTCCTTTTTTATTTTTTTCTTTGTGCCCCTTTCAACAGCAGTAAAAGCAGAGCAGCCAAATACAAAAAAAAGGCTTCGTTCTATGTACAAAATGGCAGCATGTATTACATAAAAGCCGTCTTATGTGCTTACACAGGACGAAGCGATGGCCTCCTCCCCCCACACACACTTTTCATTGTGGGGAGCAGGGAGTGGGGAGGGGCTCGTCCTGCGCTGCTTATTAGCATTTCAGCCTTTCTTCGCTGAGCGCGCCAGTTTTGCCTTTCGAGTAAATGATTTAGACTCGGGTAGCCAGAATTTCTGCCAAATGAGTTTACGAGTGTTTGGCTGTAAGGATTTCAATACCCTATACAAGCAGTTGCCGTGCAGAATGCTCCTTCTAGGAGTGGTGGAACTAAAAGTTGAGCCAAATGTAAATATACAATTAATACTATTGAATAGCTCAGTTAAATCCGTATTATAGCAAATCCATTCCAAACTTACCTTTAGCAAGTCAAATCATTAGGTTAGTTAAAGTTTTCTTAATTTTATATAAAACTGTCCAGTTCATTTTTGATTCTCGTCTGAACATCTGAAGGAATTAAATAAAAATGATAAAAACACATCTGAAGTGCTTCTTTTAAGAATGCCCTTAAGTAACTTTTACTATTATAAACTAGGATATCTAATAGTCGGTCATCTTCCGATTCAGCCAGCTGGGTTGTGCCTCTCTCAAACGAAACCATAAAAATTTAGTTGAAGTACATCCAAAGGTTTATCTTCTAATAACCTTTCTTCCCAGTACTTAGGGTATCCCTTAGTCGACCATGCACAACTAACTAGCTTGTTGTTGCCTCTCCCCAAGGAAGGAATGCAAAGGCAGTTGATATAAATTTTAAAGGCTTCTCGTGCGTTTTGCTCGTCAAGCGCTGCTCATTATTCAAATTGAAAAATTATGATTTGCGCCCAGGACTCGGGATACAGGACTCTAAGACGCAGGACGCAGGACTTGAAGTCCGAAGTTGGCGTCCAGCGAACCAAACGATTCTAATAAGCTGCCTCAAGTGCAATAGACTATAGAAGGGGCAGTGTGGGGCGGTGTCGGGTACGGGTACAAGTGCGGGGGGTGTGGGGCAGTGGGGCAGCTGATGCCGCCGCATTCGCTGCGGCTGCTTTCATTATCCTGCGGCCATTCGCCTCAATTAAATGGGTAAAATTATGAGCCTTATTAATATGGTTGGGCTTTTGCCTGGGTTTGTTTCGCGCTCCTCAATTTTATTTTTTTTTGTGAATGGGCTTTTTTGTTGGTTTTTGAGTAATAGCAGCTGGGAGCGTTTTAAAAACGCGCGAAAACTTAAATTTAGCTGTCCGAAAGATAAGAAATTAAATATATTGCAACGAAAAACAAAATTAATTTATATTATACATCTAAACAAGAATGAACGATTAACTCAGACACGCTGACGATTATATACCCTTACAGTCGAGCGTAAAACTGGCGATATTAAAATATCACTAGAAATTGGGAAATCTGACAGATTGCTTCCGTGCAAGCTATATGATGTGTTAGTTCGATATTTATATTTTTTATCCAAACGTTAAATCGTTATTGTAAATTAAATGCCCTCCGCTAGGGTATAAAAACTCAAAAGTTATTTATTTTCTTACACAAAGAGCGACTGCAGCAAATTAAAATTCCAATGAAAGTAAAGCTTAAAAATTCTGAAAATATATTTAATATTTATCAAGTGACTAATAACAGCTTAAGGGATTTATTTGAGTTTGATTGAGATTTAATGTTTTTAGCGTGTTTTTGCTTAATTTAAGTCGAACTAAAAGAAAGTTCTTAAATGCTTAAATGAGTTGCTCTATTTTAAATATATTTGTATACATAAATTACCTTGCATTCACAGTAAAAACTCGAGTATTTAAAATATCCTTTCACATCCTTTGCAACATTTTAATAGGGCTCAGGCATTGTGAAATATGCAACAATAGAATGGATAATACGAGAGGAAAGAGAGAAAGGGGCTTAGACGACATTAATCAAATGCACACACACACACACACACACACACAACAATAAATTGTAACAGGATCAATAATGCAATGGGAAAACAAAAGGGTTAACGCTGAAGCAGAGCAGAAAGCACCAAGAGAACCAAAGAAATGCCAAATGCCAAAATGCCGCATGAATAAACACAAACTGAAGCCAATTTGTTGCCAGGTCCTTTCCTCAGCTCTACACCTAAAACCCCCTCTGCGAGGCATGCAAATTTTTTTTTTGGCAAACCTTTGAGCATATATGTGTGTGTGTGTGTGTGTGTGTGCGTAGCTACAATTAACAGCCAGCGGGTAGAAAGAAAGGCAGAGCGAATACTTCGACTTGGTTTTGTTCCTGGTTTTGTTTTTTTGTTTCTAGTCATGTTGTTGCTGTAAGCGATGCCAGTTTCTCAATTTCGCAGGCATTTGCGAATTTTCTTGGCCACACACAGCAGGCAACCGTGTTGCACAGAGAGAGAGAAAGTGGCACAGCTCTCAAGGACATTTGCGCACAGCATGCTGCAAATTTCTGTTGTTGCCGGTGGCAAAATAAATTGCAATGGTCCGAATCAAATTCGAAATAAAAAAAATTGTACCAGAAATGCTGAATACAGTTTTCACATCTAACATTTTGCACTCCTTTCGCTTCTATTAGTTTAACTACAGATGTTTGGTATCTTAAATAACATTTTTGAAAAAATCATAAAACATTCTTTCTCTCTCTCTCTCTCTCTCTCTCTCTTTCACACACACACACCCAGTTGCTGTTCCTAATTTGGCAACAGCTTCGCGCTTATCATCAACAACCGTCTCAACCCCATTGAAGAAAAAACAGTCACAAAAAAGCAACCCTGTCTGCGAGCAGCGATGCGGGCGTCGGCAGCGCAGCGACGTAGCAGCGATAACGACAAACTCATTTGCATACGAAGTGCTTTCGCTTTCCACTGTGTTTTCTTCTTCTTCTTCTTCCTCTGCCGTTAACCCCCCTCCCCTCCCTCCCTCCTCCTGCACACACCCCACGCAGCAACCCCTTTCTTGGGTGTTGTTTTGTGCGAATGGCGTCGCCGCAGCAGCAGCAGCACAACCAGCACCTGCGTCTGTGTGCGAGCGAGCAAGATGCCCGCCTCACTTGTCTCGCCTCGTCTCGCTCTGGCTTCTTGGCATTAGTCAAAGAGTTTAATGCTGGCTGAATGCGCAGTCAACGTTGACGCTGACTGAGAGCAGCTTCCTTCTTCTTCTTCTTCTTCTTTTTCTTTGCTGCTGCTGCTGCTACTGCTCATTATCAAGCAAGCAGCGTAAAACTCATTGAGACGTTTGCAGGCAGGTTCCACGACTACCCCCACCCCCTTCCCACTCCATCACCTTTTTCGTTATTTTTTTAGTTGTTTTTCTCAAGTTGCACGAAAATCAACGTAAAAGCGAAATGAAGAAAATTTTGTTTAAAAAAATTACAAACAACCCCTTTGGCTTTTTCTAAGGCGACAGCGGAGTAAAAAAAAGAAGCACAGTAAAGTAGCAGCAAAAGTTGAGCAGAGCGCGGCGATGGGAGCAGAGGGGGTGCGGTGGGGATAGGGGGTTGACGCCAAAGCCAAAAGCAAAAGAAATGAGCGTATATTATTCATGGTATTAATGTCGCAAGCAAGACAAGGCAAGGAGTGGGAGGGGGGAGGGAGCTGCTGCTGCTGCTAGGGGTTGGAGCCGCGCTTTTTGGCTATGTGAAGGTAGCACATATTTTATTTTTTTGGGTGTAACTCTCCAATGCGAGACTTTAAGTTTTCCAAAGAATTTTGAGTGCAAGTGTTCAGGTTGATGAACCATTTGTGCTGCAGAGAGGGGAGGAGGGTTGGAGTTCAGCGGGGGTGGGGTGTTGGGAAATGGAAAGTTACTTTGGTAGAGAGTATCAGATGTCTCTGTCGCTGCTTAAGTACGCGTCTCTCTGCTTAACTGCTTAAGCTTCAACGTATTCGTAAAAGGCTTCTTCAACTCAATTTTTATGCTGCGTCTCTTTCTAGACAAAGTCGTGTTTTTGTGCTTGTTTGCAGAACTGTGATTAATGCAAAAGATTTCCATATACATATATATATCAGCTTCCTATCGTGAAATCACTTTTGCGTCTGTTCAAGTTGAGTGTTAATAATAATCATTATTTGAGTAATTTTTTGTTATTTGATTTGCTTAATGTAAAATGTGTAAAAGTTTAGTATTGTGTGTGTCTTAAATAAAAATTAATTTTAGACAAATGTAAGCCCAACAACTTGCAATACATTTTTTTTAATATTTCTTCATTTAATCCGTATTCTATTCCAAGCTGAACTTTTTATATTTCTATTCATTAAATATGTGCTTGGTTTAATTTTAACATTAATAATAATTAACATGTCGTAAAATAATTGTTTTCACACGTTTCACACACACTTCTCACTAATTTTATGGCAGCCAACATGCAAATTTGTACAAAGCTGTGACCTATGCCAATATTAACACCCAAATATTCCCACGCTCTGCCCCGATTCCTTAACTCACACTCACTACACATATCACATATCAATTTCCATAACACAACTTTATCCAACCACCGACAAACACCCACATCCTCCTTCTCGTTCACCTCTCCTCCCCGCCCTCCACACAACAACAGCCAGAATAATGGCAATTCTATGATAAAAACGTTGATGATTACGCGTACATTAGACAAGTGCCTCACACACACCCCACCCCCATTTTCCCGCCCCTTTTTGATGCCCCTGATGCGTTGCCCTTTATTTGCCACAAAATTTCGACAATTTTGTACAAATTTACATGCATAAACCGCGACTTGGGCGGCGGAAACGGCAATTGCCCGACAATAAATGCCAAACACAACAAGCACATGTAGCAGTCGTAGAAGCGAACAGTAGTCGATTATTAACTACCCTGTAATCTACATTGGGTTGTAATGGTTTTGGCCGAGATTATTAATGTCAACAAAGAAAACTGTATTTATTCTCTGATAAACTTAGTATTTAGTGTTGTCTATGTCCGCGTCAGAAAAATATTTAAGATTGCGGAGTGTTAGAAAATCGATAACATCGATAAATGCATATCGATAATGCATAAAACGCATGTCTCTAAGCTTACGAGCTGGCATCATCAAATTTAAATTTAAAAATTGCGGCTATAAACTAAACAATCTTGGTTAATGGGTGGTTATAACACAACTACCGACACTTTCAACTACCATTAAAATCATACGTATAATATATAGAGTGCCCAAATTTATACATTTTTCTTAATGATTAGTTTCAAATTGGAACTTTTTTAAATTCCATGCTTGAATCGAATAGATATCATACCAAAACTGACCTCAACAATAAACCTTTCCATTTTCCGCAATTCCATTGCAGGGTATACAAAAAAAAATACAAAAAACTACACGCACGCGATTTGCGTGGATATATTACGGGTGGTCCTGTGGGTCTTCTTACTCATACACAGGCACACACACACACCTACGAACAATATAACGGTCGACATATGAGGCCAACAAACGGCGACCCTTTTCCCCCTTTTGCCAAAGAAAATTTGTTTAGCGAAAATCAAGTAAAAAGCTATCGTATCAAAATGAAAAAAAAAATGCGAAAAACATTTGAAAATCATATGCATAAGGGCGGCTAAGAGGCAGCTTGAGGATTGACGGGGGTTCAGAGAGTGGGTAAGGGGTAGCGGTGAGAGGGGAAGAGGGAAGAGGAGGGGGAGGGAGGTGAGCGCTTGTTGACATTTTGTGCGAGAAAGAAAAGCAGGAAAAGTGAGCTATCAACAAGCTATCATTCACTACACATATGCAAATCGTTTCTCTATGTGTGTGTGTGTGTTTTATAAGGGCCTGCACATGTGTGTGTGTGCGTGTTTGGCAAACTGTTGATGCGACTTAAGCGATTTGTTGTGGGTTTTTACTGGCCGCAGCTTTCCTTTTTTTGGCTTGTTTATGTTTGGTTTGGCGGGTTTTTATGCAAAAAACCGTAGCATACTTTCAGGCATATGTTGACATGTGTGTGTGCCAGGGTGTGTGTTTGGGAGTGTGCGAGGGTGTCATGTTTGTGTGTGCATATTGGTAGAGGTCAGTGTGTGTGTGATCTCCTTTCGCTGGGCGTGTCGGGCAGCTGGGCTGTCTTTTTTTGACTGTTGATTCAATTATAACCCATATATGAGCGGCTAAAAGGATTTGCAAGGATATGGAATGTAAGGGCGAGAGAGGGAGCGGCGGTGAAGGAGGCGTATACACACATTATTAAATAATGCACAACTTTCAGGCTTTCATTGGAGAGCCACACGCCGTTGCTGAGCTGAGCTGCTCTAATGGTTGCCATAATTCGCTTAGGCCGGCAGGACATGCGAGTCCTTTACTTGAACCTGCCTTTGAACTAATTTGCGCCACAGTGTGTGTGCTTGTGTATAAGTATACTTGTACACTCAGAAAAACAAACGCGCTGAATAGAAAGTTTTCCTTGCTCTTAGCAACAATTTCCACGTATAAGAAAAAATTGGTAAAAAAGCGTGCGACAAATTAACAATCCCAAAATATGGTGGTTTTTGGCTTCTACACTGGAACTTAGCTGTCGTCTTTTAAATTATATTTTCTCTGAGTGCATTTCAAAAACTTAATGCCATTGCCACACAGCAGCACATCAAAGTCAGGCAGTGCCAAAGGACTAAGGATTCGCGGCTCCTTGCTGCCGGCAGGGGAGCTAGGGTGAACTTGGGGGAGACAGCGCCACAAAATATGCAAAGCGCAATTTAACAGGGCAATGAAAATGTTTTAATTACCTCTCATATCCGGCTAAAGTGGACCGGAGACGATGTCAGCTCTCAAGTCATATCCTTAGCCTTATCCTTTTAATAAGCAGCTCCTTTGCATAACAACAACAGCAACAGCAGCAAGGAAAACATTAATTAAAATGCAGACAAAAACGCAGCAGGGCCCAAAGCGGCAAATAAGCGAATTAACAGCAACCAGGACTCTTTGCATAAATGAAAGGATAATCAGCACACGACAACAACAACAAAATGGCGTGCAATTAACATGGAAATGATTCTGTTTGACACCGCGTTGCGGACAAAAGACCAAATGGCGTCCAGTTAAGAATACCGCCAGCCTCTCCACCACTGCTTAAAAAGGGGTGGCTTGAAATTAGCCTGGTCTCCGTCCTGTGCAGCAAGTTTGTTTTAAGGACGCGACAGCTAAGGACAATGCAGCGCATAATTTAATATTGCCCATTAAGCGCGGCCATTAATGAAAGGACCAAGCAGCAAAGGACTCGCGACTCGCCAGCGCCTGCGCCTGCGCTGGAGTCCTTCCTCACCCACGTCACCACCCCTCTGAGGGCGCTTCCATGGCGAGTAATTAAGTTTATGCGAAGTACAAAATTTAATTTCGTTTGCCACCCTTTCCTGCAACAGCAGCAACAGCCCCTTGTGGCAGCAACAGCAGCAGCTGGACTGGGGGGTTGATTGGGGGGTCAGTTGGCTTTCATTTTCTGAGCGTTTTTCTTTTTTTGTTTTTAATGCCTTTTGAAGTATTCGCCATTCGACGGGATATGCTGCCTGTAAGTATCTTAACGGCATCATTTGGCGTCGCTTCGCCCAGGTGGCAACACACACTTTTGCCTCTTCTTGACCTGCTTCTTCTTCTTTCTCTACCTTTTTTAATGTACAATTTTCTCATTTTTTTTGTATTTTTCATAAAGATGGTATTAGATGTGCGTACTTAGAGGGGGTCGAGGGGGGCTTGGGTTTACTTTGCATGTTTATAATTTTTAATTGGTGTTTGAAGTGTGCTCTTCTTGGGAGGCGGAGAAACAGTTGCTAAAGTGCCCCATGAAAGATGGGTTCGGTTGGAGAGGGCTGCTTCTTGGCAAGGTAAATAGGTGGCAAAGCTCTAAAATGTAGGCATACTGTATTTCAGACTGTTAGTACTGCATCAAGTTAAGCAACATCTTTCTTAATTCACTATATTTGTTGATTAAAATGACGCATAATCTTATTGCTTATAAGTCCGTTCTAAGTAATCATGCTTTAACAGCAGTTGAAATCCAACAACAAAATTACAATTGGCCTTCTATCTTCTATTTACATAGAGAGTTCTTTTATATTCTAAGATGCAAATCATTGAAACTTCTTCATGATTGAACTTGTTTAACTATTAATAAAATAATAAAATTTCCATTTGTACAGTTTCCTTAGAGTTTCCCCATAGATCACAAAAAAAATAAAATAAATAAACAACACAGTGCGAAATTGCTTCTTGTCTGTTTTGTTTGCATCGCTGGCATATGGCGAATCATAAATCAATAATTTCCAATAAAGCCAAAGGATTTTCCAGCCACATCATCAACAATCAACAACCAACAACAACAAAAGGCGTCGCATATTTTTCAAATTAAAAACCCAACAGCAGAGAAAAAAAAGTGCGAGAGAGAGAAAGAGAAGAGAAAAAATCATTTCGCAGCGCTGCCTCGCTGCATAATCAGCTCCAATTGCTGTCGCAGTCCCAGTTGCCGTTGCTGCCACGCTTTCAGTCTCGCGATGCGCATAAATTAAGTTAACCCCTCAGCAGAGCAGCCGCAGCAGCAGCGCGTCTGCCTCATTTTTTCTCCTGTTCATCTGTTTTTTATTTTTTTGTTACCGTTATGTATTTTGTGATTAACTTTCGTTTTGCATGCAACGCTGCGTGCTTCTTCTTCATTTTTAGCTTATTTTTTGTTTCCAGCCCATATATCTCAACCCTTTGGCTGCTGTGGGCCTGTGGCCTGCTTGTCTGCGCATAAGTACTATTTTTTTATATATATAAATTTTTTTTTGTTCAGCCAAGTTTTATGAATTTTGAGTTTTTTAAGCGGATATCACGGGTAGTTTTTTGCAGGGACTTAAGAACAGGGTGTCGGTGGAACAAATTGCAATAAGCTTTGAGAGAAACTGGCTGACAGTTTAATATATATTCAAGCATAATAGCATGGCAAATCAATAACATTTTTAATAATTCTTACAGCTTACTATTTACTATAATACTATTTTGAAATACCTTGCAATCGATTTACAGTCCACTCTGGGTGCAAACTTCAACAAGTTTTCTAGAACTGTATTCCTTTAATTTTAAACAATTTTAAATACCACTCACCTTTTCCTCACCGACGGCTACACCCTGTAAAAAGCGCCTGCATCACTTTTTCAACTCTTTTTTTTTGGCTCGACCAAATCAACCCAAATTATTCTGCACGAGCACATGCCAAAGTACCCACGTTTTTTGCTTTCAATTTTTTTTGGTGATTCCTCTTCCCGCTGCGCGGCCCTGAAAAGTTTTTAACCCTTGCATAAAAAAATTACATGAATATTCACTTGTCAAATACAAAAAATACAAAAAACGAGTCTAACATTTAGGCGCCCGTCTGGGGTAAGTTTCAAACTTGATTTTCGGAATCCCAAAAAAATGCAAATTAAAGTGAAATAAAAAGCAGAACTTGTGGAGAACCCTTTAAAAAAGGGTTGTGCACAGCCGCAGGACTCGAGCCGTTGTCTGGGTAACGAAAAAGAAAAAAATCAGGAGGGGTGCGCGTGTGTCGTGTGTCCTGCCAGGCACAGTCTCACTATTTTTTTAATATTTATTTTTTTTGTTCGTTTTCGTGCCGTATGCAAATCCAGCCAGCAGTTGAATAGAAAAAAAAAAACTACACCCCATGGACAGACAGACAGATCAATGTTGTTGAGCTGGAGATTTTGAAAAGGGTTTTCGGTTGCGCTTATTGACTTGCCTGCAGTTTTTCCACATTTTCCATTTTCCATTTGCATTTTTGCATATGGACCCGTAATCCATGTTTACGGGGCCGCACACGGCGCAAGATCAGCGCATGCAATTTGCGCAAAGGATGCGCGTCTGGCACACGTCCTGGCTGTGGCTAAGTATTTTGGTCTTTGTTCGCCTGCCGGCAACGGAAATTAGTTTTCCTTTTTTCCTTTCTTTCTTTCTTGCTTTCTTTCGTTCACCCGTCTCATCTCGGTCATTGGGCGTCTCATTTACGCCTATTAACATTTTTGACAGTTGCGCCAAAGGTGAAACGCTTGCGCCTCAAAGGCTTGCCAGTTGCCAGTTGCTCAGCTGAGCTTCTGCTGCTGACAGCTGCCCAATGGCGCCCATATCCTGCGACGCAGCTCGATCCAAAGCACCCTCCCCCTCCAGCCAAATAGAGTCTTCCGTTAAATGCCTTGGGCAAACATTGGGCTCTGGTCAAACTGTCGGTGCAGACACATGTCTAAACACAGCAGCACAGGACATTGCAGTTTACACACGGACTCCACGGGCTGCCCCGCTGACCTTTCGATTTGTTTTTGCTCAACAAATCAGGTTACTTCCGTGCCACATACACACACACATGTGGCAAATATTGACAGAGGCACACACACGTGCACAGCAGGTAGACAAAACGCAAAAAAAAAAAAAAAATCACAACAAAATCAAACAAAGACTGGTTGACAGTTGCTGTCGAACTACCAGAAGATATCCTGTATATAAGAAAAAATAAATACACATATTGTTTTGATTATAGGTTCTATATTATATGCATTCCAAACTCGTTCGACTTATTTTAGACCCATGGCAATAAGTGATTATGATAAGAGAATTTTGAAAAGTGTTATTTAATAAAAAAGACATAACTATTATAAACTTTAACTTGAATATTTCAGGTAGTTTTACTATTTTACTCAATAGACCCAATTTATTTCGTACATCCTTATGGGGTATCTAAATAACCATAGTATACCTATAAGGGCAGCTTAGACCTGGCAATCCCAGATGCAGACGTGGCTTATCGGCAATTACGCGCTGAGATCTCGGCACAAGGGCAAAGAAAGAGTTGTCTGTTTGCAACAGATTTGAATGGGGCTTATCAGTATCAATGATCACACAAGACAATGGAATGTGGCAGACACATTTGTAAGTAAGCGACATGTGTTCTGACAGCAACTATTCGGTAGAACTATTAAACAATGCGCAGACACGTCTTTCACTCAATCTTTCGCATGATTCGGTCTTCTTTCATCAAGTGTCTGTTTTTCAACATAATTTATATTCTGTCGTTTTCGTGGCTCATTTGCGTAGCAAATTTGCTTTCACAGGATTCCTGACGAAGGGTCCCTCGTGTTTGCTGACTTTTGGTCACATTTTTTTATTTTTAATATTTTTTTTTAGCATTTTCTCCTTTTTTTGTCTAATTTCGTTTACGTTTTTTTGGACGCGTGGCGACCCTGTAATTGACGGTGACTTTTCATTAGGCAACCGGGCAAGGATTCTAAAGGATGCACAGCAGCAAATCTCAAGAAAATTGTTGAGAGCTACCCTTAAATTAAAAAGTCGTTGAAAAAAAGTGAAAAAAGAAAAGCTGCATGTGCCTCAAGTTTTTTTTCCTCAGTTTCTATCTTTTGTGTGTGGGTATCTCGACCAGGGACGGAAGCGCGCGTCAGACCCATTTTTTGATTTTTTTTGTCTCTTATCCTGGTCCTCATTGCCAGCGGCCTATTTGAGACATGCAACAGTAAGGGAGAAGAGTAAAAAAAATCGATGAAATAATTTGTATTTAAGCAGCTGGCGAAAAGGTTGAGAAGCATGAAACAGCTTCAAATTAGCCAAGAGCAAGAGTTGGGCTAACACAAAAAATTAAAAAAAAAAAAAAATTAAGTAAGCAGATAGAGGGATAAATGGCAGAAGTAAGCAGCAAAAGTATTTCAACTATTTTTCATGTATGCAATTTTAATTAGAGGCAAAGACTTCACAACTTGCAACTACAAAGTTGTTGAGCTAATCGTTGCGTAATCTTTTTCTTTTTTAATGAACTGTTTTTTTGGTAGCACACCCTTTAAATGCAACTTGACTTCAATTAGAACCCGTTGAGCAGCGTTGAAAAAAATTGTGTTGGCATAGAAAAAAACTGACACCCTCTAAGAAAAAAAAAACTTAGGCTCAGATGTCTCGACATAGACACCGAGCAACCCTAACGCGCTTTTTTCCGCTCTTAAATATAAAATTACACTATCAACATTAAGTTTAATACCCGCAAGTGTAGGGCGGGGGTGGTAGGGGTTGACAAAAGCAAAGCAACTTTCTTTAAAAGAAAAACGTTTTAAGTGCTGAACCCACACACACACAATGAAAGTGGCCAGGGTTGTCGTGCTGCCAGCGACGGAGGGAAACAGAAAAAAACAAAATGTGCCACCCTTCGAAACAAAAAAAGGGGAGAAGGGGCAGGGCGGAGGGAGGTGGCGGCGCAAAAAATTTCTCTAGCTATTAAAAAATGTAAAAGCGAAAACAAGGAAAATCGCGCGTGCAAAGCAAAAGTAGAAAATTTGAATAGCGTCGACAGCGACGCCAGCAGCGACGTCGACGTCAACGTCAGAAATAATGTGGAAAATTTGTTGCTGCGTTGCCCTTCTGCGGGCATAGCCCCCGTCGCCCCCACCACCCCCTCAGCAGAGCTCAACTCAGCTCATTTGCAAAGGGTGAATGGAAATTAAGAGAAATGAGAAAATGAGCAGAGGCGGCAGCAGAGCAGTGGCAGAGGCTGAGCAGAGACAGCAGCAGAGGCTGAGATATCACCGCGGCAAAGGATAACGCGTCCTCTGATGAATTAAAGCGTTGGGGATGAAAAAAAACCGGCGCCACCCTGGGTAATTTTTTTCAAAATTGCACTGAGAAAAATTGTCGTTAACTTAATTTGATTTTGATGAAAACGATAACTTATATTCCAAATTTTAAATGTGTTGCTGTTGTAGTCTTTGAGATCGCCTTGATATTACAGATATGTCTAAATCGACTTGTCTGTTGCTGCTGACCAAGAACATATATACTTTAGGGGCTTCGAAATGTTTGCGTCTACCTCTTACTTTAGCGTAACTTCAAAATTTGCTTTTCCCTATTTTAAATATATTTTTTTTTATATAGCATTAAAGCAAGAAATTAAAAGCATGAAATTAACATAAAATATCAAAAATATAATTTTTTATATTGCAGGTCAATTTAGTGGCTCAGTGTACTTGCTTTCTTACAAAACTCTCACATGCAGAAAGAAGCGCTCACTCTTTTACATGCCAGTTCAATTTCCTCATCAAACATGCTTTTAATTTTAAGAGCGCACGTCGAGGACATGTACAGCGCTACTTCACTCCCTTGTACCCCTAGCCCCCCCTTCCCTATGTCAGTACAAACTCTCCACTTGGCAACGATGAGGAAGAAGAAGAAAGACAGCGTCGCCAAAAGCAAAAGCTCATATCAGAAGCCCTTTCGTCTGCTTTCTCATTTACCCGACGTAAGCCCCCCCCTTGAAAAGGGGTTGGAGTTCGTTAGCTGATGCTGCCGTCTGTTGATCGATATTTTAATTTTATTTTTTCGCAATTTTCGCAATTTCTTCTTGGCATTTTTTTTGGTATTTTTTTTATTTCTTGTTTCTTGAGATGCGTTTCCTTAGCTTTGGCTTTTGGCTTTTCTCATTTGGCGCTTTGATTTTCCTGCCAAGGATGTTGACGCTGATGTGGCGGAGCAGCTCCCCTCCTCCCATCTCCTCTGCCAATGTTTGTTGCCTTTTGTTCATTTGCATTTGCCTCGTTTTCATTATGAGGCCATCGTCGCCCCAAACACACACATATAGTATATAATGTATATATATATCTGTATAGACAGGCGCCTTTTTGCCACCCTTCTTCTTTTTCATCGACGAGCCTTTGTTATTAAGTTTGCAATTTGGCGCTTCGAGCGTTGTTGCTTGCTCACTCTTCACTTCCTATCTCTCTCTCTCTCTCTTTCTCTCTCTCTCTCTCTGTTTGCCGATTCCTTTTGGCCTGGCTCATATCCTTGGCAACTCTTTTGATCTGTGTGTGTGTGTGTGTGTCAAGCAAAGGCTGTGCTAATGAGTGAGCCGAGGTGTATTTGGGTACAGTTGTGTCAAAATCCGTCTCTAACAAATATTTTTATTTTTGTTTAACTTAGTTATTAACTGTAAATTGTCCACCCTCTAACCTACCCTATAACCTACACTTAAACAAGTATTTATACTTAAAGATAGATTTCTGTTTTAATTTTGTTACCGTCTGTAAAACTTAAACTAAAATGTATTTGTGTATTTAAAGAAAGCTTATTATCTTTATTAAGTTACTGACTATAAGTGATCTGTCTTAAAACCCAAACTAAAACATATACATATACTAAAAGGCTGTTTTTATTGTTTTGCATTAAAGTTTGTGCAATAATTCGAGGCCTAAGTGCTCAAAAGGACAGCAAAAAGCTTTCAAAATGCAGTCGGCACAAAAAACTACGAAAACAATTACGCCAATTATGACTTGTAATAAAAACTTAAAAGCAGCGACATAAAACAAACAAAACGAATACAAACACAGAAAAAAAATCGACATGTTTTTGTTTTTGTCGGACATTTTGCGCGAAATCAACGCACAAATAAAAACAACAACATATCATAACAAATGAGATGTTGGGCTGGGGAGGGGTGGGGATGGCTCTTAGCCATAGGTGACTTGACATATGCCGCCCCCCTCCCCTTCCCCTTTGCACCCCCGCAGAAACCCGCACCCCTGCAGCAGCGAATAAAAATGTCATAAAATTTGAAAAGCACGAGACAGACAGAAGACAAGCAAACAAGGACATGACAACATGTGCCTCTCTGCCTAGGCACATGCAATTCCAGGACATATACGGATATCCTTGAGGGGTTGCCGCCCAAGCTACTTCCACTTCCCCACTCAAATCTCAATGTTAGCTTCTTGTAATGCAATTAGATGAGTGGAGAAGTCGTCTTCATATACTTTCTCAGGTCACACACACAAATTTGTTAATGTGCTTTCCTGATACATACATCCAAATAAACAAAATGCATATGAATATTTTATAGTTCATAATATTGGAGAGCTCCTGTATTTTTGTTTATCTGTCAGTCTGTTGGAATTAACATGCGAAATATTAGCAAATGAATTTATTGCTTATTTATAAGCGCAATCAAATGAAAAAATAATATTTGCTTAAGTGTCTCATACTATATGATACTTTTAAGATTGGAATCCATCCAACTTGAGTGTTCTTGGAAGCTTAGTGGCTCCTCTCTGAGATCACAAAGGGTTAAGTATTCTAATTTCTTTTTGTATTTAGACTTTATTTGATCGATTTCTAATCACATCCATTAATTATAAACCTTTTTTTTCATGGATTAAAATCGAAAAAATTAAAATAATTCAATTTAAATGAAATCAATAAATGTCATATATTTATAATATAAAATATTAAATTCAATTAATAATGTCACTTTCTTAAAATTATTTTTAACTGCCCAGCTATCGTGGTCTTTCCTTCTGTTTATTTTAACTCTCGCTTCCACAATCTGTGCCATCGCAAATAAATATATGACTATCAATTGAATTGTAGATAGATACACTCTCCGATAACTGATCAAATTAGCCTCACACACATGCACTTTTCCATCCATATGTTTTTGGGGTTGCTTGCCACTTACCCATCAATAGAAGTCGAACTGAAAACTGACATCTAAAATCCAAAATCTAAAATCATTTGGCCAAGTGCCTTGACGGCAATCGCCAAATAAACAGCTCACTCACAAATTGATAACCAGGCGCAAGGGTTGTCCACACTCACACACATATGTATGGGTGACCCTTGTGGCAGTTGTAACAAAAGAGGCGACAAAGGCTGTAGTGAAAGGAGTAGCTCAGCCTCAGCAAAACATGACATTTATTATACTCTATTAGCGGAGCAGGCAGGATATGCACTGCCAGGATAATAATGGGTAGTCAATTCTACAGCGGTGGTTTTTTATACGTTTTTTTACACACATGAGCGACAGCAAGTTCCCAGTGTGTGCATGTGTGGTGTGTGATGTGTATGTGGTGTGCAAGCGTGCGAATCCTTTCGCATTTGAGGGTGAGACTCCAAGGAGAGGCTACGATTTGTAATGCGTGCGGGTGCGAGACTCTTATATGCTAATACACAACACACACACATCGCACACACACAACACACACTAAATGTTGACGCGTGCTGCTGCGGTCGACTTTGCCCCCCACACACACACACATATGTGTGCATTTGGTGGGGGTTGTGGTCGGGGTCGGAGGTGAAGCTGCTGTTTGTTTTGCCAGTCGCTGAAAGGTTAAACGCCGCCGCTAGGCACATAATTTTGTCAAGTGCTGTCAGCACACACACACGTCTCCAACTCCCCCACATGTGTGTGTGTGTCTGTGTGTGTGTGCTTTACGTGCTGTTCTCTCGCACTGCTTAATGGGAAATTAACAACTTAATTAATTCCATTGCCATTTATCTTCGGTTGCACAACTCAACAACAACAACAACAAAACTTCAACCACGAAAAATCAACAAATTCCATTGGTCAAACTTTTGGCGCATAGTCGCCCCCAAATCCCCGCAAAACCCTCAACCCCCAACGCCCAAACACAAATGAGTTTTATTTATGCGCGTGTAGCGAAGACAAACAAGTAGCCCATGGGCCTGGCCAAGACGAGGGGAAGAGCATCAGTAGGGCGGGACGAGTGGTGTCAAAAGCAGCTGGCAGTTCTATTCAGACCTTATATATATCTACACACAATATACATATTTAAAATCCTTAAATCTAGCTGATAGACAAATGGGTGCCTTAAGACATCTTGCAGCGATTTAAAAAAATCATGTGTTTTACTTTAGCACAGTTGATCTTTTGAAGGCAGATTTCTCTTAGACTTATCGGAAGTTCGATTAACATATACATACATACTCTTATATATTTGTTGATTCGTACGGAATATAGCTGTCAATTGGCCTTTTAAAAATCTCTTTCCGATTTATGACAGATTTTGTCAAGAAAGACTGGGTTCAACTTTGAACAATTGAACAACTTTCTAAAATCTGATCTCCTTTGTCTGACTTAACAGCTGAAGTCGCCTATTAACAACAGATAACTTATATTACACATTTACCGAACTCTCATTATTTTATAAATGCATTCAAAAAATCAAAAATTATAATTTTGAAGACATTTAATTTGTATAGTTTAGAAAAAATCCTGACCGACAGAAGACATAAATTTGCTCTGCCCAGACTAATTGTCGTTGTTAAGTCCCCGTTGCCCCAAAGCACAAATCTACCTCGTGATTTTTGGTCTACCCTTAAACCCCCCGTAAGAAACCCCCTGCTTCCCTTGCCTCTAACGTACAAACACCATTGAAACCTTACAAATTGTAACTTATACTCGAGATGAGTGGCTAAGAGTTGGAGTTGAGAGCTGGCGGTTTGGAGAGTTGGGGGCAACTGCCTGGTAAGGGTGGCAGGTTTAGGGTTGGGCGTTTTGTTGGGTGAATGAATGAAAAACCTTTTGTTTTTATCATTTTCCAATGCGCGCGCTGCGTGGCTGAAGTTGTTGTTTCTTTTCCTTCTTCTGGTCTTGTCGCAGCCTTGTGTCCTGCCAGGATGCCAGGAGAATGCCTGGAATGCCTGGCTGCTCACCTCCTTCAGGATGGCCGCTGAACCTATTGTTGATGTTCTTGTTGTTGTCGTTTTTGTTGTAGTTGTTGCCATTGTTGTTGGTACTGCCACTTTTCGGCCTACGTGCTCTTTGCTTAATTTTAAACACCCCTCATTTGCATAAATGAATTATTTTTTTCAACCCCAAAAAAACAACAACAGCGTGAAGAGCGAACGAAAATTAAGATTGGAAAATGAGAAAAGCGAGAGAGAGAGAGAGAGTGAGGGACAGAGAGAGAATGAGAAACGAAATAATAAAAGGCGAGAACCGAGACGAGTGCGAATAGAAATTGCTGTGCAAGCGCAAAATTTCAAGTGCAAAGAACAAGATGAGAAACGAAAGAGGATGGCAGAATGGCACTTAAAAGTGAGCTTAATGGGCAGCTGCAAAAAAAGGGGGGCAGGCAGAGGGGTAGGTGATAAGGGGGTGCTGGCCACGTCAAGAGTTCGTGTTTGGGGACAAAAACAACAACATATTCGATAAATTGTATGCCTTTGCTTTTTCTGGATTTTTTCTTTTTTTGTGACAGCAAATAATTAAAATTGACAGTAAAAATGAGGCAAGAGTGTAAACAAAGCAGAGAGCTGAGAACTGCTTCCAGGACCAGGTGTGTCCTTGTACTCGTCCAGCGTCCTGCCCTTGAAATGCCATGAAATGACACAATTTCAGTTTCAGTTTTATGGCGAATTTTTTGTATTTCTTTTCTTTCTGCTCGACTGAAAGGCAACACCAGAAAATGCAACTGCAACTGTTGCAACCGATTGTTGACCTGCCTCTCAGACAATTCTTCTCCTTCCCCTTATCCTCCTCTCTGAGCGTGTTTTTTTGTTTACTCAACAGCCAAATGTCAAGCGGGCGTGGGTTTTAGTTTTCCCATCCGTTCTATTGTTTTTTGTGGGGGTCCCTCGCTCAAGAGTTAACACCATTCATAGTATTTCAGGGGCGGATTGGAAAGTACACAAAAAAGAAAATAGTAATAAGAAATCCGCTAGGTTTTTTAAATGCCCTAAATGAGCGTAAAATATTAGGCAAGATTGTCTGTGGCAGCTAACCATTAGGTTAGCTACCTGGCAAAAAAGGCCTCTAATCAATCATATTGTCAATTTCTTTTTGCAATATTCTTACTGTTTTTGCCTCTTTTCTCATTTTCAAGAAGAGTTCATTGTCCACACTCATTAGTTGTTTGTGCATTGGGAAATCCTTCAAATACTTTTCTGAATACCATTCAAAAAGGAAAACTGTCGATTTTTGTCTTAGAGTGGGAGGTATGTTAAAAGGATCTTCGCGGAGAAGAAATTGGGATTTGCAAAGTTAGCGTTCTTACTCAATTCTGAAAAATAATAAATATTTTTTACTTGAAAATTCGAGCTTTAAACTCTGACTAAAAGATAATTATTATTTCTTGAAATCATGATAATTTTCAGTTGAAAATTCGATAATTCAACTCTAATTATAAGATAGAATGGGTTTGCAGCTGTCAAATGTATCTTTCATCTTTACTCAACTGCTGTTTACCCCTCCCCTCTTGGTCTTCTCTCCTTTTCACAGTGTGCTCACATTTTGCATAATGAAATGGATCACAAGGATCTGCAGAATTTTTTTCTTTGTTCTGCAAGCTGACACTTTATTTGCAGGACACTTGGCGGCAATCAGGCGTGAGGCAAGAACTGAAGCAGCAGCATGGGCGGAGGCAGGTGTGCGTCAATTTGGCATGCAACACGCAGCATGCAGCATGCAACTCGGAATTTGAGCCACATTAAGAATTACAGTTGGATAACAGGAGAAGGGACGGAGACGAGGCACGCGCTTTGTTTGGTTAACGGTGCCACAGGCTGTTGCAATTAGAAACCAGCGGAGATTGAGTGGAAGTGATTAATGCCCAAGCAGGTACACAGGGTTCATATTCTCCAGAGAGACGAGAGAGAAACAGTGACAGGGAGGGGGAGAGGGAGGCAGAGAGCCGAGTGAAGAGAAACTTTTTGAGACAAGTGCGCGATTGGAATCAAAGAAGGCTGGCGAAGCAAGTCAAAAGCCAGCACAAGTAGGAAAAACGGGAAAAACTTGTAAGTCCTTTCGACAGCTGCTGCTGCTTACATGAGTGCCACACCGTGGGGCAGGCAGTGTGGGCGGGAATTGCAGGGGGAGAGCAGTGGGCCATTGGGCAACTTCTTAAAAAAAAGTTCATTAAAATTATGCCCTTTTCTAATTTTGAATCGCCAGGACGATGCGGGGCGGGGAAGGAGCATGGTGGTTAGGTGCAGGGAGGGGACCTGGCTCTGCTCAGAAAAAGTTCCTTCATGTTGATAGGCACTTGTTTTGCTTCCTCATTTCTGGCTTTTGACAATAATCACTGGACTGTTAATTTGTTTTGCCGCATATTTCTTCTTCTTTTTTTGCCTGCTCATATACTTTTCAGCTTTTTCTTCTTCTTCGGCTTACCCAATTTGTTGTTGCTGTTGTTGTTTTTGTTGTTTTTGTTGTGCTTTCCAGTTGAAGAAACTTTGGCGCATTTTAAGCAAATCAAATAAAATCAAAGTTTTCAACCAACATAAACAAAAAAAAAACTCCACAAAATAAGTGAGGCGGTAACGGAGAAAGAGAGAGAGAGAGAGAGAAAGACAGAGTGGGCGGCCATGCTGTGGGTGTGGCAATTGCCCTGCTCATTTCAGCTCACCCTTCTCAAGCTCTGCCTCGAAAGGGTTAAGACTGCTCATTGGTCCAACTTCGTGTCCAGTTCATGAGGGGATAGCGAAAGGGTTAAAACAAAAGAGCTTGGTAATGGTTGCAGAACAACCCTCTTACTCTCCCAACCCAACACACTCTCCTCCCACCCCTTTTAACCCGAACATTCTGCATTCGCAATTAGTTTTTCTAGTCTCAGCCATCATCGCAACGACTTTTTTGTCCCTGCCCCTGCCCTTGCCCCTGCCCTGACACTTTTACCTTCTGCTCCAGCTGCTGCTGCTTCTTTGCTGCTTTATTTATGGCCAAAAGCTCAAACGTGCCAGCAGCAAGAACAACAACCCCATCTGCAGAGCAGCAGCCGTTGCCGCCAAATGTAAAATATGCAAATTTTTTTTCATTACACTTTTTAAATACGCACACTCTCAAAAGGAGGAGTTAACACTTTGTTGTGCCGTTTGGCAAGCATTGAGAAAGTAAAGCTTACAAATTGAATCGAAAATATACATAGATATACGTAAGCTTTAAACTACACTATATAAAGTATTAGAATAACATATGAATTAATGTGAACTGAATTGCTCACATCATTTGATTGATGTGTTTCTTATAATATAATTGTATCAGTGTTACACTCCAGCCTATCTCATTTACTAATTTTTTTGTTTGTCAGAGTGTAAAATAGTCGCAGCTAGATTTCTTGCAGTTGTCATTCGATTTTATTCAAGTTTTGTTTCGCCTTGTTGTTAACGTTAAAAGTCGCAGGGTTGCCAGCCAGCCATCCAGGCAGCCATCCAGCCAGCTTGCCAGAGGTAATGAGCCCACCTTCCAAACGTCTCAACCCCAGCCCACATCCTCATCCACACACACACACACCCATCCCTCCCACACCACATTCATTGCCGTTGAGCACGCCCATCACTTAATTTATAACAAATGCTGCGTCTCCAGCATCAGCATCAGCATCAGCTTCAGTTTCTACTCCTGCTTCGGAAGAGGTTTGTGTAAAAAGTTAGAGCGACGCTTTTCCAAGGGTTGGCGACGCACCGAATAATTTATGGGACCCGTGTGTGTGGCTCGAGTTTGAGTTGGAGTTTCATTGGCAGCCTATTGCCACAACTGAGCTAAGGCCTTAACTCGCGCATGGGTTCTCATTTCTCCCCAACTCTACAATTCGCATCAGCTTAATGAGAAACAGGCCACGAAAATTTTTGCGTCTCAGTGTCGTCATCACCATCCAGCATCAGCATCATTTTCGTCCTTGTCACTGGCTTCCATGTGAGTCCTTTCATGTTCGTTGTTGTGTCCTCATTTGCGCTTGTGTGCGCATTGCAATAATTTAAATTTCATTAGAAATGTGAGCGGGGACATAAAAAGAGTGTGTGCGTGGGGGGGTGCGGGCTGGCTAGATTGTAACCATTACTTTAGGACGCCAACAACAACCCCTTTTATGGGCCATAAGCTTAATGAAAATGCTTGGCTTAATGCCCCTTTTTTTCTGAAAAGTATTGGCAATAAATTTGTAGGCTAAGATCTTTTTCTAGATTTCCAAATAGGCCAAACTTTAGGTAGTTAACCGGCAACAATTAATAGGCTAATATCTTTTTCTACGTGTTCAGATACGCCAAAATTTGACGATTTATGATTTCTTCTCCATTGTGTGTTGATTTATGTGTATTTAAAAAAAATGTTTGCTTTCATATTTGAAATTTACTACTCTCACCACTCATTCAAATATATACATTTCAACTGTGTTTTTAATCGATATGCAAAAATGTTTTACGACAGATAACTGAATTGCTATTCGCCTACACCCACACCACCCACACACGCGCCCACACACACCTACACCCACCCACATAGGAAAACACACACAGAGCAATTAAAATTTTCCATTTCATTCAACTGCAAACGCAAAAGCTATCGAACAAAAAGTTTCAGCTGTTTTCTTCATTTCGTTTTCGACTGTTTTTTGTTTTTGTATATTTTTTTGTATTTATTTTTTGCTGTTGTTGTTTTTTCGTCATTTGCTTTTCTTTCACAGATTTGTTTATTTGAAGTTTTGTGCCAAAGTTTGCCGCTGCTGCTGCCCCGATTTGTGGTAAGCAGCAACGCACCTCCCCCTCTATCGAGCAACTGCCTCCTTAACAGTGCCCCCACCTTAGCTGTCAACGCTCATTGGGGCCGCTCATTTACACTGAATTAAGTTTATCATAAACATGGCAACCGGGCCTGGGTGCCGTCCTCCTCTCTCTAGGCCACGTCTAAAAATAAGCTGCCAAAGAGGAAGAAAAATTAAAGCGCCTGTCACTTGCAATTATTTGGCCGCCAGGCAGCTTCGCTTCACTTCCTGCCACCCCTCCCACAACACTCCCCTTCCAGCCAGTCAACCGTATTAACCAAATCCAACCGAACCGTTGAGTTGTCTTGAGAAATCTCAGCGATGGCTTTCCTTGAGCCGCCATCAATTATTAATCGTGTGCAATTGTTGTTCAGAACCTTTGGATTAATTAATGATTATCCAGTCCACAAACACACAAACAAAACCCCCATCAACAGCACTCACAGATTTCTGTTCTAGACGAACTGTTTAACTATCGATGATAGGCAATCAGGCAAACTATCGGCTGATATAGAGGGAATACTCTGAAGTACGTATTCCAAAACAAAAACCAGCTCGGGGGTTTAATTGAAGGCCCCTTCGAGAATTTGCATATAAAAGAGTTTTCGAGGCACGCGTCGATTGCACATCCTTCTACATTTGCATAGTTAGATTTATGGCAGGGACACACACACACACACACATACACAAACACACTCTCACATAAAAAATGACACCACACACTTTTTTTTGCAGCTGCACTTTATGCAAATGAAAAAGAAATAATAGAAAACTAAAGGGTTGATGCTGGGTACAAAAATACCAACAAAAAAATCTACCACTTTTGTAAGTGCAGATTGAATAACCAGAAATTCAAATGATTTACAGTTTTAGAGAATGTATATGAAATGAATGGGTATGCTTTGGTTGTGAATATTGATAAAGGAATAAGTTGATTGCTTAAGGGAGCAGATATGTTCGAAAAGTCTACCCAGTACCACATTTCAGGTATCTTTATGATATACAGAGTCGATTATCAAGTAACTAAACTTATCGAGAGTAATACATATTTTTATTTATTCAAATCAAATTCTGTAATCAAATAAACGAATATGCCATAGTTGCATTAGCTGACTATGAAATATTACAGATACTTTATGAGGTATAAATAAAGTCGACTATTCTATCCAGTACCAGACTTCTTTTCTCTGGACTATGATCAGTTATATCAAAGGAAGGAATTTCCTATAAATATGGATCTTATATTAACATATTTCGGATAAAGTCGATTATTGTTTGGATTTTAACATATTTAAGGTAACTAAACATACAAATTTATCTTTACTCCAAGCAAAATTTAAAAACAGTTTTAACTAAATTTGCTGCCTACCAAGAAGAGCTTATCCCAACTTGCTTTATTCAATCAAGACCAACTTGAGTTATGAAAAAGCAAATATCTCACACATTCAAAATTATCCTTTATTAAATTGAATATTGTGTTGAAGAGGAGCACCTTTTTCTTTTTTGAATGGGATCCCCAAAGGAAGCAACAACTCGACCATCAAATTTGCATGTGAAATGATTTACCTAAAGCTGACAAAAGCAGGCCCAAGAGCAGCGAACCCAGTCTCAAAATGCTGACCAAACCAGGTGTTTGCTCTTCATTCACAATTCACACTTTCCTCCTCCTCCCGCTGTCTATTATTTGATATTTTTGTATTGGCCTAACCCCAAATATGTTTTATGTGGTTGACATATGTCCCAAATAATTTAATAGGGTATCTGAAACAGACGTCTTACAACACTGCTGGTATCTCAGCACTGCAGCTGCAGGTACACACATAGCCCGAGTTGGGATGGAGATCGAGAGCCGTCGGAGTCGACAGTCGTTCCTCGAATGAGGCAAATTGCCGAGAGCTGTGCACAAACTCCAGACTGACCTTGTCATTGAAGCGACGATGGGGTAAGTCGGCCCGCGGACGATAGCGTTGGAAGAGCTCTCTCATTATCTCATTGGGATAAGCGAGATAATTGCGTGGTATCGGATATGGAGTAGGTGCATTATTCCGTCTAAGATTCTGCTCATCCTGCATCAGTGATGTCTTCGCATTATCATTCTCCCACATGCCCTTCTGTATCTGGCCCGTATGCATGTGATAGAAGACACCCTCGCCATTCTTGTAACCACGTGAAAAATTGCCCTCGTAGCGATTGCCATTAGCTGGTTGAGATAAGGGAAACTTGACTTGTAGCAGATGTTGTTTTAGTGGATACTCTGAAAAAAAATCTACCTAAATTTTAGAAAATGCCCTTGATTATTAGAAAATTACAGTCTTTCGTTTAGAAATAACAACTGTTTGAAATGTTGTTGTATATATAAACCTATAATGTTGCTTTGTATACATTTGCTGAATTTCAAGTCGATTATTTTGTGTGAGTTCAGTAGTACCTACCATAGAAGTGTATGCCCAATCCATGCTTGAAATCCGCTTCCCACTCGCCGACATAGATGCTGCTATCGCCATACCACTGAATGCCCAGACCATGACGACGGTTCCGCAGCCAGCATCCAAAGTACACGCATCCGTCCGGATAGAACTGTTTGCCCTCGCCGCACTTCATGTCATCGTACCACTGTCCAGTATACACTGTCTGCATATCTGTGCCCCTCTTGCGAATCATCGAGCCACAACCCTGCCGCTTACCCCGCGCCCAGTGACCGTTGTAGATGAGCTGACCCTGCGGTTGCTTCTTGTTCGCATAGTACGCGGCACTGCGCTCTGCCGTAGTCTTAATCCCCCAACCACGATGCTTGTTGCACAGCCAATAACCCGTGTAGCTGCCTCCGCCCGGATAGTAAAAAGTAGCGCGACAGCCCGTGCTACATACGGGCTTATTGGGGCAGAGAAAGCGACGCACACAGGTACCCATAATATCAGCAGAAATTTACCCGATATATAATAACCAGCTTATAAAAAGAAATTTATTTTAAACGCGAATTTCTCACTTTTTCAGTTGTACTTTTGTGTAGTATTAGAGTTAATATTGTGATGTGTGCCAATTTTAAGAGAAACTGTGTACCATAAACCAAAGGCTACCTAGACAGATTTATTTTAAGCTGAGTCAGCTCTCTGTAATTGATTGTAGTATATTTGCTCTTATTGGAAGACATGATGTATTAAAAAAACTATTAGCTTACATACATATTCCACATATTTTTCTGTGCCGAATGAAATCATCTTCAATATCAATTATATATTCTATACCACAACAATCTGCAGCAGGCTTTACACT
Source organism: Drosophila picticornis (assembly GCA_035043845.1). Classification (NCBI taxonomy): domain Eukaryota; kingdom Metazoa; phylum Arthropoda; class Insecta; order Diptera; family Drosophilidae; genus Drosophila; species Drosophila picticornis. The sequence goes on along the minus strand of JAWNMR010000493.1, from coordinate 656,366 downwards.
GGTGGCACGTTCTATTTACTGTACAACCTTTGAAATAGATATTTATATACTTATACACATTACTTTACTTTTGCCCAGCATTTTAATCATTTAATATTTTGTGCAGTCTCTGGAACACATGAAAACACATGAATTTTTAAATTTAATTGTTTTTCGGTCGCATTTATTAATTATTAAAATATCAATTTTGGCCGCAATGATAAATATAAACAAGAACACATCATGGAATTTATGTTTTGTATATATTTTTTATTTTTATCGTTATCTCCTTTTTTCATCGGCGGAACCTTAGAACTTTAAGCCGACATCGCGTTCCTGCTCGCTAATGGCCGCAAATACCTGTACAGGCAGCACTCCAGAAACCCAACCCCAACCCCAACTCTTAGGCATAATGCCTTGATGGCCGCTTGCCACGCCCCAGAGAAGCAACCCCAAGTCGCCCATGCTGCTGTCTACTTAATGATAAAAGAAAGGACATTAGCGGACCGCGGCGCATCTTCACATTTGGAGCGCCTTTCAAGTGAAAAGCAAAGAATTAAAAAAAATTAACAACAACAACAACAAAAGGAAAGCGAGAAAACGCTGTCCAAAAATGGGGGACGGCACAAAGGAACAAAAAAAAAAGCAAAAACGAAAGGAAAAAAGGAAAATGCGCCTCGCGAAAAAAACGAAAGATTTGGAAATTTTGGTGCTCCCATTTATCAAGTTGCTTTTTATTTCGGTGCGTGGGCGTAGTTAAAAATTAATAAATGAAATTAATGTCGGCGACACTTTGCACAGGCAAATGAAGGCAAGGCAAGGCAAGGCAAGACAAGGCGAGTCCTTGGCCAAAATAGCAGTTGCCAAGGGTTTCCTTTGACGTTGGACCCAGGTCGACAGAAACTGATGTTCCTCCTGTTACTGCTGCAGCCCCTGCTCCCGCTCCTGCCTCTTATCCTGCCCCTGCTCCTTCGTGTGTTTACATCAGAAACATTTTCATTTGAAATATTCAGCGCCTAAAAGTCGATAATGCTTTTTGCCCCGCCAGCTGCGTCACATGAATTTAATTAGCGACGCCCAACACTTTTTTTACTTCTTCCTGCTGCTTCTGCTCTCTTCTACATGCTCTTCTCGCTCGCGCTTGTGTCTCTGTTTTTGGCCAAGTCCATCTGCTGGCTAACACAATTAACTGCCCGAGCGAAAGTAAAAACTTTTCAGGCGCACAAAATCTTTGTAAATTCATCTTTGTCGCTGCCGGTGATTAATCACCCCATCTCTCTCACTCTCTCTCACCCTCTCTTTCTCTCTCTCTCTCTCTGTCGTTGTCGTTGTCGGTGACCACGTGTTCAACCTACTCATTGAGCAGGTGTAAAATGTGTGTGTGTGTGTTTGTGTAGGTGTGTTGCCCTTAAAGTGTCCCCCTGGTGTTGTAGAGTCGCAAACTTTGCGCTTAATATGCAAAACTGTTCCAGCTTTGCGGTGGATTAAAAAGTTTGCACAAGCTTTCTCGTCTCTTTCTAGCTCTCTCTCTCTCGCTCTCTTTCTCTCTCTTTCTCTCTACCTCACTCTCTGAGCCAACGACAAGCAAATGGAGTAAGACATTAAGCGCTCTTAGCCAAATTAGCGCTTGGGTAAGAGACTGGCAACTGTGCCCCAAAGTCATCGTCAGGTGTCTAAGAGCTACAGCTATAATGCACTGAAGACCTTCCAGATAGATTTTAACTGTTACTAAACCAGTCAAGATTTTCAGAATCATGTGTCTTGGCAAAAAGGCAAAAAATTCAGAAAAATATATTGAGTATACTTTAGCCGTTAATAATCTAACATTACTATAAGAAAAAATTCAATGCAAAATATTCAATTGGCCTTTGTGATCCTTTTTCAAAAGGAGTTTATTCTATGAGTCTCCCCTTATCAATTCATATTTTAAAAAGAAACCAATAACTTTATTTAATTGAAAACCACATTAAATACAAGAAACAAACAAATATAGAATTTCTATCTGTCCAGATTCAGTCTGGGATCAATGATGCCTCCGCCTGGAGTTATCTCGCCAAAAATACCACCCCCCGGGTTGTTGTTCGTCGATTGTTTGGGTCTGTGATTTTGATTGTGATTGTTATTTCTGGGTGGCAGCTGATCCAAAATCCCGCCCACAGGATTACGTGAGGAAAAATTTGGCTCAAATATGGATGGTCCGGGCACAGCTGGTGCCACCGGATTGGGAAAATTAATAGGATTGACCACTGTGCGACCGGGTGGAAACATTTCATCAAAGGTGGCCGTTGCCAAAATCTCATTGGCCACATCCAGAAACTTCTTTGACAATCCACGCTCCAATCCCGGCACAATCTCATTCAAGTACAGATCCTGATTGTCATTGATGAGCGTATTGCCCACATCGCCCAATATGCCATCCCCGTTGAAGAGATTGTCCAGTCGCAGTTTGAAATCTCTAAACTGGATTCTCATCGTCATCTTGGTGAATTTGACATACTCCAGACCATTGCGCAGATAGCGTGTGCCACGCATCTTTACAGCAGCCTTGGCATTGTCTGGAAAGAATTCAATTGGGCTTTCAATCATAGGCTTAGCTTGACTGTTAAGTTATATTCAGAAAAAAATCGCAATGAAATTTAAACAATTTTTAATCTATTTTTAAGAAAACTGCCCTGAAATTTAGGTAGATTTTTTCTCTGAGTGTAATACTCACCGCAATAGCCACGCATGTTGCCCTTGCCCTTAATATCCAGCACCAACAAATTGAGTCGCATGGAATATTTTCCCCTGAAGTCAATGCGAGGTAGGGTTATCCACAAATCATACGAGATTTCCTCAGGCTTGGCACTAGAATCAGGATTTGAGGCAGTTATTTCTTAAGTATATTCTTTGCTTCTTACATTATCCGATCGATGATGAAATTACTGCCACCCGATGCCTCCAACTCAGCGAATGTTGCCTGAAACTGACTGCCGCCTCCTAGCTCAATGTTGTCCAGCTGCAGAGGCTCCAGTGGAGGAGTTCGAAATCCATCGCCCAGATTGCCATGAACCAAGAGAGGACGCAGTTGGTAGACGGCATTGATGATGCAACGCTCCAGTTGAGGATCGTTGCGAGCACAGGGTGTTATGCTGGACGCTGAGAACAGAAATCAAAAAGAAATCTATTTATTTACATAACTCCCAATTTGGGTTTAACCCTCTGCAGTTGAACTTGTATCAAGAACGTGCCACCTTCAAGTCAGACCAATTTTCTGCTGCCTTTGCAATTCTACGAAACGTTCACTTTGATTAATATTTTGTGTGTGGGGCTTACATATTTTTTGTGACTGCGGCCTTCATCGTCACGACGAGCATAATTAATATGCACAACAGCTGCAATTGACGGTTTATAGTTGTTGTTGCAACAATTGTTGTTTCGACTGGGTGCAGGTCAGTGGCCCCATTTTTGTGACAGCAGCAGCGTAAGAGGTCGACTTTGGTTTGCTATGGATAGCATGTCTAGCCATAAGACGAAGGTTAAACATTTTTTTTTTTGTTTAAAAAGTACTTCCGTAGTCAAATTAAAGACATTTGAATCATCACTTAATACATTTTTAGGTATGCTAGTAAAATTCTTGTCAGTGTTTAACTTATCCAAAATTTAACCGATATTCAAAAACAAGGGCTTTTAAACCAAGTTTTAGTCTCTAGATAAAGTCTGCATTTAAATCTGTAAACACAGATTTCTAAGTCGAAATTCAAGCTAAAATTCTATCCCAAAGTTAGCAGTTGAGGCTGCTCCGTTAGTTGTTACTTAATAGTCTTTATATTAAAACAATCCTAAGTATTTTGTATTTCCTTGACGATCAGTAATAGTTAACTATGTTTGTACTCATCAAACGATTTTTCTTTTCGGTTATATGACCTAATTGCTTGAACTAAAAATAGTTCTTTGATTAGCTGAAAAGAATCGTTTGTTTTATGTTTAAATGCAAGCCTAGCAGAGCACACTTTAAACAAATTGGTTAATTGCTGTCTGACTAACTGCTGACACATTCAACCTTTAGATTGTAGGTGGTGTTTTCCGACAATCCCGTTTGGTCCCCTGTTCCCCTTTGTAAATACTCACGCAACTTGGCGCTGCTCCACTGGCACCAAGCCAACAACTGCACAAGAAACAGCAATAACAAACCAGAGCCCCGATCAGTGATCATCTTGAAATGAATTAAGCTCAAGGAGTGTTCGCGAGAGAAATGTGGATGAGACCGATCTGCGCCGTGAAGAAACCGAAAGTGAACCGTTGTCGTTGCGCTCGAGTGATCGACTAAAGATGCGTCAAGTTGCACGCTTGGCTTTTGATTAAATTAAACGACGACAAACTCGTAGAATAGCTCACAGCTCACAGCTCACAGCTCACAGCTCACAGCTCGCAAGTCACGATTCAAAGCTCGACGAACAAAAACAAAAGAGCACAAAAACAAAACACGCTCGTACATACATTTTGTATCTGTGTATCTATTGGAAATTTGACTCACTACTCTGCCAAGCTTGTCCCTGGGGCACGTGAGCTTGCTTACATGTAAAGTTAAATTTATGTTGTTTAAAGTGAATTAATAACGAAATGCTTAGATCGCGCCTGTGACATTTGCATCCACAAAAATAAATCTAAGCAAATCAACTGCGGAAATTAGAATAATAAATTTACACACCACCCACCACAGGCCGGGGGGAAATTGAAAATCAAACACTTGCCATGGCGCTAAGCTTGTTAAAAATGCACGAGAATGTCACAAAACTAGATGGGCAAGAACACGATATACAATGGCAAGCAAAATTGGAAAAGAAAAACAAGAAAATTATGTTTTTCCATGTAAATGTGGAGAGCTTTGCTAACGAAGCAAATACAGAAATATTCTGGTGAGGGAATGAGTTGGTTGTTTTAGCCAAAAATGACAGAAGTGTGAGAAATAATATCAGTGGGCTGTTTGATGGGCGCCGGACTACTTATGAGTAATTAGAAACTAGCTCTTATCTTATATTATCTCTGAGATCAAAAAGCTATAGATTTTAATCTAGATTTTATATATATTTTTCTTTTGGCCTAATATTCATTTGACCAACTTAATGATGTAATTTTCCCCCATTTTTATTCATGGCATACAAAATCGGAGTAAAGTATGTATGTATGAGTATAGATATTATCAGCACGACAATCGATTAAAAATAAACATTAAATTAAAAAGACTGACCAAACAACAAAAATCAATAATGCCACATATTTTGTTCATAAGAATTTATTGACTCAAAGCTCAATTGAAAAGAGAAAATCTGCAATCCCCTGTGCGCTACTTTTTACCAAACCATAGCCGACACAATTAAAAGTCGAATAAATAAATTGAATGCAGTTACAATGGAGTTAGTCATGAACAAATCCATACCAAAATCAATGAGTGCACAACTGCACTAGAAAATTTACCCCACTTTCCAAATGCATCTATTCAAACCGAAATAATAAAAATGATAAAGAACAAAGCCAGTCAATGACAAAAGGCAACATTTATGCTCAAATGGATGAGTGAAGAGCCTGCAGGAGGCAAATGCAGTGAAACAATTGCAACAGCAACCACAAAAATAGTTAAATGCAGGCACGCACAAACACAAGCAACCCCTCTCGCCTCTTGGCGCTGCACGGAAGCGCGCTGACCCTTGACACCCATGCACGCTCGAGTTGCCTCTCGCCACACATGTAACAGGGAGACAGAACGGGAATGGGGAACGTTTAAGGCGTGCTGATAATCTAATCCAACAAGTAGTCGAAATACACTTCCCTATATATAGTGGATTGGCCCTTTACTATAAGCTAAATACATTATAAATAAATAATACGCTAGCTTTGACTTTGATACGAGATAAAACTCAAAACTTACCTGACCATAAAACCTGTCACGCATTTAAATGATGGTCGAAAAGCAAAAATAAAAACTCAAAAAGAAAAACAGTTTTCAGGCCATCACGAACAGCAGTTGCAACCCCCAAAAAATTACATGGCCCCTGCCTGCCCCTCATAGAAGTTTTCTTTTATTTATGCCATTTTCAAGAAGATAGAAACACATCAAATTTTTGGGTAACAAATTACATTTGATGCATGTAATAAAAATCTCGCACAGCTGGAAAGAAATACGTTGATACAAATACAGAACGAGAAAAACATAGGCGTTCACACCGCATTTTGGCCTAATTAAGTTTTCAAGTGCAATAAAATGATGTTGGGAGGGGGGAGGGGAAAGGCAGTTGCTCTATTGCGTGCGGGCATCAAATTTGCGCCAAAAGTACATAAAAAACACAAGTTAAAAACTTAAATGGAGACCGTTGTCGTTGTTGCTGTTGATGATGTGATGCAGAGGCACGCGCTTGTCCGCTTGCCCCCTCTCCGCACTGAGCACATAGGTTAGCTCATCCACGTAACCATGATTGACGCTCTTATTTTTTGGTGGATCGACCACGCCTACGTTTCGGTTGTGACGACTCCTCCGGCACATCGTTACTGGCAACGCGACGTCGTCGTTGAGCTTTACGAGTGGAGGTTTCCGGTTGCTTCTTCGGTGGCGAGGATTCTTCACTGTGTTCCTGCACTTGCTCGTCCTCCACATCGGTCACAGGCACCTCTGCTACCCTCTGCTCCTCCTTCTCATCGGGTACTTCCAAATTGCTATCGGACACCTCAATCTGAGAGCTGTGCGAATAAGTTTGCTCAATGACAGCTCTCAAATCATCCGATTGTATATTAAAGTCGCGCACAGCGCCAAAGTGCAAATGATCGGCCAAACGATCGTAGGATTTGAATTTCTTGGACAGCAATATGATGTGCTTGTTGAAGTTCTCAATGCCCAGTATCACTTTCGGAATGAGACGCGTCTCACGCAACACTTTGGCGCGTTCCGCTTGCGGCTTGCGTTTCCCCGCAGGCTCCTCATCGAGTATGTTGTACTCCACATACGAGATTAGCTGATAAATATTCGCAGGCAGCGGTTTACCCACATTGCGCAGCAATTGCTCAAATCTGCAGGACAAAAGTAGCAGGCAATGAATACAGTCAGTATGAGAGCTCATCTTTACTCACTTAAGGCTCTTCTTTGCGCTGGCGACCAAATAGTGTCTGGCTAGATTCTTGAGGCACGTATAATGTTGTATCAGGAGCTTCATTAGACCATCCATATGGCTGCCCAGTGGAATGCACACATTTGTTATCTCCACCAGGGTACGTGTTATCAGAATTAGCTGCAAGCAGATCGAGCCCTCCAACGCATCCAGATGGCCATGCCAATACACTCGATCCGACTCGGGCACAATATTACATTTGTAATTCAAATTGTTGGCTTTGATCACAAAGTATTCAACATCTTCCAGCTGCTTCTGGACTGCTGCATATAAATACTGTAAGCAACTCGCTGTCGTATTCATATTCAGCGACTTTAATCGCAAATCAGAGTGTTCGATTATTCTGTCATCATTCTGCCAGCCGAGCACTTGACCCAACTGCCTGGCAATGCCATCAAAGAACGGACCCGAATGCGTCTTCTGGCGTTGCGTGAACAGCATGCGATGCACCAAACCCATTTCGGGATTGGGTAACTCATACGTCTGACAGAATTCAAGCAGCCAAGTGTAGGAATCAATTGCAGCACGGTCGTCATACCCAATGTGATCATAGAACAATTCCAGTGCCTCAAGTAAGTAAACAGGTAGCTTGGCTCCGTTTTTATCAGAGCTGAGCTGTGCTTGAGTTGCAGCCTCATCGTTACCAATATCCTCCTTCATATACATGACCAGCACATCCTGCAACACATAACTGACTTCCTTCTCTCTATTCATAACAGACATATCTGTTGAAGGGATCTCAATGAAGAGGAGTATCTACTTAAATTAATGATCCAACTTACCAAAACCCTTGACAAACTCCTTGAAACGCTTGTTGTATGTCACGTGCGCTGTTCGAGTGCATTGCATGAAGCACTTGGCTGCCAGGACGGCGCTCTCTAGATCAAAGTCCCTCCAAAACTTGGGCAGACGACGAATACAACGCTCGTAGATCACCTTGGCCATGTCTGTCAGCAGCTTCAGTGTGCGCTTGCTGTAGGAGAGCTGTTTATAGTCCGGCTCCTCGCGTATACCCTGTACTTTCTGAGAAGCAATCTCGAAGACATAACGCACCAGTGGCTTATAGCTCCGGAGCGAAGCTGTGCTCGCTAGACTAGCATAGGGTATATGATCACTGCAAAAAGAGTGCGAAATGGAATTCATATTTGTGTTATAGTATGTTTTTTTAATGCCACCCACTCGTGCAGTAAATGGAGCAGTTTCTCGATTACGGCTAGATCCCAAATATTCTCCGGTTGTGTGCATAATTGCCTTAGTTTAACCGTATTCACGCTGAGATTAGCAGTCGCAATGCTCTTGCTAAGTGAGTGATGCTTGGAGCTCTTTTGCGTTTTTTTTGAGGTGGCGGCTGCCAAGCCTTGCAGACCGTTGAGCAGTTTCTGGTGCACCTTAAAAAGCGGCAAAACTGGATGCAAAGTACAGTTGTCCGGCTTGGAGCTGAGCAGCGCGTGTGAAATGAGTCCCTCGATGAGATTTAACTGCTGCTGAATGCGTGCACACTTCACTAAAGTAGCTGGCGGAGCCTGAGCAGTGAGCAAGCCCGTAATGAGTATAGATGTAAAGCTTGAGTTTCATCGTTGAATACTCACCGTATCCTCCAGTGGCAATCTGTTGGCCACCATACGTTGAGTGCAGAACGTGAGCAACCGTTGCATTTCATGCACATCGCAGCCCGAAGGTGCACGCTCAAAGATCGCCAAGCAATGCGACACAAACTGTACCAAGCAGCCCAAATTATCCTTCAGTTCCAGCTGGTCATCCTTGACGCCAACGAGCCGATCGTAATTTATGCCAAATTGTGTGCCCAAATCATCGCCAGCCTTATCCACAGATGGCGTATCGAAGAAGCCACGAAAATGAAAGTCGACAAACTGCAAAACATGCGGCACCAGTTTAGCATTCAATTCAACAGCACGCTGAAGATCTGTACGAAGGATGAAATTTAACTTATTATATATCATTTATAATAATAATGGCTATTAACTATAACTGACTTTCGTAGAGTGTGCGTCTGATGCCCAATTGCTGTTCGAAGCAGCTGCGCAATATGCCAATAATTTCCAGCGTAAGCATATCGAAATTGCGCAGTGGATTGTTGCTGCTTCGCATGCCAAAGGAGCTTTGCGTCATCATCGAATAGCCAGAGATACTGTGCTGCGTATAGAAACTGCTCGCCTTGCTATGCTGTGACTGACGTGCCGAGTTGCTGTTGTTCAGCTGCTTGAGGATCATGCAATAGCCAAAGATGGCCATGCGACGTGTGCGATAGTCCCTAAGAGAAGGAAAAAACAAATAAATATATAGAAAGAGTTTAAATGGATGGAAGTAGGACTAACTTGGTCATCGCCTTGCGCAGCACTTCGATTAAAGCATCTCGCACGCGATTGGAGAGCTTTAACAAGGGCAAAATGAAGTTCATCATGCGCATGGATTGATCGCCAGGCAGCTGGAATTAAAACTGATATAATAAGCAGCTTCAAGCAAGGGGAGCTAAATGACTTACCCATAGAAAGTCCTCCATAACCGTTGTGATCGTTTCCAGGCACTCGGAGACAGTATAAGTATCCGCCACGCTCAGCATTGTGAGGCATTCTGTTAAAGATCAACCAACAGTTAACAAGAGAATTGACTATAAATATGCCAGTTACCCGAGAACTGATTCTGCTCCTGATCGACGACCATCCACTCTGCAACGCGCTTAATGATGCCCTGTCCGAACATGAAACGTCGTCGTATGAATTTGGTCAGAAATGTGATGGCCAACGTATTCAGTTTGGGTGCATTGTGCGCCTTGAGCAGCGTAAAGGCCAAATTAACTAGACCGGGGGTGACCACATCCTTGCCATCCTTGTTCTGATCGATGAGCACCGTGAATACCTGCAACAGATCTACATGCTTGCGCTGCAGAGTATCGCGACACCACACCGAGTATTCGGCCATCGTTTGCTCCTCCTCGTTGTGATTGATAACGTTACGCAGATATGGCAACAGAATGCAGCTGGAAAATCTCGCCGATTCCGGATCACGATTCACAGATGTCATCGAGATGATAGCGCTCAGCATAAATGGCGTTAATATCACATCGGGCATATGGAGAAAGTTCTGCAAAGAGGCGGCAGTTAAAAGTGACATAGGCCATAGATATAGATAGCTATGTGATTCCCCACCCTTAGCATAATGGCCACATGCTGCTCACTCAGCAGATACATGGTGCAGTAGTTCAAATGATGCAGCACCGTCTCCTCCGCCTCGCGCAGCTCCTTGTCCGAATAGGCATCTATTGATGTAACAAGCTGATTAAAAGAGCAATTACAGATTATTTTGGATTGTTAATCACGAACCGATACTATCAAAATCTGTAGAATTGCTGCACATATCGGAGAACACACGTTTGTAGTAGTTGCGATGAAAATACTTTTCCAACGCCAGCAGCGGAATAATCAGTTGAGCGGCATTCGTGCACATGGAAAAGAGCTGATAGCACAACGCAGGCAGCTCCATAGGTGACAGTTCCAGCAGAGCGACAGCAAACTTTTTCAGCACCGTTAAGCGCTCCCCACTGCTTAGCTTAAGAGTGCTGCAAAAGCAAAGCAAAAAAAAAATAATCTTAGCTTCCAAAGTAGGTCAAATTTTGTACCCACCTGAACATATCCGCAATGGGTGTCAGTATGGTGGTTGGCCAGCGCATGCTGCTCAGATTACGCACAGTGGTGTCCCTCAGCTCCGGCCCACTCATCGCAATCTTATTGATGATGAGACGCGGTCGAATGGCCAAAACGAGCAATGCCTCTGGCAACAGATCCTTCCAGGCGACACACTTGGCATCGCCCGCCCGCATATCATCAATGCAGTGCTCAACGATCCAATTCAATTGTTCTGGCGTGTAGCTGGACAAATCATGGCACAGCCGGGTAATCAAATCAATACTCAGCTTGTAGCTCATCTCCACAGAACGCAAGCCCTCCAAAAAACAACGCACGCAGGCAAAACGCTTCTCCTGCATCTCGACTTTATTCACGTCGCACCCGAGCAACAGATAGTTCCAGAAATTAATGAAATCCTTTCGCGGCAACTTGGTGCTAATCGTTGCTGTTAGCTGCAAAATAATGCCTGCATTTATTGTTTGTTTTTTTCTTTCCAAAATTAAATTGGGAAGCCAACTTACTTCCTTGATGCTGGTCTTCTTGACGAGTTCGCGCAGTCCCTCGATTTGATTCTTCTCGCCTAGCTTGCATACTCGCACGTCTAAAGTGGCCGACATATTGTTGATTTCAGTTTATAAATTCGCCAAAAAACCTTATATTTATTTAAATAAGAAAATGCCTCCACATTTCGCGCTGTTTTGCAGCTAGTGATGGTATTTGAGTAGTTAGTGATGACATTATGGCAGTTAGCTGCCGTTTGTCTTCGCCAATTAATCGATCGTGTTCGGCTGGCGAAGTATCGATGCTGAGATGTTTGATGTTTCGATAATATTTGATGTAGAGCGTTTGAAATACAATTCAAAATATATTTTGTGATAAACGATTATCTTTTATATATGCATAAACTTAAGTTTGTATTAAACTAACAAATCTATTCTAGTCGGTAGTTTCCATTTTGAGTACAAACTTCTCCATGATTGCATTGAGTCGTTTTCGCTCCTTGAGTTGCTGTTGCATCAGATCAGATATCTGGGTGCCCATCGCTAGTAGCGCCTCCGTATTGGCCTCTGTGCGCTGGGCATTCGTTCGAGTCTGTCTGTTCAGATCCCGCAACTCTTTGGCAATGTCCAGGAGCACTGTGCTCCCCGCTCCTCCACAATTGAGATGATCGCTGTCCAATTTCCTTTTTTTTCCAGTTGTTGGCTGATTTTGAATTTGCTGCTCGACTTTAACACCGACATTTCTCACGCTGATTGATTCAGCCGATGCGTCATCCTCCTCCTCTTCCTGCTCATCGTCATCCTCTAAAGAAATCGCATCTTAATCAGAAATATCGATTAGCGCACTGAAAGTATTACCATTATTATTATCGGACACATCTTCGTCTCGATCTGTTTTTATCTGCTGCACTCTCATTTGTGTATTTGTGTTCGTTCCATTGCGAACTTTTTGCTTTGGCTGCGACTCAACCATCACATCTGCCATCTCATACAGATCGGTGATGGTGGCCACTGCATCTTCGAGGGGAGTCAAGGTGTCCTGGTACAGTGAATTTTTTCCAGTTGCATTCGGTTCGAGTCTGTTGTTGGCTATCTTCTTGCGAATGCAACTCTTCCAATCCTTCCACACCTATGGAATTTCCACAAAGGCTAACATATAAGGGTTATATTGCTTAAGTGTTGGTTAACTTACACGCTTCCATTCGGAGGCTTCTTTGACTGGCGGTCCGACGCTATTTAATTCCCTGCTTAATCTTTGCCAGGCTGCTTCGCAGGCCAACTTGTCGCCTTTGTAGTAGTTCTTGGCTATTATCGGATGTCGCTCCATGAAGGCCACGAATATCGCGTCCTGTTGCGCCGTCCTGTGTTTGCCCCTGCAATATCCATTGCTTTATATCTTGTTGAAAATATTTAATGCGATTTTTTATTTACATTTCGTTCGCTGTTTATTGATTATCTTTTGCTTCTGCTTCTTCTTTAAGTTTGGTATCTGATTGGGCCGTGTTTGCGTTTGTGGTATATCGATATATATTTTTTGGTGAGCAGTCGCGCAGCCCTGCCGATTGTTGGCGCGAAATTTTAAGAACTCCCTTCAAGCGAAATTCCCCGTATTTTGAGCTAAGCAATATTAAATTATCGCCATTATTAATTTAGATCTAACCTTAATCGCATAACTTAAAATGAAGAAGTTCTCAATCTGTTGCATGTAAGGAGATTGGCAAGTAGAAGCAGTATTAATTTGCACAACGGTCGCTGCCGCGTCTTGTATTATTCATCCAGATCTGAAAGTGCCATATCTTATCTGTGTATATAAATATATATGTGGATGGAGACCACTGATAAGCACTTCGACTGAGATTACAACACTCGTCGCTGCTCGGCCAAATAGGTGAGGCACCTGCGGGCCCAAAATCAAAAGAATCAGTACGAGTAGTTTAGCAGGTGGAACAAGGTAAAGCGAAAAATAACTAACGGTTGTGAAAATACTGTAAAACATAACTGCCAATAAATGTGTTGCAATAGATTGTAATAAACGTGAGGCCATAAACTATTTGCAGTGACTCAAAAATTGTGCATCCTACTGAAATCAACTTAAAGTAGATCCTGTTAATTGTGTAACAATTAAAAAACGGTCTACAAAATAAGTACACAGGATGGAAAACGCCCCAGTTTAAAAGAGTGTATAAAAAATTCACAACTAACTGTGCTTAAACAATTAAAATGTTATCTTATCGCAGCGAAAAGAAGAGAGCAACGAAAAAAAACTATGTACAAACTAAATGCTATATATGTTTATGAATACCCAACATTATGCTAAGAATTTAAAAACTGAATCACTCACGCGCCTCTCTGTCAGTTAGTCAGTTAAGCAATGGGTTTTTTCTGCTAATTTATGGCTAGTTTAGGTTGCCAATCTGTTACCAACAAATTCCTGACTAATATACCTGATAATAGCTGATAACCGATCTAAATTCAATGCGTATAAAAGGCATAGAAAGGCGATTTGACTCATTGTCTGATTATAGTATATATATATTGCATGTATATGCTTCCACTTTTGATAAGTGTGCGCCAAAATTGATGACATCAGTTTCCCTGGTATATGAGAAGTGTTCGGAATGTGCTTATAAGTCGCTTACATTGTATTACAGACAGGAAGTGACTCATATTAGGCGGACGAGTATCCGTCTCATAGTTGTATCTGTGTATCTGTGACTGAGTTGTGTCCATATTGTCTGTGACCTACCTATATCAATGTATCTATGACAAACTTGCATGCCCCTAATTTCTTTAATAACTAAAGCTAAAGACTTTCCAATATGATCTCTAATGCCTTATGCATGCTTGAAGCTTTTCCGCTATGCTTCTTGAGAAACTTTGTTTATTTACATGTAACCAAATCTTATAAATGTGATTGTGTATCTATGTATATACCCTACACATTTATATATCTGGACATATACTTAAGACTTTTCAATAATTAATTTGCTCATTTTCGATAATATGATCAATATTTATAATAAAATATAATAATAAATTCGTTTTCTAAATTAAACTTTTAATATTTCAAAATTGCTTTGAAAAATTCACTTCGTAAACATAAATCAAATCTCAGACAAGGGTTTCTTTGCTTGCCTTCACAAATTTTATCTACCATGCTATCCCCCTTTCTCTCCCTCTCTATCTCTCTCACTCTCTACCTGTCTCTACTCCCTCTCCAGATTCCACACCTGACTCAACAAAAACTGCGACCTTTCTAATAGAAAATTTAATGAATTGACTCACTTGAAAATGATCAGACGCCAGATCAATACTTCTTGCACCTATATAAATAAATGGAGTAGTAAAATTGAGACAACTATAAGCCCAAGCCAAAAGTTTGTTCAGCGATAAGGATAACACAGTTTACACATGCGCGTAAATCAAACACGACTTATTGTTGTTGTTGCTGTTGGTTTTGTGGCTGATATGGGAATACAATGGGCATTCTTCTGATATTTTCTTATCGCTGTTATTGGGGCGTTAGTAGGGTCCGCGGAACTGACTCAATTCAGTTTTCGTATTCCATATTTGGGCCATGGCCAGATCGATAAAGGCGAGAGTTTTGTAACTAATTCGACTTGTAGCATAAAACTAACCTGCCTAAATGTCAACTATAAACTAGACCATTATGCTTGCTACATACACAGCAGAATTCTTGGAGTAGCTTTTTTGTTAATTGTGATTAGATATTTTATGATTTCACAAAGACAAACATAGTTTATAAAGGTTCTACTTTTAAGCATAAGAGAAAATATTTTCAAAGAATAAAATGATTTGGTTTTTTGTCTGATTGTATATGTTCCACAAAACTAATTATCTATTAAATTTCCACACTGGCAGCTGCCATCGATTTAACGACAAACACATCAAATACAACATCAACAAAGGAGACACGCAAGGCATGCAGAGAGTAGGATTAGGATTCAAGGCAGCCGCTGTCTGCTTGTGGCTGGGCCTGATCCTTGGCATCATTGGATCGGGTTCGGTGCAGGCCCAGGAGAATGCACAGCTGCAGATACCGCCATCGCTGATCGAATGCTATAATACCTCGTACTTTATGAATCGTGACAATCGACTGCCGGCCAACATGGACACGCTAATCTCACTGATCGAGAAGGTGGAGCAGAGCTATGCGGCGACTGGTTACCAGGTGGACATACGAACCGTAGCCGTTGCACTCCTGCATCGATTCCGCCAGGATGGCATTAAGCGGGCACCAGGCGTGAATGCCGTGCAGGGTGTTATCCCGTACAGTCCAACAGGCTTTCAGTTTCCCAAGTTACGGATTCTGCTCTCCCGGCTACTGCCGGGCAATGCGAATAATTTCCCAAACAGTTCGATGACCAGCACAGAGCGTTGTTCGCTCCACTTTATGCTGTCCAGCACCTTCGACACACGCCAGCGCGGGGATGAGAACACGGTCTGTGGCCAGTTGTCGCAGTATCGGTCTCAGCGGTTGCCACGTGCCCTGAGCAGGGGCAATAATTTTGTCGGGGATGCCGAGTGGCTGAGTGAAACTCGTCCGAAAAGGGCCAACTATGTGCAGCAGAAGGGCTCACAGATTCTTGACTATGACTCTGATTGGGCGTACGCTGGCAATGAGGGCGGCACCAGTCAGTGCCCCGTCGAGGATGGCGTTGTGCGCACTCCTTGGGGAACGGTCTCGGCGGGCACTCTGATTGCTGGTGTCGCCACCGGCCTGCAACAGCAAAACGTACCGTTAAACACGCTGCTCCAGTTGGCTACACAACGACGTGGTGGTGCTGGTGGTGGACGCACTCAATCCCAGACCACGGCGTCGTCGGTGGACAATCGTTGGGCGGCGACTCTGGCTGGTGATTTGGCCGAGGTGACACTCGTCCAGGTGCCCGTCTCCGTTAATAATGTGGCCACAGTTGGTGCCACCGGTGGCTGGAATGATACCGTTCTGCCGCACTGGTATTTCCTGTCGCAGCGCAACAATTTGGAGGCAACCGATGCAGAGATTCGTGGTGGTCTCGATGGCCTCATCATTGCCATGAATGTGCAGCAGTGGCGCACACAAGCCTCCGGCCTGAAGCTGTCCCAGCTGCTGCGCATGTACTACTCGGCGACGGGTGTGCTCAGCTCGGGGATTCAGGCGTGCAGTCGCCAGCAGCAGTTCCCCAATGTAGCACCCTCCCAGCAGATGCAGATGCAAACGAGCGCCTTTGCCCAGGTCCTCGATCGCGAGATGCAACTGAAGGTTACCCTCGAGCCAGCTGCCATCGCCGAGTTCGCCAATACGGCCTCCCTCTCGCTGGTCACCTATGTCCGTAAGTAGAAGAAGCTCCCCATATCATATAGAGAGTATTGGAACCACTTGGGCTTAAGATAGGTCTCGTGTGCAACATTTTTGTCGCTCTACTTTTAAGTTAAGTTCAACCTGTGATCTCTTTTTCCGCACTTCTCCCCTAGCGCAATCCTTGAACGATGTCTCCTGCACGGCCAGCAATAATCAGGATCTATCCGACATCATCACGCCCATTACTAATCTGTACGTCTTTATGGACACCACCTGGCAGTATAGCGCCGTTGTGGACTATCTAGCGTAAGTTTCTAAAACGGGTATCCTTGGGGAACATGTCATTTAAACCTGAGTCTCTTCACTCCTCCTCTAGCTACATCCTGCAGCAGCTGAATATTCATCCATATGCCAGCTCGGTGACGATGCTCTCCGCCTACGATGGTTCAGTCATTGTGAATACCACCAACTTGATCACCGACTTTTATCAGCAGTGGAATTATACGATACAGTCGCAGCGTAAGTTATATTAACTATTTTTAAAATTGCAAAAAATACGACGTTTTCCCTAACGACGTTTTCCCTAACGATTTGACTCAAACTGAATCGCTGTCTATTTCTTGCAGTGCAACAGGGCTTCAATCTGCCGAATGTGTTGCGCAGCGTTCAGAATCTTACCCAGACTCTGTTGAATGGGGAGCAGACAAACTCTTCCGTTAGCGGTCGTTCCCTGGTGGCTCTGATCATGCCCAATCAGGCGAATATCAACGATGGCGACTCCAACTATGTCACAACTCAGTTGCAGTATATCTACGAGCAGATACCCGATCTACGCTTCATCTACTATGGCGGTGGCAACATTCAGCGCTTCAGCAGCTTTGTGCGCGACAGTTCCAAGGATCTGTTCTCTCTGATGACGGGCAGCACGGTGGCCACCTCGGCGGGCCCAGTTGCAAGGCGCATCGCGCTTAGTGAGTGACAAATCTGAACTTATCTTAACTAAGCTCAACTAATACTCCTTGCCCCCTCTTGCAGTACCTCGTCGCATCATCAATCCGCGCTGTGGCTCCTCATGGTATACGAATAGCTGGGGCACGGATCAGATGTATCAGTATATTCGTCCTGGCACCGCCAACTTCTATCGGGTAGCGCCCAACTATTTCTTTGGCACCGGCGCCAATCGAGTGGTGACCATTCAGTCCCAGAACGGTGGTAGCTTCACAGTCTGCTCCTCGCGCACCTACGAGTGGCCTCTGCAAAACTCAACCGCCAACGGCAACGGCGGCGGCACCACCGGCACCAACAGCGGCTCCACAGCCGATCAGAACTGTGTGCAAATCAGTGGCAACAGTTACTCGTACGATCTGTCCAATGCCTGCAATGGCTACTACACCATCACCCAGTGTCCTCCGCTCTATTTGTCCGTCCAACCGGGCAGCACCAGCACCACATCCTGCACCCAGGATGAGTGCCAGACGCCCGATCAGTGGCGCTACCTCGTCTCCGTTGCCAACATGGGCTGCTACAGTGGTGTGTCCGCTTTGACGGCCAGCATCTTTACCCTTCTGCTGGCCCTGCTGCTGCAGCAATCCTTGCAGTAACTCTCCAAGCCAGAGAGAGAGAGAGAGAGACAGCAAGCGAGTGAGAGAGAAAGAGAGAGAGAAAGAGACAGATGTGTGCATTAGTATTAGTTGCAGTCCAAGTTTAGACGAGTTCAAATTACCATCCCCTCCATCCCATCCCCCTCCACCGCATTCCGCACACATTTGTCGTCTTTAATTATTATAACAATGTTTTTTATTTAAGTTGTAAGTTCCAGTGCAAAATGAAGAAAACTAAGTTGCAAATAAATTCCCCACTAGAACTAAACTGAATGTTTTTGTTTCTTATTATTTACTACTATCTTCCCAAGTGGTTCCATATTGAATGATCTTATATTGTATATATATATTTATATATATATATGTACATATATCTTTATCTATATCTATATCAATATCAATATTAAACTTTCTGTCTTATAGAATATATGGACTACTTTCCATTCGAGCATTCGTCGGATATATCCAATTTGACGAGCATTAAGACGGATGTCTTTGTCTTTGTGGACACCAGTTGGCCATATTTTTGGGTCGTCGACTATGTGGCGTAAGTTTTCACTATCTAAATTCTATACACTCAGAAAAAAAATCAGACTGAACTTTTGAGATTCGACATACTTTCGGCGCCAAGAGTAACTCTTGCAACTTATTATTCAGAAAGTACATTTCTAAAACTGAAGCTTGCGGCTTTCTAACAACCAGGGTTTGCATTTCTTACTTTCAATGTGGTTTTACATGGAAAAAGTATTTCGATTTCGACGATTTTCTAGCAGTCAGGTAGATTTTTATTCTGAGTGTATCTATAACGATAATACGTGTTAATCTGTTCTGATCTTTTCGTTGCTAGTTACGTTTTACAGAATTTGAATATACATCCATATGCGAGCCGAGTAACACTCTTTGCTGCCTCAGATGCTTCAGTTATTGTCAATACCACCGATTATATAGTCAATGTATATGAACACTGGAATGCCACATCGCATTATTGGCGTAAGTAATTTGAACAACCAGCACTTGAAGTTATTGTGGATCTAAAATGGAATCTCTAACACCCAACGATCTTCTCTCTTTTTATCACATGCACTTATATATGTATATTCCTTACCCAGATCCACCTGGCTTAAATTTACCAGCAATTCTTAACACACTCAGCAGTCGAGTGGAAGAGCTGCTGGATGTGGAGAGAGCTGGAGGGGATCTTGGTGGACGCTCCTTGGTAGCTCTGCTTGTGCCCAGTCCCACCTCCTTTGTGGATGAGCGGGACTATGACTACTGTGTCCGCTATATGCATCGCCTGCGTCACAGTTTACCCAATCTGCACATTATCTACTATGGAGGCGGAGCTCTGGTGAGATTTCATGACTTTGTGCGGGACCCGAGCAGGGATTTGCTCCTGCTAAACATTGATAAGCCGCCGGAGAAGTGTGGATTGCCAGTTGTGAGGAGGATAAGACAGGGTAAGTATCCATACTCCACATCCTCCTGATGTTGTCCAACTTTAGTATCTAACTTTAGTGCCACGTCGTCTTTGGAATCCGCGCTGTTCTTCGAATGGCGTCATTGGCGAATATGGATCGGATTCCCTCGAGCAATATGCACGACTGGGCAACATCAATTTCTATCGCCTAGACGCACTCTATATGGCAGGCAGGCGGAGTATGCGCTATCTGAAGATCACTCCCATTAGCCAGATAACTTTTGGGGTCTGCTTCTCGCGGAGTCACGAGCTGCCCTTCCGCAATGGGAGTCTTCCCTTGCGCCAGGACGAGAGCTGTGATTCGACGGCTCCTCTGGGATCCTATAGCTATGACCTGACAGATGCCTGTATCGGCTACGACTTCGAGCCCTGCCCTCCACTGTTCTTCTCGGTTCAGGCGCAGGGCTTTGGGCACATCTCCTGCGATCAACCTGCTTGCCAAACTCCCGATGAGGCTCAATATTTTATTACTCTCACTAATCTGGGCTGCAATCGATCGGCTGGTTTCCACTTGACGGGGGCTTTGATTTTATTGAATGCTCTTTGTAGTATTTTAAGTTTGAGCATCTGAAGAAAGTACAAAAACTATCTATGCAACAAGACTTAAATGTATTTTTCTTTTTAAATCTAGCGCCACAAAAGCAGGGCTACACATTCCGAATTGGCTTAACTGCCAACTTACTTGCAAACAAATGATGCTAAATAATACTTCGCTAGAAATGCCCATTAGGAAATTATTCTCCACATCTTAAGGGATATTTTTAAAAAGTACCTACGCGCATTTGTAGTTTGTTCAATCAGCCCATAGATGGCACCATGAATTTTTCGCTCAAAAAAGCAGATCTAGTTCAGTAGATATTTTATGGTACGTACATGTAAAATAAATAAATAAAACGTTTCTCGTTTGATGTCTGCTAAGTGTAAGCGTAATTGCTGAATGTTTTCAAGAATCTGTGTGTGTGTGTATTTTGTACTTCAGGTATCTGCAACATCTCGGTGTGGCGAGTAATATATTGAGCTGGCAGCAGTTTTTAGTTGGTTGTGTGTCAACATATATAGGTAACAGTCATTGCGCCATCTGCTGGACACGATTCACATTCTAGGGTACCATTTAGGCATTGTATTTTGCAGTCTGTACTAATTGGGAAATGATAGGTGGCACTAGCGCAAGTGTCTGGCGCCAGTTAGGCGTGAAAGCGATGTTACTAACCTGGTAAACAATAAATGGCGCTAGCAGAAATATTGAGTGACATCTAGGAGTCAAAGCGTTGCTCCAAAACATTTTCTGGCGAACAAAAGATGGCAAGGGCACAAGTACTTAACGCCATCTAGGCGTGAAAACGCTGATCAAGGCGTGAAAGTTCTGTCCATAAAAATTTCGTGGTGAACAGAAGATGGCGCTAGCAGAAGTGTGTAGTGCCATCTAGGCGTAAAAGTTCTGTTCCAAAAAATTTCTTAGTGAACATCAGAGGGTGCTAGAAGAAGTGTATAGAGCCATCTAGGCGTGGAAGCGTTGATGCGAACCGTGTGACAGCTGCATAATAGGTGGCGCTATCGAATATTTTTGTAATTTTTGTCAGAAGAAAACGTTTTTATAAACTGCATTTCTATTTTATTTTGCTGTTTACCGCTCATCCACATTAATCACGAATATTATACAATGTATTAATAATTAATCAATAAAATAATAAATGATGGTAAGTTATGATACGGGTGGGTAAAACGGAAAATAGAAGGCAACCAAATGATGGCAAGCAGCCGCATATTGTTGTTAACTTAATGTCCTGTCAACAAAAGTATCCTGTGCTGTCTGCACTGATTTCACCGTCCTTTTTTGTTTCCTTTTGCATTCCGCTTCGTTGTTTTTTTTCACACTTTCAGCATGATTTATATTTAATGCAAAAGGTGCCAGCAAAATAAAAAAAATTAATTGACACACAGAGAAAAAGTCGCAACTCACTTTAATTTAGCAAATGTCAAAATATGCCAAGCCAAAGGATGCCGAGTATGCCGAAAAGACGTCCTGTAGCAGCGTTGAAGTCATATGCTCTCCTCATATTCTCTCACTTGTAACCATTTTTTTAATAATCTAAAAATCTTTTGAATACTACAACCTCCTCGCTAACACCCGAAATCGCAAAAAAAAAGGAAAAAATGTTGTGACAAAAACAAAAATTCATCAATTTCGTTTTTGGTTAGCACGAAGATTCCACACATTTGCCTAGCCAAAAAGCCAAATATTACTGACAACCCCTGAAGTAGGCAACGTATTTCCTTCTTTTGCCTCGTTGCCCCCTTTCGAGTCCGGTTGCTTTGGCATCAAACCAAATTTAAGCACAAAAGCGCTTTTGTTCAAGCCTGACTAGAGTTGCTTAGCGCTTCAGGCGGTGAGGTGGTGGCAGGGGGTCAGGGGGTCATGGAGGGGGATGTCTTGTAATCATACACGAATCGGCTTAAAGTCGTTAGAGCAAATATTAGTGTTAATATTAGATATTATATTATATTATTATAATAATATTATAAATATTAGTAATGCATATATTTGCAATGGTAATCTTTGTCTTTTATTCAACTCGAAATAAAAATGAAAATACCTGCTTAAAGTTGTCTAAGCCCAATGATTTGTGGTTTCCTTGGGCGGCCGAATCGAGTGCAATGAACCAAATGGATACACCCAGTGAATGTAGGCTGCCAACTGAAAAATCACATAAGTCACATACATGGTGGTCAGATAGTAGAAAAGCGATATGCGAAACTCATTGCCACACATCGAGACATGAAAGAGTGTGCCCAGAAAGATGACCATGAAGAAGGTGTAACAAGTCTCCGTGTGCGCTGTGCACATAATCTAATAAATCACATAAATTACGTATACAATTCGAGTCATTTGCATTAAAGTGGTTGACCCACTACTCACGTAGGTCTGCTCGTTGTAGCAGTTGTTCAGGGTGAGCAGAGGGAGAGTGGTGTAAACTGTGTATGTGACCAGACCCATGACGAGTCCATAGGCTGCATCGAACAACTTGTACCTGTTCAGGTAGATGAGCATTACGAAGGCGCAGAGCATCTCGCCAGAACTCAGGAACATTAGGCAGATCAGGTCGGGTATCGAGTGGAATCTTATGCTTAAATATTGCCAAGCCAGATTATCAATTTCGCGTATCAGCGAATGCAGGCAAACGGAGCACACAATTGTGCCCACTATGCAAAAGACACTTAACCACACGAGATTCGGTTCAGTCAGCGAGTGAAATGAGATGTGGACGAGAAAGGCCATAATCCAACTGCAGATGAGCACGGCGATCCAGGTGTTGCGATCTGGCATCAGGCCAATAAATAATACTGGGAACACCAGCAAGCTTACGAGCGCGACGGGTTTGCACCAGCCATTCATCTGTCGCTTTTCATTCAGGACTGGTATGATGATGGCCAGCACAAAATAGAAGGGTGTCTATGTGGGAACAGAAGGGGAGAGGGTAGTTAGATTAGGTTTCATTCACATATGTACACTCAGAGGACTCTACTCACAAAGAGGACAACTATAAATTTGAAGGGCTCCTTCATGTTGGACAAACCATTCACAGCGCTCCACCAAACCTGAAATGAATCCAAGTCCTCACGCTTAGGAGCACTTCCCGTAATCTCCGCATCGCTGTCGAGATCGGACTTGGCATCGATCTCATCAGTTTCACTTTCATTTTCGGCGGATTGTGTTTTCCCAAGCTGCTGTCGACGCTGAATGCTGTAATAGGATATCACCAGGACTAGCAACAGGACTAAAACGAATATGAATAGTAATGCCCAGGCATGGAAGCGCAACATATGTGAATCACTGTAGGCCAAATAAAGTTCACCAAACATTTGATATTTAGTACGTACAAGCCAGAGCAGGTAGATGAAGCCGATGAAGATGAATGCCATGTTGTTCCACCAGAGCACGCTCTGCACACGATGACCACCACTCAAGCAAAGAACCATTATGCCCACCACAAAGTAGCGCAGAGCATCTCCAATCTGTTTGGAAAGAATCAACGAGGCCTTATACTCATTCTCATAGGGACAATTTAGCCAGAAATTTAGATATTTGGACGTAAAGAGACAGAAGCCAAAGTGGACAAAACTATAGGCATACGAGGAAATGGGAAGCAGCTTCATAAGCATTATATAGTTGGGCAGGCAGCTGCATGTAGGCATAATATGTATTTACATATCCATCTGTTTATATATCGAGTTGTACACTCACAAATACTTGGTGATCATGTAGAGCAGGCTGTAGCCAAATAACAAGCTTAAAACTACGACAATTATATATGCAGAACGCCAATTTAACTCCAGAGTGCAAAACATAAGCTTCAGATAGTCGATATAGTACACAAAATAGGCACAACTTGGAGTGTCCTTTACGAAGCGACACAAGTCAATGCTGTTGGGGTTCAGTTGCTCGGGATAATAACAAATGCTCTAACGGGGAGGAGCGCATTTGAGACTTGTCGCAGATTGCATATATTTGCAGTGGCATTACTCACTCCGTTCCACAGCTTTACAAAGGATATGTGACGTCGCACACGCTGCAACGACTCATTCACATTTAAAGGGTATTTACTGTTTGGTACCAACTCGAACATTTTGCGGCTATAATTGAGATTTGAAGTTAGTACTTGACTTTATGTTGGAATATTACTTGTCACACTTAGTCACAATACAATGAATGTGAATGAAAAGCAACTGAGTTGGTCATTAGAAGAAATAACAAATGATTTAAGAATATTGCAAAGGATTCTCATTCGCCTAGCAACAATATTTAAAAAATAATAATATATAGTGCATAGGGACAAACCATTTAAAGCCTTTTTATTCAAAATATTTCTTACCTTTTGAGATAAATTTTTCTGATTTTTAAACATTCTATTTTGTTTGTTGTGAGATGAAATGCTTGAAGAACTACAGAAATTTCTCTCCCTCTATCTCTCTCCCTCCCTCTCTCTATATTCTCTATCTCTATCTATTCTCTATCTCTATCTCCGTCTCTTTTGCTGTGTGGATTGCAGTTCAGTTCACAAGCAGACACCCTGAATAGAATTCAATGCCCCCGGGTGCTGCACATGCCAAGCACTGCATTTGCCCCTCCTGTGTGGCAACAACAGCAGCAACAGCAACAAAGGGCAACACAAAAATAAATGTTTATGCAGGGAACAGTAAATGAAAATGTCATGCAACCAATTGGCAACACCACTGACCCCTGTCCAGGAACTATCAACAGGACAAATGGCAATGGTTGAGTGCAGGCTCTTGTTGTCGGGCTTTGGTGGTTGCATTGCATAGGGGAAAAGGACAGAAACAGAGAGAGAGAGAGAGAGAGAGAGAGAGAGAGAGAGAGAGAGAGAGAGAGAGAAAGAGAGAGAGAGCAAGAGAGAGATGACATGTGTATTTATGTGTTCCCTCTAGGGATCAAAAACTGGTTGGCTGCCGATTCAGGAGTTGAGGGCACGCGCTCGAGAGCCTGTTTGGCAAATGACCTAAGGTCAGTTTTAATGTTGCGTTAAATTGGACAAGGCTCATTTACAAATTGATCAGCTTATAATAATCACATGCGCAGGATATAGGCTGGTAGGGGACGTAGGAAAAGGGAGGAATGCAGGATTCAAGTCATTGAAGTGGTCATTTGATTGCCCAAACACCGCAGTTGGTGGTCAGCGATTGTTACTCCAGTTTCTGTTGTTTCCCTTGTGATTGTCACACATGTTTAGCAAGGGGATAAGCGGATAAATGGACAATGAACACGGGTATATTGGACAACTGGTTTGCAGTTGCAGTTTGAGCTGAAACACCTTTAAGGAGGAGGTTTCCATTTGTCGCCCCTCTTTTGCCGTCAGTAAGGAAGCAAAAAGTTGAAGCATCAATTTGGCAGCCCTCATCAAGGAATCAGTGAGACGCAAGCGTTACAAGAACCGTCTAAAAAACAAGCATCAACAAAAGTTGTTGCATTAAAAAATACATAAAAAAAAAAAATGGAATCCTGCAAAGGAGGCAAAAAAACAAAAAAAATAGAGCCTGATACTTGAGAGACGAATGGAAAATCTCAGCGCAAAATTAAATTCTATCATAAAAATGTAAATAAAATTAAAAAAGTTTTTTGCTTTGTTTTTGCGATGTTTTGTTTTGTCTTTTTTGTTGCTGTGCGCTTTTTACTTAGTTTTGTGTGCGCTTTCTATTTCAGCGCACAATTTATTTGGCGAGGTTTTAGTTTGGCTGTGCACTCTTTTATTTTTCGCTCATTCTCAGCCTTTTTCATGCTTGTTGCTAATTAAGGACACGTAAACTGTAAATTTGCGGTTGCTTTTGGGTTGCCTTTCGGCCAGCCACACAAAAAACGCCATTTGCTGATGGCAGATACAAGTGTGGGAGAGAAGGACTTAAAGCAGAGCAGACGAATATTATTATGTAATTAGAGAGGAATTGAAGGATGCAGAAAGATAGTTTGGAGAATAGGACGAAATATTATGTGACATGTGTTTTTCAAACCTACAGAAAGACAGATTGCGAAAGATACAGACAAAAAGTTTTATGAACTAAAGAAAAATAGATAGAGCGAAATAAGGATGGATAGAGTCAGTTTTGGACTTGTTTCCGAAGCCACAAAAATAAACGTTTAAGCATTAACATAACAGAACAGGGATGAATTAAAATAAAGTTGTAACACTTTTCTTATATAAATGTATTTTATCTTTATCTTCATCTTTATCTTAAGCATATCACTTGTGAATTACTTGGCTGCAACTTCAGGCTTCACTTCTTTATCTTCATCTTAAGCATATCACTTGTGAATTACTTAGCTACAACTTTGGGATTAACTTCTTTATCTTTATCTTCATCTCAAACATATCGTGCTTGGCTACAACTTGGGGCTTAACTTGTCTGATTTAAGCATCTGTCTCTCACATCACATCACATCAAGTCACTTAAGGCACATCTTTTTTTCCGGCTTCAGTTAATCGTCGGTTGCAAAGTCTGCCGGCAATATAACAAGCACTTACTTAAGCAACCAACTTTGCACATGAAGAGTAGGTGCGAAGGGGTGTGGATATGGGGGATGCGGGTGGATTTGTATTGTATACGCAAGATGTGTATTGTAACTGACGCGTTAACAACACACCTCTACACACACACACACACACGCCCACCCTGCTGGCACACTCTGCTGTGTCTGTCTCGAGTTTACACAATTTCTTTTTTTATTTTGTTGGCCCAACAGATTTCAGACAAGTAGCTATAACTCATCCCAGCTCACCTCGTTCCACCCCTACCTCCTACTTGTATCGTATCTCTCGTTGAGGCGCCTTAGCGCCAAAAAGAATGCAATGGCTTTTTAATCGAGCGCAACATTTATTGCCACATTACGTATACGTAATACGAACTTTACTCGAATGGAAAAGTTTATCGTTCCACCTGCCTGAAAAGCTGATCTGAGCCGTGTGTTTACCTTACATTTTGCAATTTGTTTTTTTTTTTTTGTATTTTGGTTCGCTGAAGCAGCTGCAAAATTGCTCAGAGTTATTTGACTTGCGATTAACTTATTCCCTTGTGGAATTTTGTACGCAGCAGGCAGCATTGCATGTATATATTTATTGACGATTTAATGTTACTCCAAATGGAGCTTAGTTATGGATGGCTGTAGTTTTTAAAGCAACTTTTCTTTTGCACATTTCAAATCTAATTTCATAGTTTTCGCTCTCTCTTTCTGCATAGAAATTATATTTGCTGGCATGTATCGCATTACCCATTTGTCCATTTGCTCAGCCTGTGTCAGCCTCAAGACAAACAAACTTAATCAAATCTGTTGAGCAGCAACCGCAGCCCCAACTCAACTCTAACTAGAATCCAAGTAAATTCTAACTAGAATCCAAGTCGACTCCACTTCAATCTTCGTTTGTCGTCTGACAAATGTCGCCTGGAGTAACAAGACTTTCTGGTTTTTTTTGAGGGGCATGCATCTTGCAGATGCTGCACATGCTTCACTGGGTGACCACAAGGCCTGTCCCTCTCCTGACTGTAGTCTGGCGCAACCTGTGGCAAGTTATGCGTGGCATGCAGCCGAAAACTGAAGTGTCTAAGAAAATATTATTATTATTGCTGATGCGGCTCAAAATAATATGCCAGTGAGCCGCATATCAGTGCTCTGACAGCCCAGTCAGTCCAGTCAGCCCAGTCCGGATGAAACAAGGATATATGTCTATATAGATGTGTACGTGTAGATGAATATAAATATATATATAAATATATGTATATATATTTGTGAGCTGGGGGCACGACCGCAAATCAAACTCAACTCGTTGCAAAAGTTTTTGGGACGCCAGCGTTGGCAACATGTGATAAGTTTATTGTCCTGCCGCATGACGCACACACATACACACACACATACACCCGCACACACACTCACACCCAGGTCTAAAAAAGGACTCGCTTGCTGTAAAAGTATCGCATTTCATAACTAGACAGAAATATGCTTTCTTGGTCTATAAATTAAGTTGTCTCGCCCACAAATATTAATTGCCTAATTAGCATATGCGACTGACATGACCAGGACACAAGACACAGGACACACAGAGGGCCCTTTCACACAGGCACAATAGTCTGTTCCGAGTTTTTCTTTAAGGCACATGTTTGCTGTCTTTAAGGCAAAGTAGACTCACATATTGGCAAAGGACACGTGACTTTGTTTGTCCTGTGAATACACCTAATAATAAGCAAATACACGCATCATTCAGACAAGCCACAAGCCAAGATACGAATGAGTTACGTGACTACTGTCTAGGTAAAAGGTTGGTTATGTTTGCACAGATAGCCATCAAAAGTGGGCAAAAGCAAGATATAGCCTTTAAGCTGATTCACAATAAACCTATAACTATATAGTTCTATTATTTATCAGCTGTTTCAGTTTCATTAAGATCGGATAAAAATCGCTGATTTTGTTAGCTTAAATGTATTATAGTCTTAAACAAACAGGGTATCTGCCAGTCGAGCTCTCTCGCCCAGAGTATCTAGTTTTGGAATCAATAAGTTGCTTGAACCCGAATTTGCTAAGATAGACTTGTAGAATATGTCATGCATAATTTTAATGCTGTTAATCCACCCAAATATTTTACCTGCTACCTTTCTTTTCAATGCTTCTCATCATTCATCACATTCAGCAAGAAGCAGATCCTTGTGCGTCCTTTTTGTTCTAATTAAAAAATACACATGCTGGCAAAGTAAACCGAAATTCGCTGTCGTAATTGAGGGTTGTTAAATGCCTTAATTGTTGTTGTTGTTTTTGTTGTTATTCCTTTGTTCTTTACGTGAAGTTTTTCATATATATTGTTGGAGCTTTTTGTTTGTGTTTCCTTTTTGTTTTGTTTTTTTTTTTTTAATTGCAGCAAATGTAGGTTATCGATTTTTATGCTGTTTTTGTCTTGAATTTATATTTCATAAGTGGCGGGCACTTCAAGTCGGACATTTGACTCTAAGAAGGTCCTGCTCAGTATAGCTAATATATGTATACACATATATGTATACAGGGGTAAGTAAGTGAGTCAGCTTCCTTGGTAGCTCATTTAAGTCAATTATCAGCAGCAGTCTCCAGTTTGCACTCCTGGCGCAATAATCAGCTCATTATGAGCCTGTTAAATCTCTGCGAAATTTTTTGCCTGTGGCAAAAGCAAACATTTTTCTTGTTAAAGTGTTTTTTGTTTTACTCTCATGTGGCAAAAAGTTTTGGCAACTTGCTTAAAAAAAGGAACACTCAAAAAGATGTGAAAAACTTTCGTAAATATGTTACATAAACATTTTGCTGGCTATGTATGAAGGGTGTTAGGGGAGTGGAGGAAGAGGGGGCGGGGCGGAGTGAGGGTGCTGCATATGTTTCATTATTTCTTGGCTTGGCAAGTGCACTTGTAAGAATTTCATTAACTGCAAACGAAGCTCAAGATGGTTTTTTCTGGCAAGGATGTGAAGGATGCGTTTTAATTGCAGGCTGGCAGGCAGACACAGTCGTCGGATGAGCCGAAGAAACCCGCAGGATAACAATCCATTAACTTTTTACCACTCAACTTGGGCAAAAACTACGAGGATAGCAGCCTGGCCAAGATTGCAGCTCCCTTCGCACTTGCGCCTCCCCCCAAACTCCTCCTAATCCCCACAGCTTTGCACCTAAGGCAGTTGCTTTGCATATTAAAAGGAATTTTCTTTTTTTTTTTGCCTGCCATGATTCGTTCTGCAGTTGCTGTGGCTTGGCTTTTCAAGCATCAACAAACCATGCTTATTATAAAGGATATGGCAAGCATACGAGCACATTCACACATACACACACACACACACACACCCACACACCCACACACACTCACCATTCAGATTCACATTTAGTTGGTGCTTGTTTTTTAGCACTCAGGGCAAAGCAAGTTTTTCCACTTTTTCAGCTTAAATGCTGATTTTTTTGTTTTTCTCCGTTTTGGAAGTTTTTTGTTAGGAATGGGAATGGAAATGGTAAGTCAATGGAGGCTTGACTGAATGCTTTAAAGTTATCTGGAGGCATAAATATAAACAAATACATATATATATATATATACAAACTTTCCACTGCCTTAACTTTGCCAAAATTAATCGATTTCCAACCCATTATCAGATTAATAAACATTAATAAAATAATTAGTAGCTTTGTTAAAAAGGATTCGATTTTCAAGAGCAATACTTACACAATTTCATTTAAAATTCTTATTAAAGTGGGAATTTAAGTATTTCTCAGCTTTATCGTTTCATCCAACAGAAATGTTCACTACTAATTTCCGATCAACTTTAACCCCATCTTTCCACTCTTAAATCGTCATCTGTTCTGCTTCGCTCAGCTTCCTTCACTCTGAATAGAATAAAAAATATAAAACCAACAACAAAAAGGATACCCCGTTTAACCCTTTTGGGGTGCTTAACGTATTTGAATATGGCAAACAGCTGTTTTATGTGTTTGCGCCTAGAATAATGTTTGAATCGAATGCCAAGGATCAGGATCAGTGAGCATGGAAATTTGAATATTTGATGGCTGCAAGCAACGCGATCTCTCAGAAAGGATAACAGCATATGCAAATGCCAATCCCCCCTCGATCATCTAACCCAGACCGGATGCTGTCCTGTGTACGTGCCTTGAACTGAGCATAGAAATTCAATTTAAATTTGAATTTGAATACCCTTCTCCCCTGTTAGAAAGAAGAGCCTGTTCGATAAAGCGATAAGGTTGTAATAAAACTTTCGACTCACAAACTCTCTCACAAACACATACCAACACACACGCACACGCACATGTCCTTGACCACAGAAGATTAGTGTGTGTGAAGGTCTTGAAGAACCCTTTGCATTTGGGGCGTGATTAATGAAGTGTTGACCGAATCAAAATTAATGCCAAAACTTGGGCCCATAAGGCTAGGAAACTGACCATGTGTAGATATGCAGGAAGGGGTAGGGGGTGGGATTGAGCCAGCAAACAACATGTGCTAAGTGGCATGTGGTCAGAATGGGAATCGTGCGCCGGTCAAGAATAGTTTCAATTTACGCCTTATGAGCAAAAGCATTCATCACATTACGGTTCTCTCTCTCCGCTCAAATGTAAAATGTCAAAAATATATATGTCCAAAAAATACATATAAAGGACTTGCAGCTGTTTGTAGTTTGTTTGTAGTGCAACCCTTTTTGAGGCCAAAATGGGTTAACTGTCTGGTGTGGCACTGGAGCTGGAGCAGGAGTTGGAGTTGGGGTTGGGGTTGGACCAGGAGTGTCCGGTTTTGGAATAATTAATCACAGGCTCACATGCGATTTGTAAAGTTAATTGCCGTGGCGAAAGCGCACATCGAGAAGGGTATTCGAAGGATATTCCCTGCTCATGTCCCTGCCTGCTGCTGCAGCTCCTATTGCTACTGTGTCAAATTGTGGGTTTCGGTGTGTGTGCCAAGAGTTGAGTATTTGGAGTGGGAGGTGTTTCGCTTAAGTGCTTCCCTCTTTCTATTTCTCTCTCTCTCGGCATGTCTTCAATTACTGACAGTTTAGCACATATTCCAATTGCCTTGGCCAGCTTGCTGCAACACTTGCGTGTTCCCAACTGCTGCATGCTACCTACGCATTTAATATTCATGTGCCACTATGTCTGCCTACCTTCCCTTGCCTCCTTTCCTTTGGGGGGGCATCTGCAGCATCCTTGACTTGACTGCAATGTTTGCTGACACTTTGCTCAAAATGTGTGCACGCGCTTGCCTGCCTTGCAGTTCTGCCTCCTCTCCTATTCTCGCCTCGCCACTGGAGCCAGTCAGTTATCCTTATGCTTGAGTGGTTAGTGCATCCTTTGAAGTGTTTCTTCACTTGGCAAAAATGTCATGAAAAATTCATGGTATGTCAGCCGCAGTGAGGTGCTTACCTAGCTGAACAAACACAGACAGCTCGGTGCAGGATGATAATAATATATATAATATGGATAGATATAGATAGTGCTGGGGTCCTTCAGCAAGCAAACGGTAAAAATGTCTCTGAATTAAAACTAAACTTGTAAAAGTGCTTTCAAGTTGCTTAAGCTATTTATTTATTAATGATGGCAGTTCAGTTAGCATATATAATTTATCTACGTTTTTATTGGCGCTATAATTGATGATTATGATGTCTAATCTTTGTCTAACTTTACTAATAAATTTGTTTTTAAAGTCTTGCCAAATTTAGTATAGGTTTTTCCTCAATCTATCCCATCTCCAGTTGTTCACATTTGGGTCCATTTAAATTATGTAAAATACAAATCGTAAATCAAACTGAAAATTCGCCCAACCTTGCCCAACACGGCTTTAAAATGGCATACACAACTAAAACAAAAGCAAAGCAAAGTTCACAAGTCATTTATTGATTTTATTATTTTACCAAAAACTTTGTCAACTATTTGGGGGACAGAGGACCGAAACAGAAACAGAAACTAAAACAGAAACCGGAAGAAAAGCAGGAAGCTGAGGAGCAGACTCTGGAGGAAGGCATGACAATTCACAACATGTGTGGGAATTAGTTTTCACTTTTAATTTGATTTTGAAAATAGTTTTGGCAAGCATACTCGAGAATTGTTGTTGGGTGTGTTTGGGTTTGGTATTGATAGCCCCAAGGGATGCTGCGCCTTGTGATATGACTTGCGATTTAAGTGTTACCTCTCGGCAGTTGGAATTGAATATTTAACAATTAGTTGCTTGAAATCTATAAACATTTATTACAGACTAGCCCTCAGCTAAATGCTGCTCATATATTATTTTGAACATAAAAAAACCATTGGGCTTATGTTGTCACAATTACGCACAATAAAATGTTGATTAGAGTAATTACTGAATTACGCTCATTAAACTTACACTTTTATGGGAAACTGGGAAACTCCTTTTGACCAAAACAGAGAGCGAAAAAAAGAGGAAACACGCAAAGCGGATATTCATGCAGGCATAAATAATAAAAGAGGGAAATTTCACACGAATATTCATAAATTAATCAAAAATATTGTTTACCAGTTTGGACACTTTGTTGACCAGTAGGGGGAATCAGGAGGGGGAGGGGTGGTTAGGGCGTCAAGAGTTCAATCCACACTCCACACTCCAAGCGACAATTGACCCTTTTGTTAATTAAATTTCAAACAATGAAAGGACATTACGTGTATGCTATGTGTATGTGTGTGTGTGTGTGTGTATGCGTGTGTGTGTATGTCCTTCTTCATGATATGCAAACAAGCCAACAAACTGTTTGCTCAGCTAATGGGGCAAGTATCGTTTTAGAGGAGTATCGCGTAGATATATCGGGCCAGATAGTGTCAAGGTAAATTTGAACTAGCAACAGCAACAGCAACTGAAATTGCCCATAAATTTTGTGCACTACTTTGGGTTGCTTACCAAAACACACACACTAAAAAAAGGGTTGACGTTGACAGCCCGCACTCGGCCCCCGCCCATATATAGAGACAGAGAGGGAGAGAGAGAGTGCCAGCCTGCATATGATGTTTGTAGCCCTGGTCGTCTATTAGCCAACATGAATTATTAACGCGCATTCGCATTCTCGATGTGCATGTAGTTTATATAGTTTATTAGCACTTGAGAGACTTGCGTGTTTCCATTCTTGTGTCCTTTTGGTGTCCTTTGCATGTTTTGGCCCATTGGAAAACGACCTATTCTCTCTCTCTCTCTCTCTCTCTCTCTCTCTAGCTTTCTTCTGTCACTTTCGCTTTTCTCCGCTCTGCATCCATTTGTATTAATTTACATACGACACGCATTCTCGCACTTTGGCCCAGAACACTGAGCATATATTTAATACCGCAAAGTCTGGGCCAGGAATTTATGATAGATGCGTGTGTACCCCAAAAAGAAAAATGATGGCTGATTTTCAATTAGTAACTGGACTGTGCAAAAACTCATATAACTAATAGTTGCCTAATGCCATTTCAATTTATATTGCCAGCTAAAAACTCAATTAAATTAGATATTGGAAAACATACCGTTCAAAAAGTAGACAATTTCATTTGACAATTTCATATAGACTGCAGTCAATAACAAATTAGTGTGCACTAGAGAGAGATAGAGAGAGATACCTCGGCTAGAAAATACCCTGCTAAATACATATTTGGCTTTGCTGATAGTATTTTGTTTAATGTGAAAATCCGTTTTGGGCATCAAAATCTCGGTTTCTTATGCCAGCTTAGTGAATTTGTGCAATTGATCAATAATATGTCTGGTTAATAATAAATCTTTATCTGTATCTTTATAATTGTGCCTTTAATTGATAGAGAGAGAGAGAGAGAGAGAGAGAGAGAGAGGAAGATGGTTAAATCGCCTCGACTGTTGATATTTATCAAGAACATATATACTATATAGGGTACACAACTAAATATACTGCTTTCGCATTTGAAATGGGTGCAGGGTACAGAAACGCACACCGAGAGTATGAAATAATATTATCAGATAAGTTCTTTTGGCCCTAAAATGATATCAACGCTTTAATGTGGCTGGCAGCCGCAGGAGCGAAACCCAAATCAAATCAACGGCCAAGGGAACGGAAAATACAAATAAAAAACACGCGGCCCACATTAACGAGCAAAAGGACATTGGCCAACATGACGGGAGCAGCAAAAGGAGCTGGAACTTGCAGGACAACGGGACAAGGCAGGACAGCAGAGCACAGGACGAAGCTCGCTAGAAGCGCTTGTCAATAATTCAGCTTATCACCGGCGGATATTAGAATGGAAAACCCAAAGGACAACACATCCGCAGTGCCGCGGGCGCGCATCAATAAAAACACATTTGAATGACGAGCAGCCCATATCTCCCACCCCAAATGCAAAGCAACCTATTGAGAAGGTGTTCATGTTTATCAAAGGCAACTTTGCAGGGAGAGAAATGCAGAATGGAGGTTGACGGGTGTGAGTTTGTGTCGTGTCCACTTTGGTCGCATCTCAAGCAACACTTTTCAAGTGAAAAACTCGCGCACTTCAAGCCGAAAACTTTTCCGAGGGTTGTCTTCGCTTTGAACTTTGAATTTGACTTTGGGACTGCGTCGTTGAGTCGCATCTTGCAGTTCTCCTTTCTTCACTTTGTTGTCAACCCTCCTAAAACGCTCTAGAAAAGCCATACAAAGCAAAACAAACCGAACCCCAAAAACCGAGTATTTGTATTTGTTCACGTTAAGTTCGATCTGTATTTGAATTGTTTTTTTCTTCTTATTTTTATATTTGGCTTGTCCTACGCGAAGTGAGGCATCTTTTAAAGTGTGGAGCTGCTTGTAAATATTTTGCCCGAGTAAACTTTTCAATGCGAACAGTGACTGCGAAAGACAAGCAAATGTTGAGCTTAGGGAAAGTATCTTTTTTTTTAGTTTATTATTATTATTCTTAAATATTGGTAAATATTGCGTATCCACTAGAAATTATAGTTGAAATAGCTAAAAAGTTTTGAATATAGCTTTTAGAACTAAAGAATTGCCTATTTAGAACGCCGTACTTTGCCGGATCGTGTCGCTATAGCATATTGTTGCCTTAGGAAGAATCGGCCGAAAGATGTTATTATGCTCCCCTCATCTGGACCAAAACAAACACCATCAACATATATTTTTCAAAGTCCAAATCAGACCCTTTTTTAAATTTTAAGTAAAATTTATTTAAAATTTGACGGCTTTGGCATCTTTCTTGTTTTATTACAAAATAGTTTTGAAATCAAGTCTTGCAGCAGCGTCTATTTTTGCTTGGATGCTCTGGCTAGAATCCA
Source organism: Drosophila picticornis (assembly GCA_035043845.1). NCBI lineage: Eukaryota > Metazoa > Arthropoda > Insecta > Diptera > Drosophilidae > Drosophila > Drosophila picticornis. Next base: position 620,444 of record JAWNMR010000493.1, on the reverse strand, counting down.
ATTCTATTTCAAAGACCTTATAAACCAAGTTTTATTTATCACCTTTGAGCAGACGTCATCTTTAAAAATTACGCATTAAATTGCATTGAGGCAAAGTGCATATTAAAAAAGAAGCTATATTTGCTTACTTAATGGCTGTGCCGTACAAATTGCTGGCAATAATTTAGAGTATATGTACATATTACTCCCCTCCATCCAAATGCTGTGCTGTGTGGGTGCATCAGTGCGAATCAGTCAAAGGTCGTTAATTCTTTAAATGAGCATATAAATTTCTGAACAATCAAATAAAGCACAACAGCAATATAATATCCAGCGCCAACATAAAGTATATAGACAGCAAATGCCCTAAACTGCTCAGTTCTAAAAGGAAATAATAATAAATGTGTTGTGAAGATGGCGTCAACTGAGAACCCTTCTCAACTCTGAACACTCTCAAGAGTAAGACTACAAAAAAACTCATATGCATATTTCCCCCAAATGAACAACTGAAATTTGCTACAAAAAACGCTTTGGCAGTTATCTCTTCACATATAGGGGTTGCCCAGCATTCACTCAATGGGGTACTCCCGCGTAATAAAATGTGTTCAATTCAATTCTCGATGCCGTGTGCGCCATTTTTGCGTTCACGTACCATAAATTTTATGTCAAGTATTTATAAATCAAATATAGCATCTACCCGTCCCCCTCCCACGGCCTCTCACCCTAAACTCCACCATATATTTTATGATTTTTTTACTCTTGGCTCAAGGTTTGTTTATTTCCGCTTCCGCTTTACAAGTATTCTCCATTAATAAAGCGCATTTCAGCTTGCTTTTTATTTTGCATAACATGCCAACAAATATTAAAAATGAAGAATTATTACATATTTTAAGGCAATATCTCAAATATGTTTTCGTAGCGGATTTTAAGCAAAAAAAATTCTACATAAATCAGATTGTACTTGAAAAATATTTTGAATGAGATTATGAGTAACTGGAAATACATCAGTATCCAATGAAATATATTTTGTTTTATATGCTAAAATTATCCTTTTTGCAAGTAAGTTTTCATTCGGTCTACATGAATATAAATGGAAATGTTGGAAAATAATTCTTATTCGCTAGAAATCACAGTTGAAAGAATGGAATCAAAACTAGAGCGACATCAGAATTTGGGATTTCGATAGCCTTCAGATCTAATGATGACAATGACAATTTTGTCAGCAGTCGATATTATCCATATTAAAATTGTGTTGTAAAGTTTGTGACGTGCTCTCTGAGACGATCAGCTCGAAGTATGATTAAAATGTACTTTAACTTCAAGTTTCACTGAGCTCATAAGATATACGTCTTTAAGTAGAATGTTTTAGTTCTGTAGATTATCAGATCAGAATGGATTTCTCTGTGATTTTTAATTATATGAAGCAAGTTGCTATTGAATAAGGTTTTTGTTTTCCAAATTTGTTCAAGTTTAAAATTTATGCAAATTTTTGAAAGATTTCAATGTTTGCAGCGCTACAGCGAAATGTGGGCAGATTATGGTGGCGTCAGTTGTGCCAAATGGCAAAAGGGTTAATGCTGTAAGTTTTGCAATGTAACACAACTGAGAACTGCCCCCACCTTTCCCTGTTTGAAAGCTCTCCTCCCCAACTTATCTCCCCTGTTCAGAATTTGAACCGCATTTATAAGAGCCATCATATTCATTATGGCCAGCAACAATAATGAGTCTTTACGGTTCTTGTTGCCTGCAAATAAAGGCTTCACTTGCCCAGCTTGAATACCTAATGACTGTTGCCCCCTGTTACTCCCGTCTTCGCTGCTGCTGTTTGTGATAAGATGACACAAAATGTGTATAAAAATTGACACATAAAGTGTAAGTTGCCTGCCTGCCCTGGTCGCCATTTTACTTTTGCCGCAAACCGCCAACACGCGCCACACTCTCACACACATATACTAGCCCCCCTCTTTGCAACATCTGTCTCTCTCTCTCTCTGCATCTCTCTCTCTCTCTTTCTCTCTCTCTCTCTGGTTCACTCACTTCGTTAGCTATGTAAATGACTTTGTTTGTTTTCCCATTGTTGTGTCCTCTTTGCAAAGTGTTTGTGCGCTCCAAAGAAGATAATGCTGTCGACAAGCTGGCAACGCTGTTATCGCACACACACACTCACACACACACACACACACATTCGCACACAGACACACACGCACATACTCGACTCACGCATGTTGAACGCACAGATTTTTAACCCTTTGGCCAGAAAAACACCACCCCGAAAATCGAAAGAAACTCGCGCTGTGTCGCTGTATTTATATTCTATATACAGACGCACACACACACACACACACACGCACACACACACAGACGCGCACAACAAAGAGGGGAAATTTTCACGCACATCACGCATGAAAGTCGCGTTTACATTCCATGTACATAAGTCCTGTCTATATACAGAATATATATACAGATATATAAATGTATGTATGTATATATATATATGTGTGCGTGTGCTTGCTTGCGCGTATCCTTTCGCTTTTCAGCTGTATGTGTGTGTGTCTCTCTCTCTTTTGTGAAAGATTTCTCGTCACAGATATCTTATGAAAAATTGTTCACATTTTTTGATTCTAACAAATTGCGCGTCATCTGCGTGGAGTATAGATATAGCAGAAGAAGCAGGGCTCATCCATATGCAGTAGCCAGAGAAATAATTTGACCTGTTCGATAAGTTTAATTAATGCCCCAGTTATTTGTTATGGGGCAGCAATGTCTGGGTCTATGGTAATAATATGCGCCGATGACGACAATAGATTTGAAAAGAGAGAGTGAAAAATTAACACTGATAGAAAATATTTATAATATGCCATGCCGAATGTCGAAAATATTCTTGTTTTGTTCAACAGTTATGGGAGCTATTTTTATATATTTTATATTATTATACTTGTATTTGTTTGTATATATTAAATAGTCGTTCGATAAAAAGATTTCTAATTCGATAACAGTAGCTGATAGTAATGGGAGGGATGAAAAATTAGCACGTAGAATATTATAAATACCGAGCTGAAAAGGTTAATGAACCAATTAACAGATTTTTATCATATTTCATTTGTGAACAGGAGTAGGTATGTAATATCTTATGACTTTTCGTTTAATATTAGAATGAATTAAAATTCTTTTTTCCCAAATCTTCATATACGTTTATATACTTATCTGGGTATACTACATATTTTATACTCGCTTGGATTCCCCGTCTAAATGCTCTTACTGCATTAATGAACCATTTTCCGTTGCCACATTTCTAGCCGTCTGGCATTCGGACGACTACTTCTGAATACCGTCCCTCAGTTTCCCCATAGTTAGCCCCCGCCTTAAATGCAGAAATTTAAAAGAAATTATACCCCAAGGACAATGTGTCTCAATGTTCCGTGTATATAACTCCTCAGCTCTTCGCTCAGCTGCTCCACTCGAATATATTTTCTTGTATTTTTCTATGCTCCGCTTTGATTAACATTCGTCGGCATCGTCGTCGTCGTCGTCGTTGTTGGTGGCGTCTCCACCGGCGACCATGTTTTTAATTACTTTTGGGGGTAGTTTGGAAATTTGCTTTCGCTGGCCAGATAAATAGACAGACAGACAGAAAGGCAGTTTCAAAGAAAGAGAAAGCTTAGCAAAACTGAACTTTAAGCAAAGTAAAATTCCCTTGATACATAAGAATCAATTTTTTTATTTAATTTTTTTTGTCAGCACATATTTGCTCAATAATCCCGTATGCTGGCACACCTTTTAACCACTTGGCCTGAGGCGTGCCTTATTCAATTACAGCTTCTGTAATAGACAGTGGACATAATAGCAAAATATCCTGTGTGCGAGTGCGTGTGTGAGTGTGTGTCCCTGGGGCTCGCTTTGGCACGGATCTAACCATTTGACCATGACACTTCCATTTCAAATCTTTTTTTGGTATACCCTGTGCAAAAGTAGCCAGCCGAGTTTCTATGGAGAAGTCGAGGGTACAAATTTGAAATTAGTTTTTATCAGGTTTATTTTATCTGTCTCACGAAAGTCGATATAAATAAAAGAATATTTGTAAAGATATAGCCTAACATTTATTTTATTTTCCTATTGAACAAAGTGCTATCAGCAAGCACGGGGTATTTGCGAGTCGAGCACTGTAGTTAATTCAAACTTTGTTCTCTTCTCTGTTGGCTGACCCACAACAAAACCGGAAATAATATAATTGACCTCAGGGAACAGGCAGCAAATAAAAAAAATAGATGGAAAAGGTATCATTGCAAATCGCATCAAGTGACCAAAGTGACCGAGGAAAGGGGCGGACCTTAAGTGATTTGTATCTGTGCATCTGTTGCGCCGGGCAACACACACACACACACACAAACACACGGAACACACACTGATCGAGGGTCAGGGGTCAGTTGCTGGTCAGTTGCTGGTCAGTTTGCTGCCCTTGTTTTCCCCTAGTCGAGTCTCGCTTGCTTGTCTGCCTGGTCTGGTCTTGGGTCAGTTGGTCGACTGGACTCGACTTGACTAGTTTGTTGTTGCTGTTGTTGTGTTTGTTGTCGCGTGTGTGCAAACAAATCAATTACTGAACGCTAAATGCACTCAAATTTGAATTTTAAATTAGCTGCCCTGTCCAGCGTTTTTTTTTTCATTCCTTTTTATGGTCAGCTTAGTTGTTGTTCGCACCTCTCATACACACACATGGTCTTCTTTCGTTGTGTTGTGCGAAGGGGTCAACGTGTTTAACGGCAACTGAAGTGGCCTTTAAATAGCTTAATGGCCAATGACCAACAACATAATTGAGGCCTTTGTGCGTGTGTGTGACAAAGTCAATAGGCATGGAAAATTATCTGTCAATATAGGAAGTATCTTTTAATTGAATGGTTGTGGTTATGAGTTTGGCAATGTTTGAAGATTTATTTATAATAACAAATACAAATGTAAATAATTACAAAGAGTAGCGGATAAGGTTAATATGAACGAATGAAAATAAGAAAAAAATAAAATAAGAAAATAAGAAAAAATATAAATAATTATAATGAGTAGCGGATAAGATTAATATGAATGAATGAAAATAAGACTGTGAAAAGGAGTGAAGAATAATTATAAAAAGTATAGGGGTGAAAGTGTATGGTGAATATAAATGAAGAATGGGAAAAGGAAGGAAAGAATAAATAGAAAATGAGTAGGAAAGAAAGTGAATAGTGGATTCTCTTTTCAGATGAGAAGAATTATAGTTTAGTTTTATCGACTTTTCTTATTTACTTAGATATCCAAACCCAAATTTACTCATCTAAACGCAAGTATTATTATTATTGTACTAACAAAATTCCGTCACTAAATCTTAAGGGTTTCATAGAAATAATAATAATCATAGTGACAATCTTCGGCGTGCCTTAGATAGTCGTTCTTTCTTGTTGTAAACTCTCTTATAGACACCTTAAAACTGAAGCTAATTATGTAGCTAATTAACAAATGAATCCCATTCATCAGTTACAACAAGCCTTTTAATCATCTTTCACACCAGTATTGGCCACTCTTTTAATTGCTGTGTGGGCCACAAGTGTTTTGCATTGCATGGATTGCATACTTGCATATTCTGCTGCCTGCATCCTTTTTGCATTTGCATGACACCTGCCTGCCACATGCCATCTGTCCCTTGCTACTTGCCCTTGTAGAAACGATTTGAGGCCTCAAGTGCGAAATAATACTTTGCAAGCGACTCTCGGGTTGAGGTCTTGTCCTGCTACCATGTGAATGTATTGCATTCTCATTCTGGTCCTGTGAAAAGTCCTTTATTACAGTGAACTGCGAGTCAAACGAAGTGCAGCAGCAGCAGCAACAGCAACAGCTTTAGCTCGAACTCCATCATCATCGTCATCTCGACGTGTTGCTGTATATGCGAAAAGAATACGACCACTACCCCTCCCCCTCCACCCGCTCGGAGCACCTCGTATGACTGCAGTTGCACATGCAACGCAACCGGTTGCATTATTCTTTACAATTTGAATGCGCTTTGTGCTTTATTCTGCACTTGAAAGAAACGACTGAGGCAGAGAGGCAGGCACAACAGGATGCGGATGCGCTGACTGCACATGCTGTGGTTAGACAAGGTCAGAGTGAGAGGAGTAAGGGGTAGTGGATATCTGTATGTGGGGGAGTTTTGTTCACTGGCTTTTGAATGATGAACATCACACGTCGCACCTTTCGCAGTTTTCACACTTGGCAAGCAACGCATCAGGTGGCTCCTTATGGTCTGTTGGATGAGTGACGGGATATGTAGGGGAGAAGGGTTGCGCTTTGCTTTCAAGTGATTAAGCAGCCAAGTGGCGCAGGATAAAAGGAAATGATGACTTCAAGCGTTTCGCCTGCTTTAATAAATTAACAATGACGAGGTGACTATAATAAATTAAAAGAGTTTAGACTAAGTAGGGAATCAGGGGAGTATGTAGGATATAGGGTAGGGAATCGGGAGCATGAGGTAGTATGTGGGATGCAGTATGAAGAATGTTCGATTACGTATAAGAGCGTTGGGGTTCAAGGGTCAAGGGATAATGGGTTACAGATTATGTTATTGGAGTATTTCTGTGTTTTTGACAAGACTCGATCAGCTGAACATCCTTTCGGCCAGGTTGCGTACAACATTCTCATCATAGTCCTCGATCTCATCTTCGACCTCCTCAATAGCCACATCGTTGGGCCGCACCGGATAACCCTGCTCGGGTGGTACGATCTTGACTCCATGATCACCAAACAATAGACAATCAAAATTGCTAAAAATGAAGCAGGGGAAATAATCGATAAATTACATACTGAAAGAAACGCAATAAGTTGAAGAATACAGCCATAACTTTGTCAAAACTGAAATAACCAGATCTTTTTGATCATGGTTTGATCTTCAGATCAAAACTGCATTAGAATTACAAAAGAAGACTTTTCGTCCAAATTCATGCTAGGATTCCACCCATAAAATCCGAGAATAGGAATCGAATTTAACATAACAGTACTCGCAGTTACTCACCGTTCGAACAGCTCGAATCCTTGGAACTCTCCGGACATGAACATGCAGACGTGCATGTTGCGACCGACGAACCAAATGTCATGGAACTGAATGCAGGCGCGGGCAAAGTTGAAGCGTGGCGGCCGGAAGCAGAAGGGAGGCGGATTCTGGCCGGAGACCTTATGACGGAACCAAATTTTATCGTTGACCCTCATTCGCAGCTCAAAGGAGAACTCCTCTGGGCGATAGGCTACCTCGGTGCAGCTGTTCATGCCAATCACGGCGAGAAAACCTGATGTCAAAAAAGTTTGGAGAACTTACCCTATAAAGTAGCAGATGAGTAATGAGGAAACACACCTGCACAGCATTTGCATAGACCTTCGTTACAATTACACGGTATACGACTGACTAGTGCGTTGAGAGTCAGATTTGATAAACTCAATTGCCTGGATTCCTCCTCATTGGCCAGCTGATTCAGACGATGATTTAAGAGACCCAATTGGAGCACGGCATCGTAAGCCAGATCCTCGGCAGGTGGCTGCAGTGGCACTGTGAGTGAATTCGTGAGTGTGAGTGTGATGAGTGTGCGAGTGTGAATGCGTGACAGCATGAGAGGCAATTTATATACAGTTGTGCGCAAAAATAAAATCAGACTGCCTTACTAATAAAACAAAAAATCAATTAGTTTGGCAAATTTGTTATACAGTAATATGTATTTTTTAGTACTTCTGTAAGTGTAAATGTTAGTACTAGTCTTGGAATGCTTATCGATATTGTTTTACATTTTTAGGGCTAAGTTCTATAAAGAAGCAAACAAAATAGAGTTAGAACAAAAATAAAAAATACTTTATAAAAATCGATTTGCATATTACGTTTTATAGAAAACATGTGCCTAACAGATTTGGCTTGATTCCCATTATTTTTGTTTATCATTTATATCAAGTGTGACAATTACACATATTGGTATTTGAAGGTGGAGTCCTCGTTCCCAATTTAGCAGTCTTCTAAAACTTCTTTGACCAAACGAGATTAGTAGCTCAAGTTCTCTACGAAACAACTTCGATAACTAAACGAACAAAAATAATAAAAAAGAAAAAAACAAGAAATATATACATTTATTATGCTTAATCATCTCTTGTGTGAACTTCCGCGTTTTAAATAGTTCCGCATCGGAGCCACCACTGACGTAGCCGGCAATCATTAGCCAAAACCAAAAACCAAAACCAAAGACCAAAATCAAACAACACACAAATTGATAGCCAGCCCAGCGGCGGCTAACAGTTTCAACTATTAACCTTGACTGTCGATGCGACTTGCGACTACTTTTGATGTCAATGAGAGCTACCAACTACCAGCTACCAACTCAACCGGCTAAGTTGGAGTCGTGGTCAAGATCATGGACAAGAGAGCGACTCTGAGAGAAGAGACACTCTGTGAAAAAAATACGGGTAAACTGGAAGCTGAAGATTGCTCTACACAATCAGCATCTTTCTCTCTCTCACTGCACACACTCTCACTCTCATTTAAAACCCAGTGGTATTTACATTTTCGACTCGACTGACAGATACCACATAAATCATCGAAGAATACCTTTGACTTAAATGCTGCGTGCCATGTGCTAATTGGCTAAAGCCACAACCAACACACAATGTGGCAAACAACAACCTTCAAGTGCGCTGAGAACGTGGACAGCCGATTAATGTTAGTCTGTGAATATATATACATGTATATATATAAATATATATGTATTTATAGTTTATGTGGCTTATAGTCGGCATTTGCTTTTGTTTTAGATGCAGTTTGTCGTCTATTCGAATATTGGCATTGGCCGAGACGTCACGTCCACAACTGTAACTTGTTATGGCCCTTGCACGAGCACCACTTGCGACTTGTTGTATAATGTTTAATTGTTGTGTGTGTGCATGTGTGTGATGTTTATGTGGTGTGCCTTATGTTTTATGGGCTCTTTGGCATTCGCAGCCCTGATCATAGATTGTTTTTTAGGCAATTTCAGATTTGGTTATTATTAGAATTGCATTGTTTTTTTGGTCAGGCCACTTATTATTAACAAGGTTGGGATAATTGTATATAATTTGAAGATTAGCTTTGAGTCAGTTAATTTTTGCATAACATCTAAGCTAGTCTGTTTAGCTGTAAAGCTTGCATACATGTTGGCCCTTAGCCTATCTACTTTAAAAACTGTTTCTCAGTTTTGAAATCAAAGTAAAAAATTTAAAAATATACAGTTAAATTTTCGAGTTGATTCAGCCAAATTAGTCTAAAAAAATGCGATCTCAGAGATCCTCATTTGCGAGATCATAGGTACAATTCCATTTCCATTCTAATCTATTATTTTTGAACTAGTTCAGCTAAACATCCAAGATTCCTTATTTTACCTACCTCAAGAACAGAGAAAAGAAAAATATATAAAATGCTAAACTAAAATAGAAAATTTTCTAGAGCTTAAACATATTTATTAGTTGGTGTAAGTAATATGCTTATCAATATGATGGCCGAATGCCAAAGATGAATTTTACAAATGCACACTAAAAGAATATTTTCAGATGACATATTTACAACTTAAATGACGTGTACACTTAAGAATATAAATAAAAACACCATCACACTTAAAGCAGTTTTTTTTTTACATTTTTTATTGTACAAGTTATCAAATGGTTTATCACAAAGAGAGCAGGTACGACGAAGACGACGAGTAAATTATCAGTAACTAACTAAACTAACCCAGTTGGCCGATCACATTTTGAACAACACAGATAACAGTCTTAGTTTACAGATAAAACTATATATATATATACAGATATGTACAAATTGAGTTACAATATATAGTTATATATAATATTTCCATATGCTTAACAAATTCGATAGGAGTCTAGCTTAGGCAGACATGGGCGAAACGATAGAAGACGGGCATTGCGAAAGGGTTGATAAAGTTAACGATCAGATAATAGAAATACGACATAAAGTAGGAGTTCTTTGTACTACCGGTATCCGATTTCGAGACGGCCAACAAAGATGCCACACACAACAGGTAGAAGAAGAGACGCGACTGAGAACTGGCTCCAGGCATTATGAAGTTTGGCTGAGCTGGGCTGAGTTATTGTTGTTGTTGTCGTTGTTGAGGAATACTCGAAGGTTGTTTCGTTGTTTTGCTGTATTGTTCTAGTTGTTGTTTTTCTTGATTTCGCACGCTTTGTTTGTTCAATTTTCGTTTTAAAACAAAGTCGTTGTTGTTGTTTTTAATCAAACAATTATTTGCGGTTTTAAAGCAACTAAAAAAACTCCACTTTGCACGCAACTTTCGCTTTCGCGGCAACATTAAATGCTTAACGCCCAGTCTTAATTCACTTTTAGTTTTTTATTTGTATATAAATATGTATATAGTTGAGCACTTGGTTCAGACTCAGACTCTGCAACTCTTCACACTTGTTGACGGCGGCAACAGCTCCAGCTCCGAACGTGCTAATGGCTAAAATACAACTGGCCAAGAAAACGGTAGCGCATGCGCATGCTAAGTGCCAAGCCAAGCCAAGCCAAGCCGAGCCGAGCCGGACCAGACAGACAGCCAGCCAGTTAGCCAGGCCAACAAGCAAAGTCAGAGTCAGAGTCAGAGTCAGATCCACACTCAAAGCCAATGCAAACAAGCTGAAAGGGGGGGCCTGGCCGTAAAGTCGCCTCTTTCGGATTGACAGTTTTATGCCCGTCTTGAATATTTTGAAGCGAGCTGAGCACCAAACCAGTATTTATTATTTTTTTCTTTTCGTATATTTGTTATTGTGTGAAATATGTTTCAATTTTAGGTCTCCGTTTCGGGCCAGTGTGTTATAATTTCTCTCGCAGCTTGTGCTCGACTCTCACTTTTCACACGGGGCGACATTTTTTATTAAGGTGTCACGTGAAATGATCTGTTTGCAACTTGCTGCAACTTCAAGAGAGGCAGAAGGCACACACTCCTCCAGATCAGATCGATAGTATTGTGATGTTGAATACCGTTTGTGAGTTTATTTGATTGTTGTTTAGTTTTCACAGTTTATCAATTTGTCTGTTTGTTGGGAGAGATTCTCGAAATTTATTTGTCTCTTTGTTGCCCATTTTACTCTTTTTTGATAAATTACCGAAAGTTGTCCGGTGAAATTCAAGTGAGATTCTTATTATTTGCAACTTTGAATTGATTTTTATATTATATTATGATAATTAAGATTTTGTGTACTACTTTTATATATATATGTAGGGCTTGGTTTCTTCCCTGCGGTTATTGATTTATCACATGGCATGTTTTATTTTAACGATGCTTTTAGCAACAAGCTCGTTCTACATTCATTCAACGGAAATTGGCAAGTCATTGGTTTGGCTGTGTAAATATTGATTGGATTATTCATTTGCGCATTCGAAACTGGTTTCTGCAGAATGATTCGACATATGCAAAAGGCATTAATTAAAGTTTGTTCTCTTTGCTTTGAGAGATTCGCTGCAAATGTCTGATTTATTTATGTCAACAAGCTATTCATAAGCGTAAACACAAAAAAACTAAGAATGCATGGCATGCTTGACATTAAGATACCCCTAAAAAACAAAAATGAAAAGTCAAACAAGTTGGAGAAACTTTTGCTGAATAAAGAAAAGTTTAATAACTAGCAAAACTTGATACCATTAAAATAGCCTTGGAGCTGGTTTTAAAAAACCAGTGTTGATAATATTATAACAATTTCAAAGTAAAGAAGTGTTATGGTATGGTATATATGGTATATGCTTAGAACAATTTGATAATTACAAAATATCTCCATGTCTGGTTGTGAAAAGCGACATCCGATATTTGAAATGTGATGAATGCTTGGCTTTGAGAAGCACCTTTAAACATTTTTGCTGTTGTAATAGTAAAGTAACTATAAAAATTGTTTGAATATCATTAAAAAATTGATAGTAAACATAGCTAAAAATCAGCTCTTTATGCTTTGTATTACAAGCGTGTGAAGAAGTGTGGCCTTTAGTTGATTAACATAAAATCGATGCGGATTAACAGTATACAACAGTTACGCATATTTAAATAGAGTCGACAGAGTAGATAATATTCATTGGTTATGCAATATTTGGTTTCTATAAATGGCAAACTGATTTTATTTATTTTTTTTTTTTTGTCAGCATTTATTGACATTGACTTTGTGCGGCGCTTCACAAAGTGAATATTGATTGAGTTTCAAAGTTTGCCTTTGACATTTGCCAACTTAAGGAAATTATTTTATAAACTATACAGATAGAAACGAACACTATCTAATGGATAAGGCTGCTTGCAATTGAAATGGCGTTAGTAAGAAGTAGCTTACTGTTGTTGGGCAACTGACCAAGCAGCAGTTAAAGCAGTTAGGAGGCTAACTAACTGAACACGATCGCCAGCGCCATCTGTTGGTCAGTAGTTGCTCTTAACGAGCTGCATCTGCAGCTGAAGCTGCATTGAGGCTGCATTGTGTGGCATGTGATTATCCGATTCGATTGATTTGTGATGCCAAACTGCCGACTTGGCCAAGATATCGTCCTCCGCCCTCTCCCCCACAATGGCGCCCAACAACAGCAGCGAACATGAGATTAGAAATTCGATCTTGGGCTGCTGTTTGTTGCTGTTGTTGTTGCGAAAACTTGCACGTAAATCATGTGAAATCAATTTCTCTTGCACAATTTTCCACTTTTGGCAAATATGACGAAAAATCGAGACGAAAAATCAAAGCCCAGAGACCCCAGCGAAAAGTCGTGAGTAAACATTTGGTTTAGAGAGACCAACGATGCTCGACATGCTCTCAAATGCTGCTGTTGTTTTTGCAGTCAGTTGTTTGGTAGCATCTTGCGGTCTAATAATAGCATGTTAACTCATAACATGCTATCAATCACTCCAAAATTCGTATCTGTGGTGGGTTGCCAGACTTTCAATAGTTACAGAGTGTGGCTTAGGGGGCAGAGTAGGGGCAAGTGAAGTTGGGGTGGGGGCAGTTTGTTTTGCTGACCATAATTCGCATGTGAAAATTGGAAAATTGTTTGGCAGTTGCTGCTGTTGTTGTTGTCGTTGTTGCTGCTGATGGTCAGCTTTTGAATGGAGTTATCGTTGCATGCATGCTCCGCATGTAATCAGAATGTGTGTAGTTCGTGTATGAGTGTGTGTGTGTTTGGGGGGATTTGAGTATATGATTTATGGGCTTTTCGTGGCGCCAGTTGTCCGACCAAGATCAAATTTTCCATCATTACTGTGCATGTGAGGCAAGTTTGCTGAAGTTTCTTGGTTGGAAAGTTGTTTTTTTTTGTTATTTACTTAAGTCAAGTTGAGCCGAGAGTGCTGTACATGATTGTAGTTATTAATATGATCAATAATGCTTAATAATTAAGCGTACAAATGTTATGTTAATGAACTGTTCATCATTAGTCTTCTCTTGGTCTTGTTTAGTGCTTATTATCACAACGGACCAAACATGGCAAACATTTGTCGGCGTTATAGGCCGATAGCCGATAGCCGTCTAACCTAGTGACTTAGTAACTTAAAAAACGAGTAAAACTTGTACAATGAACTTGTGGGAAAGCATGTAACAGGCAGAAAGTAGCATCTGCGACTCCATAAGGTATATATTCTTGATCAGCATCAACAGCCGAGTCGATCGAATCTGTCTATCTCTCCAGCTTTCTGACCGTATGTTCCTATGCGAACTTGTTCTTCCGTTGTGAGACTATCTTGAAGAAACTTAACATATACTCAATCTTTTTTCTACAATCGCATCAATGTATAATAAATAATATCATCGGGCGTATTGACTCATTCTCATGTCTTTCTAATTTTAATTTTAACAGATTAAAATGTTATTATTATTTATGGACTGTTAGCATGCTCTTGGGAAATACGGAAGCTGATCTATTAGCTAATTTCATTACTGTTAGCAGATCCTAATTATTAACTTTGTTAGCCAGCTGTTAATAATGCCTAATATTAATATATTTGGCACCTATAACTTTAAAACCTACATTAAACTCCAGCAAGACCATAAATTTATAACTCTTTTGTGGGAGCTTCTGGTTCCCACTCAGTTGGCAGGCTGAGAGCGAGACAAAACCAAATCGAAAAAGTATTAATTCAAAGCACCCTATTTGAGTCAGTTTTGAATACTTTGGGCAAATGCATTCTCGGTATGAGTGTGCCTGTGTTTATGTGTGTGTCTGTGTCTGTGTGCGTGAGTGTGTTTTATTCTATTTTCATGCACTTGGCATCGCGTTGTCTTTTCCTTTTTCCGTGCTTGAGCATTTTCTTTGGCTGCTTCGCTTTGCTTTGTTTTTGATTTTGTTTTGGATTTTATTTTTTATTTTTTATTTGTGCTTGTGCCTTTAAGTATGCAACGAGAGTAGACTATAGAAATTTTTATACAATTTTGTTGTTCATTTGTTTTTCGTCGCTCGCCGCAAATGCAAAATGCTAAATGTAAAATGTGAAATGTAAAAGTACAAAATGAAAAGAAAACATAAATCTTTTTGTCTGCCAACGTTTTTTTAGAGGCTGCCAGCATTGTGAGTGGTTGTTCTTTATTTCTTTGTTGTTGTCTTTTTTCTGTTATTATTCATGATATTTTCCCACCTCAGCTCACGGGCCACCCCTCTCCCCCACCGCTTGCTCTCCTACCCTATCGCAGGTGGTAATGCAAGACGAGCCTTTGACTTGCATTAGGGGAATAGAGGATACCTTCTTTTTTTATTACTTTGCTTACCATATTTTATTTTGGCATTGCTTTGTTGTGTTAATTAAGCAAAAATGCTGTTATTACAAACAGAAGAGCTCAACTCAACTCGCAGCCTCTCCACTGGGATAACTGTATATTGTGCTACAAATGGGAGTAGAGTCTGCTTTTCTTTTTTTATTTTTGGCATTTTTTCTTGTGTGTAGTTCGCATACTTTTTGAGTGTATTTTCACTTTGCAGTATGTCGGGCTTGATTTCAACTTTTAAAATATTTTAATGGGAACAATAGAGTTATTGCATTAAGAAATGGGCAAGTGGGATAGTGAAGTTGTGTATGTAACAGGCAGAAGGAACCATTTTAAAGTCCATGAGGTATCTATACATTCTTTTTTGTCTGTCTGTCTGTATGAACAAGCCGATCTCACAGATTATTTATACATAGACCAATTCATTTGTTATATAATAAACCCTGACATGTAATTGATCAACTGCAAAAATTTCATTAAGATCTGATAAGAAACACAGATTTTGTTATCCAAAATGCATATAAAATAAATTTCTTGGATATGTTTATAGTTTAATCAGAGTGTTTCAATGTATCCACACAGTTAGTTAAATAGAATATCTGAGTTTGCATTTATCAAAAGTTGCCCCTTACCTTGAAAAGCACTCAGAATCAAACGTTTGTGTGTTCTAATTAACCCTTCATGCCACATGTAACAGCGCAACATGCCTCAAGAGTGCATCTCAAACCACCCCACCCAAACTGAATTACCCAAAAATGTATATATGCACAGCATCAGTTGCAATTAGTTTTTTCTATTTTTGTTTTTTGTTGTTTTTCGGGGGCACTGCCGAAAAAAAATGAAAGAATTGCAACATGCAAGCTGCCACATGCCACATATTCTCAAAGGACACTTGACTTTCAGCGGCGGCGGTTTGCTTTTGGGGCTACACTGCAGAAACTTGTGGAAAGAGCTTTCGATTTGTGCCCTTTTTTTTGGCTGTGTTGACAGCTTTCTTGTTGCATTTGTCGAGAGGTGAGTTGAGTGGTGGTGGACACTGTTGGGGGTGTTTTGGGGTTTTGGCCTGGCAACTGTCAGGGCCTTTTTTTTGGTTGGAAACCACGTCTGCAGACATTTTGGCGCTGCCAATTAATTAAGCGAAATAAAAGCCAACAAGCCGGCAACGGGATTCCTCACGTTGCTTCATTAGCAGCCAAGGAGGAATGAGGGGGGAGTGGGGAAGGGGTGGTGCGGGGTTTGTGGTGTTTCTCGTTGTAATTCAATTTGGCTGCTTGCAAATTTGTGCTCGCCTTGAAAATGCTGAGCTTTAATACGCAATTAGTGCAATTCAATCAGCACTGATTCTCGGGGGCCAAGTTGAGTGTAGACAGAGAAGAGACGGTTAAGGGGAAGGGCGGGGCGTGTGGCAAGCATAGATGGTTGCCTTTTACCACCTGCGGCTCGCAGTGATTACGTGCAACATGAGCATAAAAATTGCTTACTTGCTGGCTGCACAGACTCAGAAGCAAGAGGAAAGAACCAAGAAACAGAAACAGACAACGAATGCCAACTTGCAACTTGCTTCAGCAACAGCAACAGGAACAGCAACAGCAACTTGCTTCAGTCCGACCAGGAAGCAGGCGCACTTGCCCCTGTGGGTCTATGGTGTCGTTTATGGAAATGTTGCGCGTTGCGCGTTGTCGGGCCATGTAGTATAGCATTGTCGATATTGTCGGCGCCTTGCAACTTGTTTATGACACATGATGCAGCTGATGGAAATTGCCGTTCAATCGCTGCCCCAGCCCCAGCCCCACCTGCCACTCTCTCCTCTCACTCACCCCTCTCTCTTTGGCTGGCGCTTAATTTAGATTAAACGATTTGCTGTTTACAATTTATTGGCATAACGTTTAATTGAACAACAACAACAGGAAGGGGCAGTTGCAAGTTTAAGCAAATACATGGTTGTAGGTGGTCCCCCCGCCACCTCCTCTGCCTAGCTGCATATGCTTTATTCGTGGCCGTTGATCACGACTCTATTAACAGACAGAATAAGGGCCCCGACTCCCGACTCCGGCCCTGATCTTGACTCCGGTCCTGGTCAATTATTGACCCTTCTCGCGACATTGACGAGTGTGCGGCGCATTGTAAAATCATTTGCCATACTTTTGATCTTTGTGGCGCCGCAATCGACTCGACTCGCGGCAACAACTTGTAGCACAATGAGCAGCTGACATCTACCTGGACAACATGTGGGCTGCCCACTCCTCGTTTGTTGCTGACTGCAGCTTGCCACCTGTTGTGACGCTTGTCGGGGTCATGTCCACACTGGGCGCCACCTTCTGCCTCCTCGTTGTTGTTGCTTTTGTTGTGTTGCTTGTTGTTTTGGACATGCAACGATTTCTGCTTAATACGCATAGATTAATCTTTGAAATAAGTTGCATCTTGTTGTCGTTTTCGGTTTGTTGTTGTTGCTGATGCTTTTAGTTTAAATTTATTCCGATACATTCTAGAATGCTGTTCATCACATTCTTTAGTGTGCTGCCAAAACAAGAAAAACGTATGTTTTTGGATGTGCCTCTTGCCATTGTGAGGACCATCAGTAGTATTAGCGCTGCACTGCACCAAGTGGGCTTTGAATGCCTAAATGTATCCATTATTTAATTTAGAAGTGTTGGTAATTCAATTGAATTTGTAACTAGAATTTAACAGAGTTGATAATCAAAACAATCTTGAAAATATATGTTATCTATATTATTATATATTATTCACATATATTATTATTATATTATTCTTCCTTATAATAGGAGATTCCTTGTACCTTTGAAATGCATCTTATAATGTTATCATTCAGTGATGGGTTTAGTTGCAATCTTGACTCATTTCCATGCATGTTGCATGATGCATGTTGTTGGATGCTGCATGTCTATTCTTAGCCGTATTCCGAAATAAATCGATTGGCAATCTGAGGCTCAGTCACGTCGCATATGAAATGATGCCAATCGCGGCAGCAGCAACAACGATAGCAGGCGGTAGAGAAAACTCAAAACCAATCAGCCAGCTGCTACTGCTCTTCTGAAGTTGAGGCTAAAACAATCTATCACGTATGTAATTCCCATGAAAAATTTATATATATAGAGATAGAGATATAGAAAGGGATGGGGGCGAATAGAGGTAAGTTTGGGAAACGGGAGCCAAATTGTTGTAGGTGAAATTATAATTTCGTGTGGCAAGAGTAGAGAGAGGCGAGAGGCGAGTCACATATTCCATTCGACCTGTAGGCGTTGAAAATCGATTCGCACATGCAACTGCAAATGCAACTGCAACTAGTGCACTAGTTTTAAGATGTTGCCATTATTTATTTATTGGGCAAGTTCAGTTCGAGTTCAGCTCTGGCCACAATTTGTGGTGCAGCTAATGAAAAGCTATCGCACGATCTCGACGATCTCTCCGCTTGCGATCCTTGTCTGCCTCGGCTCGGAGTGCGTTTCAGTCCGAGGCCAACACGTACAGGCCCAATTTCGCCAGCTACTTGTTACGGGTCAGAGTGAGGGGAGGAGGGGCTGTGTGGCATCAACTGGCATCGCTAGCTGTGCTCTGACTCTCATAATCCCATGTTTGTTTGCATTAGGCACCGCAGACAGGGCTGCAATTATGTTGTTCGCTTCTGCAACTCTTCAACAACATTGCTGACAGCATTGCTCCAACTTCAGCCTGCTGTGGTTTTTTTGCCTTTTTTTTGGTATTTTGATTGCCACAGACTTTGTGGCGCATATGAATTATGGCCGGGTCGCTTTTCAGTTTTGAGATGCTTACCAAAGTTTAATTTCGCGTCACATTCTTTTGGCGCTGCTCTTTGGCTTTGCCATCGATTTGCGAACTGCGAGTTGCGATTACGTTTGATGTTTTGCCATTTGCTATTTGTTTCTGTATTTGCTGTTTTTTTTATCGGTTAGTGGACCATGGGAAACTAGCGAGGACCTAAAGGTGGATCATGTGCGCGTTTTAAAAGCGTCCAAAAAATGCGATCAAGTTGGTTTTCTAAATCTATTTGAAGGCCTGTCTATATTCGCCCTTTACTTTCGGCGAGTTTTACTTTATCATTATGAGATTCTGCAATTCTGCTCTTTGCTGCTTAGTTTAAAGCTATGATTTTTCGCTATTTTTAATGCGTCTTGTGATTCTAAATGGAATTCAGGTTACATATATGTAGTCATATACCCAATGTAAGATTGAGTCTTTAAGATTGCCAGATATCGCGTTTTGAAACGCACAAAAATCTCATTATTACATCTCGCCCTTTGCTGGCTTTTGCCAGAGCTACAATTTGATGAAGATGTTTTCTGTTGCTGTTTTTAATGTGCCACGAAATTAACACTTGGCTAGACCCACACCTCAACGCAAACACACTCCACACTTTACACCCCCTCCCTATCTACACACTCACACATGCATAAATTATGCCAAAAACACGCGCCAACCCTCTCAACATTTTTGCGGTTTTTTGCCTCGGCTTTTGTTTTTTTTCTGTTTATTTTTTCTCTCAGCATTTCGCGTTAATGAGTGAAAAGTCGTGTTAAACATTTAATACACATGTTGTTCTGATTGTTGTTGTTGTTTTTGTTTTGCATTTTTGTCCAAAATATTTGCGTGTTTGTTGCCTTTCATAATTTATGCGTTTGGAGTGCGTCGCTTGAGCGAATTTAATTTTTATATTATTTTGCTGTTTTTCTGCGGTCGCGTGTCGCTTCAGCTTCAACTGCAGCTCCTTGCTTTGGGTAATTGAATTGTGTGTTTTTCCTACTGCTCCTTTTCTTTGGCCATTTATGAAGAGCATTTGCTGCTGCTGCTGTTGTTGTTCTGCATTAAATTGGCTTCATTTTGAATCGCGAACCTTTTTCTGTTTGAGTGCATTTTCATAATTTTTCTGAATATGTGATAATGGTGAATGATGGAATGAGTTGTATTGAAGATGCTTGATAGGGAGTTTAAAAGAGAGTTTAAAACGGGCAGCAGGAAACAGCATCGAACTCATAAAGTACATAATTTTGATCAGGATCAGGATCAGTCCGTCTCTCAAACTCAAAATAAAAGTTCTCGTTTGCACTCGTTTGCAATTGCAAAATAAATTTGACCTAGTTTTATCAAAACTACCTTTGTTTTGCGAAATATATATATGTGTATCTACTAGTCGATCTCTCGCAACTAGATAAGTAGTTGCCCGTGTTTAGTGTAGCTTAAATTTAATCAAGTTTCAGACAGACAAATAAACTGCAAATTGTGCTTAATAATACAATATTGATTACTATCGATTTGGGTAGCAGCAAATACAATTTTAGTCGAGTCACCACCAGAGCAAATGGCAATAATAAAGAAATAAAACACAAGCAGCAAACTCAATGGCAAAATCAACGCACAGGCTGCAGACAAATCTCCATGGAGACAATTTAAATTGAGAGCAGAGCACAGTACAAGGAACACAGAACTAACCACAGACGATGTCTAGGCGAGTCTAGGCTCGAGAGCAAAAAATAAATAAAAATAAATAAACATAAGCAACCAGTCTATGTAAAAATGGTTAAAACAAACTTTGACTTACAGTTGGGGGATACAAATGTTCCGAATGCTTTTGATTTTGGTTTGGCTTTTGCCTGACTGAATTTCAGATTTTGCAAACCGAATGAAGTCCTTGGGTTGTGCCAAAAAAGTTGTGGATTTCGCGCGCTAAATGAGTTTGCAATTTATTTGGCCAAATAAACTGTAATGAATTTACAAAAATCATCAGCAACAACAATCGCAGGAAGGACTTCAAGACAGACATCGATAGATAAGCGCAGACATTCTACAAATAATACGCTTTTAATGAGCATTTCGCTGGGGCAGCAGGTGGGTGTGGGATGGCGGGAGGGGGTTGCTCATTGGGGGGTTGAATTTGTTGTCCGCGAACTGTCAATTAACTTGAATGCGAGACGTTTTTTTAATTTCGATTGCGTGTACCCCTCGATTACACTCTCTCACTGCCCGTCTCTCTCCACCTCTTTCAATCCCCCTCTCTCTCCCTTGCTCTTTATGCTCCTGCCTCCAGGATAACTGTGGAGTCATCCAATGACAATACTTGATTGCCATGGACACGCCACGATCTGAGCTGAGCTGAAATTGCATTTCATTTGCTTTTCCAAATCAAATTTAATTATTTTCTCACATGCAGCGCGTTTTTGTGCGTTTCATTAATTTGTTGTTCCACAATTTGTAGCATGCTTTGAGGCGTCTCTTTAAGCATTTGCTACCTTAACCCGTATCGAATACTTTGTTTAATCATATCTGATATAATCCTTATGGCACTTGAGCAAAGTCCCGTTTAAATACTGTCCTCATAAACGGGACAGGCAACTTTACTTTTTTGCAGTAAGGAACTTTAATACTCTTGGTCGAATATTTTCTTAAGAGTATTTTAAAACTGTTAAAATTGTTTATCGAAAGTACTCGCAATGTTCATAATGATTTATTTTAAATTAATGACTTTTTGTAAGACTTCTAAATCTGTTAAAATAAATATATGAAAATACTTTATATTTTTATATATTTATATTAATAACTCTCCCAAAAGAGTTTGTGGGCAGCACAAAATATGCGAAAGTAATCAAAGCAGTTAATTCTTAACTATTAAGTTTTTTATTCAAATATTAAAATATTTTTAATATGTGTACACGATAAGTTTTACCCCATCAAGAGTTGTTACAAGCTGCACAATATAGTCGCTATATCTTTTATTAAAGGTGCACAAAATTAAAATGCATTATGATTTTTGTGAAATTATTTCGTGTGCTTCAGTGCGTCCTTTCAAAGGTGACTTCAGTCGAGTTTCTTTCTCTTTCTCTTTCTCCTTCCCTTTTTTTTATTTATTTTTTATTTTCTTTCTTTGGCTTGCCTATTTTCTGAGGAATGCCAAAATTTCGGTTATTGCGAGAAAAACACAGATTTATTTCAGGTTGTATGGCGAACTGAAAAGAGTACGAGTTAAGAGTCCGAGAGCTAGAGTCACAACCAGAGCCAGACTGAGCTGCTTTTCCTTGATTTTGCTGCAAGCCCATAGGAATTTTGCAGTCAACAGCAGCACAAAGTGGAAATTATCGCCACATGTAGTCCAACGGGGGGAGGATGAGCTAAGGGTGGAGGGGAGTAGTCAGGCTGAGGGCTTTTCGAGTGTTTGCAGAACTTTTGCCCAGGTCCAAAGTACAAATCCAAGTGTCTATGTCTGGATGGGGATTGGGTATTGGGGCATTAAGGAGTCGGATCCTTTAGGCGTCTGCAAATCTCAAAAATGCACACAGACTCCGTCCATCCGCTTCCGTTGCGCCGTGGCCCGTACGGTTTTGCCATTGCCGTATCTGTAACCGTGAGGTGCTTCATCGTCATCGCCGTCGTCATCGTTGTCTGGCAAGGCGATTTAGCAAATTAAAAGGTTTTTAATGCATAGAGTGCGCTTTTACTTATTTCATAATTCGGGATGCGGCTGAGCCCACAAAAAAGAGGCACAGCAATGTCTTTCTATACTCTGCTCTGATTGAAAATGGGTAAAAGGGTATACCGAATTCAGAACGAACCTATAAGTATAAAGATTATTGATCAGTTGACTCGATTTAGCCATACCTGTCAGTCTGTATCATAAATTTGAGTCACAATGGATTACGTTAATTTCACTTGTTGGATAACTTCTATTACATGTATAATTTGTTATAAATTGAAAAGTTGCATTTGTCTCATCGCTTATGGATATGTAAAGCTGTGTCTCTTGGGTGTCTCCCTGTCGAGCTCTCTCGGCTAGAGCATTCCAACTTGTTTCTTTTCTTTTGTTTATATATATTTTTTTGTGTTTTTTTCTCAATGTTCTAGGCACTTCGTAATTTCCGTTTCCAGATTTTGGTGCTGAAGAGTTTTTCGCGTAGGTGAAGAATTTATGGGCTGCAGGATATGGAAATACTTTTTAATTGTGCAATAAATTGAAATGCCAAAGGATGTCGAGGAGGGGGTGTTCCCCCGCCTAGACACAAATAAATAAATACTTAGTTGCTTGGAAATGAGTTTTTAATTTCGCAATAGGTCTTCTTGAGTGTATTTGTGAAGCTCTCGAAAAATATCAACATTTATTTACGTATGTAGAGTGTTTAATAATAGCTGTAAGGTGTTTTTATATGTATTTGTTATCTCCAGATAATTTCCTTATTAAATAGATTTATGCTTAGAGCTTATTTGGCAGCCGACAAAATTTAGTAATCCATTGAAAATCTTTGGGCTCAGACACCCTCTTTAAATGTTAACCACAAATTACACACTTGACTGCTGGGAAAAAAAAGAAGGAAAATCACACGTCAACTGCGAAAATGGAAAATTGCAAGCTTTTCGCAATGTTTGTCTAGGCGAAGGGATGGGGGGGATGCGAAACAGAACAATTGTCACGTGTCGTCGTCGTCGTCGTCGTCGTCATCGTCATCGTCATTTTCCCTTGTTGTGGGTTGTTTGTTTTTGTGTTTGGCTGGTGGAAAACTGTTGTTTGGCATTGGCATATCAAAGATTTTCACTTGAGCGTCGGAAAATTGGCAAGTGGCAAACTGAACTCTCGGGGAGTGTTTACCATTTACCAACTCAACCCCCGCTTGGCAATTTTGCGAATTTTGGGTTATTAGGTTTTTTGTTTCCTATTTTGTACTCTTGCGGGTTCCCAATTTTGTTGGAGGCAGACTCGAGTTGCGAATGAAGCTTATGAATGTTCAATTGCGTGTTGTTTTGTGGCCAAGTAAAGAGGAATTTAAATGACAGTTGAAATTCTTTGATAAATGTCAACGCGTGTTAGTTTGAGGGGTGATGGGGTGACGGGTGTGGGATGGGTGTGTGATGGGTGTGTGACAGTCGTAATGATTTGATTGCTTGGGAATGCACGACAATTGAAAGTTTTTACCTCAGGCCATATTTCTCCCCATATGATTTAAGGGCGTCTCTCGCTGCAAATTAAGCCAATTGGTAAAAAATTTGCATGCGCGGAAAATGGGAAAATTGTGGGGGAAGAATAAGTTCGAGTGTATTAATGGGCACGATTAAATCATGCCGAGTGAATTGGCGGACATATATAAGAGTTTTAGGGAATTTTCGTCTTAATGATGCAAATGGAAAATTTAATTTCCTTTACTTGATTTACAGCGTTTGTGGTTGGCTGACTAACGAGCTGCTCGGTTCATAAATATAAACGACCCTAAGATGAGGGCATGCAATGGGCCCCGAACCTTGGTCACAACCCCCTTTTTGGGGGTGGGAGTGACTTGAAATGCCTGAGTCAACAATAATAGAATTAATAATAGCATTCTGCACAATACTCAAAGTGCAGTTGGTCCCTAAAACCAAACAGACTCCTCCACTTTCCCTGCTCTCTGCAAGTAAGATCGCACTCAGTTTTTGTTTATGACGAAGTAATATTGAAATCTGGATAATTGTGCAAGAGGATGTGAAAGACCGCAAATACTTTGGTCCCACGCAGCCAGCCAGCCAAGCAGGCAGCCTTATATTTCATTCATTCATGCCTTAAGTTATCTTGAGCACAATTTTAGTGCGACAATAAGAAAACTATACAGAGGAGCATGAGAAGGAGGAGGAGGACGGGTTACCCAAGCAAAATGGTCAACGCTTGAGTTGAAATGGAAAAGGAGCACAGAGTCGAGTGGAGGGA
This sequence comes from Drosophila picticornis, assembly GCA_035043845.1. NCBI lineage: Eukaryota > Metazoa > Arthropoda > Insecta > Diptera > Drosophilidae > Drosophila > Drosophila picticornis. The sequence continues at coordinate 596,017 of JAWNMR010000493.1, read as the reverse complement.
AGTGGAGTGCAGGGGAGAGGAGTGAAGAATGCTGCCAAGCAGAAAGTGGTCAACATTTTTGCCAGTGCCATGGGCAAGAATAAAAGACGCCGAATGCGATGCGATACGATGCGAATGTGCAGCAAAGGTAGCAATCATTGTGCCATAGAGTCCACAACAACAACAACGCCAACAACTACAACGACAACCACTGCCAACAGTCGGGTAGAGTTGTAGTAATAATAATAACCTCCTTCTAACTTTTGCTACTGCTGCCAGTGCAGCTCTTGCGGTAATAAACCAAAGACATTTCATTTCATTTCTCGTAAATGTGGCTATGCGAAAGACCAAATTAAAAATAGAAAGAGACATAGAGAGCGAGAGAGACGGAGAGAGAGAAAATGAGATAGAGAGAGAGAGAGAGAGAGAGAGAGAGCAGTCGGAGCAACAAAATTAAATGAACAATTTTTTTCGTACATTTTCAAAAGCACAAATACCAAAGTGCATAATATTTGTGGCTGGCAAAATAAAATGCAACAATGATATCACGAGAGAGAAAGAGAATTATGAGAGTTGAAAGCCGACAATTTGGCAGCTAGTATTCATATAATTAAATAGTAAGTTAAGAATTTACTTAACTACAAGGTTAATCTAAATAGGTATTTAGCTGGCTTCAGGTCAAATGTTTCTAAGTAAATGCTTAGAAATTCAAACAAATCACTTTACAGCTGGCAATTTACATTTATAAAGAGTTTGTTCAATATAAGACTTACAAAGGTTTACTTAATTTCTACGCAAGCCTTTAACATTTGCATCAGATGTTTCTTTATTTGAACCGCCCTCACCTCATTTCAATCCCCCACGCACAGTTATTAGCTGATATTACTAGCCATACCACCCAAGCCCCTAAACTCATTCAAAATTCTGAGCCAAACATAAAAACAAACCCAAAGCTCATGTGTACAAAATTGAACAACAAAAATTGCATTTGCTTTCATATGCAGCAGGCGTATAATTCAAAGCACCTTTGACACCCAAACCCGACCACCAAAAACAAATTTTAATCCAGCCAAAATTAGCTACAGCTAAACCTCAAACTCAAGCTTAACTCAAAATCAGGACTCATCAACATCAGTCGCGTCGCAAAGGACATTTCTTTTGGTTTTCTTTTTGGTTTCTTTTTTTTCGGTACATAATTAATGGTCTCACAGTTCAAAGATATTTTGTGCCCTCTTTCAAACTGGCCTTTTGTGCGAATGTCAAAAGCAACGACAGTAGAAACAATCAAAAATAAAATGCAAAAGCGCGCAAAACTGCACACAACATTTTTACCTTTATTTCGATGCTTTGAACCCATTAAAAATTACTGAAAGGGTATGCTGAAATTGTGCAGGAGAATGTTTCAGGCAGAGAAAATCACGTGCAATAATATGAATTAAATATATACTTGATCGGCAGCAGCAGACGAGTCGATATAGTTATGTTTGTTAGCCTGCCTATTTGAACAAGTTAAGCTTAGAGATTATAAGAGCTAGACAAATTATAATCTGTTTGTTGAATTTCATTTTATCGATAAAAACCATTTCGTAGATATCGAAGAAATCGACTTACGATAGTGTCTTACAATGATAAAATGGTGGAAGCGGACTCATCCCCCAGTTGAGTTTATCTGTGAATGAAGCATTTTTCGATACAAATCGATTTGCGATAGTAATAAAAACTACAATTGTAAAAATATGTGTACATCTTTTCATATTTCCATATTGTAAATATGATTAGCAAGTGGAATATGTAAAAGTTGGATGCAGGGTATCTGTTAGTCGAGCTTTCATACCAACTCTCTTTGGCTGGCACACACTCTTTCAGTTTCTTATTTGGCATATGCCAATGGATCAGGAATATGTGTGCACACACACTCGCATACCTACACACATATGTGTGTGTATGTGTGTGTGTGTGTGTGTGTGGGGAGATGGTTCGCGGAGTTCGACGTGGAACTCCTACGCTGAATGTCTGGATGCTGTTTGGCTGTCATGATTTATTTACTCACGGCGTGCGCATATTTATCAAACTCTAATTAATCGGTGATAAACCGATCAAGACGCTAAATGCTGAGCTACACGAAGCCGACGCCGCCGCGCGAGAAACAGAAACCAAAGCCAAGTCTACTTTTTCGAAACAAGTTTTCAAACTCCCGCAACTTGCAACTAGCAAGTTGCAACTTAAGGCAGGCTCGGATTGCGGTTTTCTGTTTCTGTTTCTGTTTCAGTTTGTGTTGCTGCATCCATTACCATGTGATTTGCTCCTGCCCCAAACTGCAACTTCAATTGCAAGTCACATCCAAGTGCGGATTTTTGTTTTTGTTGCCCATTTTGCGAGTATTTTGTTGTATTTGCTGAAGCAATTTGCTGGTCTCCCCCGGGATTCCTTGCCTGTTCCAGCTGCGATTGGCGATGCAATCAATATGTGCTCGTGTCCAGCAAATAATAGACTTCAAACTGGCATTTTAAGCGATTCAACTCTTCTCTCCCTCTCTATCTCCCTCTCTCTCTCTCTCTCTCTCTCTCTCTCTCTCTCTCTCTCTCGCTTTCTCTCTTTCCCCGGTTGGGCATATCTCGTGTTTCGATGTGCTCACATTTTTTCTTTCAAATGCACACATAGTCAAGCCAAAAATAGTTGAGTTTGAGTTGTGGCCAGGCAGTCGCACAACACATGGTGTTCTTTTTGTATGCCTTCAGTTCCTAATAAAACTATTTCATATCTGTAATGTAAAAACATAGCACAAAACTGAACATCCAGTAAACGCTTTGAAATTGGCCCATTAACCGCTTCTTATAATTTCTTTAAGTCTAGTAAATCTCTAGTTGAGACACCTTTTATAGGATGGTACACCCTGTAAGTCATGATATAGCAATGACCTCTAATCCACTTTGGCAAATCAATTTATTAGCCATGTATGACTTATGCCTTTTTAAATGTGCGCTTGCATGTGTTGCCTAGTTTAAAGTTGAACGCTTATAGCATGCCCCAAACCGTCCCTCTATATGCTCCCTGGCCCCCTACCCTGCTAAATCGTTTTTGGGGGCAGTCCGCACAGAAGAGGCGCAACAAATTTATGTTAACATGGACTGCGTAGCGCCCTCTGGTGTGTAATTTGGCGTTGTTTAGGCATCACGATTAGACTCTGCGCCTCGACCACAATATCTAGTTAACAGACAGACCGACGGTGGGTGAGAAAGGGAGGGGGAAGGAGGGGGAGGAGGCGATAGAGAGAGAGCTCGTGTAGGGGACCATAAAATATATGTGTGTCTAAAAGCGGATGCATGGGTGTAAGCCATGATTATCGCGGCTATAAATGATATGTGTCAGCTGAACTTGCCTTGGACTAGCCAAGTCGCGAATTTTGCCTTGTTTTTGTTATTATTTTTGTTGTTATTTGTAGCCCCGTTTAGTGTCCGCTTTTAGCAAGCGTGTGAAATGCATGGGGTGGGCGTGGCAGGTGCTCAAGTTGCTACACGTTTGATTTGTATTTATTTATGGTTTTGTAATTACAAGTAGCCAGAGTCAGACTGGATATATGGATATATAAAAATAGTGCACAATTTTCTAGAAAGGCGTTAAGAAAAACATTACAAATTAAATTTAAAATTCAAATTAAAGTAAGAGTGAATAGCTAAAAATAACCAACTAACTAACCATTTAAATATAAAATAATTGAACATTTATTGATTGATGAAGGAATGGGTAAGCCGAGAAGAACACAAATCAAACCAAAAATAATTTAAGTTAGTAAAAAGGAAAACCAAATGTTAAGTGAAAATAATTAAAATATATTCAAGTTTCATATATATTTATTGTATATATATCTTATTTCACAGTTTCACACGTAAATACCTTTTATTTATTATATTTATTTATATTTATATATGTACACCATATCAATTGTGCTGCAGGCGCCACTTGTTGCCAAAAGAGCAGCGGAGCAGCAGAGACTGTTAGTTTTTATGGTGCAAGTTTAGCTGCCTGCTTGTCTGCCTGTCTGCCTGACGTCACTTTGAATATAAACGTTAAGTATAAAATTGAAAAAGCCATTTTGCTGCCAATTTAGCAAACACTTAAACCAATTTTGCACTTGAATCCACAAAAAAAAAAGTACCAAAACTGTGAGCAGAGTCGAGAGCCAAGAGACATGCATCGACAACAACAGCAAGAAGACTTGGCCAGGCCAACAGAGGAAGAGGGAGAAATGAGATGAAGTGAGGAGAGGAGAGGCGCTTAAGCATTGCCAACAAAGTGTGAAAATGTCAAGTCGTAAAGTGTGTTCACTGGGCAGACTTCACGAAAAAGGACTGCAGGGATGGAGCTCAAAATGCATTTAATACGATATGGGAGTTTACGTATCAAGTTGGCCCTGTTATAAATGTATTGTGCAGTATTGTGTGAGATTGGCATTACTTCAAATTTACTTCAATACATTTTTATTAGTTGTGAAAAATCATAGAAATTCCCGGATAGAAGATGTCTTGCATATGCCAGTACATCGTGGGTGCCACATCCTCGGTGGCCAATGACAACGAGGAACGCATTGCAGAGCCCTTGCCCAATCCCAACGAGAATGCAGCCATCGAAAATGAAGGAACCTGTGATGCGTAAGTGTGCTAAGTATAAGAACAACAAAGATCGAATAAAGAACATCCTATAAATCCTTCAGCTGGCAGACGCCCATCACAGATGATGCCAAGATAACGGCCAGTGTATCGGAGCTGGTCAAGTGTCGTGCTGAAAATTGGCTGCTGAAGAAGAAGCTGGCGGAGCACGAGGTGAACATTCAGTCGCTGGAGCAGCTAATGACATCCATTGTGAACAAACAGAATGAGAATCTTACTGAAATATTTCAGCTTCGCAAACGCAACCAGGAACTGCAGTCCGAGTGCCAATTGCAACGTGAATATCACTCCCTGGAACGCGATGCGTTAATCAAAGAACTCCACAATGTGAAGACCATTAATCGAGAGCTGCACAGTGACGAGGAGGATGAAGATGGGTCGAATCACTCAGCGACCGCTAGCGAGGATTATGATGAAAATCAGTTGGACTCTGATGATAGCGATGATGGGAGTCAACTCCAGGACACCGATAATGATGAGGTGGAGGACGAGGACAAGGAGGAGGAGGAGGATCAGGTAGAACATTATAGCCACGAAGAGCAGCAACATCAACATGAGCAGCAGGAGCAGCATCAGATAATTGAGTTTGATACTGATGATGAGGAGCATCACGGCGATGATGAGGCACAGGACGAACAAATTAGCGATTCTGATGACGAGGACGATCCATCGGGTGCCTTTTTACTGGGCTACACGGACACAGAGAATAGCGATTTCGAGAGCGAGAATGAGGTTCAGGAATTCTAAAAATGTGACTAAAATCAGACTAAACGGTTGAAGCTGTAAATTATTTATTGTTGTAACTTTAAGTATCTGAATAGATGTTGTTGATTACGTTCAGTTTTATCTCGTTAGACGAAAATCTTTTTTTTATGATTTATCAGCCAGAAACACACAAAAACACAAAAACGTGACAATCGCTCAAAACAAACGAAATATTTTTGAAAAGTAACCTGACAGCGGCACAGAATAGAACAACAGAATTCACCTCCTTACAAACCCAGTTCCAATTCCAGCGTAAGGCATTAAAAACGCTGCCAAAAGTATTTGCATACCAAAAACTCCACAAATCTCAAACTGAAAGGTGATTGAATGCCTCGCAAATAGAGAGAGAGAGATAGAGAGCGAGAGAGAGGTAGAGGAGAGAAAGTACTGGCAAAAACGTGTTAAGTGTTTACCTATCTAAAAAGTTGAGGCACAAAAAAACGAGTAAGAATGTTCTAGTCGAGAGAGCTCGACTAGCAGATGCTCTGCAAATTATACTTGTCTGTGTTTCATATTCAATCTTAATTAAATTTGCACAGTTGATAAAACTGGGTATATATATCACTTAGAAGCCAAAATCTACTCGAAACGGTAACAGTTAATTAGGGTTAAATTAAACTTAATTTGCATAAAGTATACAAGAAATTATATTCCAAATTATCAGTCTGTAGATTTTTCATACAGACTGATCAAGATTATATGTACCTAATGGATTCTGAGATGATTCCCTTTGCCTATTACATTTTCCTTCTTAACTTCATTATACCCATTTTACGGTTATATGGAAAATTCGAAATCGAAAACACAGCAAAAACATTGGCCAAAAACTTCAGCCCAAAGCCATTCGCACATTTTCCTCGCACATGTATCTCAGTGTGTCTGTCTGTCTGTCTGTCTGTCTGTCTGTTAAGAATGATATGCTGTTATTTCGCTCACAGTAAGTGTCAGACGTAAGGTGTGGGCAGGGTTTCGGGGGGAGGACAGCTGCTTGTGTGTTTCTGTTGCTGTTGGGGGCAATTTATCAAGCCGCAAAAGTTTTTAGCACAAATAAGTTGTGGCAAGAGCGTGCTAAAGGTCCTGCCTCCGTTTGCCGCCCAGGATTAATGAGAGACTCGTGTGTTTAGGTAAATCAGTCCCAGCCCCTCCTGCCCTCATTGCAAGCCTTACATCCTCATAGCCGAGCCAGCAACACGTACTAATAATCCATCATCACTTTCAAGTGGCAACTTGTGGTGCTGTGCAGATCGCTTATCGTCGAGTGTGTGTGTGTGTATGTGTATGATGTGTGTATGTGTGCGATGTGGTATGTGGTATGTCAACTGACAGCTTTTGGTTGTGCAGACTGTGGTTTATCGTGTGTGGATCTCTTAAGGGGACATGCGCTAAGAAGAGGCTAAGAAATTATTACAGAGATGCTCATTATGTTTATTTATTTAGAATTGGTATGTAAATAAGATACTCCCCTTTTAAAGTATATTAAAAATAAATGCTCAAACGTATAGCTACAAATTCAGTGTGATTAAAGTGCTCAAGATACGCACATATCATTTAAAGAGAAACCAACTCAGTTACCCCTCAACTCTCTTTTAGCTGCAGACAATAGCCCATTGGAGGAGGCTAGGTGGGAGGCAATAAAAAAAATAGCTTCAGCTTTGTAGTTGTACAATTATTAATGACCGGAGACAAGGACTCTATGCATATCGAGTCAGGCAGAGTATGCGATATCATTTATCAGCTGAGAATTTGTTAAAAACTTGTTGCGCACAAAAAAGATTTTCATGTCACGTGAGAAACGCGAACTTGAATTTGAATTTGACTGGCGTGCCGCGCTACCGGGAAGAGCTAACTTAAGAGAATGGTCGGGATGAGGGGGAGTCAAGAGTTGGAGATGTGAAACCGAACATGGCATAAAAGGATGGCGACTTAAATATTAATATGCGACGTGAGGCAAAGTGATGGGGCAACTTAAACGCTATGCAAATCGCATCATAAAAGGTAAAAAGATACCAAGTTGTTGTTGCTGTTGGTCAGCAAAGGTGTTGCTTTGTGGGCTCCTTTGTGAAAGGTTGCCACAGAGGCAGCAGCAAGAGCAGCAGCCGCAGCAGCAACAAGTAGCACAAATTGCATGTGACCGAGAGAAGTCGGACTTCCTTGTGCTTGGGGCGAGAGAGGCAGGTCTGGAGTTGAGTTGAGAGATTAATGGATTTGGTTTTTGAACGACATTGAATTATATTGAAAGGCTTGTTAGAGCAGACATATGAACACCGCTACTTGCAGCAACTTTGCAGCAGCTGTGAGTCTGCCACACAGCTGGCAACCTGACGTCGAATAAAGTTCAATTTAACTTCTCTGGTCCGTTAAAAGGTCAACAGCTTCAACATATTTTCGAAAGAGAAGGCAATAAAATTTGCTAGATAGATTAATCATTGTTTAGATTTATCTGCAACATGTATATAAGTAAATATTCTTAGAAATGCCCTATCAAGGCTTCAATAGTCAAACTGAACTGATTTTCAAAAGCTAAGACTTTCTACTTACGGTTTGACCTTCATGTCTCAACCTGTTAAATAATATCACTTTCAAATTTGGAAACCCTATTCTGAAAAGCAGAGTAGCTTATAGAGATGTCTCAAAATGGTTCAATGCCATAATTTTGCGAAAGCTGAATCGATTTGAAGGTCTGTCTATGTTTTTACCTCTATATTGAATATGCATCTAATTTGAAATGCATTTGCACAAACATTCAGCTGACATGTCGCTGACTGCCTGGCTGACTTAATGGACAAATAAAATGCAGAGATGGCTGATCGGATCAACGCCTACCTATTTACTGAAGCGTATAACAAGGAAATGAAAATCAAATGGGGCAATAAAAATAGAAAACGAAAAAAATTAAAAAAATAAAAATAAAAAACAGCCTGCTGAGAAATGCCAAAAAAATTCGCGTGTCCTAAGCAATTTGAAACCAATAATCGTTGGGTGTCTTTTAAATTAAGTAACCAGAACCATGCAAGCCAAATATTAAGCCGACCTTATGAGTATGTTGACATGCCTCTATGTCTGTCTGTCTGTCTGTCTTTGTGACTGCCTGCCTGTCAATATTATGACGTTCAGTTTGAGTTTGACTTTGACGATGATATGTGATGGCAAATGCCAAATACAATGCGTGGGAGGGAGTCGGGGTGATTTCGTGGAATTTTATTTTTTTATTATGCGAGAGAGAACTAATCTAAAATTGAAATCATTTTGCGGGTGGCAAACAAAACAACGCTGCCACAACGATAAATGGATAGATATTTATGTATATGTATATGGTGGATAAATGAGTGAATGATATATATAAATATATGACGATTGATAAATGCCGGTTTTCGGTTATGCAACCCTACAAGACATGGATATTTATGCACTAATGAGAATGACAAACCCACAATGCAAATAATAACCACAAAAAAAGAAAGGAAACCAAGAAAGAACAAAACTCAATTAAACAAACACACGCAGCACAGACATTTAGTTTTGTGTAGGGGCTGTTTTTATTTTGGTTAACCCTAATGCGCAAAGGGTGGCGCTAATAAACAGTTTGATTTTAATCAATGAAGCGCAAAGCCACAAATACATGACAATGCCATCCAAAAGGTAAAAATTATATCCAAATGCAGACAGACAAGGTTTTTTTCTTTTCGTTTTTTGTTTTGTTTAATTGTAAACCTTTTTCCGGTTCTACATGCGATTAAATTGCTTTCGTATTTGTTGGCTAAAAACACACGGCAACTAAGCAAACAACTTTCTCTCCTTGCGGGGGTGGCTACAAAATGAATTCGTTTCATTTGCTTATGTTTTTTCGTATTTTTTTTCTTCGCTGTTGGATTTTTATTTTAAGGGTTTGCTCATGCATATTTATGCCACTTAATAAAACAATTCTTAGGCCTTTCATTTGGCTCTGCGTCTGTCTCTGCCTGCGTAGTTCTGTTCTCTCTGTCGTAAAATTTGATTTCGTTTCATTTTGTCAGAATCCCCTAGACTAACTTGACGTAATTAGAAGAGCCCCCGCCCCCCTCGAGACTCGAGTGTTCTGCTCCCCTCCACCAATGCATATTTATGAGTATGGATTTAATAAATGTTGACTGCGAGACATTCATTTTGTTTTCCACGAAAAGTTGAAGCCCTTCTGGCTTCAAGTTGAGCTCTGCGGAAATGCCTGACATCAAATGCTAGGAACCACACTTGGCCATCTAAGCATATATGGCCAAAACACATGTTGGCCAAGGTAACTCTAAAGACATTGAATTCGGTTCTTTAACAAGGCGAATGTACGATAAATGCAGCTACGAATCATACTAATTTTGAGTAGAGAAAAACTATTTTCTAAATTAGGCAAAATTATATGCTTGATGCTGCGCTCGTAAGTGGACAGGTTGAACAACAGCGGCGGGGAAAGAGGAGGGTTGGCCAAGTGCAACATGTGTTGCACCTGGAGTACCGCTACGCTTACGATCGTTATCACCAAATCAGCGGCAAATGGATTGGGGGGTTGGGAGCATAGGGGTTAATGTTGTTCCTCTTCTCGTAAGTGCACAGAGAGAAGCCAAAGTGCGATTTCGATTAACGATCTCCAATCGAAGCGGAGCGTTTCGCTAAGCTCAGCGAAGCGGCACACATGGATGCTGGGGCACACCAGCTGTTGCACCCGTGGGGCATGCCCAGCTTTGCCACATTATTTACAGATCTCGCACCTTGGCTACCAAACAACTAAACTTGACTCTGTGGCAACTTGACTCTTGCCTCGTTTTGCGATCTGCGATCTGCGATCTGCGGACCTGTGCTGTGCACTCAGGAAAAAAAAAAAGTTCAAAATTTTGTGTTGATTTAAAAAAATTTAAAAAAAAAGTTGAGTGAAATAGTAATTAATCAATTTAACATTTTGAATTTTTCTGTGAGTCTTAGTTCAAATTATAAAAATAAAATAAAAGAGATTTAAATGTTAGTTTCACAGTTCAGATTCTGAGTACAAGATGTATTCTACCTCTGCGTCTACAAACTTGTAATAAGAACTATGATACTAATTTCTATCTACTTCTATCTAAATTTATTCTTTTTCTTTGAGTGGAGCTGCACTTGACCACACCAATCCATCTTTATGGCAAAAAATGTTGTGATAAAGCTTGGCGAACGATCGTCATCTGATCCGCCTCGGATTGGATGGATCAGTGTGCCGTGTGGCTGGGTATAAGATTATGCTTAAGTAGACAGCAGGCTGCTTAACCCGCAGCTAAAGCGGTTGGCTTTGACGAGATCGCATCGATCGCCGTTGCTCAGATCCCAGATCCCAGAACCCCGATCAGAGATCGTTTTTCACCAGCAGCAGCAGCAGGAGGAGACTCATCTCGTTTTGGCTGGGCGTCATTTTTAGTAAATTACTTTAATAGTATAAACATAATCATTTGTATGGTGGCTGCTGCTGCTGCTGCTCAAGAAGATCGCCAGCACAGCCGATTTGCAGTATATGGCACTTGGTAGTGTAGCACACAGCTCGTGCCATGTTGCATGCCCCAGCCTCACTCGGGTAATTTCTATCTAGTTATGACGCTGTGGTATCCGCAATCACAGTTATCTGTCCAACAGTGAAAAATTTAAAATTGTACATGTGGCCAACTGTTGTTGAGGTTTTTGTTGTTGTTACTGTTAGTTTGAGCCTGGTTAGCTGTTAGCTGTTTAATGCGTACACAGAAATTGCTTGAAACTAGAAACCTAATTGCAGAGAGCCTTTAGAAAGTCTTACATGGGCCCCAAATTGCCGTTGCTCTTTTGAAATGAGTGCCACGGGAGCCGAACCAACTGATTGCGACTTGCTAAAAGTGAAGGGCAGCATTTATAGTTTGGGTTTTCTTTTGCATTTCCAATATTTGGTACACTTTTTGAAGTAAGTATCTGATATATTTAAATTGCACTCTGAATTAAAAGTTGACGAATAAACTGAAGTATTATTTTTAAGTTTTGTCTATTCTTTCTAATACAATCTAACTTGTATTTCCGACTTGATTTCACGAGGATAAGCAAAAACTAGTGAACAAGCAAAACTTTTATAATAGAATGTGATATTAATTTTCATTGCATTCTATCTCAAGTATGGAACTCATTTTGTTGTTATTTAGCACTCGTAGTTTCATCATATTATCTAATTCACTTCAGCTCCTGCTCTCAGCTCACATTGCGTTCAATTGCTTTCTTTGGGGCGAGGTTGTTAAAGCAAATTACGTCTGCTCCCAGTGAGTTCAAAAGGTGAACTGAGCCTCAACCTGAACCTGAGCTGAACCTGAGCTGAACCAGAGTCCCTTTACAAGTTCTACAAATGCGCTAACTGAAAAAGCAGCTGTCGTTGTCGCCTTGATGTTGGGCACCCTCTCAAAAAAGATACGGAGGTGACCCCGAGGCAAACCCTCATTTAAATATTTAATCAAACTAATTTGCATATATCGTTTACCTGAACAGACGCGATCGATAGACAAAAGCATGTGATCCCTCAAAAATAGGGTTCGTTAGAAACCCTTCTCTTTTTTCTGATGCTGAATAGTTGGATGCTGTGACAGCTTCTTTGGGTAGGGGTTGATATTTGTATTGTGCTCGAGCAGAGCGGCGAAGAAATACATTTATTGTTGAGCTGTGCGCAAATTTTGTTTATTTAGCAAATAAAAAATGCACGCAAATTTGAATAAAACAGCAAGGAAAATGTGGCAAAAAAAAAATGGAAAAGACGACTGTAGGAAAAAGGAAAAGCGCGAAAACCACGAACAATTTTGCATAATTTATTGAAATTTCGTGGAACACAGACAAAGGAGCAAAGAACCAAGCAAGCGCCAAGCAAGGACCTTCCCAGCAAGCAGGCAAAAAGTGCATGAAATGTGTTTCTATTTTGTGGTGCCCCTAACGGGCTCCTGGCTGTTGCCCCCCTTTGGTTGGCATTATCCTTTGGTTGGCTGGTGTGCATTTATTTTTCATTTGCATGAATTTTTCATTGTTTTCACAGACGAAACGAACTCGAACTCGGCTTCAGTTCAGTTTACGCTCCACGGGATCAGCACAAACACGCCATATTTGTCAGCGGGAAATCAGCTTGAAAATCAACTGCTGCCTAAGATACTGACTAACTCACACATATAGACATCTCTTTCCGTCTCCCTATCCCTCTCTCTCTCTCTCTCTATCTTCAAACAAATATTTAACTTTTATAATGCTGCAAAATCTATAAACGCCTGCTTTGGTCCTGTGAGATTATTGCTGCAGTGGCTGCTGCGGATAAAATGTAAACAAATTTTTATGCAATTTGCTGTCACTTGTTGGTTGGCTAGGGAAAGCGGCAAATGGCAAAGGGCAAAGGGAAAGGGAGCTGCCTGTGTTTTGAATGCCAGTTAAAGCTGCCCTGTGCATATATACTTTAGCTGCAGTTACTTTTTGGCTTCTTATAAGGACAGCCAAAAATAAACAGAACACAAAGTATCTAGGCTGTGGAACCAAGAGTTAAGTGTTGCAGCTATAAGCATAAGGTGAATTGATAGTATTAATGCATAAATTATTATAAATAATATGTTATAAAGAGAGGCCACCAAATAATAATAAGCAATTTATAAGTATACACCATGATATTTATACCATAAGTACTTTTTAACAATCTTAACTCACATATTTTATTCATTTTTTGGAGCACAGACACAACTCATTTAGCCAGTTTTGCATTTCTAATTAGTTTTGATTAAATTGCTTCGAATACATACAAATTTAGGAAAAAGTTTGCAGTTAATTTGATGAAGCACTGTCTATCATCAAATTCGCTGGGGATATTTGTTTAATTGCTTTTGGAAAACAAACTGCCAATTAACATTAAAAGTAATATGAAAATTGCAAGAGTAAACAAAGAAAAACAAGTTTGAATGCGCTAGTCGAAAGAGCTCGACTATAAGATACTCTATAATCAGCTGTTAAATACATATTTGGCTTGCTGGTATTCGTTTGTTCTCAATGAGAACAGATCAAAAATATGTTTTGGTGTGTTATATATCAATTAAAAGGCCATATCTTAAACGTTTGATTGCTATCGATTTTGAGGAAAAAAGAGAAAGGGTATATTATATTTTATAGATATATAATTTCCTATATCCAATTTTGATGTCCCTATCTCTTGAAGTCTTTGATTCTATTCTGCTTTTGATGCTAATCAATAACATATAAAGTTTACGGGATCCTTCTGCATACGACATCCTTTGCTAAACTTCATTATACCCTCTTCTCTTTTTAATGAATTCAGGGTATAATTAATTATTAATTGAGCCAAAGAAAGCAAAATAATGTTAATGAAAATGTTAATTCAAAATTTACTTAAGCTAAGCCAAAGTCTTAAATGCTCTCACAACTTATGCCTTTGTCGTTTCTATCAGCAACTGAAATACTTCAAAATTTAAATTCACTTCAAGATCATGTTTTTTGGTATAGGCAACTACCTCATGCAACTCGTGCAACTATCACATATATTGATAACTATGTGCCACAGCCATTTTGTGTTCATTTATGTGGCAGGGGGTGCATAAAAATCTAGGATTGTAAGGCTAGTTGAATCCTTTAGAGGATTTTGAACAGAGGTAACGCATGTGCGTACACACAAACACACACACACACACATACACACGCACACACGCCACACACACAACCCACACTTTCCCCTCCCCCCACCTTAGGCAGTGTAAGGAGGGTGGCAGTTTGGGGTGGCATTCGGAACGGGGTGGGGATGGTGGTGGTGGTAAGGGTGTTGGTGGTGGTGGCGGCAGCATTTTGAAGTCGGTGGTTGCTAAATGCAATTTATCATAAAAGGCAGCAGATAGGCAGAAGAAGCTTGAAATTGAAGCGCGAAGCGACGCCGAGTCAAAGTTCGCTATAAGCCACACACACAGCAGAGTAAACATGCCACACACACACACACACGCACACACACTCATCTAATAAGACGCATTTAGAGTGTGTGGTGGGGGAGGAGGGGTGGAGAGTAAGCAAATAGGAAAAAGTTATGGAGCTGTAATAAATTGGATTAGTTCGAGTTGCGAGCTGCGAGACGCCATTTTGTGTGTGTGTGTGGTTGTGTGTGTGTGGTTGTGTTGTGCTGTCGAGAAAATTTATGCGCACATAAAAAAATAAAATGTAAGCAAAACAGCAAGGAAATCCCACTAAATATAAATATATATATTTTTTCGGTTGCTTGGCACACGCAGCGTTTCATTTAGAAGGGATTACCAGGCTCAGGCGGAGAGGGGAGAGTGGAGAGGAGAAGAGGAGTGTAGCTCATAAGCTCTACGCTTGAGAGGCCCACTTCTATAGTTGAGTGTGGTGGAGTACAGTGAAGCATGGAGTACAGTTGAGAAAACCTACCTGTGATCTGTGATCTGTGCCTAGCTACGTGCCAAATCAAAATCAGCTTTTTCATTAGATTTCAATTGTGAAATATTCCCCAGTTGCCACTCGTCATTTACCACTCGGCATTTGCATATGAAAGCGTTTCAAAATATTCCTGCGTAATATTTGCCACCTTTCGGCCTTTGTGGCATAAATGATTTTCCATTTATTCGATTTTCAGTTGCTGCCTGTCATGTGAAGTGTGCAGCATCCTTTTTTTCTTTTTGTTTCTCTCCATGTTGCATGCCTCATCTTCTTTGCCTTTGCCTGCTTCAGCAATTGGTTTCATATATGCAAATTTTCTTTTTATACTCTGTACCCCGTCCACCCTCCACCCCTCTCTCCCTCTCGCTCTCACTTCGCTCCCGCTGCTTTTTGTTGCATTTTGTGAACGCAGCTGCCACAGATTCTACTTTTTTTTATTGGGATGCTGTTTTTGGGTTGTTGTTTGTGTTTGTGTCCTGGTTACAATTGATTGTCCTGTATGTGTTGCAGATGGTTAACTGATTCTTCTTTTTTTTGGTTTGCCGCCGGGAATATATGGATAGACGATAATTCTGTTTATTAGCCCTGCCTTCTCTGTGATTAAAATTATTTTATATAATTAATATTTTTATTTCCTTGAAGAGAGTTTCATAATTGGATGTCTCTTTCTATGTTTTCTTTCAAGTTTCTTTGCTTTGAAGCGGTCTTGATAAAACTTGTCATTTATTCTTCGTTTTGCAGTAAATATGCCGAAGTTGACCGGATCGGTTCAATATATCATACAGCTGATATGGGAGCAATCGGTCCACGAAACTCAAACGAAACTTATCCAATATACGTATCATCGAACTACTATATAAGCTTCAGAGGACCACTCTGTCGAAAGATGAATTCTTCTATCACAACCTTTATAGTGTACTACGATATCCCGGTCAATACTCGATTAATATGCATTTATTAAACTGAGCGTCGGACTTCTTAATTATATAGCTTTTCTAGGGACAATCGGTGCTTTAATTTTTAGTGAAACTTAGATTTCAGGAGTTTGAATGTGCTCCGCAAGGATTTCTTACTAAAAGTGCGTCTAATGTAGCCGATTTTACTTGACTTCTCTAGCTGCATTATTATTGGTACAGGAAGTGAAAATAATGAGTTATTGATTGTCAAAACATAATCTATGACCACTTTTCTCACTCATTTCAGCTGTTTTATTCTTCCATTAGCTGCAAGGAAATATGAACAGGTTTGCCAGTTTGTAATAATGTTAGTTGTATTAGTAAAAGCTAATTAAATATAAGAAATGTGTGTTGCTCAAAGGGATTACCCTGCGCACCATTGAGCTCACTCCCTCTCTGGGAACTCTCTTTAATTAGAGCTCGTTGCATAGAAATATTTAATTCATGTAAATGACAACTCATTCCACTGAAAAATGAGCCACCCACACGTCCACTCCCGTAGGACTTGGAACTGGGGTCCTGCCTGGTGACAGCTTGCGCACTTTTGGCCAATGCCTCAAGCTCCACTTTTATTATCCTCTGGTTGCCTGTGGGTCCAATCTATTGTGCTGCTTGCCTGGAGGCTGTTAATTTATTTAACTACTGCACGCCTTAACCACGTGTATCCCATATATCAAAGCTTCGTTTGCCATCAAAATGGATTTCATTTTGAAATCCAATAACTGCCAAAAAGTGAAAATGAAAATGAAACATTTTTCGAGGCAGACACACAACCCTTTCGATGTATCGCCTGTGGAACTAAGTGTTCAACTACCCAACAGTTGACTCTCTCTCTCTCTCTCTATGTGTATGTGTGTGTGTGTCAATTGACACAGTATATATAAACATGTACTATGTACATAAATATGTAAATAGTATATAAGCAGCACGGCACGCAGCAAATTTCGCACTTTACGCAATTTTTCCCCGCCAGCGCGAAAAAGGGTTGAAAAGTGCGTATGGCATAATGTACACCCCACAAAAACCCCTATATATATTTATAAACATATATATATGTGTAGATAGCTTGGCGTTGCCAGACTGTCCTCGCATCCCACCAACAACAACAACAACAACAATTTTGTATCTTGGGCCTAAGCTGTCCCAGCTTCCTCTCAGCGCAAAAACCCTTTGGGGCTCCACTGCCTGGTCGGCCATTATTATTTTTGCTTTGAGCTCTCGTTCAGTTTTTGGTTTACACACCACCTCCCCCCCCCCTCCCCCCTCCACCACGCTTCTGTCACCCCCCACCGCAGCAGCAGCAGCGCTTTCTTTGACTGTTTTTGGTAATTTTCTTAAAAATATTTTTGGTAGTGTAAACTTTTGCCGATTTAAGCCCTTCGCCGCAGCCACAGTCTATTGAGAGCAGTTTGTGGTTTGCACTGCTTTTGCCACAGCAGCAGCACCACCATCCAAACCCCCACCATTCACCTCTAGTGCTAGTCTAGCGTTTTTAATCTCATTTTATGAAATGAAAAATTTTCAATTTTTCGGCAAGAGATAAACTTTTTCTACTTGAATGCGTAATTACTTGCCGCGAATGAAATACTGCAAATTTTGCGCTGCTTTTTTGGGTTGACTTTTGGCGGCGACGACGGTGACTGCGCTGCCTGGCCACTTTAACCGTTAACTTTGATTTTCAAGATGGCGTCGCGTGGCGTCAGTGGCGCATAACTGTTATTCGGATTATGAAAATTATGAAAATGTACTGAAATAAAAGCAGACTTATGATGTGGTTTACTTGGATTACTTGTCTATGCCAAAGCAACCGAGTGTGGGGGGTTATCAAATGCAGGAGGGAGGGATTGTGGTAGCCGTTTTGGTTAGTCCTTTTTAATGTTCGTTGAGATTAGTTGTATAGTCGTCTTAAGAGCTGGTTAAGTTAGCAGGGTTCAGGGTTCTAATTAACAATAATATTTGGTTGTGAGTTAGGCCAAAGAATCCTTATTGGAATATATATGAAATATTATAAATGCAGTTGAAAATCGGCACACAAGCTAATTGGACTGTAAATGAAAGTATGTTGGATTCATATTGGGGCTAAAAGATATATGAGCATTATTATTTACATGTTTTCCATTTACTTAAACTCTTCAAACTGAAAATCTTAAAAAATTATAAAATATTCCAATTCGAAATAATGTATTTCTGCAAATCCAATTGGAATATATTTGAATAACGTTGTATTTATGATATTGCTATGTATACGAAGTGTTTGAAAACTGTCCTCGTTTATTTATTTTTAAATCTCAAGAAATTATTGAACGTTCCAATTGTAAATATGGGCTTATGAGTATTTCTTTTAAATGATCACATAATCTGCAAATAAGTAAATTGTACTGTACATCAAATCATATTTAGTTCTTATTGGAGCGAATTGCATTACTCTTTTAGTTGAACTTTGAAATCTGTACCCTATTCAGTTTTGTACCTCAAATGCTTTTGCTTATCTTTAAACACTGAACAAACCACGTTGCTCCAAATGTGTCATCCCACCTTTATTCTCGGTCCCCCCTTCCCCCAACACTCAACCCAATGCTGGAAACGATTTCACAGTTTCACGTTTGCATATAGAGAACTACAAGTGAGCACGTAGATAAACAAGTGCCAAGGAATATAAAAATTGTATGACGTCAAGATAAGTAAAAATTAATGAGGGACCAGACACACAGTGTGCAAGGTTCAGCTCACTGGGCAGTGGGCAAAACATACAGAGTGTCCAAGCGAAGATGTGTATAATAAACATGGGAATACCAACAATATATTCAACTACTATATACATCTACTCAAGCCAAAGACAAATAAAATATTTTTGAAATATTAAAGTAGTGCACAAGCAACTATTTTTTTACTCTCCCATTGCCAACCCGAAGCACCCTGTACTCCAATTAGAAAACAATGGCCGCACATGCAAAAGATACGGCTAAAAAAAGAAGAAGTGAAAGACCAGGGAAAAGTGCTCAACAGGAAGAAAAAAAGAAGAAGAAAAACGTCCAAACAAACGTAAAGCGGAAACCCAAAAAAATGTCTGAAGATGTTAAAAAACTTTTGCTTAACTTTGTTTTTGCTTAATGAGCAAATACACACACACACACACACACAATCACACACACACCAGATTGAAGTCCTTGGTGAGCGCATTAAAAAATGCGTTAAGGGCGCGTTGCCAAGCACCAAGATGAGAACAAATATTAATGTCTGGGTTACACACACACACGCACACGCACACACACATCTACTATATGTGTAACCAGTGCGTAATATGTAAAGAAATGTGTGTGGGGTTTTCGGGCATTTTACATTCGAAAATTACACTTGCCGCAGGGGTTGGTGTTTTATTTTCTTATTTTTTTGGGTGGAAAATGCCCAGATATTGTCTGGACAAAAAAAATTTAAAAAAATGTTAAAAAATTAGAAATGAGCAGATTCAACGCACGCACATGTCGCACAGCTACCCACACCCCCAATAACCCCCAACCCCCTACATCCCACCAGCCCCCTTTCCAAGCAGTGGCTCACACTTTGCGCTGGGTATAAATTATTTGGACTCATTTAATGTTTTCGCTGCGTTTTCTTCTACTTTTTTACGATTTAAATTTTTATTTTCAGCATTCTTTGCCACCCTTCGAGCTACAACATTTCAGCCTATTTTGGGGTATTTTTTCAACGAAATGTTGCGTTTGTTAAATTAAAAAAATGTGTCCCCTGTCGCCACCAGACGTGTCCCCGAACCTGCCCCCTTCACATCTGCAACACCCCGCTCTCTATTTGGATTTGCCTGTTTTCAGCAGATAATTTTGCATTTAGCGAATGAAATCAGTGTGACCAATTCTGATCAACTGTTTGAGTAGATAAATCAAAGTTAAGAAGTCGTTTGAAATCTTCACGCCTCATTCAGGAAGAGAGATGCTGATCCTCTCATTAGCAATTTAATTGAACCGGTTTCTGCCCGTTAATATGTATCAACTGACCAGTGGTCATTAGGCAAACAAAATAAACAAAGTTCCCCCATCTGGTCACACTTAGATACGTAAACCAGGTGAGGTTTACCCTTCGTGCACAATGTTAACCACTCATTATACAAATTTAAGATGATAATGCGATTTTTATGGTCACCTATGTTCAGTCCCCTTGTTATCTGCCTATTTGCACCCTTGTTTGACCAGTGGACAGTGGCAGGGGTAGGGGCAGAGGCAGAGGGTCGGCGGTTAGGATAAATTGAGTGACCAGCCCAAGTGGTCAGTTTGGGGGGTCAACTGGTTTGTAAAGAACTCGCTCACCCGCTGACTGCTGAAGTGCTTTGTTTGCCTGCCTTTTTTATAGTTTTATTTGATTTGACTTTTCGCTTTGGGCAGTGCATAAATTAGCAAAGTCCTTTGAGAGGTGAAGACGGGTGGGGTGAGATTTTATAGCGTTTGTTGTTGGTCAATTAGCACTGCTATGTGGGTAATTGATAGTTTAGGGGCAATTAAACAATAATTGTCATTATAATAAAGTAAAAATAAGGCAAATAAACAAACAACATTATGTTTATAAAATATAAAATATGTTTACAAGAGAAAAAGTTGTCAAAGATCTTCATAAGTATAATTAAAGTATAGTTTAGGAATAATTAGGTGCAGTTATAATTATCGTTATTTCAATAATGTTAAGTTAAGCATTTGTAAAATCAAATAAAATTAATCATGATACAAGACTGAAATGGGGAAAGACTTTAGCTGCCCATCGAACAAAACGGGTTTCAACTCAACCCTTGCCCAAAGAAAACTGTCACATGCATCCTAGAAATACCCTTGTTATGCGAATGTAACGACATTTCTAGCGAAATTCCCACGCATTTCTTCTACGCACATACAGATATATACAGATTACAGTATGCAAGTCTTTTTGCATGTCCTTTTGCCAATTTGCGGAACTCCAACCCCATTTTTTGCGCAAGGACAACAAACGAATCATTAATAAAATGCTTATGCATTATCCTTACGCAATTGCCGGCTTGTTGAGGCCTGCTCAATGCACTTTCCCAAACAAGGGTGCACTTTTCGCATACATTCGCAAAATATCCTTGAAGCGAGAAAGCGAGAGAGAGAGGGAGAGGGATAGATTGGCAAGTGGCAAGCAGATTTTTGCGTATCTGCATCTGAATGAAAGAATAGGCATTGTTTGTCAGTCAGCTTATTGTTGTTCGGGGTGTTGCCTTGGTGTGTTGTCCTTGGTGTGTGCACACACACACACACCACACACACACACACACACTCACGAAACAAACAAATCCGCATGCATTCACAGCAACAGTACGAATATATTAAATGCAAATTATTTGCGCACTTTTTTTTAACTGCATTTGTTGCACTTTTGCAAAACAATGCAAATAAAATCGTTGGGGTGGTCGAGGGGTTAGGCCGGCAGGGGTGAAGGTCCTTTAAGCCATTACTTTGTTATAGTGTAGCGTAAGCGTTAGGACTCAAATCTATTACCCATCTAGTGGCCAAGACCGTTTTTAGATGGCCTAAGTTTATTGTGCGCCAATTCGCAAAAAAGTTTCCATTTTGACAGATTTAGTCGAGAAAAAAAAATGACTTTTATGATTTTATTTTATGGCAGAAAATAATTATTTTGTGAATGATTTAATTTTAAAATAAACTATTAACAACTAAATAAGTAAATAATTAGTAAACAGCGCGAAGATAAAAACAGGCCAGGCAATCAAATATATCAAGATATTATCTATACGATATATATGCGATACTTAGCCATATGAGCAGCATATTACGGCATTTGTAGCTCCGTTTCCGTTGACCATCAGAAAGCCATTTGGTTTGGAAAGTAGAGGGACTCACGTGAGCCACATTTGCGGGCAACTACAGCCTACACCTGCCATGTCCTGGCCGGATTTCATTAATTTCCAAGCGCACTCCAATGCCCAATGCGTAATTTATGCAAATCAGCCAAAAAGTAGAAATACAAGCTTTTTTTTGGGTAATTAGCACAGGTCGCAAGCTGCATGTCCTGCTGCAGGGACATGTGGTGAATGGGGCAGGGGCATGGGGCATGGTGAATGACCAGCACTTGCCACAAGTGCCTGGCACGCGTGCTGCTCCATTGTGTGCAACATGAGTACGATGATGGCTGGAGAGGGGAAAGAGGGGTCAGCACATGTAATGGGCAGCCTAATGACCGCTACGCACTTCCGCCTCAAGGTCTTCAAGGACTCTCATGCGTATGTTTCTGCCGCTCTGATAAATATTCAAATTAGGCACGAGCGAGCGCAGAGCGCCAAAAACTGTGTCGCATATTAAAAAGTCATTTTCCAAGCAAATGATTCAACATTTTACCTAAAAACCCAAAGAGAGAGAGAGAGAGGGTAAGAGAGAGAGAGAAAGAGAAAGAGGGGTGGATGGGGAAAACGCATGCTGTTCGACATGAGCTTGACCGGAAGTGGCATACGTGACGGAAATGCGTGATTTCTGTTATGGACTCCATTATGGCAGCTTAAGCTCAGTCCAGTTTTACATATATATATACAAATGTATATAAATAGTCATATATTCCACTTCAACAAAGTCATAGTATTTGATTGTTTTTTGTGGCAAAAGAAAAGTGTGTGTAAGAAAAATTGTTTAATTTGCTTGGTTGCCGCTTGCCTTTAGTTTTGTTTTTATTCGTGTAATTATTATTAATGGTATGCATATTTAATTATATGTAATTTGGCACTAGCTCATTATCCAATAGATTTTTTCTTAATTACTGAAAGTGAAAACAAATTGGGTGCTACGATTTCTTGCATATAATTGGAATCGGAGATTAGAAAATAGTAATTGAAATAATGTGTAAAAATTGTAATGGAGTGTATTATAAAGCTGTCCTAATTATTATATTTGTAAATCTAAATAAAAATAAAAAAATAATTATATTATGTATTACATGTACATTTATTTCATACATTTTACTTAATATTTATTTTCAAAGAATTTATTTTTGATATTCTTATGGTAATTATTCTGTATTTTATGTTTTATTTTTTTTTATTTATATATTCTTAAATTAAATAGTAATTATTCTTTTAATTTATTTATTCGATCATTTCCTTGCCTTCAACTCTTCTTTAATGCCCAAGATACCTACACCAAAACCTACAATATTAGTGGACTTGCGTTCAATTTCTCATGCAATTCTGTCAATCCCCTTTTCCGTTAACCCCTCCCGTTGTTTTGCATATGCATAAAATATCTGACGGTTTTTTTTCGGGGGTTTGCTTTTGTTCCAACTGGAAAATGCGATGAATATTAATGATTTGTGAAAGCCGCTTTTGGCTTTTTTCCTATTTCGACTTGTTTTCTGCTTGCTGCTTGCTGTTTGCTTGCCGTTTGTTTCATTCCCATTTTACTTAAGTTTTTTTTTTTTTTTGCTAAACGTCAACTAGAAAATCCTTGAATATCATAAATATTTCCAAGCGCTGTCTTCCATTTGATGTTTTGATGCGGATGAGACTGGCGAGGTTGAGGATGAAGCTGAGGCTGAGTAAGTTGAGGATGTTGACGAGTGAGCGTTGAGCTTAAGGAGTTGTCTTGTCGTCCTGCCCACAGGACACGGTTGTTGCACCCCCCTCGCTGTACATTTTAATGATTTTTGTATGTGTAAGTGTGTGTGTGTGTGTGTGTGTGTAGTTGTTGTTGTTTTGACACACACGCCCTGCTCCTGTCCCTGCCCCATCTACTGTTTCTGTTTGTTGTCGTTGCGCTGCGCTCTGCTGATTTTTTATTGGATTTGCCAGTGAAGCGTCAAGCGGACAGTCGACTCGGCCCTCGAGGTGCCACATTCCCGCCCCATCCTCTTCACCCCGTCCCCGGCTCATCTCTTCGGCTATGTTGGGCTTGTCATCTGGCTAAGCTCTAAAAATTAATGATGCGCAGCCCATTCAAGGCAGAGAGAGAGAGCTCCCTGGCGTTGTGTCTGTCTGTCATTGGCTGGATGGCGAGGATGCGTCCACAGGACTCACACACAAACACACACACACACACACACTCGTCTATGCAAAAATTTCACATTCACATTTCACATTCGCCTGCTTACCGCCTTGCTGCTGTTGGGAAGTAGGCAAGTAAGTAAGCCAGCAGGCTCAGTTCCGTTTGGCTCATTGATGAAAATTAATGAGTGTGCGTGTTGTAATCGCTGTATGCAAAATACATATATATATGTATTATTTTTTTAGATTTCCATGTCGATACTGTAGGTTTTTGAATAACGGAAACTTGTTTGTCCTCGCGCACACACACACACACTGGAGTCAGACTCTGGTTGTGCGTCGCACAAACTCAAAAACTAATTTGCATAATTACAGCCCGTAATTTTTTTCTTTCTTTTCTGTGAATACACACGAACTGCTTGGGTGTGTGTATTTCTGTGTGTGGCATAAGGGACGCAATGTCCTTTTTGTGTATACATGGTGAGTCTGCTGTACTCATTGCACACACACAGATACACAGCTACAGCTACAGATACAGCTACAGCCACAGCTACAGATACACATGTGAACAGCCGCACGCACTTTTGATTTTTAAATGCGAGCATAGAGAATATAGAGAATAGAATTGAGAGGAGTATACAATATGAGAGTGAATTGCCCCATTCCCATTTGCATGTTCACAATTAACATCTATATACACACACACACACACACACACACACACACACACACATACACACACACACACACTTTTGAGCCATTGTTGGTTGTGTGGAAACTTGAAAGCATTGAGAGCGCTTTTGTTGTTGGAGGAGGAAACGTGTCTATGATAAAGAAAGAAATATTCAATACATATTCTAGAGGTCCCCAAGAGCTAAGCAGTTATTTAATATGTTATGAACTCATATGTGTTTTATAGATAATAAAGAAAACGAATAATAGTTGAGAGAATAGAGAACGGGCGAATGTCCCGACTTAAATCCATTTCAAAGTATCAATAGGTTAAATATCTTTTGCAAATATTTTTAAGTTACTTCAAACCGTTTACTTAATTCTTAAGCCACTTCCAAATAGTGTGTATCTATATAGTAAAGAAAGAGTTAAGCAGTTGAATAATATGTGATGGATTTAAATATTAAAATAGAGAAAGGTTGATAGACTTTACTTAAATCCATTTGAAATACATCTTTCAATTATTTTTTGTAAATATTTGGCGATAATTTCTCCACTTACTTCAATCAGTTAACGGGATTGTTAAGCCATTTCTAATCACTTTTTTGTTACAAAAATGTTTTCACAAATTTCAATTATCAATTACTAACTGGCTGCAAATATGAGTTTAGGGGACGCCAACTTTTAACGAAATCTTAACTTTAGCAATTGCAACCCCTTAAATTTGGTTGCTTTCTATTTATTCCTTTATTCCATTTTTCTTAACTAATTTCAAGATGTGCTCCGAGTCAGAGTTGTTTTTTCTTGTTTATTGGGCTTGAGTTTGAGCTTGCTCATTTCTTACTCATTACACGGACCAACAATGTTGCACGATGGCGTCGCCAGACTTGGGCACATTTGCTAAGTTCATTCCACTCATTAGCATGTGACAGAGAGAGAGAGAGAGAGAGAGAGAGAGAGAGAGAAACGGAGAGAGCAAGAGAGGACAGAACGAGAGAGAGAGAGAGAGAGAGAGAGAGGGGGAAGAAGTGGGCAAACTTCTTTCAGAGTTTAGAGGGATTTTTCTGCTTTCTTTTGCTGTTGCTTTTGTTATACGCTATTCCTTTAATTTTATTGATTTTCCAGGATGCTCAGACACTTTGCTTCTTTTATTTAGCTGCTCTCTGCACTTGGATTTTCCTTCAGCTAATGAGCTGCACTTGAGTCTCTCTCCCTCTCTTTCTCTCTCTCTCTCTTTCTCGCTCTTGTTTGGCAAACGGTATTTATGCCCTGGCAGAATCGTGTAACTTTGCTGACTGCTGATTATAATCAGCATAATGTGTACTCTCTTACACTTCAATAGTTCACGCCACGGATCACTGAAGCTTCTGCTGCTGCTGCAGTTGAATGCGTAGAGTCTCGAGAGAGGCTCTGTTTCTTATAGGCTCTAATACCCATAATCAGGTTAACGTTAACGTTCAGTTTACCCACTGATACTGATTTGCTGGCACCTCTGTCCATCCATCTATCCATCTACACTCAGGGAAAAAGTCGCCATTCTTTCGGGGCCAAGATATAATTAATTTCTAGAATCGAGAATTGCGACTTTCTAAAACAAAAAATGTTCGTTAACGTTTAGAAATTATTTTGAAAAAACAAGATAAGCTTTCTAATATTGTTTTCCAACTTAGGACGATTTGTATTTGAGTGCATTCATCCAGCTGCTGCTGCTGCCTCAGTGAATGTGTGAACATTGTTAGCTTCCTAGCTGCTTCCTGGTCTCTCCACAGCCATTTTGCCAATCTGTGGCCCCAAGCAAAGCAAGTGGAACAAAGATTTTAATCAAGAAAAAAGCAGAGGAAAAAAGTTGAGCGATTTATCGAAAGAGACCTTTCTCCCGCACGTTAGCTGCTTATATAATTATGATATTTGATTTAATGACGACTTGCTTCCGAAACAATCCAATCAAAAAATTTGATTGAAGTGGGCGGCATCCTCCAAAAAGAAAAATAAAAAATGCTAACTCAGTCAATCCCTGCAGGCTAGGCGTGAAACTATTTCAAAGGTCAGGACATTGGGGCACTTGTTAATGATTACAACTCTTGGGTAAAACTAAAAAGATTTCATTCGCATAGTCGTTTTAGCTGATTTAGTATAATCGCCAACCGGTCTAAGCCAAGGCAATTTTCCGGCTAATTTATAACCAGGCATATATGCATCGCTGCATGCCGATATTAAATTCTTAATTTGCAATCATTAGCAACCCGTGAGGCAACAACATGAGCCGCACAACTCATTGGGGGCAAGGCGGCAAATTTAATACCCATATATCGTCCTACACACGACTCGAATGCGATTCACCTACTCCTTCTCATTCGTACTCGCGTTGCTGTTCTGGCTCTGCTTTTGATTTTTAAATTGAAAATAATAATTTTGCGCACTCAATTTTCAGCGATTTGTCAAAACATTGTTTATTGTCCCGATGCCAGAGCCGGCAAGTCGCCAGGTCTTGTCCAAGTCGACCAAGTCTCCCAAGTCTCGTCCAAGCCCCAACTTCAACTCCAACTTCAAGGCAACTTCAGCTCCAGCCTCAACTCCATCTGTATCTCATCCTTCTGCGCGGCGGCGTACTTTAAGTTAATTGAAATATTTCAACGATTTTGCGCCCCTATCAAAAGATGCCTGCAGTTTCTACCTGCCATCCACTCTTGTTCCCCTCTCCTGTCACTCTTCCCGTTCCAGTTCCTGCTTCTTCTTCTCTCCTCCTTCTTTCGGCTGCTGGATTCTCTTCAGTTGCATTCGCGGCTTGGATCAAAGCGTTTTTGCTTGTTATTCCTTTTGCATATTCAGCAGCCTTTTAATAGAATTCAATGCTCATTTCTATCGCATGCGATTTATTTGCTACGTATTTAAGTTCACGAATCTGCAATTGGAGTCTTGAATCTTCAGTCTTCAGTCTCAGTTCGAGTTCAATATTGATTTTTATTGCCATTTGACCGCTTGGCGCCATATTGCCTTTCAATTGAGTGATTATTTGGCGTTGCTGCTGCTGCTTCCTCTTCTTCTTTCCTTTCTTCTTCTGATCACCCGCCAAGATCTGGGATTATTGATATGGGAAAATGTTAACTGAATTGAGAAGAGTTGGGCAGCATAAATAAAACTAGATAATCATTTCTCTTGACAAATTGCAGGCGAGAGTTGAGGGACTAATTAAAAAGAATTAAAAAGGGAGAAAACAAAGGTAGAGGGAGTGAGATAGAAAAAGTAATTGGTAAAGACAGAGAAAGAGAGAGAGAGACAGAGAGAATGACAGATAGAGTAGTAGAGAAAGATGGAGAGTGAGCTAGAGACATAAAGTCATAGACCGTCAGAAAGACAGCAAGAGAGTGAGGGAGAAAGACTGAAATAGAATAGGCGCATGAGTGAGAGATAGAGAGATACGGACAGAAAGAGAAATAGAGAGAGATAGTCACAAAGGGATACAGCGATACAAAGTTAGAGATAGATATGAGGAGATAGGTAGAGAGGGAGAGAGAAAACAAGAGATAAAGATGTTGATTTTAGGAGAGATAGTGAGATAGATTAAGACAATATAATACAGGATAAATAGCTGTATAGCGAATAGCTAATGTAATAGCTGAGAGAAAGAGAGAGAGATAGACAGAGAGTGAGAGAGAGATAGAGATACAGAAATTTCCTTATGATACCAGAATACTGAACAAGTAGCTGTATTTATAAACTCTATAAGCCCTATTCCTAGCCAGAAAACAGCTAATACTTACTTTTGTACAATTTTTATTGAACAACTTAAGCGCAAAACTTAGTTGAAATCGTGAAACTGCACTAGTGACAAATAACTTGATAAGTGTCGTTAGTTGAAGATTTTCTCTGCTTCACAATTATGATTTTCTTATATTATGTATTAATAGAAATGGATCAACTCTTCAAGTTCCCCAGCTCGTCATACTTACGAAATAAATAGGGCCTTTTGGCTGATGTATGCCATAATCCATAACACTCACAGGATATTCACTACAAAATACTTACTTCTACTGTCTCTCTGCAGAAATGATTAACTACAGTCTGTCTCTGTTGGAAATAAATTCGCGTAAATGTGCCTCTGCCAAGTTGGCCAACTTGGTTTGGGCCTGCTGAGCACTTTTCTGTGTAATCCTGTGAGCTTTGTTGGCTTCTGCAACAAATTTTGCTTGTTTTGTTTTTGACAAGCGTTCGCTCAGCATCAGTCTATGCCAACTGTCGCCGCACAGTGGGCAGCAAATTCACTCTCCCTCTCTCTCGCTCTTTCTCTCTCTCTCTCTCTTTCTCTCTCTCTCTTACACACTCTCTTATGGGGCACTCAGTATATGACTGTCAAATGCGTTTGGCGTCCGGCTGGAAAGTTTATACAATGTGACGGCGAAAAAAAAAACAGAAAACAGAAAAAAAAACTTTTGCGTGCGCGTAAATCTTTTGCATAATTCAGTGCCTGCTGCTGTTGCTTCTTTTTCTTCTTCCTCCTGCTACTGCTGCAGCTTCGTTTTCTGGTTGCTGGCCAGTTTAGAGTACACACGCTTTAAGGCGGTTTCAAGTGCCGCACTTACGTAGCGAGCTGCCACCACCCCCTCATCTTAACTCTGTTGTACTTCAGTCAGCAGCTGCTTGTCACACCAAATAGCCTGTCCAACTCTGAACCACCCAACCACCCAACCACCCGCCAAGCCATTCACCAACTTGGAAAACCTACTTGGGCTCCCATTCATTGAGTCGTACACAAGTTTTAGCCCCCTGTCTGGCAGCTCCATTCCTCTGGAAAAAAATAAAAATAAAAAAACACATGCAAATCCTGGGCTCTGTTGTCCTCCTCTTCACTGGCAGCCACCCTTGTCCTTGTCCTTGTCCTTGCTGTTGTTGTCTCCGCCTCCTCATGCCTGTCGCGTGCGTTTTATAGTTAAACATGCCACCCATTTAATAATCATCCCTCCACACGCATTTATTCCCCCCCTACCGCACCTCAACCCCAACCACATGTAAATGAATTTTTTTTGTTTTGTCTTCTATTGCTGCTTCTTGCAACTTCTTTCTCAGCTTCCTTCCGGGACGTTGCTTGCCCATTGTTGCTGTTGTTGTTGTGTATGTGTAGACTGCTGTTTAGTTTGGGTCTCTCCCCTGTGCTCCCCCTCACCTTTCTGCTGCTACTTCTTGCGTCTCTCGGGGCATCATTTGTATTAACGAAGGTGAAGGATTTTTCAATTCCTTTTCCATTTTTTTTAATTTTTGTATTTTTTGTACACTTCTATTTCTGCGTTTTCAATTTTCAACTGTTTTTGACCATTAAGATTGGATGTTTGTCCCACTGTACATTTGATGGCTATTCATCTTCATCTGTGCCACTCTTTTTCTTCTTTATCCATTTACAGTGCTACTCTATTTTAATGTTAATTTTTTATTAGATGTAAATATTGTGGGCTAAAAGTCAGTTGGGGTAAATGGGTTTTACTTTGGTTTACTGTTGGGGATTTTATGTAGAAATATTTGCTGTAGCTTCCCTTAAAAGTGTGAGCATTAACTCTGTCTAAAGAAAATACTTGAAAACAAAGAGTAAATTTTGGATATAATATTTTAAAATCAGGCCTGTCAGCTACAAGAAAAATATATATATTTTTAAATTAATTTATTAACAATTATTCGATGACATAAATACATGACTTGGGAATATAATACAAATTGAAAACTTCAGAGGAACATCTAAAAGATGATACAGGGGTCCCTCCCTGCCTAAGGCCGTGAGGCTGAAGCAAGAAGTCTTCGAAGATATTTATATGGCTTTTACAAATTGGTATAATGTTTTTGCGATCGTAGTTTTCAGATGAAAATTCCTTCCTAAGTTTTCAATATACACGATAGACAGTTTAAAGAACTGAGCCGGCAACATTAGATCACATGCAGCAAATGCAGCAGAGCCATACCATCATTATCAATGAATCTCCGGTGCAATTTAACGAATTTGCCAAAAACACTTACGAAAAGTAACAAAAAACACCAAAAAAAAAATATCCTAAGCCAGACAATAAACAAACATGG
Source organism: Drosophila picticornis (assembly GCA_035043845.1). NCBI lineage: Eukaryota > Metazoa > Arthropoda > Insecta > Diptera > Drosophilidae > Drosophila > Drosophila picticornis. The sequence goes on along the minus strand of JAWNMR010000493.1, from coordinate 565,490 downwards.
TCAAAACTACGCGGCTGTAGCTCAAGTCAGAGTCTATGTCTAAGTCCAAGACCAAGTCTAAGCCTGTAATTTCAGAACGAAGTAATTTCACATCCCGAAAGAAAAACTCTCAAGTGGAAAAGTTGCGCGTGCGCCGTTGTTGCCCCAATGCAATGATGATGATGCTGATGGTATCGATGTTGGGGAATCGATGCCTGGCACGGAATGAGAGACTCTTGCCTTAAATATAATAATATTTGTATGCGTTTCAAGAGGTAGGTGTAAGGAGGGGAGAGAGGGGGCAGTTTTACAGATGGTTGGCAGCAGTTGCAGAAAGCCTTGTTAGCTGTGCGTTTCGGCTTGAACTGTGTGTTGGCCTAAACAGGCATTGAGTTGTGGATAGGTGAGCTTTAGCTGGAGAGGAAGAGGGCGAGGGTCTGCTGTTTAGGAAAGGGTAGGAGGCAAGGGGAGCTGTGCCGCAGGTCATTTGGCTTCTTAAATGCAATTGAACAGTGTTCGTGCGGCATTTTTGGGGAACACTTTGCAAGTGATTCTTGTTACTGTTGTTGTTGTTGTTGCCTCACTCACGTTGTCTGTTGGCCATGCTTCCTGAATATGTTGGCTGAGCTGAGACCAGAGCAGAGTTGCCAGGGTGGTGAAAGTAATGGAGAGAATAAATACAACTAAAGCAAACACATGACATGTTTCTTAAGAATTGACTCTATGTGTAATGTGGAATAATCGCAATACTTTCCAATACAAAATGTTGTTAGGGATTGAATAGGGATTGAAAAGAAGAGTAGAGTGTATGAGCCAGATATGAGGAAAGTTGAAATAGGTTTTTAGAGACGTCTCCATTTATATAGTATGACATATAACATATGGTTGTCAGCAATAACATATGGTTTCAGTTTCTAACTGTAAGTAAGCAGGACTCTTCAACATGTTTAGCTCTTATTTATATGCAATAATTCAACTATATCTATATATATACATTTTCTCTGCAATTAAGTTAAAGTCGAGAGCTTTTGTGTTTCTCAAGTTACTCATTGATTTCATCTACAGCAACCCGACAACCCTATTGCCCCCCAATTCACTGCCCATTTGAAGATTGTTAATAAGACAGCGGTTCAAAAGAATTCTCAACAAATATCCACTAAATGGCTGAGCAGATGATCGCCCAAAGCTCGAGCGCTGTCAATTTCATTGTTTTCCGGTGTCTAAATTGTAATTCCCGAACCCCTTCCATCCCCTTCCGCCATCCACTAGGAGTGCCCCCAAATGGCTTTCACTTTGGTCAAATCTGAGCAGGTATTTGACTGTGTGAGAAGTGATCGTTGTGCCTCCCCCGCAACCTGCCTCCCTGCCACCCCGCCTCCCAGCTGCATTTCTGCCACATACGAGTCGCGTTTGGTTCTGATGCTTTGTGTGTGTGTGTGTGTTCGTTTTACGATTTGGTCGCGATTTGACGGCGGATTTGTTACACCCACAATTGTGCTGTGGCAGTCAAAACTCTGTTTTTTTGGGCTGTTAGTTTCTGTTTCTGTTGCTTGCCACTTGCGGCACTTTTGCACTTGAAATGAGATTGCCAGCGGATTGTGAGTGTCTGACTGCCTGACCGACCCCTCCCCAACCCCAAACTCTTGCAGTCCCTCTGGCTGCCTGCGCCGTGTCTTGAAAATGATTTATTTGAGCACGCGCGTTTGCCAGCTCGCCAGTTCCAAGCGGGGAGGATGGGAAGGAGGAAAACATCGCCTCTATAGACGGACCTGAGAGCTGGGAGCTGCTGCTGCTGCATTTCTTATCGCCAGGCAATTAATCCGTGTGATTGGTCATTTGACGCCCACGCTCTGTGCAACAGGCCAAGCCACAAGCCACAAGCCAAAGAGAACCCTCACCATATATATACATATATATTGTTTATGATCTTGTGAAATTTTTTCGCAAACAAAAGTCAGACAAATTGCCAAGCGACTCGCCTGAGTATTTATTGTATGCGAATTGAAGTTAAATTCAATTTGTGATTTAACTTATTTTTAATTGAATTGAGTTTTATAAAATAATCAATAGAAGAGACAGAAATTTTCCTTATGAATTTGCTTTTGACATATCTCGAGAAAAGGAGTAGAAAATATAATTTAAATACAATAATCACAATTTTCGTTAATTTTAATAATCAGTTAGTTAATCGAAATGCTCAATTAAATATCATGTAAACAAAGGCGCTGACAATATTTTAGACATTTATCGTTTACTTCTTCTTCAAGAAGGGGCTGACGATGGCTGGAGCGGCATAGGTGGAGATGGGAGCAGCATAAGTGGCCACAGCTGGAGCTGAGTAAGCCGAGTAGACAGCTGGAACAGCAGCAGCCGAGTAGGTGGCAACAGGAGCAGCATAAGTTCTGAGAGGAGCAGTCCTCGTATAAGCAGCATAAGGAACAGCAGCAGAGTAGGTGGGTGCAAAGGCAGCAAATCCAGTCGAATAGGTCCTAAATGGAGCAGCAGCAGCATAGGTGGCAACTGGAGCGGCGGCATATGTGGCAGCAACAGGTGAGCTGGCCAAGAAACCAGCCTGAGCCACAGCCACGCAGAGAGCCAAGCAGATGAGGAACTGCAGCAAACGAAAAATAACAATTAAAAATAAGAACAACTCAATTCTGGAGCAATTCTCAACAATTCAACTTACTTGCATGTTGATTGCTTGTTTTTGTTGGTTTGTTTTGGGCTGGTTGTTGACTTTTCAGCGACTGTTGCTTTGGGCCAATTAACGCGACGCTTTTATAGCCCAAGCTAACAAATGTGGCGTAGGTGAGCTGTAAACAAGTTTGCGGCTTAGGGAATGCCAAAAACTAGAACACAATATGAATACTCGCAAATTGGGTTTATTGCCAGCATTCCGAATAAATGCGGATGCTGTCAAACAGCACTTGACGCGATCTACAACTCGTGATAATTATCAGGTAATTGCCAAGGCAAAGGCCAAGGCGAAGGCGTATCAATTGGATTACCTACTATTTTTAGTTTTATCTCGCCAATTTTGCAAAGTGGCAGATTTGATTTTTATTTATGTATTTTACTAAATATACATTCAGAATTAATTATGTTGTCTATGGATTGCCGATTGACTCAAGCATTATCCGGATTGCTTGAGTTATTAGAGATCTAGTCGTAAGGGGAGTTCCAATTATGTATGTGGTCTTGTTAGTTTTAACTTGGTTACCAAAGTCGTACCACTTTTGGATTAGTCCATTAGGATCCATTCTAGCTCGTGCACCATTCAAAGATCTCTTTCCTTACCCTCTTCCCCAATATTTCTCCCTCAGCCAACCCCCTTATTACCCCTGTCTATCCACTTTGCAGAGTTCTTCGGCTGAGCTAGTTGACATGTTGACATTTCACGCATTTGACAGCTTAGCAAATCGCATGGCACAGAAACCACACTAGCAAGTTGCAAAGCAAACACGCCAACCACCAAACAGTGGAAACAGACACCAGACGTTGGACAGCACAAAAGAAAAACTGTTTGTGCTGTGGGTTTTCCGCCACATTGCGAAAAGTGTGCGAATCCCACGCACACGTTTAGCAAAAAAAAAAAATATATATATAAAAGGGGACTTTTCTGGGTGTTAGTGTATCTGTGTGTGTTAGGTGTGTGTGCAGCCAACCAAATGCTGTGCACACACACACAGCATGTCAACACACCCCATCCAGCCCCTTGCCTATCAGTGTCTCTATCTCTTCTCTATTTCGCCCGCATTTCGCATTTTGCCTTTTGCCAAATGTTTTTATTGGAATTTTATTTTATTTCATTGGATTTTGATGGTTTCATTGTGTGTATCCCAGGTCCCGTAATGGAGTCACTGCGGCCACTTTGTCAACCTTCCCCCTCATGCCCCTTAGCACTCGACTGACTGCCAAACGATGCAAGCAAAATGCGTATGCAAATTTTCTTTAGCTGCTGCTCTAAAAGAAAAACCACCAAGAAACTCTGCGTTCTTTGGCAGTTTTTGGCAAATCTTCGAGGGGTTGCTGTAATGCTGCAGGGGTGAGGGGAGGAATGGGGCGGTTTATTGCCACGTTTTGTTTGTTGCACATTTAACACGACGAGGCTCACTAGGAATACAGAATACAATATAAATATATGTGACAAAGTCTTGACATTTACTGCTAATGAAGTCAATTGATGTCATTTATCTTGTTTTTGTTGTTGTGGGTGTTTCAGTGGTGCTTCTTGGGTGGTTGCGTGGTGCTTGCAAATGAATTGTTTGCAACATGTGAAAAAATATGGTTGGCATTTGGCTGAGATTGTTGTGATTTTAATGTAGATTAAGAAATTTGGTGGCAGTCTTGTGGTGAATAAAAATATGATAGCAAGTATACCAACTGAGCTTATGTAAAGTTTGAAATTTTCAACGTGCCTCATATTAAACACTAGTATTACAAGTATAAAATATTATATGGGATTTAAAAGGAGAAAGCTCTGACTTAATAGTTGGGAATATATTATTTGTTTGCCAGCGCTATATATATTTACCTATATGTATCTGTTACGCATTTCTGAGTCCCGACCAATTCCAGAATAATTCTAGGCCCCCACCAACTTGAACTGGCTCTCGGCCAATTAACAATCTTTCAAGGTCAATTTCTGTGGCATTGCGAATAAAGAAATGTGGCGCAAAGCGTCGCCTCAACATCCATACAAAAATGCATTACGAGCAGAGAGAGGGAGAGGTAAAGAGGTGGAGGGGGAGGGGGAGGGGAAGCTGGCGCTGCCCCAGTCACAATTCGCGAGTCGCAACTTTGCCGCATGCTGCTGCAACAATTTGCACGAAACGTGCAACGGACGTCTGCAAAGCGATTTGAGCGCATAATGTTACCTGATCTAAATACGTCGACCTCGACTCAACCAAAGGGCACAAAAGGGGACAAAAGAGGAAGGCTTATTTAATTCTCTGGCAACTGGCAACTGGCAACTGGCGACTGGCGACTGGCAAGAGACCAACTGGCAACACATGCCACACAACTGAACGGGTTCAGAGTGCGAATCTCAGCGTCGTTTGTGTGTGGCAAAAGTATCTGCATCTCTTTGTTTTGTAGCTTGTGTTTTGTATCTTGTACCTGTATCCTGTATATGTAACTGTGGCACTCGCTGCTTTATTGTTCGCCTCAATTGCCAGCGATTATGCTCAGTGCTCGCTAATTTTTAATAGCTCGTGAAAACACAGGCAAACGTGACAAACGAGTGGAATTTAGTGCAAGACCAAAATGAACCAAATGTCAATGGAATGCACAAAGAAGTAAGGCAAGAACTACAAATGTTCCAAAAGTCTTTGTTTATGAAAATCTGCTGAGCTTTGATTAACTTATGGTTGAAGAAAGTTTTGACTCGACTCAATGCCAAATTTTCGGCTAGAAGCTTAGCACAAATCTTGGTCTAGAATAGCGTTCCCAGATTTTAGTGCAGTATTAATCTAGAGCTCAAATCATTAATAAAATAATTTTGCTCCTAAATATCGGTTGAGTTTTGGTCAAAATGTGGCACAGGATAATTCTACTTCTCTTCTTAAGCGACGATATGCGAAAAGGATTTCTTTCCTTTGGCTGGCAAATGTTGAGGAAAGTGGCTCCTTTTGTTGCATTTAACAGCAAGTGTTCAACAAGTCGTGCAACACAAGGCGAGACAGCAGCTACTGTGATTGCCACACGCTTCTTTGGGGCATCCTGCGTCCATTTACCCCTCTCCCTTCTTCCCCCCTGTGCGTTATTAGCCGCTGCTTTGCTTGGCGAGCCGTGGCAAAGACTTCAAAATCAAATGCATAAAAAATATTGTAATAAAAATTGCTTGCAAAATATTTCGCAGCACTTATGTGTGGCACAGACAGACAGACAACGCAATTTTTATTGCCAACCAAAACACGCCCCTTGCTAAAAGGACCTTTGGCCTTTGCTTTGCTTTACGCTTCCGCTTCTGTTTCCCTTTTTTTGCTCTTTTGCTGTTGCTCGCATTCTGTGCTTTAAGCCAAGCATTTCCGTTGTTATTTTTTTTTGGTGAGAGTATTTTCATAAATGCCAATTGGCAATTGGCTTGCTTTGACTTGGCTGAGCTGTCGCCTTTCCGGCTGCTTAATTTAATGGTCATGCTGATTTCTTAGCCACAACTTCAACTCCCCCGCTCTCTGACCTCACTCTTGACCTTGGTCAATCTGCAGGACGAAGGACTTTAATTGATTTGCCGGGCACAACAACAACAACAATAACAACAAAACAACTTTCAGTTTGAGTTCGAGTAGCTCCTGTTTTTGTTATTATTTTTTATGTTTCTCTCAACCCTTGCCCAAGAAGGGCGCTCTCATTCAACACCCTTGTTTTTTTTATTTATATTTTATTTTCCCATTTTGATTGTTAAAGCAGAGAAGTGACCTTTGCCCCTTTGCCGCTTTGCCCCTTTGCCCATTTTCATTTGTTTGTGCGGTCAGTCGGTCGTCAGTCAACGGGTCTGCCAAGTCAGTCGGTGGTTGACTGCGGTGGTCTGGCGATGCCACCAGTCGTTGATGATTGTTGTCGCAGTCGTCTCTCTCTGTCTCTGTCTCTGTATCTGTCTCTTTCTCTGTCTGTAGCTCATTTCCCTCCTCTTGCTCGCCTCGCCGCCGTCACGGACATTGAGTGACCTTTAGTTGTCACCCTTTTGTCCCCTTTCTCCCTCTCTCCCTCTCTCCCTCTCTTTCTTCTTGTTTCCAGTTTTACTTTAATCGCATTCGTGTTGTGGGTCAATTCCTGATTAAGTTGTAATTTGTAGCGGTAATTATTTCATAACTTCTGAATCCTGACTGAAGAGTGTTCAGGGCACGATTTTATTTTCCTTTAAGCCAGACGCAGCTGATGAATATTAACTGGATTGCGTTAAGTGAGTGTCCTTGATGAGCTCAGCGCTGTTTTGCTTTCGTCGGTAGAAATAAACATGAAACACAGAGTTTGGTCAATATCAATATACGGAAATGGATTTTTAAAGATCAGTGCCTATCAGGCATGGCTAGACCTCTAGATTAATTAAACAGATTAATCAGAAAACATGATTTTAAACCGATATTCATCCTGCTTTGTCTATAAAATGTTGTGGCAGATGTTTAATATTTCTAGTGTCACATAAATTGGAATACATATGAAGGGCAGCTCTTTCTACTTTCTGATATACATGTCTGAAGCACTCTTTTTCAATTTCAATTCAAAACGATTTCTTTGAGAGGTCCCTTAATTCATTCAGTGCAACAGCGTGTCTAATTTTTGATTATGTTGTAATTTACATATTGAATTGCATACACGAATCTGCTGTTTATGCTGTGGCAGGGGGAGGGGGCAAACACGCCACATGACCATCAATACAAGCAATATAAACAACAAAAAAAAACAAATCAAAATTCAGTTCAACACAAGCAGAACTGAAGATCTGAAAGAGTTGAGCATCGCACGGCAGGAGTGCAATTGCTGGCAATTGTGTTGCCCAAGTTGCAAGTAGCAGGTAGGTGCAAGATGCAAGTTGAATGTTGACGCGCTTCCCACACACACACACACACACACACACTCACACACGGACACGCAGACTCTGGCAAGCCACAGCACAACACGATCAGTGAGTAACAATAACAACAACAAGGTGATCATGTGGCGCTACAAGAGATCTCGTCATGTATTCAAAGTATTGCCAAAAACAAAACTCTGTCAGTTTCCTGGTCTCCCCCTACGCCCCCTCTTACCTTGTGTTCCCTCACACGTTGTGGCGCTCGCGAAATAACCGATTATCATCCATTATGAGCTGTTTCTCCTGCTCAGAGTAAGAGTCAGAGTCAGAGTCAGAGTCTGGGCTGCTGTCCATATAGTTCAGGCTCTTATTCTTATAAAAATGTTTGTTTTAGTACGTGACCGATGGCTTACATGGCGATGAGAGGGGGCTAGTATGGGTTGCGGGAGGGGTTACACTCAGCAAAAATCACGCTGAAAACTAGAAAGTCTCTCGTGTTTTTGAAATAAGTTCTAAATATAGGAAAATTAAATTCTAAAAATTAGAAAAACACTCCCAACATCAAACATCCCTAGAATGTGGTGCAATTTCTTTGTTCTCTTTCGAAATATTTTCTGTTATTGGGAAATTAATTTTAAAAAATTCGTAATGCAAGCTCTCATTTTCAAAAGTAATTAATGAAATTTACTTGCTCGGCTTTTACATTAGATTGTAGCTGCTTTAAAGGCCGAATTATTTCAGGACGATTGTATTTTTCTGAGTGCAGGTGAGGTGAGCGCCGGGCAGCTGATGCACAGAATGCGATACACACGCGATGTTAAGTCTGAGTCTGAGTCTGAGTCTCAGTCTGAGTCTGAGCTGGCATTGTCTGCACTTATTATTATTGTTGTTGTTGCCAGATGATCTACATGAGGCAGCAGCAGCGGCAGCAGCAGGAGCAGCAGCAGGCAGCAGCAAGCAGCGACTGTTGCAAGTTGCACAAGGCTGGCCCTTGTGGCAGGCGCTTGCAGAAGCAACACGTCGGGTTACAAAGTTCAATTGAGTTGACTCTCATCTTTCCCATTCTTTTTTCCAGCTCCAACTCCAGCTCCAACTTGAGCTCGATCTGCAGTTCATATGCATTTGCATTGGTCACGTTCTGGAGCGTGTAATATTTTTGCTTATCTTCCAACAAATATGTACAAATATGAATTTGAGTGGAGCGTGTCGCGGCTGCAACTGTCTCCTGAAAGAGGGGAAAGTGAGGGGCGGCTGGTGGGCGGTGTGTGTGAGTTTTTAAATTGATATTGCGCTAGATTTGATTGGTTGCAATATTGGTTCTCATTCTGGACTGCTCAAAATTGTCATCTGTCTGTATAAGCACGTCGAACTCAGACACTATTAAAACAGATTTTGCATTTGTATTGATAGCCGTGATTCAGTCAAGAAACTTATTAACAGTTTGTAATAACCTTCAAGCTTAAACTGAGTCTAGCTTAGAATTTCTTTTGCACAACTATTAACTATCTTTATGTTTGTACTAGGGTCGATCTAGAAACTCATTAACAGATTGTTAAAAAGAATCTTCGAGGCTTGATTCTAAACTTAAAATAAGTCTAGCTTTAAGTTTCTCTTGCATATCTACCAGCTATCCTAGATACTTTTACCTTCAATTTATGCACCTATAAATATCAGCTCAAATTACACTATTCTAGTCTATAATCTTAGACTGCGGAGGCAGCAGCTCTCAATCAGTAGCCTGATTGTAGAAAATGGCACCCGCCTCGCCCCTCTGTGTGTTGCGCAGATTGTATGACAATCTGATAATAATACCTCAGAGATGCACGCACAATTCCCTTTATAACCTGGCATATATAGCATGAGGCATGAGGCATGAGGCATGAGCCCAATTGCGTTGACAGGCGCCGCATGCTGACCCCCCTCCCTCCACTCCTTGCTTGAGTCGTGCAAAATTTATGTTGGGAAAATTTATGACACGCAACTTGTACACCCGCTAAACACAACAACAAACAAACAAACAAAACTGAACCCCATGCAAGACAGGCAGCCAATAAACTAAACGTTGCACCCCCAATCCCTCACCCACAATCTGCCCACTCCCCCTCACAGCTCGTCGGCCATTGTCGTGCGCCAAAAAAAAGAAGAGAAAAGAAGAAGCTTTGCGAAAAAATCGGCTTTACCCTAATTTAGTTTGGCTTTCACTTTCATAATTTTTTGGCAACGACTTTCACCCCAGAAGTGAGCAGTAGCCACCCCTAGGAAGAGATAGAGGCAGAGGGTAGGAGAGGAAGAGGCAAAGCGAGGGAGGTAGAGGGGTGTTCCATTTCACGTCATCGCTTTGATTGCATTTCAATTGCGAAATTGGCAAAAACATCAATTTCATGCCGCCGCAGAACAATCATCAAGTGCCGGCCCATTACGTAATCAGTGGCAGGGGCAGGATCAGAGGCAGGGACAGCGGCAGGAGACGGGGTTGGGGTGTTTTGTAGCATAACAAGTATTAGGCAAACATGTTGCCCATATCCTGAACAGACTCAACGAACCCCATAAAGGATACTTAACTCGACTTTACACAATCTGATTTTCGGCTTGCGAATTTTTCCACGTTCAACCAAATTTTCCAGGCAGGCAAGTTTGCCAATTTTCCAACTGCCAATTGAGTTGAGGGTGGGTTGTGTGTGTTGTGTTGTGGTTGTAGCTGTTGATTTGGTGATGGGATTTGTGGGTTGCAACCTTACAACAACAACAACAACAACAACAAAAAAACAGCGTCTACACACAATTGTTGTTCCAAGGAAACCAGGAAATATTGATAAACGTTGGAATAAAAAAATTTGCATTAGAATAGCCAACAAGTGATTGAAAGGTGAAAGGAGGTGTGTTGCGGGGGAGGAGGAGTACAGAGGGGGAAGGGTGTTGTTTAGTGAAAGGGTTGCCAGTTGCTCATTTAGCGAACAATTTGGGCCCAATTAGTGCAGCAAGTGGAAAGTGGCAGCAGAAAGGTAATTGTTACTAGCCAACTTCTCATTGTTGTATCTGTAGGCTTAAGCAGGAGTAGCTTTTTATTGAGCCAGCTTGTTAACTTAAGTTAGTTTATGATTTTTATTAGCCGCCATCGGATTACTTTAGTTTAATGCTACTTACCCTTTGCTATCGGTTGGATATTGATTGTTTTTAATTTGCTATTCAATTTTATGTTTCGGAGACTGGAAATGGGAAAGTTTGTTGTTTAGTAAAGAAAATTCAGGAAGGAACAGGATTAGAATACTCACCGGTCTCCTGAAACGACACTTTTTAAAGAGTATCCTGTTTATTTATTTAGTTAAAATTTAAATTTTGCTATGCCTCACACCTTTACCCTTTTTAATTTTAACTAATTTAATTTGCAACACTAAAGGAATGAATAATAAAACATATTTGTGATGAGTTATAGTAAGTTGGTGTAATTCAGACCAGACATATTTTAATATTACATCTTAAATTATAGCTACCTTCCTACAAACATAATTTCTCTCGAATGCCACATTAGCTTTCAACACTATTTTGATAATATTTTAACAGACCACATTCGAATATATTTACAATTTTGGCATTGGCTGTTGGGGACAAATCAGAGAGAGGGTTTTTGGTCCTTCAGAGGCCAAGCAATACAAACAAAAATTTATTTGAAAAATAAAAATACATGCACATTTGGCAGCATCTAACCACACACACCCATATACACCCAGCGCACACCCAGCACACACACACACACACACATACACACAGCAAACCTCGAACCTCAAACCTCCAACACTAATGCACATCCACAAAAAAGCTGCCTGGGAGCCCAACAGCAGTTGCCTGCCATTAAATATTCAATTCAATTCCCGGGCGCGAGTAAAAATTCTTTCTTTCCTTCCCTCTACTGAGCACCCATTGTCCCCATTTGTCCCCACTTTCGCCATTCCCCACTCTTTGTAGCACATCCTATCGTATCGTATTCTATCTGCCGACTCTCTATTCGATTTGTATCCGAATGTCATTTTTTATATCGCATCTTTTGCATTTTATTTGTTACATTTGTTGTTGCTGCTGCCGCTGCTGTTGCTGCTACCGCTGAATCCTTCGTATATAGAACTTAGTCCTGGCTCGTCCTTTTCTGTTATTTTGCCCTATACATAGACTTGGGTTGGCAACTCCATTTGACAATCCATGTGGCCATGTGTTCGAAGGATGTACATTTGGGCGTTGAGACCCCACCACCTCCTGCCCCCATCATTCCCCAGCCCCCACCCCTGTGCTTGTCGTGGCCAATGGGAATGCTGCAAGCTGCCATCGTGAGGATTAAGCCCACAATTTCTTCCGATTTTTTTCTGCTTTTTTGTTTCTTTGTCACTCATGCGATATATCTTGAGTGTGTATATAGAAAGGAGAGTGGGAGTGCGGTGTAGGTATGGGTGTGGGTGTGGGTGTGGGTGTGGTAGATGGGCGTTAGATATCCTTGCGCTGACGTCGAACAAAAGTTTTTCAATTGATTTTATGCTATTTTTCGTCTTCTCTTTATTTCCAACTGGGCACGTATTTATTTCCAACTGCTGCTGCTGCTTCAGCTTCTTCCTCGTCTTGCTCCACTTCCACTTTCCCTCTTCCCAATTCGTCCTTCTCCTTTTTGGCTGCTAGTTTGAGAAATTGGTTGAAATCAATTGGATTTGCAAGCGGCTAAAGTTTGAGTGACAGCAGCGGTCGCTAGATGGCGCCAACACCAACAGTTCGCTTTTGCATTCAATTCAGCGATTACCATTAACATTTTCAATATACTCGTTCAGAGGGGCGTGGCCTCATAGGCGCAATGGATTTTTCTCCAAGCTGATTTAGGGATTTGCATAATTTGATATGACCAAAAGGCGTTGAGTGCCTGCACACACAAAAAACTATTAATAAGATATGCAAAATTTATGATTGGATGGTGAAATCGGACCCGATTTCAACTCAGACTAACTATGTGTATTCAATTTTATTATGATTGAAAAGTCTTTTATATAAATGACTAAGTATATAATTTTCTTCTGCTTGGCCTTTTTCTGGGGCTTTCCCCATTTAGGGAATAAGTGCTGGATCATTTGCTTTTGATACGCCACAACAAATATATAAGTAAATGAGTTAATACATAAAACGTCTAACGTTTATTACGTATTGAATTATATTTAGGAGTCCAAATGCTTATTTTTGCTGCCATTGTCTCATTTATTTAATTATTTCTTCAATTTCAACTTGTTTATAAGATTTCTGAGGATATTTAATGACTTTCGCCATCTGTACGACTTTTAATTTTATATATATAATATATATATATATATATTTATTTCCAATCATTTCCATTCGTTTGTGCTTGCCACTTAAGTGGAAATCTGCCACACGTGCCGCAACAAATCAAAATTTGAAAATTCGTTTGCCCTGTGTAGCTGTTTGAGTGCCAGGACCAGCACTCCGCTGCCGCTCCTCCCTCCCCTTGCCACACCACTTCTTGAAATTTTCACGTGGCGCAACGTCACTTCACAATAATAACAACAAGGTGCAGGGGCAGGGGCAGTATTGAGAGGAGTTAAGTAAGATTGCCGCAGCGCCTCAAAATATGCAAATCAAATCGCTTGCACTCTCACCATCTCTGTCTCTCTCTCTCTCTCTCTCTCTCTGCCTCCCTCTCACACTTACTTGCCACGTGACTTGTAAAATATTTATGGATTTGATGTCAAACAAAATGTCGAAAAGAGTTTTTCGCCCCATCAAAATTTTGGATATGTGCAAATGTAAATGGCAAAATAAGCAGCTATAAAAGTTGTAAAAGAAACCAAAAAAAACAAAAAACTTTTAGATACTTTGGTTAATATAAACTTGACAGCACTCCCAGCAGAATTTGGCTTAAAGTTTGCTGTTGCTGTTGCTGCTGCTGCTGCTGGTTCTGCTGCTGGCAACAAGGAAGGGAAATTGGTCATTAGGTGCTGCAAGACTCGGGGCCGACTTTACGTGGCTTTTGGCCATTACGGCACCAGCAAAAATACAAAAAAAAAAATACAAAAAAAAAAATACAAAAAAAAGTCGTTGGAAAAACTTGCGCTTTTCCGCTGTTTAACACTGAAAATTCATTGTGCGAGGCGGCGGAGTCGGTAAAAAAGTAGAAGAAGCAGAGCGAAAAAAACGTGGCATAAGCAAAAAAGGAAAAACGCCGGCAAAAAAAAACTGTTGTTCAAAGTCAAAGTCAAGGCAAAATCTTAAAGTAATAAAGTAGCCGAGGTCAACGTCGCGTCGTGTGAATGACCTTTAACTGACCTGCTTCGCTCTTGGACATCCCCCACCCCCGCCGCCTGCTTGGCCTTGGCCAAAAAATTAAATTAACAACTCGGTGAAGAAAAAATCTCTTGTGTCACTTTAATGTCTCCTGTTTGGGCCAGCTTTTTATTTTTCTGGCTAACAAGCGCCTTCATTTTGTGCTCAAACATTTATTAAATGTTGACTGCTTCTTCTTCTTTTGTGTGGTTTCCCTTGCACCTTCCGCCATCCCTCCACCCACTCACCTTGCTCCTGCTCTCTTTGTCTTTGGTTCTCTGAGTGTCATATTTCTGCAAGTGGTCAGCTTTTCCGCCTCCTCTCCTCCCCTTGCCTTGGCCAAGTGCAGTTTGAAGTCTTTTTGTAATAATTTAATACCTTTGTGGATGCCAAGTGCCTACTCACTGCAGGAAGACTTTATTTTTCTGTTTTTCTTGGGCCTCTCCCTTTGTGAATTCTTGGCAAAATAGTTGAACAAAACGAGTCTCGACTCAGCAAACTAAAGGTTTTATGTAAACAATCCCATTCAGATAAAAAACACTGAGAAATAGAAGGAATACTTCGTAAATTATTATTTGATGGAGTAAAAAATACTTTAATTAATAACGATAATATTAAAACCTTTACTATGCAGTTGATTATTTTTAGGGATAACACTGAGGAAACTGATGATAATATTAGTTCCTTCTCTATGAATTTGACTATAAGTAAAGTTAAGATATACGATAATATGTAGATAAGAAATCCTTATATATATATATGATTATTCAGATAAAATTCTGAGACACATATAAAATATAGAAAATATTCTAAAATCTTATTTTGAACTACTCTAAAATATAAATAAATCACGAATGTAACGGGAATCTTTATTTCCTTGCCAATTCCATATTTTAACTGAAGCTTATAATTAAGCAGCACATTTAGTCAGACATATTAAATCATCAATTTGATGGATCAAGATGGAGTTTTTTCATAGCAAACACATGGCGTATGCGTTATTTACGACACTCGTACGTCAAATTCCCGTTTTTTTGTTGTTCTCTCTATATGAAAAAAGTTTTGGACCACTCCCTAATCCACTCTTTATATGTACATATATATGTTTGTGTGTGTGCGTGTGTGTGTGTGTAAATGTGTAAATATATGTGTATGCAGTCTAACATACGAAGGCTCCGACGCAATACGAATATGAACCCATTTCAGTCATACGCATTTAAAATGAGTATATGAATACATACACATACACATGCATATATACATATAGATGTGTTTGAGAGTATATAAACTGTGTATTTGTGTGTTGGTGTGTGTGTGTAATGCTAAAATAAACCTAAACATGATGCAAAAAACACAGCAGCAGCAGCAACAAGACTCATTCGTTTTCTCATTCGTCGTTTCGTGGGTCTCGGCAAAAAAATAAAAAAAAACACATTAAGTCCAAAAAAGCGAATGGATGAGAGTTAAAATGAGCCACACACATACATAAACACTCACACACACACACACACACATAAGTACGCAGCGAGTAAAGCAGCGAGGAGCTCACTGCATGAATAAATCACACGAAATGCGAACGAACCGAACGAGCACACACACACAAACATATACTCACACATACACATTGAGACTACCCCCCCAAACTCCTACGCTCTCTCCCTCCTATACACATTCACTCTTTCACCCAAGCAGTTGTTGTGCCTCCCTCTGCCTCTCCCACCTACTCCTCCACGATGACGATGCTTAAAAATCCCACAACAGGCAGCAGCACCAGCAGCAGAAGAAGAAGCAACAGCAGCAAACAGTAAAAATACGAAGAAAATACTGAGTGAAGCAAATGCTGCATGGGGGGAAGGGTGGGAGCACAGAGACGAAGACAGCGCAAGACACGCAGACGACAAAAAAGGCGGAGTCTAAAAACTGAAGAGAACGATACAACAACAACAACAGCAGTAACAGACACGCAAAAGGAAATAAAAAAAGAGGAAAAAAAACATGTAAGACTCATACACACACATACAGACATACATGCACACATTAAAAGCGCCAACGCCAACTCGTGTGCAGCCAAACAACAACAACAACACATATACACACATACATATACAGTCGCAGCGCATGCGAGTCCGTATGTGTGTGTGTGTGTGTGTGAGTGGCGCTCTGTCGCTCTCTGTCGCTCTCGCACTCACTCTCTCGCGCGCTCTCTCTTGCTTGACTGTGTTGGCTGGAATGAAAAGCAACGCCAACGTTCGCTGCTCGCTGCCCGCGTCTCTGTCGACGTTGATGTACGCGACGTATATGAAAAAAGCACTCGTCGCAATCGCATTGCACATTCTCATTCACACATACGTCGTGGACGTTGTGGGAGGGGGGGAGCCGCTGCCTGATTCGTCTATATGTGCTTCTATGTATGTGTGTATGTGCATGCATGTAAGCATATGTATGTATGTACAAGCATGTGTATGTGTAGCAGCAGCTCTTTGGGATTCGCTCGCGTCTAACGCTGGAATATTGTTCATGTGTTTTCATTATTTTTGTGTGTGTGGTGGGGGGGGAGTCTAAGCAGAGGTGCCTGTAATGAATATAGGGGGGTTTAAATGGGGAGGGGAGATTGTAAGCTTCATCCTCGCATATCTGAAATATTAATTTTATGTTTGCACGAGTGAAAATTTTAGTTAAATGGAAGATATAAATTTAAATTAATAAAAAAATACTGCGATCTTAATACATTAATATTATAAATTGATTTTCATTAAAAATATAAAAAAAAACGTATTTGCTTTTAATTTTTCTTTTAGAATATTATTTTAAAAAATTTAAAAGAAGTTTTGTTTAAGTTTTTATGAGTGTCACATTTATTTTGTGTTTAAATCGGAATTGCCTTAAAGGTTGTTTAGCTTAGTGATTTTTATTTTTTATTATTTATTTTTAATTTACGTCGAAATTGCTTTTAGAGTTTTTGTAGTTTATTAATATTTTGTTAGTTATATTTATATTTTATTTATTTATTTATATTTATTTAAATATATAGTAGTGACTTCAAGTTTGGTTATGCCTGGTGATTTTGAGTAACACTTTAGTTTTTTAGTTTAATTTGCAGTTTTTTTTCCACAGCAGAAACTTTTTCTAACTCAAAACTAATCATATAAAAAATGTTGGCTTTGGATTAATAATAAATTATTGATTATGCTAAATGCATTTTTCAATATTTGTTTAGAACAGCCCCACCCACTTCCACTTCTATTGCCTGTCATTCGAAAATCTGTCGTGCGCACGATTTTCTAGCCTCGTTCTAAATTTGCTGATTCCCATGTAAAATTCCTTTTTTCTATGCGGATAAAACCCAAATAATTCCTACTAAGTTGCTACTAAAAATTCAGCATAGGAAATGCTTCAACTAACTTGGCCAGGGAAAAACAAATACAAAACGGAAATGTTGTCGAAACGAGCAGCGAAAGACAAAAGACAAAACGCAAAAAAAGGAGAAGCGTTGAATGAAAATAAATTAAAAATGCCGACTTAAGGCGCAAAAAGGAAAAAAAGGAAATATAAAAAGAAATACGCAAATCTGTGCATTTGTAAAAGGAAGCGAAATCCTAAACAAAATATGCCAGCCGACGGAAATGCGCTCAACTCCCCCTCCCCCATACACTCCCCCCAACTTCCCTCCATCTTGCTTCCGTCGAAGCGTTCCCTTCCAGTGGAAAACTCATCCAACGCTGACGACGCTCTGTCTGTGCGAAAAGCGCTCAATGGGTCTGTATTGGTGAGAGAGACAGCGCAGTCGTCAAAGAGAGAGATAGATAAAGAGAGAGACAGCGGAAGAGAGGGAGTTAGAGAGAGTGCGAGAGTGACTCACTGAGCGTATGAGTGATTTATTATTTGAGCGCTTTTTTTTTCTTTGAGTTGGTTTTCCTTTTCTTTTTTCTTCTCATTTTTAATGTGCACTTTTCTTATGTATTCACACACATAGTGAAAGGGTTAAAAACCTGTGATCTTTTTTATCCACTCCCACCTCGCCCTCCACCCTCCTCCTCTCCCTGGCTCCTTAAGCATTAAGTTGAACTTTTCTCGTATAAATTATTGATTAATTCACTTGGCTGGCCAAGCAGCTGCAGTTTTCCTTTCCTTTGTCCGCAGTTTGATAGTTTTTCTTAAAGCGAGCAGCTCTTTAAAAGTGGGGTCAAATTAGAGAATAGCCATTGACAATTGCCTGTATTATACATTATATTATACTATAATTATTAGATCTTGTTTTGTTGTTTATCCAAGAACTGAACTTTCTTTCATTCTCAAATTGAGGCAAGCATTTGTGTACTTTAGTTGAGCGAATGTATCTCTAAGATACTTAACTGCTTAGCTTCGCTTCCGTTGTGATGGGCACAACATTTTTAATGAAATGCCCCCGGCGCGTGGAGGGAGCCTGACGGAGAGGGAGAGGGGGATGAAGGGGGAAAGAATCCATTATATTTTGGCCAACCCTTTTTTGGCGGGCCCAAAAATTTATTCGGCGTCATTTGATGGGCAGCCCTTACACCTGCGTACCCAACCATCCACCACCCACCCACTGCCCTCCTTCCCCCGCTGAGCACTTAACCCATCCTCGCCTTGGCTGATTATCTCTGAGTGTTTGCTGAGTGATTTCACTGTGATTTTTCATATGCATCAATGGCAGTTAACGAAAAATTCACTGGAGCCTAATTGATAATTTTACTACATGCCACCCTTTGCTTCAACTCTCCCTCGCCCCCTCTCCTGCCCCTTGCCCACCCGGCCTCCTCTCTCTGACGCACGTTTTTGTGTGACGCAAATCAATCAGTTTGGCATTTTGGGCAAATTAATTTCTCAGATTTTTCTCTGCCTGCCTGAAAGTGAAAATGTTTTTCAACCCCTTCTCCCCCTTCTCACTAACCCTCCTTCCCACTTCTAGTAGGTGATGGTTTCTGCACTTTTCAAGTTTTCTATGGGTTTCCTTGGCTTTTTCATTGTTTGTCAAAATTCAATTAAATGATTAAAGTGCCCCAAAAACTTTTACTGTTTAATTTAATTATAGGGAATGTAGGTGGGGGAGGGGGAGGGGTGGAGAGGTGCACCCATTATGGTTGCTAACTAATTGTCGACTGTTATTTTTCGGGTAGTTAATTAAACTAATGAATCTTCTCCATTTAACACGCCCACTCTCGATTACGTAATGCTCGAGTAAATCAATCAAAATTGCAGTTTATAGTTTTTAATATCCTTTGTTTCTGTTGCTCTTTTAATATTCATTCACTTAACATCCATCAAAAAGTCCGTCTTTAGCAGCTTACTTGCATAATGGGCCCATATCAACACAACAACAACTAACAACCAACAACCAAAAACAACAACTATGAGTAATATCTCTGACAACAACAACAACGACAGCAACAACAACAACAATAAACGTGCCTTTGATCGCGTCGATTGATCATTTAGCAAAAAGGAAAATAAATAAAAATAAAGGCAACTTGAGTCTTTGGTGTTTCAGTTTCAGTTTCAGTTGGTCTCCCATTGCCCTCATGCCCCCATGCCTCCCACTCTCCCCTCTCTCCTTATGCAGCCACAACAATTTCTCGCCTTGTTTGTAGCTTCTAGGCATTTTTATAGTCAGATGATCCCATAGTAAATGGCTAAGAAAGGGTATATTGCAGCTCTGCAAAAGTGTGCAACGGGCAGAAGGAGGCATCTGTGATTCCAATAAGTATATATATATATCTGCATGAATAAGCGGATCTCAGAGACTTTAAATTTAAATTATAAGAATACAGGTTCACATCGATATTAAATATACCTAGAATTATAGACTGCAATAAGACATTAGTTAAGGCCGCTCGAGAAATACGAAACCAAATTACATAGAAGAATTAATATTCATTTTCTGCACGCACTTGTACATCAAGCTATATATAGATATTCATGCATTCATCATATATGAAAACCAAAGCATTATCATTAGCTTTTGATTTGGATTCAGGGTAGCTCCGAGTCGAGCTCTCTCGACTGAAACATTCTTACTTGCTTGCTCATGCCCCATTTGCAACTCGTATTTGTTGCCTTCACCCCCTTTTGAACTCTGTTTTTTTGTTTTTTGGATTTTTTGTCTGGTGCCTGGCCAAATATTTAATTTATGACTTTGCCGATATTTTGCGCCTAACTATTAGCTGAAAGATTCGTGTGCCATTCATTCTGAGGGCGCTACACAAGTGGGCCATGTTCGAAATTGTAGAAATACTTGGGGAAATGTGACTTATATGAGGTATTTATGCTACTCAGCAAAAGTAAGTTAAAATTTGTAAAAAAAAAAAATAATTTTGTGCTTATTATTACAACTTTATACAGTTAATAGTTCAATGAATTATTATGTTTAACTATCTGACAAAATCTAATATATTTTCTTACATCTTCATTCATCTAAGTTCCTTAGGCAATGCTGCACATATCAGTCTCTCACAAGTTATAAATTATATATATGAATAGGCAGCGGATTCTCATAGTCCTAAATATCCTGTCGAGTTATTAAGCTGCTCCACTTTGGTAGTGCTAATTTACTAATGAGACTCTGATTTGTTTGGCATTTTGAATGGCAGGGAAATACGCAAAACTACAAAAACAATGCAAAGGAAAACGCCATCGATGACTGTCACTGGAAAAGCACCGAACGAAGGTAAGTGGGTAAGAGGGAAAGAGGGAAAAGCAACACTTTTGATGACTATGATTTATTTGGCCAGGCAGACATTTGATTTGGCCAGTTTGGACAGCAAACATTTACTTAGCCAGCCGCGCACTCGTTAGAGGAAACACAAAAGACTGGAGAGAGAATAAATGAGTGCAGACAGAAGCGGGACTTTAGATTGAAATTGGAACAGAGTTCGGGATTGGGTTTTTGGGGCTTGGGGTTTGGGGTTTGTGCTGTGAGCTTGCGAAATCGATGTACATAGTCGAGTTGGACATCTTCGAGAGTTCGTTAGACAAAAACTCAACTCGACTCGACTTGCTTTGGTTTGGTTTTGCCTGCTGTTTTTTTTTTGCTGTTGTCTTGGGTAATCTTTTTGGCGTCCAGACGGCAAATTTAGCTGTAAAATGTCATTTCGTGCAGACAAGTTAACAAGCCAAATAATAATGTTGACGTTTTGGGCTGGCACACCGGGTCCACAGACCCCGTTTCGATTTCGAACTCGAATTTCGATGGCTGGCAACTAGTTCACTGGGTCAATCTGATTAGTTGTGGCTAGTTGGTACTGTAAGTATATATGCAACTTAGTGTTGCAACATTAAATTATCGCCACAGATTATGAATTGCATTCTTCGATTTTCGCTTTTTCGTTTTGCGTTTCTCGTTATTCGTTTTTTCGTCCATTGAACTTTCTGTTGACATTTGGAGTTGTTGTCTTAATTACTCTTTGGCTGTGCAGTTTAAAGTTCAGTTCGATCCTCAATTGATGGATCAATAGCAGACACGCCATGATCATCTCAAGCAACCAGCATTATTATCTTCTCCACAAAACAGGCGATTCATTTTCACGCTTCGTTCACACACTGATCTGAGCTGGGCTCAGTTGAGCAGCCAACAAACAAATTTCTCACACAATAAACCAACAAAAAATCAAATTTGCCCCCAATTGCAAGGGGGCAACAACAACAGCAACAAAGGCGCATATAATATAATAGAAACATTATAAAGATCAGCCAGACAAAACCAACTGAACTCAACTAAACTAAGCTGAACTACAATTCGTCAATTGTATTCAAATTCATGCAAATGCTGCCTGACGCTGCTGCTTCTACACTCAGAAAATAAGCCCGACTTCATCTTAGAATTTTGCCATACTTACTTCAGCTTATTATTTGGCAAGTAATCATTTCGGGGTGCTTTCTTCTGCAATTCAAAAAAAAAATGTCTCCTTTTGAATGTTAAAGTTGAAGAATTCTTAATATTAGCTTTTTTGTGGCTTTTTTTTTTTTGGATTTTACATATGCAAATATGTTGCACAAATTATAAATTCATATAATTTAATATCTGTTTCATTTGTGCCAAGAATCTCAGTTTGCATTTCTGCTTTCATTGCTCTAATAAAATAAATATATAATTTATTTTTTTGTTTTCTTTCTAGTTTTAAGAAAAATGTTTTCTTATATTTACAAATTGCTACATTGGAGTTAGATTTATTCTCTGAGTGTACAACCACCTCTTCTTCTGGCTTGAGGGGGCCAGGTGCTGTCGAGAAGGGGAGGGGAACGGCGTGTGTTTGCCGGTAATGTGCCATGAAATTGATCTTCACACTTGAAACAATTTGAAAGCGCTCACATGCTGTGTGAGCCCAGCCAAAACTTCAAACCCAAACGCTTTTGGCAAAAGATACACAGATCTAGAGATACAAAGATACACAGCCACAAATGGACTTCGTTTTGGGGGGCATCGTGAACCGTCTGTTTGCTGAGTTGCTGTTGTTGTTGTTGATGTTATTGTTGTTGCTGCCGGATGGTTGAGATCTGCTCTGATCTGATCTTGATCTCTCCCCAACTTGGGGGATTTTTTGTTTGTGTGATTTGCTAAGCGTTGATCAGGCGCATATGTTTGATGTAAGTTGTTTGCCGTAGTTGTTGTTGTTGTTGTTGTTGTTGTTGTTACTCTTGTTGCTGTTGAGCCGCTAATCACGCGTGCAACATGCCGCTTAAAGCAAAGATACAAAAGTTCACGGTTCGCCTCGATCTTTAAATTACGTCGCTCCGTTTGATTTGTTTAGACCGAAATTGCGAGGAATGTGTGTCAGCCCCATATAATTATAGTAGTAGTCTTCAAATTGGAGAAACAATTGCTTCGAGAAGGGGGTGGTGGGCGCTGAGCTGTTGCTAATTAGCTCAAAGAATTGACTTATTGAGTTGGAAATGCGATAAATAACTAACGAATCAGAATGAAGAAGGATATTGTTCAAAGGAGGAGACTTTCCTAAAGTTCTCAAATGTAAAAAATAATTAAGTGGACAGTTGAGAGAATGAGCCGATGCATTGACTGAGATAAGCAATGAAGAAAGGATGCGATTGATAAAAAATAACTACTGAAAGTTCTTAAGAAATTTACTCAAATGATTAATATTGGCAGCAGAGAGTTAATCAAATGCAGTCACAGATCTTAGAATGGGTTTTCTCAAGTTTCTGAGCAGAGTTGGAAATGAGAAAAGTAACAAAATTAAAAGACTTATTCAAGTTCTCAAATGATAAATATTTAAAGTAGCGCAAATGAAAGTGAAATGTGCTTTATAAGCAAGGACTAAGTTCGTAACTGAGTTACTGAAATTATAAATATTCGGGATGATTAACTATAGTCAACAGTCTATAAATAATTGAAGGCAGAAAGATGAATAATGGCAGTTGAAACAAAAAGTTAGTTTCTTCTTCTTCTAGCTCAAATATCAGTCTCTGGAAGAGTATCTGTCTAACTGAAAAATATTTTACCTTTCTGCAAAGCATCTTCCGTCTCAAATATGCCTAAATCTAGAGTAGTATCTTTTAAGGCTAACAAACTGAACTGAACCGAACCAATTAAATTATTTAAATATATTTATTATTTAACTCTTGTACAAGGTATCTTCTATCTCAAATACTAAATTCTTAAAGAGCATAAACTGGCTACTGACCCCAGTTCTCGCAAAGTATCTTTTATATCAAATTCCAAATTCTGTTCGAAAGTATCTTTAATCTCAAGTGTCGGTAATTTGTCGTAAATCAATGCGAAGTAGACAGACACAAATCGTTGTTGGCATTGACAGCAGCAGAGGTGGCAGCAACAGTTGCAACAGGCAGCAGTTGCAACAATTAGAATCAAATTGGTGAACTGTCATGTGGCAGGTAGAAGCACAATTGTCAGCAATGCAACTATGAGGTGCACTGAGGGAGGCTTGTTGCACCTCAATGTGCGGCATGACCACATTCATTGTGCGTCACGATGTGCGGCGCATTCACATTCACATTCACATTCACATTCAGATTGAGATTCACATGCTCATTGCTATTCCCATTTCCATTCCCATTTTCATTCCCATCGAGTGGGGCAAGCACCTTCCTTCCACACATTTGTTACGTGCAGCAGCGTGGCCGATGACGTTGCTGATTTCGATCGGCATCTGTGGCAGCAGGCAGTGGACTCTGCCTCTGCCTCTGCCTCTGCCTCAGACTGGGAGTTGCAGTTGGAGTCCGTTCTGATCTTGATTTCGATTTCGACAACATACATTGTTGTTGTTGGTGCTGCTGCTGCTGCTGCTGCTGCTGACGACGCCCCGTTGCTGCAGCTGCAACTTCAACTCTGAACTTGCAACAAATTCAAGCGCCAAATTTGAATGCCCCACCACGACGAAGACGCCGACTCTGCTGACTAAAATGAGAGGATGCGGCTGAAACTAAAACTGAGTCTCAGACTGAGACTAAACGAAGGCTAAGCAAAACGCGGTACTGTTGCCAGTATACCCTGTAATATTGGTAACTCAGGCATAACAGATTCACAACCGGACAACAAGGTGAGATTGAGCCTTGCTGAACTCACAGACTTTGGCAGTTGGAATTTTCCCTAATTGTTAATCTAAGCCTCATTTAAATCAACTTTGAAATTGAGTAATTAAAGACAAGGCTAAGCTGAGAATGAAAAAATACCTTAAAATTATTAAAAAAAAAAAAAAACTAAAATGATTGTGTAGGATGAACATTTGAAGAGTTAGTTTAACAACTAAGAAACCAAAATCAAATGAAATCAAAATGTACTTTAAAAGACTCGAGAGGGTTACTAAAATTGAGAATATTTGAGCAGTGTAGCAATGACAGATTGAACAACAGTAAATTACATTATGTGGCATAAAGGTGTTTTTTATATTTAACTCTTCTCTCTTAGAGATATCTAGCTGCTTCTATAGCATAGATCTATTAACTATATTCGCTTTACTTTGGTACATCTCCCAACTTAGTCGTAATCATATCTTGGACACATTTCATTGTTTTTATATTAATTACAGGGTATCCTGTTTTTGTTGTTGTTGTTGTTGTTGTTGCTTGTTGCATGTTGGCCGTGTATGCGATCGGTTGCTCGAGTTGTTGTTGCTGTTGTTGTCGCTGTTATCCGTTGCCAGTTTCCCGCTTTCCTAGGCGAGGCGAGGCGAGTCTTTTGGCTCTTTGTCCAATTTTTCTTTTCGTATGACACGACAAACACAAACATGATCTCGTTGCTGGTTGTTGTTGTTCTTGTTGTTGCTGCAAGTTGTTGTTGCCAGTGGTTGTTGTTGGCGTGCCTGTTAGTAGATCACTCGCTTTGTGTGGCTTTATCAGCTCGACAAGCGCAACATTTATTGCTGCAGGAGTTAAAAAGGAGTTGAGCGTTTAGTCGCAGCTTCAACTCCACCTACACGAGCCGCAGACACGCTTACTCCCCCCACACACACCCCCTCACACCCCCTCACATTTCCCTACCCACTCCTCAGTCCACAGAGCTGTGGCCCTCTTGACCATGTGATCACGATTTATTTGCCGGGCTTGTTGTTGTTGTTGTTGTTGTTGCAAGTTGTTGTTGTTGCTTGTATCTGAATACCCCGCGTGTTGCTGCTGCTGCGGAAGCAACTGCAACTGTTGCTGTTGCTGCTGCTGATGCTGCTGCCTCAAATTGTTGTCCCTCGGCTTGCCCTTTTTATATTATTGCTGTAGTTATTGTTATTGTTGCTGTTTTGATCACATTTCTGCATGCTGATATCATTTGGTAGCTGAAATGCCCATTTTAATATGCACAACTGAAGAGATAAAGTTAACAATCCAATCTGATGAAATCTAACTGGGCAAATGCCAAGGCAAGCATAAAGCATAGTTAAAGGATTGATACACTTTTTGAAAGTAAAGTTTAATACTTATAAAATTATGCAATCAATCATATATTAATAATATGGTGGCTTTAAACTCTTGGAAATTAAAACAAGACATTCATTCATGATTGATAAACTTAAGACACAATAATCTTTTTTATTTTGGTATAATATTAGAAATAGACTCTATTTTAAGTATACCTGACAAGATATGTATGTGTTTAAATTTATAAAAAATTATAAAAAGCATTTAGTATACAAGCATTTTTTAATTTTAAAGTTAAGTCTTTTAAGTAAGACTTGTACTATTTTTAAAGGGAAAGCGAAACAAAACCTGTTAGGAAGCAGAAGACTAAAATAATTTCTTCTTTTTCCTTCTCCTTATAATATTGTATAATTAACAATGCAAGTTATGTGTTATTAATATCATATTGGCTGGAATAAATCACACATAATCCTACAGTTTTCAAAGTAATACTCACAAATCGTGTGTCTTTATTATTTGTATTCAAATTATTTTTTATCAGACTTGCGCCTATTTTGAATAATGCATAAGAATCACATGCAACAATCCCAAAACTTTATAATTACGATGCACACAAATATATACAGTATACGGCAAATGCAAACTATATATTCTCAATTCGAACAAGATCACACATTAAAGTCAATTCAATTGTTTTTTGTTACTGAATTACTCAAATTCACAAAATATGAACTTAAGTCTAACCTTGCTAATGAAAAACAAATAAATTCCGCTTGATTGCTCTCGATGCTAATTAGAACCGAGAACCTTCCAGAAGGCAACCTTAATATTTTTTGCGATGCTACCACCCGTTAATAACTGTCCCATTAGCCACAAGCCAACGGCAGGCAGCCAGCCAAGATCCAATCAGAAAAGCAGTTCAAATACAAAAAAAAGAACCGCTAGCCAAAAACAAACCTGTTTAGTTTATGCGACGATCGTCGTTGTGTGTGTGGCAAATGTCGGTTATAATAATTTCTGACCAATTAGAACGTAAACTAATTGCTCAAGCGCCAAAACTGGAAGAACGCCGTCCAATTAGTCAAGCCGACAGCCCGACAAGAAGCCGAAAGAGATTCTCTCTCACACATGAAGCCGACGACCAGCTCCGAAAAGTGCACAGCCAACCAGCGAACACCGAAATCACTCAAAAATAGAAAAAGAAGAAAACAAAAACGAATAAGAAGAAGTGCAAAGCTCGGCTCAAAGCACGACTTCCACAAGTCAGTTGCTGGGCGAACGCGAAGCGAGTAGGACGCGCAGGCGCACGAATGCTGCTCACAATCCAATTGGAGTTTCGCTAACGATTACCGTAGACAATCGACACAAACGCGAATCACGTAAACAAACACACTCACACATATCGTAAACGCGAGCCGTCGGAAAAAATGTAAAACTTTAAATGCAAAACGGTTTAAAATATATGCAAATAAATATTAATAATATATATATATAAATTGAAAATCCCCCTCAAGTTCACCGGAAAGCCATTAGCAGATCGTTAAAAAAGTGCACTAAAAAAAGCAAAATATAAAGTTGGGGAACAAAAAAAAAACTCACACGAAAATTGAATTCAATCAAATAAATTGCAAATGCAAATTTTCAATGCATTTATCACTTCATAATTATTTAATGTAATTAAACAGATTCCTCGCAAAAAAAAAAAAACAAAACAAAAACAGTTGCGTGGGGGTCAAAACAGCTGCCAAGAAAAAAATCACAAAAAATATTAAGAAAAAAAAACAAAAATTATTAATAAAAATTTACATAAATTCTCACATGGCAAGAAACGCAAGTGTTTTGCATATAAAGAAAATGCACACAAATTAAATTAATTTTTAAATATTATTTAATTGAATAGTTTTGCAACAAACACAAACAACAAAAAGTCTACACAAGTTCAACATCCCCTCCACAACCCCCAAGCCCCTGTCTGCCCCGCCTGCCAGCTCAGCTTGAATTTTCCATGCAACTTGAAGTTGAAGGTGAGTTCAATTAAATCTCCATTAGCTGAAGCAGATGAAGAAGCAGAAGCAGAATTGGGCTCCAACTGTGGGCTCCACCTGTGTCTGTCTCTCTGTCTGTCTGTCTGTCTGTCTGGGCTGGGCTGGCATTGCACTTGGCGCTGGTCTCTTAAAATATGCACAGCACGCAATCCGCCGGAGTTTTCGAGTGGGATTCGAAGTCGGAGTCGAAGTTGTCATGGACTCCAAATCCAATGATTATTATTATTGCCTCGTCTGATTTCACTTTTTTCTATTTTTCTTTTTGTTTGTGTTTTACAATCAGAACTAAGGTTATCAGCTAAAAAATGTCAAGGTTCTCAGTTCTGTCTGAGTTCGGCTTGAAATAGTAGAGTATTCGCTTTAAATGGTAGATCGCACTTAAAGTTATCTAATCATCGAAAATATCTTTGCTGGAGTTAGATTACTCTCAGAGTATCCATCTGATCAGAATATTTTAAAGAGAAATCTAAACAAATCTGTTAGATTTTTTTTTTAGAATTTATAGATTATCAGTTTGTTTTCGAAGATGAGTATCAGCTTATTCAGAACATTTTCAAGAGATAATTAAACAAATGCTATTTAAAGGCATAGAGAAAGGACCAAGATTATTTTTCCATTTTCAATTTCAGTTATAAACTGAACAATCTATCTCAGCATATTATTATTAGTTATCTAGCTTAAAGCATATTATTATCTAGTTATTCCACAAATTTGTATAGATTATTTGCATGTTTTTCGATTAGAAGAGTGTGAGCCTTATATGGATGATTACACTTGGCTGATCTCAAATATTTTAAGAGTTGGAGGCTTTTAATTTGAAATAGAGAAGGCAGATCAAGTTTTATTTCGCTTTTTTCGATAGCTGTCCTCGTTTCTAATATTGGTTATCGACACCTTTAAGAGACCAAATATATAAAGATATAGTCTTCCTATTCATACACAACAAAGCCAGACATATTATTGATCAATTGTTATAATTTCATAAAGATTTAATAGGAAACATAGATTTTGTTAACAAAAAAATCGCATTTATTATTTACCATCAGCAATCATATTTATTAATTTGCTTAAATACTCTATTTCTCAGCAACTCATAGGCGAACTGCTCCGACTATATCAATCGAACTGTTAAGTTATTATAATAACCAAAGCAAGCTCCTTTGTTGAATATTTTCCATTCTTCATTCCACAATCTTAAAAAGTGGATAGGATAAAGTGCGAAGAGTGAAGTCAGACTTTACAGTTCTCACCATAAATCAAGTGCCTCAAATACACATTTTCAACTATTTATTTTTTGTGCATTTTCACAGATATTTCAACAAGTTCTTTTGGGTTTGTTTTTGTCGCCAGTTGAAATATGAAAAACGTTGCCGAAAAGCGAAACCGGTTCGAGTTGTGGGTGGCAGAAAAGGAGGAGGAGGTGGAGGAGAGTGTTTTTTTTTGTTTTTTTTTTTGCCAACAAAGCCGGCAAATGTCGAAGTCCAAGACTCAAAAATAAGGTCGACTAATATTTAGAGGCAGGCGGGCAGGGGGAAGTAGAAATGCGGGGGGCGCCGAACAGCTGAAATCAGAGTTAAACAATGAAAACAGCGAATTGGAGGCTGAATTGTTGCAAGCAAAACCGTTGGATTTGTATCCGCAGGGAATTTGCAACAATTACTAACAACAAAAACAACAAAACTGAAGCAATTCAAAAAGGTTATCAAGCTGCACAAATCAAAACAAATCGCCGAGCGAAATGAAGCAATAAAAAAACACAAGCGACGTTCTCTGTGGTCTGCCCCCGTCTGTCCCCTCAGTCTGACTCTCTGTCTTTATCTGGTTGCCCAAGGATATGGAAAAGGATATGACTGCATGTTGATAGTGGGCTTGGTTTGGGTTTTTCTGCACAATTTGTGGTCTCATCTCAGCTGAAGTTTGCCGAGATTTGCAGATTGAAGCTCCTCCTAAAACGGCAACAAAATAAAACAGTAGCCAATACAGATAACAACACAGATACAAATACAAAAGCAGATGCAGATACAGAGACAGCTACAACTCCAACTAAAGATACACTTTGGGTTTGGCAGGTTTTTTAATTTTTGCTGTGGGTGTGCATAAATTAAGTGTGTGCAACTTAGTTGAATATTCAGATTGACATTCGCTTTGGGGCACTCGGCTCACTTGGGATAGTTGCACTTCTAAACATGTTTTACAGATATAACTATATGTACATATGTACGTGCATAAGTTGTGCAAATGGTCTCATCTTGTTGTGATTACTAAAATGGAGAACACAACTTTGTTGAAACTCAGCCGAACTGAAAAGCAATATAATTTTGACCATGGCTCGGCCTCTAGATTAATACAGCACGTAAATCTGGAAACGTTTTTTTACGGGTTTTTAAAATTCCACTGGCAAAAAAATGAAAATAGAATGCAATTTAAGTAAATCCAGCAAGCCATCAGTCGATGGCTCTTTGAAATCTTTAAAGGGCCTCTCAGTCTGCGCCTCATTAAAATAGTAGTGATGCCTGTCTCAGATTGGGTAATCATACACCAAAGAAAAACAACAACAACAACAAGCAGTCAGTCAATCAGTCGGTCAATCACGAGTTCGGCAGACACGAAGCGCTCTCCATCAATCAGACAGATCTCGACTAATTTCGATGATTATCCGGCGCTTCCGAAACAGAAGCAGAACTTACTAAACGAGAACTCACCTGCCACGCCCACCCAGACTGACCTAATTTGTGATGTGCACCCCGGATTAGGCAACCCTGTCTTGTGGTCACTAATAGCAACACTGCCCGCCTCTCTTCCGCCCGCTCCCACCATTCCTCTCTCCCTCTTTGCTAGACGATGTTAATCTTAACTTCTTGCTGGCAAAGGATTTTTGCTAATGTTTATTTGATTTGGCCTTTGTCTGCAGACAGCAGACGATTCCCGATTCCTGAGTCCTGTTAATCCTGGCGCTAGGATAATCCGTCATTTAGACGCGGCTCGGTTCACAAGTCTAGACAATGGCATCGCGATAAGCGAGTTCTCTTCTCCTGTGGATGATCATCCTTGGTGCTGCCGCGTGCTGCATGTTGCTGGCTGCAATGATGCAATGGGTTCCCCCTTGACAAATGATGCATGCGCCGCATGCCACCACATGCATGTTGCACCACTTGCATATATCCCTGGGCCATCAATTGTGGGTCAACAAAGGCCGCTCATATACATATATATATATATATATATAAATATGTTTATATGTATCCGACACAAAACAAACAATGGCCCCAAACAATGGAAAACAAAACAAATCTTTCTTCTTTTTTCCTATACTGCGCCGGCGCCACAGTGTTGTTGTACACTGAGAGAAAAACAAATATGAGAAAGGATTCTTTCCAAGAATCAGGGCTTGCATTTATAACTTTTTTTTTTAATATATTTCTTAAACTTGATTTTATGAAAAGAAATTTGGGATTCCGCGCAAGCCTTCCAAATTTTAAGCAAAATGTTATTTTGTTCAAAAATTATTAAAAAAAAAAAAACAATGAAAACTTTTAAGCACGCAGTTGTTATTGCTAGAAAAAATATTTCTTATATATAAAAATTATTTCTAAAAACAGGGAAAACTTTCTAATTTTGGAGTCGATTTTCTAAACTTCAAGGTGATTGTTTTTGCTGAGTGTATGCTGTGTGTGTGCTGTGTGTGGTGGTCGTTCGCTGTGGTTCTCTATGGTCCGCTGTGGTTCGCTGTGGTTCGCAGTAGCTCTTAATAGAATCTGACGCCTGTGGGGCTCTTCGCCTGTCTCGAGTGCAATCGCAGCTGTGCAGCGAAATCAATAATGTTGCGATGATTGCAAACAATAAAGCCATTTAGGATCGAGAGTCTCCATCTCTATAAATAAATATTATTATTATTTATTTATTTTAATTTCGTTCCTTGAGATTTGCATAGATCTTCTTTTGTTGCCATCGATATACCGACTGGCTGTCTGTCTGTCTGTCTGTTGTCTGTCTGTCTGTTTGTCTGTCTGTCTGTCTGTCTGTATCTACAGCTCAATGATGCCCCATTGTTGGGGGCACGTGTTTGTTGCCTGGGATTCGAGTGGCTTTTGTGGCGTGGCTTTTGTGGTGCCACCTCACATGTGTTGTGTGCTGTGTTGTACTTTTGGGTGTGGCGCCCCCTTCGACACATAGCCTTGGCATGGATAAAACCACAACAACAACATCAACAACAACAACAATTGCCTTGGCCATAAGCTCCAAATTCGCAGCTTGGCATTTGAGTTTTTCTGCTATTTTTGCTACACATAAATATTGTATTTAGTTGCTTAATGTAAACATAGTTTCAGGCACTGCAACATAAATTATGACTTTAATGTTTTTTTTAACCCGACTAAAACTAATAAGTCTTTTGCTATGGATTCGCTTGGCTTACACAGTTTGTTAGAGAAGTTGGCAAAAAAAAAGTTGCCAAAGTTCTAAAGCAATTTTAATTGCATTTTCCAATTGCAAACGAAGCTCAATTAAAAGTTTGTTTCCATCTTCAAATTAGTCGAGTTTTTGCTGCTGAGTGCCCAGCATGACTTAGTTTTATTTTAATCAAAGTTTAATTTGACGCGAAGGGTTCCTAGGAAAACCAGAAAAGAAGGAAACACCTGAAGTGTATTATCTTGTGCACAAAAGAAATGTAATTTAAAACAATAGAATATTATATTGGAAAACTAAATCTGATAAATTTGCGAAAATATTTTCGGTAATACAATCAGAAAACGAATGTGAAATCTGCAATTAGGTGAAAAATGGAATTCCTTTCGAAAGACACTTGAGAAGTGAGGCAAGCAGACCAACAATTGCTGACCATTGAGCGCTGTGAAGAGAAAAACTAACTGTGCTCGTTTTTTGTGAGCAGGTGAAAATATCACAGAATTGGATGTAGCTGGAGATATCTCTATAGCCATAAAAGAAACAGAAGTCGTCAACAACGGCAGGCATTACAATAATCGTCTAACAGTAGCCGAGCAAAGAGAAAGAGCGTGAATAAAGATATAACAACAACAACCCCTGCGTCGTGGTGTGTGTGTGTGTGTGTGTGTAAAAAGAGACACAGTTGAGGCGCCTGTGATAATATCAGACAAGGTGATTCCCAGTGCATATTATGACAAAAGATAAACATCGCCTAAACCGACGACGCCGAAATAGACCAAAAGAAAAACCTGCGCTTAAAGCCGGCGGAAAATGTAAATTTTACTCCACCAAAAAATAAAAAGAAAAAGAAAAAAATAGAATAAAGAAAAGCAAAGAAGAAAAAGTGCAAGAGGAAGGCGAGAGAGTAATAAGAACAACTTTCGGACAATAAAGGTTAAGTTAGGAAAGTTGCCAGCCGGCTGAGACTTGACTTGACCATTTGGACGCGAATCGATTTTTATCTAAAGAAAACCCCAAGCTGAGGGCGAAGCTGAGACGGAGGTGGATGGGGGAGAATTAGGGAGTGTTTCACTACGTGCGAAAGTTAATGAGGCAGTGAAACAAGTCACGGCCTGGTCAGCTTTCTTAAAGCCTCAAGACCAGAGATACCCACAAGAGTATTTAAATTAGCCCCCCCAGCAGACGGGCAGTTTTTGTATGCTCATGTGATCACAGATACATGCACACATATATACATATATATATATAACTGAATATCTAGACTTTTAGGTGTGTGTATGCACACTAAAAAAAACAACACAAAATTTAGATATAAAAATAACTGAAATTATAATTTAAGCGTGTGAAAAACGCATTCAATTGTGTGAAAAACTGAATAAAGTTTTTTCTTTTTTTCATTTTTTTCTCTTTTTTGTATGTAATTGCTGAATGTGTTCACATTTGAGCAGCACATCGGGAGTGTGGGAGTTCTTCTTGGGTATATGTTCGGGATTGATGTGGTCTAACTGTAGTCTGTCTAAGTAATGATCGGGTGTGTATAATCCAAAGCAGGCTGACCTATGGGAAACTGAAAAGTTCAGTCATTTGTAGCCAGAACTTAAGGATGATGCACAATTGTTTAGTTTCGGTGGCTTTTCTTTCAATACTAAAGAATCGGACGGAACTACGCTGCTCAAAATATATATATATATATATATATGTAGACGAACGCAATTGTGTTTTGTAGTTACAGATATTATAGGAATCGTATAGTATTAGAGAATTACCTAAAAAGTGTATGATTTACAAATATCCTATTATTGCAAATTTTGAAAGCTACTTATACTTTCAATTAACTTTAATATGTTATGAATAGACTAGTCTAATGTATATATACATGCATATATTAATGGAGTAATTGTGTGTTGTATTATAGGAAAACTAAGTTTTCTTATACGTCTTGCAAAGTTTCAAAACTGTTTCTGTGGATAGTATTGGGTAACTTTAATATTATGTTAATGAGATAAGTCCGCAAATCAATAATATATCTTCTATATTTTAAACTTTATGCTTCCTTCTGCCTGTTGCATTCATAATAATTTATAAAAAATTTATATTTACCTATTTTAATTTATTAGGGATTTATTTCTATAATTTTTTAGATTCAGTAATTGATAAAGTTTATTTCTATATGTGTTTATTTGTTGAAAGTCTTATATGTGAAGCTTAGAAACATTCATTTCTTACAGCTATTTATTTCCTATCTCTCTTAAAAATATATCTATGCACTTTTTCACGTCTTCAAGTTGGGAAATATGTATTTATATCAAACTAACCACTAACTGTCCAAGGTGACACCTAAAAGTACACACACACCCACACACACACACGAACACACACTCACATACTCATGTACAAATACAAATAGTGTTTCTGTTAACTACTTGTGTGTAAGCCACATTGCGTATACGCCCCGAGTTGACAGCACTCTACGTGCTCAAATGTGTATGTTTAGGTGTGTGTGGTTGTGTGTGTGCATGTGGGTGTGTGTACATAGACAATGACATGCCAAGCAACGACTGGGTGTGTTTTTTTTTTTGCTTTTTTATTTTGTTGTCCTGTAAGGCGAATGGGAAGAGCTTGAAAAGGGAGGCTCGCAGCTGCCCCTCATTGCGGATGGAGATGGAGATGGAGATGGGAACGTATGAATGCGCGCATAACTCTTATATGAGCTGACTTGGTATATAACACACACTCGCACAGACACTCACACATACTTACGTTAATATTTTCTTATATATATAAAACTCGGAAAAGTCTGCAGCAAAAGCAACGACAAAGTTTTCACGTGGGTGAAAAACAAGCAGGAGTCGAAACAACAACCAAAAAGAAAAACACACAGAAAATCAACAACAACAACTCGTGGAAAAACTTTTGCACACACGCGCGAAAGAGATAGATGGAAGAGGACAGACAAAGACGACCAAATAGCACAGTGAGAATGAGAGAAAGAGAGAGAGAGAGGGAAGGGGTGTGCGGTGTGTGTGTGTGTGGATGTGCGAGTGCGCAGCACTGAAGTCCGTGAAAAATGTGAAGGAAAATGCGTTGGGCAGAGTTAGGAAAAGCGGCCATACACACAAACACACACACGCACACGCACACACAGTTTTCCACTTGCTCCTCGCCTCCTTTTTTCGGCATACAAAGCACTTGTGGTGCCTGGCAATTGTATTGGCGGACGAGCTGCAGGGGAGGAGGGACTAAGGGCAACGGCAGAGGAGAGGGGAGCTGGGGGACGGGGAGCAGGCGTTAAGGGGGAGGGCGGGCTCTAGCCAATTCCCTGCTGAACCAAAAGACAAGACTTCAACTTAAACTCGAAGCAACTTAAAACGTGCGCGCATCTTTAGGCTCTTGTTCTTGTTGTAGGCACTTTTCAGGACTTTCACTTTTCGCCATGGGGACGGACGGACGGACGAACAGACAGACGGACGCTCGTCGAATTATAATGAGTTGTACGTGGGAGGGTGTGTGTATGTGTGTGAGTAGCTGTATATGAGTAGCTGTGTGTGAGTTAGCTGGACTTGGGTCCACATTATTTGGTCGGCGCAGGAAGTTTGTTTTCTCTGCAGTCCATTAGGCAGCTGATAATGGCGAAAGCAAAAGGGGAGGAGAGTGGTGAAGAGTGAAAAGGGTGTGAGTCAGACTGAGGGGGGTGAGCAACTTAAGGGGGAAGGTGGTAAGGTAGGTGAGCCAGTTTGGTATGTGATTAAGGACCTGATAATATGCTATTTATTGAATTATTTGCCATAATTTTGAGTATTTTCACAAGAAAGAAACTTGCTTGAAAAAATCAAGCAGAATATGGAAGACTAGAAATATGTTAAGATAGGTGGGAAAATACATATAGGTAAGATAAACCATAGATCCTCCCAGCCTACCTATTTATATTTCTAACATTCTTAGCAAAAATGTTCAATAGTTCATTCTAGCGAACTTATCTTTAGATATTTATGGCACTTTTATCAATGATAATTTTTCGGAAAAAAAAACACAAAGCAAATGCTATGCTAGAAATATCTTAGGATAGGTTGGATATACATATGTGTATATGTATATGTATATGTATATATATTTGTTCTGTACAAGGCTAGTAAGCTAGATTATATATTTCTGGGACTACAGTTTTTTGTTTTTACCTATGAAAATCATTGCTTAAAATGCACTCTATCTCTCTCTCCTTCTCCTTCCCCTTCTCCTTCTGTCTCTCTCTCTCTCTATCCCTCTAACTTAGTCTGTCACATGTCAGTTTTTATCTCTGCTTGCTTGTTATCCCTATTTCGACTTGTATCCTTTCCTCAGTCTCCGTCTTTACTCCAAAATAAATATCAACTAGTCAGCTTTATGCCATTCGTTGTGCATGTCTTTATACAAGGAATTGCAATTACTCTCTGTCTGCCTTTCATTGCGAGCAATATGAGAGGGAATACCTCTGCTCTATGTATGAGCTGGAATCTTGTAAGCTTTAGGAATGCCAAGTCGAGCAGACAGTTGGCATACCCAAGATTGGAATGGAATGGAATGGAATGCTCCTTGCTCCACGTCCTTCTTTTGCTTACAGTTTATTCATTAATATTGTTGCCAAAGCATTTTTGCCATTCATTTTTCTGCGTCCACTTGGCGCTGTGCAAGCTGCTGTCCTGTTATCCTCTATTATCCCTGGACGACGTCAACGATATTCCCGTTGGCATGGCCACCTTGGATGGTCGATGGGCGATGGGCTGTGTCAGGTCCGTTTCCGTTTATATTTCCTTTTCCTTTTTCTTGTCTTAAGCTGTAATTTGAGCTCAAAAGACAATAGCAGCGTTTTTTAAGTAACAAACAAAAAACAAATAACTTTTGGGGGGAATTGGTTTTGGGTAGATATGTGGACATTTTGGCTTGACTGCCACTTCCACTGCCAAGCTCCGCTTTTCTTGGTGGTTGCTGTTTTCAGTCTAAACAAATGTGTCCCCAACTTGGCGTTTTTTCCTTTTCCTTTGGCTTTCCCATTTTCCCTTTGCACTCATTGCAATTAATGCCTTATGCTCAAGACATTCGACTTTTATGATACTTCTTATTAGCTGCTTTCTCAGACACTTTTTGCTTGTCTTTGTCTTTGTCTTTGTTTTTATTTTTTCGTCTGTCTGTCCGTCTGTCTACACGTCTGTCTACACGTTTGTCTATCTTCATTAATGAGCTGCTCAGTCCACGCAATTCTGTGTCAATGTCCTGCAACTGGCAGCTTGCCGCTGTGCAATTTGTACGTTTGTGGCAGACTTCTTTGATCTAACCCTCAAGTGCCGCTTATTGAGGGTCAATTATTTACCCAGCAATTCCTCCATTGAAGTCTGTCCATACAAGTGAGAAAGGTTAGCGAGCAGGTAGCCCCCAAAAGATTAATAAGCTATTTTAATTGTTGTATATCAGTAAATTACGCTTTCTTATGGTATCTAAAAGGTCAATAATACAGCCTATTGATATTAACTTGTTCAAAATATAATGAAATAGAAATAAGAAAGGTATTCTTAGACACCTCTTAATGGACGTACCTATTGTAACTATCACAGTAAATTAAAAATTCAGCTATGTGATTTAATCTGTTGTTAATGTTCTTTACAACTTCAAAATATATTTTGAACCATTGTGCAGATAATTATAATTCGTGAACAACTTAAATGTTCCATGCCCGCAAATAAAAAATGCAGTCTGATTAAATTATCACATTTAATACAATCCAATTTTAAGGTGCTTCCAATATCAACTTAGCCAAGTTATTATTTCATTCGTGTTACACACAGTGCCGTCAAACTAATTGCAAACTATTACCTAATCGAATCTGTAACTGGATTATATCTGCTGCTACTTACATGGATAGTTTTGAGCACTTGTTAAGCAGCTCTTCGCTTCTCTTCGCTGCTCTTATCTGCTCCCCAATGGCATTTTGTAGCCTGTGCACTTTACACAATTAGCGTGTCCTGGCCAGAAAAGGACATTTGCCGTTTCTTGCTGCTGTTTTTGTCATTTTCAATTTGAGCCTTCAACTTGGTTTCTGCTTTTGCACACTCGGAAAAAAGTTGCCCACAAGTTAGAAAGTTTTTCTTGTTGGTAAAACTAATTTCTAAATGTAAGAAAAAATGTTTCTTTAAATTTGAAAGACTTGCCCTAAATTTTATTTTGCATTTCTTAAGAGTAGAAATGCAAACACCGATTCTTCGATAAAATCCTTTCTGAAATCAGATTTGCTACCCTTGGAGAATTTCCAAAATTAAGGTCTGTTTTTTTTTTTGAGTGTGGTTGTTGTCCAGGCCACAGGACCTCAGCTCTCTCTGGGATCTGCGTTCGCTGGTCGCCTCCTGTCAACAGTTGCAAAATGAAAAAGGCGTTGATGGCTGTCGCCGTTACTCCCTACTCCCTCTACACCCCTCCTCACCCCATCGCCTCTTCCCACTCCTTCCCCTCCCTCTGCTCTAGAGTTGCTGTTATTTGTTATGCATGTGCCTGTTAATGTTACCGTTTCGTTTTGAGCCTGCTCAGCTCTGTCGCCAAGTCTGTCTAAAAACAAAAAGGGCATAAAAAGTCCTGCGTCCGCTTGGACATGGACCAACCCCAAAGCCCCCAAGCCCAAACCCAAACCCAAACCCACGCCCCTACTCCCCTCTCTCTCCTCCTTCTGTCGTCCAAAAGTTCTTGTTCTTGTCATCGCTTTTTTTGCTGTTGCTGCTCCTTGTCCTCATTGGAGGAGCTAGTTCTGTCCCAGTCTAATTGTGCCTGCTGCCTGGCTCGACGTGCCTGCGTTGCATCATCTTAGCGCCTGGCTGCAACCCCTGCCCCTCCCGCTCTGCCTCATCTGTTGCCACCCCATTGCGCTTGTTGCTTTTGACTTGCTGGCTGTGACTCGTTGTCCCCGCTGGCCGCTTCCCCGCTTCTGTTCCTTGTGCCACAAACTTTTTTCTTTTCTTTTTTTTATTATTTAAATTTTCTTCGCGCTGTTCACGTTTCATTCTTTTTCCTCTGCTTTTCGTTTTCTTTTTTTATTTTCTTTTAATCATATTTAATTTTTTCAGCGTTTTCATTCTCGCTCTCGCCGCTTTTTCTCCCATTTTTCCTTTGCTTATATTTTGTTTGCTTTTTTCTGTTTTTTTTCTTTTTTTCTTGGCCTCGTCGTCGTCGTCTGCTTTGCTTCTGGCTTTTTGCTTTGGCAACCTGCTGCTGCTGTTTTCTGGGCGCCTGTTCCTCAGCTGGACGTCGCCGGCCATTCTCGCGGCCCGCTTTTGGGCCTGGTCCGAACCGGCGGCTTCTTCTTCTTGTTCTTCGCTGCTGGTGGTCAAGTTCTATTTACACTTGTAGCACATTGATTTTCTTCCTTTTTTTTTAAATAATTTTCATGCTGGCCAGCTCTCATTTTTCATCTTTGTTTTTGTGGCGATTTTCTTTTGCATACATATTTTTTTTAATGGACATTTTTTTTTTGCTTTAGTGTTGTCTACGCCTTGTCAACTTTTGGCCAGACTTTAGCCAGCAGGTGCCGCAGGAGGAGCGGGGTAGCAGCCTCCAGAGGAGGGGTGTCTGAGAAGCTGCGTGATTTTTTTGTTCACTCTTTTGTAATTGTTTAAATTGTTGCGGTTTAATTTTGTTCTATTTGACTTTAAGCAAGGCCCTTTTCAAACAATTTGCAGCAATTATGAAGTAGAAAATATGAGAATATAAAAATATATAATTTGAAATTGATGAAGCAAACATATATTAAAAAATAGAGAAAATAGAAGATTGGAATATTGATAAGTGCATAAAATAGTTGAGCTGATTAAAACTTCTTTTTTTAAATTATGAGTTATAAACATAAATTTTAATTATTTATTTTTGGCTTGAATTTAGCTATTGCCAGGCAATGTTAAAGAGTTAGTTTACCATCGTCTTGTTCTTAACTTGTATTTTCCTATTAATTACGAATAAACTTGATTTACTTAATTTTAAAGGGTTATTCGAAAAGACTGAAGCGACTGAGGCGAAATTCAAAGCCACATTATTTGCATAGAGCCACCTGATATCTCGTTAGCATGCATCACTAACGAAACACAGCCCCTGCCACCTGCCACCTGCCACCTGCCAATTGCCACCTGCCCCGTGTCCCAATTACGCGCCGAGCTCAAGAGCGCTTGCAACAAGATGCAAGATATGCTGGCAACGGGGAAGGCAATGGGGGCGAGACAAGATAGTAGCGTAGCTCTTCAGCACGCTTAGCCGAGTAACTTGTGAGCTCTTAATTAGTAAATGCTGGCCATTAATGGCGGCGCCGTTGCAGCCCCATAATCCCCCACTCCAACCCCCTCTACCACTTAGACAACCCTTTCCCCGCCTCTCATTTGTGTATATGTACATATAACTCATACATAGAGCATTTCATGCATTTCATAATTATCTCTGGCAAGTCAAGCACCCGAAGCAGAAACCCTTCATCATGGACAGGCGCACCTACAAAAGGAACCCCCAACACCAACACCAACCTCACCCCCAGCCACCTATCCCAAATCCCCTCCCTCTAGCTCTCTGTACAAACATACATAAGAAGCATTTGAAATGCTAAGAGTTAAAGACAGCGTGGGAGAGAGAGAGAGAGAGAGCGGGAGAGAGAGCGAGCGAGAAAGAGGGGTAGCTGCGATGCCCATTTTCCAAAACACCCAATCCCTCAGACGCGCTCATTTTCGCGAGCGTGGAAAATTGAGAAAAACCCAAACAAAAACAAAAAAAGAGCAGAAGAAAAAATGGAGCAAAGTGGATGCGCCCAGGATATGGTCTTTGGTCTCTGGTCTCTGGTCTCTGGTCCAGGGTACGGGACATGCGCACGTGTGTGCGAGGGGAAAAGTGTGCGTGTGTATTTGTGTGCTATGAGTTTTCCATGCGCATTTTCCAGGCACGCCGGATCGAGCAAAAAACACGCACAGAAACACAGCAGCCGCTGTCGAGAGCAGACATTATTTGCGGCAGCTTGCTGCCTGCCTGCCACGCGTTGCATGCAACAACAATAACTATAAACAGTTCGCTGTGAAAACAGTTGCATTTGAGTGAACAACATTTGCATAATTTGGCCATAAAGGAAGTGCAGCCAGCACCCCAACTGAAAACTGAATCAGAAACTGAAACTGAAATGGAAACTGAAACTGAAATTCGTCTTCATTGTTGAAAAGGTGTAAATAAAAAATGCGTAAATCTATACACTCGGCGAAAAACCTTTGTCTCCAAACCGATTTGCATATGAAACACAACACGCTGCCAGGGCAGGGGGAGTGGTAGGGCAGGGGGTGAGGAGTGAGGAGTGAGAAATGAGTAGTCAGGGTGCTGCTGCTCATTTGCATAATCAAGGCGCGCATGCGTGCAGTTTTTTCCCCTTGTTTTTGGCTGTTAGGGTTCGATGCGATTGATCCTGGATTGTATTGAGGAAAAGAGTTCTGTTGCCTGGCTAACAGTAGATATATAAGCCATATGGAGCGGACCAGTCGAATTTTGCAGGATTAGGAATAATTGTGCAAGGATTTGCGCAGTTGCCTCTTGTGGCAAAGACGTAATTGAAATTCCAAACTTGTGGCAATTTACAAGTAATTTCAGTTTTAAAGTTTTGATTAAAATTGGGGTTTCCTTGAGAGATACTTTGTCAAAATTAGTAGAAAGGAATTCAGCTTATAGTTGACTTATTTCTAGATTCTAAATAGAAATGCTCTTTTAATGGTATGAAAAACTCTATCCACCTTCTATCCCTGCTTATCCCAATTTCCTCTACAAATGCAATTTGTATTCCTTGCGACAGTCCTGAGAGATCATTTTCCAAGTCAAAAGAACTTTTCCCCTTACCAT
This sequence comes from Drosophila picticornis, assembly GCA_035043845.1. Lineage (NCBI taxonomy): Eukaryota > Metazoa > Arthropoda > Insecta > Diptera > Drosophilidae > Drosophila > Drosophila picticornis. The sequence continues at coordinate 523,532 of JAWNMR010000493.1, read as the reverse complement.
GTCTCTATCTCCTGGAGAACTAATAAATGCAATTTTCATTTGTTTGCAGCAGAGAAAATACAGAAATTCGATTTACTTCAATTAGGCGAGGGACTAAAATAAACTTAAACATAAATCCAAGTTATTAAATCCAAGAGTAAAACTTTTGACAAGATGTACAATGCCAAAAAAAGAAAAAGGAAAATCAAAGGCAAAAATAACAATAGTAAAAAAAAGAGAGCGACAACAAAAGTTGCTTTATTTCCTATCCAAGAGCAAGTTCAGTTCCAGCTCCAGTTCAGACCCAGTTCCAGTTTCGTCTCACACACCAACAATAAGAGGTGCGACCTGGTGCTGCCCCACTCCCCCTTCCCTTCTTTCACTCACCTGCCTCTCCTTCTGCCCACCTGGTTTCTGTAGGCGCCACATTTAGAGCAAGCTGGCACCGAAAAGAATGCCGCAAAATAAAAATCGAAGAAAAACAATTAAAATTTATGGCGAAAAACGTTTACAAAAACAAAGAAAAGCGAAGCAGGCAACATGCGCAGCAAGCAAACAAATCATAAAATGCAAATGAAGCAGAGACGCCAAATTAAAATGCGGAAAATCATTGGACTCACTGATAAAAGAAGAAAAGGCCGCACGGAGAGCAAAAAGTAGATGCAACTAGAAAGACACAGATAAAAAACGGCCAAGTCCCGACTAGATGGGTACAGCCATCTTATATATGATCTTCAATAACATATGCATATGGAAAAATCAGCAGAATTTTGATGTGCTTGTTTTTTATTAATATTTATTTATTTATTTAAAAATACAAAATGGAAAAACCGTTAATAGTTGGCTTAATATTATTGCTTATTTACAACAAATAAAAACAATTTAAATGTTTGTTCTTAGAAAGTTTATCGTATTTGCATTTCCCTGTTCGACTTTTCACACATATACATATATCTGTATGTATATGTAAACGCCGTCCCTTGAAATTCTCATGCGAGGTTCTCTCATTCCATCCCATTCCATTTCCTCCCATCCACATTGGTTCGTCGACCAATCTGATACCCTCTGCTAATCCGCCCATGCACATATGTGGGCGTATGTAACCATATGTATATACCCTATATATGTGTGTATCTCTGTATGGGTGTGTGTGTGTGTGTATGTGTGTGAGAGAGAGAATGCGCCAACAAATCGAAATGTTGCAAAAAGTGCTCATATGTCCCACACACACACACACACACACACACATGCTAACCCTCCCCTTAGATGTGTATGCAAGGTTTGTCATTTTCCACCGAGTTTTTCTTTTCGTTTTTATTTTTTCTGGTCAAAATCAGCAGCGTGGTTAGGGGTTGATTTTCCGACCGTCGTTCGTTGTATTTTTTTTATTTTCGCATTTCTCTTTCGCACACACATGCCAGAGCGAGTGTGTATGTGTGTGTGTGTAATATGTTGTGTATATGATTTTCCTCTTTTTTCTCGCTGTGTGTCCTCTCCTATCCCTGTTGGGAGTCCTGCGCCAACTGTGGCGCTTATGTAAAAGTAAAACGCATGCAAACGAATAGATAACATACTAAAAAAGGCGAGCACATGCGACGGAGACAGCAATAGGAACAGAGACAGCAACAGCTACAGCAACAGCAACAGCAGCTGGAAAAGCTTTGCCAATAACAATAACATTAACAACAACAACAACAGCAGCAGCATCAAGTGCAGTCGCAGTCGCAGTCGCAGTCAACGTCGCAGTCTCAGTCGACAGTTGTGAGCAGAAGAGTTGTGTGTGTGGAAGCAAAAGCAAAAGCTTTGCATGTGAGACAGACAGGCAGACAGACAGAGACACAGAGCCCCACGTACGTTACACACACACACACACACACTTACACATTCATATATTGCTCATTCGCTCTCTCTCTCGCTCTCACTCACTCACTCACACTGGAAAGCAAAAACTCAACTCGCTTTTTCGTTTTCCATAAGCTGGCCAAAAAGGATATGTCGACGCTGACGGCGACGTCACTGCTGGCGCCCCTTTTTTTTATGAAAAATGTTGGCGCCGACGTCGCTGCCAACGTGTGACAACTGTGCGCGGTGCGCTGTGTGTGTGTGTGTGTGTGTATGTGTGTGTGTGTGTGAGTGTAAACTCCATGTGAGCCAACGAGGCGACTTCAATGTACCAATGTACCAGTACCCGGGGTGGGTGTCTTGGCTGTGGTTGTTGTTGTTGCTATTGCTGTTGTTGTTGTTGCTCCTGGTGGTGGCTATTACTCTTTACGAGCGCCGTTCAAAGCTCCACATGTGTGTATGTGTGTGTCTGTATGTGTGTGAGTGGGTGCGTCGCTCTTTCGTGTCGCTCTTTTTTTGCGTTTCGGCTTCGTGTGTGCTCGTGCTTGGTTCGTGCGCTCGCTCGCTTTGCTACGCATGTGTATGCAAATGTGCACACACACACACACATGCATGCGATATACATATAATAAATTGTTTTTTTCTTTTGACGTGCGAGGACGGTTGCTGCTGCTGCTGCTGCTGCTAGTTGCTGTTGTTGTGATATTTTATATGACGAAGGAGTAAAAAGCATCGCTGCCAGCGTCGTCGGCGTCGTTGCTTTTACCGTTAGCGATACTCGTGCGTCGTCGAGCTGCGAAAGCATCCTCATGTGCTGCTGCTGCTGCTGCTGTTTGTCGCTTTGTTGTTGTTGTTGTTGTTTGTTGTTGCCTTCGCCTTTGGCTCATACGTGTGCGCGCACGTGGGCGGTGCGGAGCGGGGAGGCGCGGGCTTGGTGGGGGTGTAGTAGCGTGTGTGCTACTGCTGCTGCTGCTGCTATCGTCGACGTCTACGTCGCAGTCGCCGCTTGCTGCTTCGCATATCTGTTTTTTCGGGCCGACATCATTTGAATTAGTCGCTTCGTGACGTTTGAACGGTTCGAAACATACACGCGACCGCAGGACATTCACATACATTCACACACACTCGCTCGCTCGCTCACACACACCCACTCGTACACACACACACACTCACTCGCATGCTGGCACGAACGAGGCGTTACCGTTACGAACTCAAAAAATAAAAAGAAAAAATAACAAATCTAACTCTTTTTTCGAGGAAAGAAAGTATGTGATAAAATTCAGTGCGCTCACATGTGAATGGCAAAAATGTGAATGAAGACATTTTAACTGTAGACAGTTGTCTGTGTGCCCTGTGCGAAGATGGACGTGTTTTCAAAATATAATATAATAGTATAAAATAGAACTAAACGAGACTCACACCAAATTGAAGCCGCTTTTGGAGCATTTTTCGAGTCAATTTAAATGGTAATAAAATGCAAAGATATTTTGTGAAAAATAATCAGAAACAACTTAAAATAAATATTTATTGAAACGGATTTTAAAAGCAGCTTAAAACTATTAAATCGACAAAAATTATAACGGAAGTTTTTGTGCCTAAGCCAAATAAATATTTTTCTCAATCAAAAGAACTTTAAAATACAATTTGAAAGCTTACCAAAGCTGACAGTTTCCAAATTAAAGTTTCTTTAATGGCATTTTTTTTTTTTAAATTTTCAAATAAAAATTCTATTATTCTAAATTCAGTTAAAACGACGCAAACCTCGCAATATTATTTTCTTTATTTTGAACTTGAAATCGCTACACATAAATGAAAAGATCTAATTTAAAATTCTGCTAATCTCAATTGAGTAATAAAGATCAAAGGGTCTGTTTTTAATTCAAAATCGCTGCACTTAAATTACAAAATAAAATGACGAAGTTCAAAGACAACTAACAAAACAAAAACATATTGAAATTAAATTTTTTCGCATAGTAAATGGACTCACTAAACAAAAATAAACTGTAATTGAAATTGAAATTGTGTTTTGCTTGTCGCGCCTATCATAAATCGCGGATTTTTCAAACGAAACAACCCAAAAAATTCTGTGAAATTTGCTAACAAAATTGAAGGATCGAATGCACAACAAACACACACAAAGTACATATACAGTGTGTGTGTTTATTTTATTCTTGGTTTATGACCAACAGTAAATGGGTCGACAAATTGAGCTGTCAACGGCCATTAAATAGTAGTAAATACCTGTCCTGTCGACAGGACCTGTGCCAGCTTCACATCTTTTGTCAGTATGTCTGTTTGTCCGTTTACCTGCTCAGTGTTTATTTACTTGCGTGTTTCCATATTTGTTGTTCTACAGTCAACATACACCTACACGCAAACGCACACACACCTGATTATCACCTGCAGCGAGATGGAAATTTTGCGGCATGTCGAGAGCAAAAGATCGAGAGCGAGTGCTGCAGATCCTGCCCACAAAACTAACAGACATGTGTGTGTGTGTGTGAGTGTGTGTTGCCATTTGAGGGTGAGATTTGTTTGTGCCACATGCGTATCAATATTCACATGTGTAGCATTTCAGTTTGTGGCAAACCCTCGACGCGTTAGTTTCTTGTGTTCTCCATTCTCACAAAAAACCAGAACGTGTTACTCGAAAAAATAATAATACAAATAAAAATAAAAAGCAAAGAAATAAAAAAAAATCGTTTGTGTTCGTGATCTTTGGTATTTGAAAGCACACACCTGAACAATCGATCGATCATAATAGAAACACATGTGGAACATAATTGAAATAATGCGCAAATATCTCTAATTTCAACTTGCGGCATTTTGTGTTTACAGTTTTCAACCATACGAAATGGATGCGAGTGCTAAGAACTGTGTCAATATTGATAACACCAACAACAAGCTAACCAAGTGAAAAAGTATTGAAAAAGAAACATATTTAGAAGGGATACAATATCAAAAGTCGAAACTAAATTTATTTGAATGGTACGTAGAAAGGCTAAAGATGAACTGATCTATTGAATAGAATAAATTCTGCAAGTAATGTTATTTACAGTAATTTATTCATATTATGATAATAGTGATATTTCAATTGTTTTTAATTATATAAATAAATAGATGAAAGTATAAAAGGGTTTATATGGATAATTTCGGAGAAAAGAAAATTGATTTCAATTTAAAATTCACTTTTAAACCTTTTCTATAATTTATGTACGATTTTTAGTTTACGTCGCGCTCATAACCAATAAAAATAAATAAATAAACAAATGAAAAATAAATAAAAAACATGAAAAGGTTTATAGGGGTAATTTTGGAGCACCCTCACCTAAACCTAACCCTTTATGGAGAAACTTATTCCAACCCCATGCAAAGTGAATTGATCACTTTAGTTAAATCGTTGCGATTTTTGGGGGTAGAATAAAAAACTTTAAGACTTACTGCTTATGAAAGTGATTAATGCTAATTCATACTGAAACACCTCATAGAGTGTTGCAAGTGATCAGTGTGCTGCCTTTTTCACAATGCATAGTCTTTTACATTCTTAACAAATATAACAAATATACAGATCGCTTTATCCATTTTCCATTCCAAATATATTTTTAAAATTTAGAATATACATTTTCATTAACTTTTTAGTAGGTACTGAGGGAAATCAAATTTATTCATCAAAAAAATTGAATTATTTTAGATAAATTTAGATATTTTATAGGATCAGCCACAAATCAATTCCCATTTTTTAAAGTCTTCAACTTAAACTTGATCTAAGCTTTAACAAACTGTGACAAACTGAGAACTGCTTCAGTTTTGTGGGACCATCTTCAATTCAAATGGAAATCTGACTGACTTACTGCGACATTAATTAAAAACTCGACTAAGACTCTACTTCTGCTTCTCTCACTCCCGCTCTTCTCTCTCTCTCTCTCCCCCTATATATATATATATATATATATATGTATATCTTTCTCTCGTTCTCAGGTAGCTGAGCTGACATTAACTGTTTTCCGAACTGTGTCGCTTTTAGCGGCGCTTGAAAGTAAAATACGCGAGTAAATAAATAAAAATGTTGCCTCAGTTGCCACAGTAGTCGAGGCACCGCAAATGAGTTGCAAGCCACGAAAAAAGAAGATGCCGCATGAAGAAGCTGCTGCTGTTGCTGCCTGCTAATTGCACATTGTTGCATTCAGGCGTGGGTGTCTCGTCCTGGGTTGCAGGTGCCCCAGCGGCAGCATGTGTTAATATGCGGTTTTTTTGGGGCACGAGAAGGAAGGAAGAAGCTGCTTGCAACCGCTTAACCGCTCGAGAGACGCTGCGGTTTTAGCACGCAGCAACTAACAGTAAACGGCAAATAAAAATGTTTATTTTCGCCGGGGCAGCAAAGTAAAGTTTTTTAATCTTGCAACCAAGCAGTGCAGATGAGTCGGGATTCAGATTGGGATTGGCATTGGGATTGATGTGAGGTGCTTTAAGGCAGCTGCCGACTACTTTTTAAATTCACACACGCAGTGTGCAACAAAGAGAGGTGTGTGTGAGGGGCACGCCACGCCAGACAGTTGCTGAATTAATTAGATGCCACGCACCGAGATGCGTATGAAAAAAAGAAGCTCAGCTGCGGCACTGTGGTTGTCAAGCCAAATCAAAACCAAATCAGCAATAAACAGATTTGAACTAAGAACTGAGAAGGCAGATGCCTTTTAATATAATACATAATATTTTTGATCTATCTATCCATGCAGCAAATGTTGGGCACAAAAATTTTAAATATTAATATTTTTATTTTATTTTTGATTTTTATTTGCTGAACATTTTTCTTGGTCGACTAATTTTAATAGACACTAAATAAATAATTAAATGAAAGGTCGATTCCTTTTTAGAACAGACAAGATTTCCAAACTCAATATAATTACTGATTTCCAACAAATGATAATTGTTCTAGGAGGCTTTATTGACTCCCGTAGCAGATGGGCTTAAGTAGAGCCGATCTTATATATAGATAGTTGGCGAGGTAACCGAAATATTCCAAATAGGATTGCAGACTTTGAAATGGTGTTGGAACGATAAATTTAATGTATTATGTTATATTTTTTTTTCGTAATAATAATTAGTTAGTTTTAAATAAGATAAGCATACAACATATACTTGAACACAATTATAAAAATTGTATTAAGAGAAATATGTTCAGTTTATATTTAGATTTGTGTACCACTGTGCGCATATGTGTGTTAGTATGTGTGTGTGTGTGTGTGTGAGCTGTAGATAAACATAAACACAGTCGACAGATAGACAAAGCTGCAGGCAGGCAGTTAGGCAGGTAGGCAGTCTGACTCTAAGGGGGATAGCTGATAGGGGAGGGGGATGGAGGCAGACGAGTGAGCCATTATCACACATCACACATCTGCATGTGATATCCTCAAGGATACGCGACACGACACGTAGCCCATGTCTCTGATTGCTTCATGTGCTCTGTCCTTGCCTTTTTCTTCATATTATTATTCCTCTGCTTATTGTTGTTATTTAGCTTTTGCATTGTTTTCTGGCTTTTTGTTGTGCTTGGGATTTACCCAAAAATATGTTATGCATAGGGTGAGGTGTATGAGAGCATACGGCATCTCATCTCTGAGATGATATATGCCGCGACTCATTAACATATTATCACAACACATACACGAAGCGAGCAGCAAGGCATACATATCATGTCAAGAGTACACTCAAAAAATTAATAAATAAAAAGTCACTCAAATTTTGAAAATACCATTAACATGAATATTGCCATGAAAACTAGAAAGTTTCACTGGTCTTTAGAAATATTTTCTACTTCCAGACTTTTCAGACATAAAGCAAAACAAATATATTTCGAGCAAAGGCACAACAAGTAGAATCTTAAAAAACATTTTAAATTTCCAAATCATGCAATAAAATTTGCTGACAAGTGAATAGCGATTTATTTTTGTTGAAACTGAAACTGAATTCATAATGCAGCTTTACGGACCATTTAACAAATTTCTTAAAATTAGGAAAAATGTTTCTATATGTTTTCTATTACTGTGGAACACATTTCTAATAAGTGTATAAAAAAAAAATTACCTTTTTATTATTAAAAAAAAATTTATTGTAAAATAAATAATATTTTTAGCTGAGTGTATAAGCTGAAACTGAATCAGAATACATTATGCAGCGCATTAGGCTTAAGCTTTTGCTCATTCGCCTTCTAACCTTCGCTAACTCCCCCTCTACCTTTTTATTTACCCGTCTCTTTGCAGAGCACGAGTTGCTTGCAGCAAGTTTGAGTTGCGACACGTGACTTTTGGCGGGGCATGTTAAAGGACGCCGAGGAGCTGATAAAACGCTGCAATTTGACGTCGCTGCCGTCGCTGACGCTGCACATGAACGATTACGGCCGCCAGGTGGCGCCAGCGCTGCCAGCGCTTCCGCTGCCGCTACTAGCGAAGCCACCTTCAACAATGGCAACAACAACTGGCGTAGGCATCGATCTGCATCATCCACATCCCCATCCACATCCACATCATCATCATCTGCATACGCATCATCAGCAGCAGCAGCAGTTGCAGCAGCAACATCATCATCATCAGCAGCAGCAACAGTTGCCGCTGTCTCTGCTGCCCGCATCGCAGACGCTGCACGGCAGTCACGCCCATGCCACACCACCCACAACACCGCCCACGCCGCCAGCGCTGCCGTTGAATATGAGCCAAACCGCAGCGACAACAGTAACAACAACAACAGTTTCTACTGCTGCTGCAACAACAACATCGGTTGCACCTGCTGCTGCGACGGCAACAACTCCTGCGGCAGCTGCAACAACAACATGTGCAACAGCTGCAACGCCGCCTGCCACACCTGCCACGTCTGCAACAGCGCTCAGCGCTCAACCCGCGCAGGATCATTACAGCCTCCGCTGGAACAATCATCAGAATCACATCCTGCGTGCCTTTGACGCACTGCTTCAAACAAAGACCCTCGTGGATGTGACTCTCGTCTGTGCGGAGACCTCGATAAGGGCACACAAAATGGTCCTGTCCGCCTGTTCCCCGTTCTTTCAGCGCGTCTTTGCCGAGACGCCGTGCAAACATCCTGTCATCGTCTTGAAGGACTTTCGTGGTTGGGTTGTCCAGGCAATTGTGGATTTTATGTATCGCGGCGAGATAAGCGTGCCCCAGCAGCGCCTGCAGACGCTCATCCAGGCGGGGGAGTCGTTGCAGGTGCGCGGTTTGGTGGAGAGTTCAGTGCCGGAACATACACCAACACCGGCTGCTTCTCCAGATGACTTCAACCTGCTGGATGCTTCACTGCTGGCGGCCAGCTTTGAGGATGAGTCACCGTCGATGGTGATGAGACCATCCACGGGCAAGTTGATAATGCCGACACGTCTCTTTGCTGGTACTGGTCATGCGCCGATGGCGCTCAGCTTACGCCGTAAGCGCGAGCAGGACAGCGAACGAGAGCCAGAAAGTGATCAGGAGCTGGGCAGTGGCTCACCCATGCCGAGACGCAAACAGGCGCGTCCGCGGCGACGTTCCGGCGATGACTTTGCGCTGAACAAGCCAGAGACGTGCTCGGAGACGTTGCCACTGCAAACTGTGATCAAGGAGGAGCAGGAGCAGGAACATGACACGAGTGATAAGCAGCGTAACGAGGATGAGGCAATGGAACACGTTGCGCTGCAATCGCAGGAAATCCACGACAACGAGGACGAGGAGCACGAAGAGGAGGAGGGTGGACAAGCTGCAGCTGCAAGCGAGGTGGAGCACGCGCTGCCCCTCATCACGTCCAGCAATCAGCTGGAGCTGGATGAGGAGGAATTGCAGGAGGATGAAGATGAGCGAGAGCAGCAGCAAGATCGGACGGAAAACCAACACCAACACGATCCGGATGAGGCGGAGGAGGAGCAGGAGGAGGAGGAGGAGCAGGAAGACGATGAGGAGGAGGAAGAACAGGACATTGAAGAGCTGATACACACGACGAACGAGTTACGTCGTCAGGCGGCTGTTGCCGCTGCCAATGCGGCTGCCATGTCGCCGTGTCCCAGTGATGGGCCCGAGGATCTGTGTACCACAAAAAAGGACAAGGACTCGCACTGCTCCTCCGACAACGAGAGCAACAACAACAACAACAACAGCAGCAAACTGCAGGACAACAATCAGCGCATCATGTTGTCCTTAAAGGACATTCGGCAATTGAATGCTAAGCCGAGTGCAAGCTCAACGCCCAACAGCTGTGCCCATGCCAACAATGGCCTACTATCCTTTCCACCGCCGCCGCCGCCACCTGGCCTGCGTCCGCCGGACAGTCCACCCTGCCACATGGAGGCGCTGGAGGCACAGATGCATGCTGCAGCCGCTGCTGCTGCCGCTGCTGCCGCCGCTGCTGGTGTCGGTGAGAATCCCTTTCATCATATGGAGCATCAGATGGAAATGTCGCTGGCCGCCGCCGCAGCCGCAGCCGCAATGCACCGGGAGCGGGAACGTGATCCGCGCGAGACACGCGAGCAGGCGCTGCAGCGGGAGCACAACGCATTCGCCAGTAATCTGCTGGGACCGATGGGTCTGCCCCCGTTTCATGGACACAATGGGGGCGTGGGACATGCGCCGCATGAGCGGCTCGAGGAGAGCATGAATCGGCTGAGCAAAGAGTTTGGAAAGGAGTTCGGCAAGGATTTTGGCAAGGATTTTGGCAAGGATTTTGGCAAAGAGTTTTGCAAGGAATTTGCGCCCACGTCGCCAATGAGTTTACCAGGCCACTATAATCCACAGGATGGACAACCGCATCCGCCTTCGCCGCTGCCCTTTCCCGGTATGTCTTCGGCGTTGACGCTGACGCCGCCACACAGTAAGTGGATGAAAATCAGTCGGGCATAACCGACTGCAAAATACACTGCTACCAACTAGTAAAACCCTTTAAAAATGGGGAGATATATAATATTAAATAGAACAGGTTGGGTTTAGCCAAGATATTTTGTTCTTACCCATCTGTGAGGGAGATAGAAGGAGTAATCTATCTTTTATCTACCTTTATCGATTTGTGAATATCGATAAGTGATTTTAATTGAACTACAATTTCTCTGACGCGAACCCAGACAAGTTTCAAAGCAACAGCTTTAAGGGTGTCGAAAAAAGCTGCGCTCATACGGACAGACGATACCTAGAATATACACCTAGAGTATAAAAATTCGCTTAAGCTGAAAGGTCACTGGGTTATCCTGTGCACACATCCTGCGCAGAAACAAGCGGAAGTCCTAATAAACTCTTAGTGCTGCAGGCGAGCTTCTGCTTGCCTTTTTTTCTTTTTCCTTTGACTCTGATGCGTGGCGACTCCTCGAGGCGACTCCTCGAGGCAGCTCCTTGAGTTTACTTCTTGGTGCACGTACGCGACTTTACTCTTAATAAGCTCGCATGTCCCTTGCCACAGCATGATGCAACATGTTGCCGCAGTCTCGTCCTGTCCCTGTGTCTGTCTCTGTTTCTTCTCCCTTTTAGCTTGCCCCTTCCCTTGCCACATCAAAGTGGCATCGACTGCAACGACGTATCCTTTGCCGAGGTCCTGCTTGGCTTGCCGTTGCCATGGCCAAAGCTGTTGCAAAGCCTTTAAACGTATTAGTGTCGCCACCAAGTGGCAATTCACACTCTTCAACATGCTTTGGCATTACTTCTACTTCTCCTTTTTTTTTTGCAGTAGTCGCTTTTATTGAGATTTGTATTCTGCATCAACAAGTTGCAAGAAAAGTGTGCGTTAGTCAAACATATTCAAACACAGCATTAGATTGATAAAAGCTTAAAGTAGTTTAACTCATTTTATGGGCATTATCTGGAAATCCCATTCAAGTAATATCCTCTAAGATTTTGTAAGACCCTTGCCTCTTCTTTAGCCAGATCCCCTGCTTCTACCAAATGCACCACTGAATTCAAATTCAAATTATTTTACTAACCCAAAAGCATAATACTCTCAAGAGAAGTATGACGTCGCAGTTATAGCTCGTCAATTAATTTTATTGAGCTGACATGTCTGCCTACTTTGTTTTTACTCAGATTTTCTGTTATTTATTTCAGCTGTACTAACTGACTTTAATACAAATATTAACTGGCCAATTTCCCAAGAAATTCACTCTGCGGATATATATTTCCACATATTATTTCCACACACATTCCACAGTCCAATTTTGATTGCTTTACCCAAATCACGAAGTTGCCATTTAAACCATTAGCAGCTCCCCTCTTGCATATAGTACATATTCATGCCTAATTAAGTCATAAACAAATTTTGAACGTTGACAGCTCAAAAGAATTATTGAAATGAACTAAAAACTGAAATGTGGCGAGTGCGCCTAATAATTTGACAGTTTAGTTATTGCCACCCCCCTCAGTTCCCGAAAACAACTCACTAGTTGTCTGTCTGTCTGGCATAGTTGAAGGGAAGGGGAGTGCTGGCAAAGGGGCTGAGTGGCGGAGGTGAACTGGCTGCGGTTGCTTGCAAGAGTTGCAAGTTGGAGTTGCAGTCGAAATAAATTCAATTGCGGTTTATATATATGATTTCTTTTTATTTATGTCACCCGAGGCAGAAATAGAGGTGCAAAGGGATGACTAAGAGGGGTGAAGGGCACAGGGGAGAGTGGGGGATTCAGTTGCGTGCCAGATAATTTATGTTGTGTCTTGGCAACATGTGAACCATATATATATATATATGTAAATATATATATATATATACTTATATATAGATATATGTGAATGTGGAGTTCAAACTGTCGGCAGACGTTTAGCGAAATGACTTTTAAGTTGCCAAACAGCCACACCCCCTTGTTGATAGAACGTGTTTTGTTGTTGTGTTTAAAGTATGCCAGAGAGTAAATGCAACACAGCAACAAGACTTAAACCTTTTGGCAAACAACTTTGGCAGCAGCGTTGGCGGTGGCAGAAATAAAAAAAAATAATAAGAATACCAGGAGTCTTCAACGTTTTGCTTCCCTTTTGCGCATGAAAACTTTTGCATATAAGTCGCGCGATATTCATATTAATAATATCCGTTTGGGGCGGGAGCGGGGCGGAGTCCAGGGAGTCCTCAAACTGCAACTCTTCAGGTCTCTTGTCAGGCGCGACGCGCGCACACAGGATATAAAATAAATTAAGGGGGCACAAAAATATGAAAAATTGTACGAAAATGCCAAAGTCGCGCAGGAAGCGCAATACCTTTTAATGCGACAAACATTTTTGCAGCCCAACATATCAGGGCAATGACAAAACTGGTATGGGACTTAGAGGGGTGGAAGGGGTGTGTGCAACAAGGGGTGGCAGCAATACGCTAACTACTGCATAAACAGGCTGCAGGCAATGAATGAATGTGCCACAGCCAAGCAGACAAGCAAAGCAAAAGAAACCAGACAAGACACAAGCCAAAGAAAATGCTTAGCAAAGTCAGAGAAAGTCGACTAAAGATATACACCAACTTAGTGGGGATAGGAAACTCTTAAAAGCAGCACTTTCTGGCAGCTTAACAAAGGATATTTATGAAGGATTTAATCAAAGACTAAACTTAGATTAGCGTTTAGCGTTTTGCCAATATTGCATTATTTATAGATAAAGAGAAGTTAACGGGTATTGGCAAGTAGAAGAATGAAGTAGTAGAAAGTTATAGCCCTCCGTTTAAAGAGTCTAAAATCAAACAATTTTGAATCAGGAGATCCTTTTACTCTCTTTCTTTCCCCCCAATGTGTAACAAATCCTTTCAACAAGTCTTAATACCCTTCAATGTTTACGATACACTTCATGCCAAACAGAAGCGCTGCAGACAGCCAAAGAAAAAGATTTAGCAACGTTTTACGGCGACGACGTATGAAGAATGTGATTTATTTTTTCCTAGCCATATTTCGGCGTGAAAATCATTGAACTAATAGCAAGTGACGTTTGCGAGTGTGCGAGTGTGTGTGTTGTGTGTGTGCCAGTGTGTGGCTGTCTTGTTCTAGACCCCTTGAGGATAAACCGTGAAAAGAAATCCGCACTAATTTCAAAGCGATGCCAAAAAGAAAAGGAAAATGTAAAAAAAATAAAATCTCGCAAATATTACGTATACGCAGCGTGTTGAAATTTCAATGTCTTGTGAATACTTGAGCGCAAACAATGCGCGCTCGTTATTATTATTGTGTGTCATTATGCACGGAACAGCAGCAGTAGCAGTTACAGCTACAGATACAGGCACATAACATGGATCCAGACCTCAGTTGCAGATACAAATAATATGTAGAATGTGCTCCACGTGCCCCAACTGCCTCCGCTCATCTTCTGTGTGACTGCTGTATTCGCATTCGCGCACTTATGAAATCATTCAGCACACCAACTTACCCGCACACACACATATAGTGCTTCATCCTTGCATATCCTTGAGCTGCTTTATTCTGCGCCTCATCAGTGCTTCAATTGTTTCACTCATGTGAAGAACTGCACTCGTCGCCTAAATTATTAATAGAATAATGACGTTCCATTGTTTACCCATCCAGATGCACTCAATTGGCATATTCTTAGAGTGTAACCCTCCTTGTCCTCCCCCTCTAACCCTCCCTCCTCATTCTGCCTCTTTACCATTGTTAGCTATGCAATCAGTGAGCTGGAAAATGAGTCGCTTGGGGCAATATTTACAAACTATAAATTGAGATTTAAGCTGAAGGTTATGCACAAGATAATGCAGCTGATTAGTCAAGTTTTCGGCTTATATACACTCAGAAAAGAAGAAAGAGAGATTTTAATTTGATTTATTAAATTTCAGGATGATTTTTTTTTCAGAATGTATAAGTTTAATATATATACTTGCAATTAGTTAAATCATCGACTCTCTCTCTCTCCCTCTCTCTATTTCTTGCTTATAGTGTTTGGCCTGGACTCGCCGCTTGGTTTATTTCCGCCTGGCATTGATCCTGGCAAACTTTACAATCCGCTGATGGAAATGAGCGATCCACGCGATATGCCCGGCGGACCACCGCCGTTTCTCAAAAAGAAAAGTGAGTAGTCATTGAAAAATTAATTCCCCCAAGCAACCCCCACCCCCTCGCATTACGTGAAAAACAAATAGCTAATTAACCTCGCAGCGAACCCAATAAAAAAAACATAGCCAAACTACAGCGAGAAAGGTTGGAAATCCATTGAACATGATTGCCATGCTGTCGAGCGAAGTGGAGCGCAGTCGACTCGAGTCGAGTCTCCCCCTTAATATGTTGCTGTTGCCGTTGCAGTGGCAGTGGCAGTTGGAGTTACTGTTGTGTGCTTCGTGCCTTACTTCACACCTGACTGCTGCTGACTGCTTCACTATTTGGCTGATTGATCTCTCATTCTCGATGGTCTTTGCGAGTGAGTTCAGCCCAAGTTGCCTGCACTTTGGATAACGTCTCTCTCCCTCTCAGATTGGGCTATTGGGCATCAGCATTAACATTAGCATTAGCAACGAGCACTTAAGTAGGTGTCTGCTCTTTCCGTTCATCGATGTTTGGTAAATATCCGTGGCCATAAAGTTAGCTAACACTAATCGTTGATCTTTTAAAATCAATCAGAGTTTGAGTTGAGCATTGCCATTTAAATCTATTGTGAACTTATAACTAGTGATCGATTGCTGGGGAATATTTATTATTATAAAACATTAGATGAGGAATTGCATTTTTAAACATCAGTTGAGAAACCTTGGACTGATCTTTAACAAACTTTGATATTCCCTTTATTAATATTTATTGAGGATATTCATTATGAAACATTCAACAAAAGCGAATATTTGTAAAGTATCTTTATTGTTAAATGAGGATCTTACATTTTAAGCTTGATTATCTTTAGATCGATCATTAAAAAAAATGTTAGAATATTTACATATAAATAATCTTAAAATACTTCTCTTTTTGACGGATCATCTGTTATTGAAATTAAATATGTACATCTTCATTATCTAATATTATTTGAATATAAACCGATCTGTGCTTACATTATATATATTTTGTACATGAAGGCATCAATTAAGTGTGTTTACGCTTGATTTTTATAAACATATATATTTATTTACACACTTCGATATTCTTTAACTCAACGCTGATGATTGATTTCTCCCCCTCTTTTTAGGCGCTTAAGCAAGACACTAAAAAAGAAGTACTTTAAACTCGAATGCGTGCTCATTTCCTTTATAGCCGCATTCTAAAAGCCTTCTTCCCGCTCTACTCCCTCCCCCTCCCCCATTGTCAGCCATCCCTCTCCAATCAGTTGAGACGCGATCACTCGTGCGATCATGTGAGGCGGCAAATTTGTTTTTGTGGTTTTCCTGCTGTTTTTCTGCTTTTCAGTTTGCTGCTCATTGAGTTGGGGCTGTGTTCAGTTGTGTTATGTGTTTGTTGTGTTTGTTGTGTTTGTTTTTTGTGTTACTTGAGTGAATCAACATGTGCACCTATGCATATCGTAAAAACGTAAACGTTAACGTTCGTTTTTCCAGCCTGTATAACTCTTGATTGACAAATAGGCAGCTTTAGCTCCGTAAACGCTGTCTTTTTTTTTTTTTGAGCAAGTGAAACCTCAAAAAGTTAATGAAGTTTTTTTCTGTGTGTGAGTGTGTGGTGAAGTAATATTTTCATAACATGTGTACAAAATGTGGTTCACAAATCAATTATTGCCTTTGATTGTCATGTGATTGACAAATGAGAGAGCGCAGAGCCAACAAAAAACGAAGAGAGAGAAGAATGAAAAGTTGCCTGAGATTTGCCTTTTGGTTGTTTTGTTTTACCCATATATTTGACAGTTCATTTGACAGTTTAAAGGTTCAGGGGCTGGCGTTGATGATGGGTTAAGTGCTTTTTATGAAAGATTAGACGCTCGACTCTTGAATGAAGTTTACAAGCGCCAAGCATGAAGCAGTAGAAAGCTTAAGTGCGATATCTTTACATATATGATTGAGATCACAGTTTATGATCCACCCACATGATATGCATATAGAGTACAAATCGGTACTCGTTGATCTGATCGTTCCACTGTCAATTCAAACTCGATCAGTGCACTTTAATTGCTTAATTTTCTGATCAATAGCGAGGAAAAGACAACAACAAAAAATAGTCGTGATCAGATGTTTTGGCATGCCTGGTATCCTGCTGATCTCCTCTCTCAACCCTCATCTCCCTGAGTGGGACTCATCCCGACCATGACAATCGCTGCTTAAATAACAAAAAACTGTGCTAAAAAGCGCAAATCTGGCGTATAGCACGAAATTCTTTATTGCGAATCTGGTGAATCTGGCAAATCTCTAAAAAGCCGAACGGGTTTGTGGCCCAAAAAAAGAGGAGAATAGCATTGATAAGAATCAACCACTTTGCTCAAGAAACGGTACACAGGCATTGCCTCAGGTGGCACCGGCAACAAAGGGGGCAAGCAGAGGTACTCACTTCTTCTTGTCTATGGCCCTTGCATTCGTTGTATTCATTCGTGTGGGTGTGATTAACTGATTTGTTCACATTCATTTGTTCATTTTGCGATTGTTTTTTTTCGGATCTACTCTCTCTCTCTCTCTCTCTCTCCCGCTCTCGCTCTCCGTCTTACTCTCTGTCTCTTTCTCGACTGTTGGAAACGTGATTTGCGATTTGTAACAAATTCAAATTTCATTTTGTAGTTGACAGAGGGGGAGGGATGGGGGGTGGCTGGGCAGGCGAGTTGACTACAAAGGTGCCTTATTAGAACCCAACAACAAGCAAAGCAACAACCACAGTAAATGGAGAGCTAAACAATTGCATAGCTGGCTCTTGTTCTTCTTACTTCATTGGAAGAAAAGGTCAGACCTACGTTGTGACCCCCTCCGCTGCCAATGTAAGTTGTGGCAGCAACAACAACAACAGCAAATTGAATAACAGTTGTGTTATATGAGGAATTTGTGTTTCAATACTGCTCAAAAAAGAAAAAACGCAAAATTGGGTTAAATACAAATACCAAGTCGAACAGAGTCACTAAGTTAAGCTTTAGTTAGTCTTCATTCAAGAAAATGGTCAAGCAGCAGAAAAATACTGATTTTAAATATATTGCTATATATATTGATATATATTGAATATATAAATATATTGATTTATATATAAATTTATAAATTAAATTCAAAGAGGAGTCAGTTTTGTATTATTCCACAGTCACCGTTTCTCTAGATTACATTGGCTTTCCTTTCAATTGAACTGATGTCATCATTAAATCGAAGTTAGTTTCTTTATCTGTATTTGATAGTTCCATAAATTATTGAGACTTTTCCCTCAAAATAATCATCATTGGCCAAGTGCTCACATTTATTTTCACTCCTGCTAACGGCCACGAAAAGCAAATTGCATATTATCGGACAAGAGAAGGCCCAAAAAGGAAAAGCTAAAATAAACTGTAAGTTATCGCGGGCTGTAACTTGGGCCACATATATATATATTACTATACTTGTAAGCGAGATTCAGACTGGGCCAAGAGCAACAGATTCGAAATGATCTCCTCCATGGCTGCTATCTGTTGACGTTGTCTCCAAGTCTATCCGGTTGTTGTTGCTCAACTGAACCTGTGGCATCAACTCTCAACTCTCTCTCTCTCTCTCTCTCTCTCTCTCTCTCTCTCTCCCTCTCTACGTGTCTCTGTCTCTTTCCGTCACTCTCTGTGATTTTCTCGTTGTGGGGCAGGTTCGATATCTGTGGATCTAAATTGAGTTTTAGCTGGCGCATGTGAGCCGAGTGCATGCTCGTAATTTGCATATGCAAGAAAGGAACGAAGGAAGGTCGGGCGAGGCACCAGCCTCAGCCAGCCTTAGCCAGCCAGCCAGCCAGCTCCAACTCTGTCTGTCTGGCATTCGGGCTTATGGGAACCACCACAGCGATCGCTTTTCCTTGTTGTAGGTGCCACATGCAACAACAACAGCGAGTAATAGCAGTGAGCTAGAGTTGAGACTGAAGATATCCTGTACTTAACTATTTGTCTCTCGAGTTCAGGTTATAAATGAAAAAGATAGTTGGGAGTTTGTACACTTGGAAAAAAATCGAGTTCCTCAATTTGTAGGGTGACTTTTTTCCGCGTGTAGACTTTCTACCATTTTAGCTAAGATCTTCTTACAATCCAATCTGTGTCGCAAGCAAATTCCGAACGCATACTATGCTCATCCTTCGCACTCGTAGTCTGTACAGGGTATATGGCAACAGCTCAAACAGGGTGTGTATGAGCTGTGGGCATACTTGCCAAGACAATGGGCAAATCATGCAGCTATCCCAGCTAGCCCAGCACATGGGCCGCAAGATTGAAACATTAGCAGATGCTTCGCCTTGAGATAACCCAGAAATAAAAACTTATTGTGTGTGGATCTTGTGGCTAATCAGTGCCCCTCTCTGTCTTTGTAGTGCCACGACCGAAGGGACAGCACTCGGCACCACGAGGCGGACCGCCCCGTTCCTGGACAAACACCGAGTTGACGGAGGCACTGCAGCACGTGTGGAACAAGAAGATGACCACATCGCAGGCATCCCGCATCTTTGGCATACCCTACAACTCGCTGCTGATGTATGTGCGTGGCAAGTATGGGAAGAGTCTGAAGCTGGAACAGTTGCGCAAGGATTGCATCAGTGGGCCGCCCATCGAGATGCTACAAATGGGCATCAGTGGAGGTGGCAGTGGCGGTGGCTCCAAGAGCGAGAAAAAGGAGCGTAAGGAGAAGGACAAGGAGAAGCATGCAGCAGCAGCCAATTCCAACTCCAATTCGGGAAACAACAGCAACAGTAGCAACAACAACAGCAACAATCACAACTCGTCTGGTCATCCGAATCAGGCGCAGCTGTCCCATCATCCCAGCGATTTGGGTGCACTGGGTCCGCTCGATCTTGAGCTGGGCTTGCCGCTGGGTCCGCCCGTTGGTCCGCGCAGTGGCAGCTCTGAGCCTGATTTGCTGGGCGGACCCGGCGCCAGCCTCTTCAATCCGTTCAATCCGCAGGGTTTCTATCCGGATTTCGCAGGCGGTTTTCCGGGTCTGCCGCTGAGCATGCTAAATCTGTTGCCGCCGGCGGAGCGGCATCATGCCGCCGTTGCCATGCATCATTTGGGCGTTAGCATGGATGAGGACTGCAAATCGGTGGGCTCCAAGCAGTCCTCGTCGCTGGACGATGACTACAGCCTCTCTCTCGATCAGCGGCGGCACAGTGAGCTCTCCAGCAATGGAACGGCGGCGCTGGCCCAGGCGGGTGCGGCGGCGGCGGCGGCGCAGGATTGAAATATGTGGCGGGATTGGGCAGCGAACCCAATGTTTTTCCCGCCCTACGAGCTGGATGTGGCAGCTGCACACTCGCCACCCCCTCATCCTCCCGCTACGCCGCCACTGCCTCCTCCTCTCCCGAATCCTGCCTCGCATCCGCATCATCAGGCGTGTCGCGATTTCAATTTCAATCCGAGCTTATTTGTGGCACGTCGTAAGCTGAAACGGTATCGGGCCAAGCGTGTCCATATGCAGCTTCAAGCGCCAACTGGCGTGGGCGTGGCACCGCCTCCTCCCCAACCCCCTCCGCCACCACCACCTCCGCCGTCGCTGCGTAGCTAAATCCAAAAACCCAATAAAATCCAACTGTGAACATCGAGATCGTGATGTGAAAATTAAATGCAATATATTTTGTGAATTAGCCGAGATTTCAAGTGATTTTATTATTTCATTAGTAATGCCGACAATATTTGATTTACAGTGATCGCTCGATAAAACGTAGCTCCTTCTTATCTACTTTGTACCTCGATTTTTTAAACACATTCCTCAATTTCAATTGCTGCAAATTACAAATATTTGATTTAAATTCATTTGTTAGCTCCAAAAAATTATTATCCCTTTAATCTAATTTTACTCAACACTTTTTTAAATATTTGTAATTTATAATCATTTGTAATTATTTTGTTCAATTATCAAGCGCTCACTCATTTTTTAAGGGTATGTTTTTTTTGTGTATATTTTGCTGGTGCTTTTAGTTCCTATTCCCCCAATTTTAGTTTGATTTTAAATGTTAATTTTAAGCTTAAGTAACTGAATATGACAAAGCTTACAAAGCATTTGAGGCAATACATGAACACAAAAATACTTATAAATATTAAATGCTCTTAATTTAATTATTATTACTATTCTTATTATTAGTTATGTACATAAGTAAGAATATAATCAAACCGTACAACTTATTGCAACTATAATTTAAGTGAGAACTTTTGTAAATATGACGCAGAGATAACCAAACCAAGCAGCATTAGGGGTATTCTTCAGGTTGTGGGGCCAACAATCGAGATTCATCGATTTCCGGCTTACAGCCTGAAGCGCAATTAGCAGAAGAAAACAAAACAAAAGAGGAGATAAGAAAAGAAATGAAAAAAGGCAACAAATACTTGTAACGCAAACAATGAAAATTTAGTAGTATTGATCTATGGATGGATATATTGATGATGACTGTACCAAAATTTTTAAAACGTTATTCCACGAACCAGCGGCAATTATTTAGTTATAGTCTATAGGTCTATATGCACATTCCCCCCTCAGCCCCCTCACCAAAAAACTAGGCAATTTGTAACTGTATAAATCGAATCAGATTCCCGATCAAATCAAAGACATTCGAAATTAATGAGTAGATTGTTGATTCACTTATCGCACATCAAATCAGACATACATATATATAAATACATAGATATATTTATAGAGGTCGCAAGACATAACGGTAAACATAATGGGAGGCATAACAAAAAAAGGCCCTTTAAGTGTAATCAGTTTTGTAATTGAATTTGTAAATGAGCCAACATTTTGTGTTTGGCAAGAGACTCATTCTCCCGCGCATAGTTTTAATAATTTATAAGCTCAAACAAAAGCAAAAAAAATATTCTTAATTATAATTAACTTAAACACAAAAATCAACCGAAATTATTGTCTAAGTTATACATATAATTAGTAAAGGTTATTAAATAAAAAGTTAAATGAGATTATTCATTAAATAGTGATTTGCCAGTGGTTTCATTTTTTGAATTAAAACAATATTTATCTTGTCTTTTCTTATCTTAAAATAAGATCGTTTATTTACGCATTTGAAAATGCGCGCAGCTCTAATCGATAACTGTTCCGTTGGTCGATGGATTGTGGCGGTGGGCCGATTTGTGTATGTTGCTGGGTGCGTGTCTTGACTTTCTTCTCCGTGAAGGTGGTTGTCTATGCTCAAGTGCTCAGCAGTCGTTAAGTGAGTTATTCGTTAAATCAGTAACAGCTTTTAGAGCAACATTCGTTTCCTGCTCGTGTGTGAGTACTATTGCGATGCTTTTGGAACACAACGAAGTTCTGATGGAAGTACGTACAAGTGCTGTAGCTGTGACCTTATGCTCGGATGAAATAGGCGCAAAATACAAAAATGTAAAATTCACCCTAATTTAATTTGATTAGAAATTAATGAATATTCGTAATTCTGTAATTATTAATGCAATTCCGTATGTAATAAGTTAGTAATTATGTAACTGTAGCAAATAAATTATACATACGTCAATTTAAAACTAAATTAATATGCACACTTTTCAATTTTTACATTTCTGCTCTGCTTTTTCCCAGACTTCGTCCGAGGTGCGCTCAAAACTGATAATAAATTGTGAAAAGGCTGTCAGCAAAGGGGCAAGTTGGCAAGATGGGCAAGTTGGCACTTCAGCTTCAAATTGTACAATATAAAATAAAATAAAGCCACTCAGCTAATCAAATCGTATTTAAATCAATTTCTCTATGGATTTCTCTGCCTCACCCAGTCTCTCTCTCCCTCCCTCTAACTTAATAAATTGGGTCTTGTGGCTCTTGTCTGCCAGACGCAGGTGCACAATGCAAAGGATAACAGGACACACAGGATAACAGGTCAGCCAGCATTGCATTCGAATTTCATCAAACATTTGCTTAATTTGTTTAGCATGTGATTAGAACAGACAGACAGACCGACAGAGCGTCGGTCTGGCCGACCCATCATCATCATTGTCGTCATCCTCATCAATAGCATTATTTTCAACCTTCTACCTTTTGTTGAACTGTCAGTCTGTCGGTTGTCAGAGTCAGTTGCCTAACCTTTTGGTCTTTCTTGTCGCCCGTCGTATGTCCGCCTATCCGTCTGCCTCACTCACCGTTTTTATCTGCATGATTTGCATTCTTTAATCCTTGGCCAAGGATTCTCTCTATTTGCCTCTCGCTATTCTGACTCAATTTGGCCATTGAACTCCTTCTCGTGACGCACTCAGCACTCATTCAACTCTCAGCTCATTAACATATTGCACTCATATTCGTATTCACATTCACATTTCCATTCGTATTTGTTTTTGGCTGAATACACTACACTCAAAAAAAAATATCGCAAAATAATACAAATAAAATTTTACTCAAAATCGACAGTGGAATTTACTATCTCCGTTCTTAGATTATGAATTAGCCGAGTTTTTCAAATTAGATTAAACGAGTTTAAAAACTAAAATGTAAAGTGGTTGTTAATATATGAAGTCCAAAAATTCGATTGTTGAATTAACATTACAATAAGTAACATAAAGCTAATTTAAGAGTTCTAAAATGTGTACACGCAGAACTCGAAATACTTTCGGAATAATGGGGCGATTTACTAAAATATATGTTGATTTTTTTCTGAGTGTACCATTCAGAAATCGCTTTTTAAATTGCGTCGCGCTCTTTGACTTTGGTGATGGGTTTCTCAGATCATCGAGCTATCAGTGCCCTCAGCGCACACTTTCTTAGCACGTGTCTTGATTTGGTGGTTTTTTGCCAAAATTGCTCCAAAGAAAACGCTAGGCGAGAAATCTATTAGCCAAGTGTGCAGTTATTTTTATTGGCCGCGATTTAAGAGTGTAAACTGTAGTTAAATTGCCATATTTCCATCAAATCCGGTTAGATCTGACTGCCTAAAAGATTACAGAGATGAGCTCAATTCTGCTACCTCCTCTAAAAAGCTTATCCTCTTGCCTAACTTCGCAGCTCGCCAATTTTGTGGAAACTCAAAAATTATCAGATTTTCAATGAGCAGGTCTTTTTTGATCGGAGTTTGACTTCTAGAATAATACTGCCTTCAAAGCTCAAAACGCATTTCTGGCTCGATTTTCACGTTAAAATAAGCTTTATTTATTTTTATCATCATTAAGATTTGAAAACACTTTGCAATTGAATTTGCATTATTCTAAATATAAACTTTCGAGAATGCGATAATGAAGGCACATCTGAGATTGAGATAAGATTCAGATTGAGTTTGAGCTGGCAGCTGCAAATAAGCTTTTGCCCTCAATCTGCTGACCTAATGTTAATCAATTTGCATGCACTATTCATATATTTATATCCAATTAGTGCTACACACACACAAACAAGCACACACACACACGCACACACACACATCTGGAACTGATCGATAGGAGGTGGTACAAAGGGACAGGTCTGTGGTGCACTCAGCAAAAGAATCGCCCTAAAAGTGGAGTGTTTTCTTCTTTTTAAAAATAGTTTTTATATATTAGAAACAAAATTTCAGGAACTTAACAGGGCTTATCCAAAATCGACAATCCCAAGAAAAAAATATCTAAAAAGAAGAAATGCAAGCCATAATTTTGAGGAGAAATTAGAATTAGAGTTTATCGTTTATTGTATTCTTAAATCTTAAAATAGGAATGGTTAATCTTTTAAAGCAGATTTTTTGTTAGTGTATGAGATTCTTGATAGTGTAGGCAACTGCATGCACTTAGCAGCCTGCTCCATTATTAATTAGTTGCACTAATTGCTACCGAGAACCGTCCACACCCGACGATGACGTGCTACTCAATCCCACCCAGCCATCCACTCAATCCAACCCAACCACCCACCAAGCCACCTACTAGCAAACACACCTGCAATTAGCAGTCACATTGCAAGACTTTCGAGCAGCTGCCACAATATGTTAAGCACAGTAGTACGCCTTGGCATGTCACATGCGGCTGCCACACGCATTGAGCCAACCCCAAACCTGCACCTCTCAACAACAACAACAACAACAACAGCAATAGCACCAACAGCAAAATCGAGTGGCGCTAAAAATAACAAAGCCTAAGCCCCAAGTGCAGACACAGACACGGACACGGACACACGGATGCCACAGCTGGTGGTAAGATGGGCAAACAGAGGCCTAAGCAGCCACAGCAACTGAAATCGAAATGGAAATGGAAACTGAAATTTAAACAAACCATATTCAGTTCGCTCCCATTCTCTCCTTCCCACTCTCTCCTTCCCACTCTCTCTCTCTTTTTCAACACTTGCTCTTACCACTCAGCAGTACAATAAATGCTTTGTTGCACTTAGTGCTCTTACTCTCCTCAAATCCCTATAGTGAAGCCTAACATTACAAAACTTGTTTGGTTATTCTTACAACACTTTACAGGAACTCATTTTTTCCTTACGAAAACCAATATCTCAACTATCATCGAGGGAATAGGAATTAGAGTGGGCTACGCTAAGCACAGATTCAAGTCAATAGAGTCGCGTGTTAAACCTCATTATGAAGGCAAGTCTAAAGATTATAGATCATCTATGGTAACGGTTCAAAACTTGCTGAAGCTATAAGTTGGTCAAAAGTGATTTTATTTTAAGAAATGAAGGCTATTTTATCATGGGTCGATATCGATTATAATACTGCGTTTAAATCGAAATTCGTGTACGAAATAATCCAACTGCGACAAACTTTAAACAGCAATAGCTTTATTAAAAGTGATCCGATTGGATGTTGGCTTTATGTGTAGAATAATACTGCATTCAAAGTTGAAAACACAACTGTGATTGTCAAGCTAAAATTCTGCCCACTTTGTAACGGTTCGAAGCTTTCCAATGTCATAACTTCGTCAAGACTCAACAGGTTTTGAATGGCCAGGTCTTTTTGGTCATGGCTTAACCTCCAGAATAACACAACATACAAAGATGAAAACGCTTCCTTCTCAAAAGTACACACTATTGTAAGATTTTAACTTTTCGCTTAACGAACTCAAAACCGTTGCGCACGTAGCGAGTAACTACTGTACTTCGCAGAGAGCACAATGAGTGCGGCGCCTGCGTTTGACGTTCTCGTCTCGTGCGACGGACGGCTTCAGTATTTAGCATTCAGCACTCGTTTTCCATTCGTATTTCGTTCGTTTATCGTCGAGTCGCTCAGTCGCTCGCGAGTGTCTCTCGAGAGTCTCTCCGCGAGTCTCTCGAATTTGTCGAGTTTGTCGCGAGTTCTCAGTTGGTGTTGTGTGGGCTGTGGAATCAGTTGCTTTTCGTATCTGCAACGAGTTGGATAAAAAAAAGGAAAAACAATTCGATTGGCGGTGCTGCCTGCCGCGTGTGTCTAAAGTATCTGTATCTGTATCTGTAACTGTATCTTGGACTGTGCATCTTGTTAGTTAGTTAGTTAGTTGGTCAGTTGGTTGAGTTAGCTTCGATTTGGAATAACACAAGGACGCTGTTGCAGTTGCGTTGAGTTCTGCTAAATAAAACTAAAGGCAACTGCCAGTCAACCCAAAAAAATCAAATAGTATCTCACCGATGCAAAAATTAAATATTCCAAACGCGTGTGTGCACAACCAATTACGAATAAAAAATATATAACAACAAAAAATCAGCAACAATAAATGAATGCAAAAATGCGCATAGAAAATTCATAAAATAATAAACATCTTAAAAAAATACGCGCCGCGTTTTTATCATAGCCAAAAAAATATTTGTTTATTTATGTTTTGGGTGCTCGGCAAACGCGTTTCTCTGCTGTCGCCTGTGTATCTCTAAAATCGAGTGCTGTGTGTGTGAGTGTGTGTGTGCCATAAAACAGCTGTTGGTGCAACAACAACGACAACAACAACGATAGCAACAGCAGCGAGAACATTTCTGTGTGTTTTTAACTAATCTCTGAGAGCATATGAAAACAACAACAACGCTTTAAAATTGCATATCAATTGTTTTGTAGTTAAAATTCATGTTTACGAGCCGTCGTCTTTATTGAGGTGAGTTTTTACATATATTAAGAAACAACTGTAAAATAGCCACCGTCTCTCTCTCGCTCTCTCTTTCGCACACACCCAGACTCGTTCATAAACATTTTGTTGATAATTGTGCCGGTTGTGTTTTTTCAGGAATCTTTGTTGATAAGCGAGTGTAAAGTCATTGGCACTCTTCGGGTTTCATAAACTGTTGGGTTTATTAACATACATTAAACAAAGACTTTGCCAAAACAAAAATAATAAGTTATATAACCTGCTTGTGATAGACATTTATCTTTAAAAAAATAATTATGACAATTAAATATATTGCATAATTAAATTTGTCAAAGCTACTTTTGTTTTTCTGACTTCTGTCTCATTTAGTTTTGATTAGCATCTATTTGTTAATTTTGACTTTGCAGCTCTTATATTGTTTTTGTTTTTACACAATTGTGTAAAATGAAAGAATAATAATATTATATATAACTGTGCTAAAAAGAAGACATACATTTTGTATACATTGCAGTGGAATTGTATAGAATTTTTGATTACATATTAAACAGATGCGTTATTTATTATTCTTATTAGAGATGAGCTTAAAGTTCCAAAGTTATTTAGTTAGATCAGTTCTACTGTTCCATATCATCTCTTTATCAACCCTTTCCCAATTGCCTTTCACTTGAATCCGCATATAAACATTTTATTAACCCTTTTTTCCGAATTCGCTTTCACTAAATGCTCTCATATTAAAATCTACTTCTTTGTGCCTTGTTCAACTGACGAGCGACACCCCAACACAATGCCACTCCGCAGCTTCAGCATAGGAGTAGTAGAAAATAAGACTAAAAACCAAGGGCATTCACAATACTTCTTTTTTCTTCCATTTTTTTGCCGGGCTAGCATGGAAAACTAACCAACTAACTAACTTAGTTGGCCAGTTAGTTGGAGGGTCTACAAACAGGAACTTAATGAATACACAACATGCACAACAACAATAGAACAATAACTACAAGCAGGTCCTTCGGTGTGTGAGAAATGTGAAAAATCAATAAAAACGCACGCGAATCGAGTCAAGCAACGAGGACACCTTTTGTTATATCCCAACCCCCCCTTCACCCACATATCCCTACTGCAGCCCGTCTCTGTCCCTCTACCGGCGCCAAAAGGTTGCTTTTTTACCAGGTGTCAGTTAAACATTTGGCATTTAATTAAGCGAATCACAGCCAAAAAAAATCACAAAAAAAAGACTAGAAAACTAAAGTCAAATTAACGATAAGGGGTGACTCGGAAAGTGCGTTCATCAAGTGCAGTTTAATGCAAGCCGGCATCAAAAGGAGCGAACAGAACCCATATTTCATCCACTCCGTCTTGTCCACCTCCCACGCCCATTTAGGACACTCGTCAGAGCGTTTAGCAGCTCGTTGAGTGAACTAAGAGAGGAGTCATTGCCATTAGCGAAAAAAATAAAAAAATTCACCTGGCAACAACAACAAAAAGAAGCAGAAAAGCAGCAGCAGTTGAAGCAGAAGAAGAAGCAAAGTAGTCAACGCTATTTTGGCGCTCGACACGCAGCAACAACAATAAGAACAACAACAACAATAGAAAAACGTGCAAGAAGAAGAAGAGCAAAAGCAATAGAAACAAAAGGAAGAAGAAGACCAAGAACAACGGACGAGTCCCCAGATAAAAAATCTCTCACGCACGCGCATGAGAGAGATAGAGGGCGAGAGAGAGAGAGCAAGAGAGAGAGAGAGAAAGGCTTTTGTGCTTGCTCTTCCAAAGAAACAACAACAGCTCCCATCATCACCCCTCGCCCCTCCGCTTCCTTGTGCCTATTTTGCTGCGCTTCCTGTGCAATTGTTATTGTTGTCCTTATTTTGATGTCTATATTTTTTTTAGGCCAGAAAATTGTGTCGCTCGTGTGTATCTTGAGGATTGCACTCAATGCAACGCCAAAATCAAACCAAACCAAAGCAATCCAACCCAGCCCAAAGGCCCAACCCCCAAATGAAAATGTATATGAAAAACGAGATTTGCATTTCAGATTTGGCCTGGCAGTGGCATCAATTTGCAAATAGCTGCATATATATATATATATATATATATCTATATATGCATATTTATTTGATACCTGCCAGTTGACAGGTCAAAATTTAGCTATATGTGTATATTTTGGCTAAAAGTGAAAGTGGAAGTGGAAAGAACTCTCTTCCAAAAAAGTTTTTTATGTCTATCCACAAAATGCTAGCTGAAAATTAAATACAATTTTGGAGAAAATAACAAAACAATAGCGCATTGACTTAGTTAGGAAAAAGCATCTAATAATCTATTTATTATTGTTATTATTATTGTACGCTGCACATCTAATCGTTTTTTAATGTGATTGCTTACAAAAAATAGACTATATAAAATTTGAATATGAATTTAAAATAATTAATATATATGTTAAGTTGTAGAATGGTGAAAAAGTTATGTAAATGCAATGTATTTGTATATATAACTGACTATTGACTTTCTTTAAGGTTCTTATTATAAATGGCACATTAAATGGCATATTTATTTACCTGTTTAATGATAAACTAAACTAATCAAATAAATAATAATAATAAATAGGTTGTGCAAAGTATGCTGGAGGCAGTAGGAAGCGTATCTAGCCCCATAAAGTATATATATTATTGGTTGAGTCGAGATTCTATATATACTATACCGTAAATTAATTATGAAAATTCCATTGCATTGATTGTATATTATCATTTTTTTTTTTGTTATTGATAACTCAACCCTTTTACGCGAAGTTCGATACAAATCGATTACCTATTCGAATCAGATGCACAATTGTAAAGATTTAGCCTTACGATTGATTTAAAACACACCAAAATATTTTGTAAATCAACTGTTCAAATTTGATTAAAAGAAACACAGATTTTATTAAGCAAAACTAATTTGCATATTGGAAAAACTGCGTCCGCTGTGTATTTAGCAGGGTATCTGCAAGTCGAGCTGCTTCAAATTGTTTTGAATATGTTCCCCGTCCTGTACACAAATATCTCTACTTTTTTATAGTTTACTCAATTTATTTGCACATTTCGTCGAAATTTGCTGAGCAATGCACACAAGTGTTTGGCCTGCTAGATAGAAAACGATAAAGATATATATGTATATATATATATATACATATATAAATCATTTGAAACACCTGGGTATTCAAATGTTTATTCACTTGCACCACTTGATATATATATATATATATATATATGTGCTTACATATATTTCTTATGTACTTGGTGCAACACTCGATTTCATTATCAGTTTGAGTTTTGGTTTATTGGGTCGTGGCCCAAATGAAGTCAAAACTAGCCCGGGGAATAGAGAGAAAAAAGAGAGAGAGACACTGCTTTCAACCAGCTATCTCTCTCGCTCTCACTCTTGGTCTGGGCTAACAAGTGGCTGCTTGGGTGCGGGCTGGGGAGGGGGAGGGGCATCTCTGAAGTGGATGCTCTTTGATTCGTGCAACGCACTCAAGTGGGTCACATTGAAATAATATTCTCTGGCTAATATCTAGAACGGATGTGTTTATCATAGAACTGAGCCGTTTGCTCACACTTGGGCAACATTTCTCCGTCTCTTTATCGCTCTTCGCTTTCTTCCTCTCTTTTTCTTCCAACAAAAACAAGGTAGCTGAAGCTGTGATTGCATGTGGCAAATAAAAAAAATATGCAAACCTGGCCGCAAAGAAGGAAAGTGAAAATGCCAAGCAAAGCAACGGCCTGTGTGGCTACGGCAAAGCTTCCGCATTGTTTTCCATTGTTTCTTTTTCCATTCCGCGCCCCTACCTCTTCCCCCTGGCTACACTTTTGTTTCTGGCTTATATGTGCTGCATGTGCCATGATAATAACAATTAATCTGTAATTTTACACGGCTTTTCTCTTTATCTCCCTCTGGATATATATATACATATATATATACATGTCATTGCCAATATGTCGCTTATTATTTGCACAAGTATATTCATATATATAGTATACATTTGTATACATATTTACCTTGATATTTTCAATATTTATCATTCTCTCCCAGGCATTGAGTGCATTGAACTGCAGCCAGTCAACTGTGCATTTCTCGAGCATATAAAAAGTATTTAATCACTCCCTTGTCACTCCCACAGACACACTAATAGATGTAGCAGTTAGATGGAAGAGAGAGAGTAGCCAAGAGAGAGAGATAGAGAGAGAGAGAGAGAGAGAGAGCTTGCAAATTGTGCCAGCGAGTGTCCAACTGGGGAAAAGTGTATTATTAGCTGTCGCTGGCCAGTTTGCAGCCAGTTTTCCACATTTGTTTTCCCACATTAAGCCGGAGGTTAGGCTAGCTCTTAAAGCATCAACAATTTACCAAGAGCAGATAGTGTGCAAGAGAGAGAGAGAGAGAGAGTCGTCTATAGAGATAGCATCATGAACATTTTCTTTTATTATGAACATATTTTAATCTGCACAAAATAATTTTACTAGCTTGACAGCTTTTTGGACAGCGGTCCAGAAGTCTGCTAAGAATTTGTAAACTAAGCTTTCAATATTCGAGCCACTTATTAGTTCGTATTACTGAATATTAAAAGATATAACGGATCTTTCATAAATACAATTTTTATTCATTATATTTAGTCCGACTTTTACTTAATGTGAAGCTTAAAGTTTAACAAAGCTTAACAATTAACCATAAGCATGATTCATTCAACATTTACAAATCTTTATGGTTATAAAATGATCTATTGTAATTTGTATACAATAATACAAAGTAAATCAATTTTATAAGGAATATTTAGCATATTAATATTGTTCGCGTATAATTTATAAGCTCACAATATATCCAAACTAAGATAATTATTAGCCTCCACTTCTAAACTTAAACTGCCTAATGGTACCACCCACTGCGGCTCCACTGTAGCTCCCCAACTCAAAAGTCAATTAGTCCAATTCGCTAAGCTGGCGAAGCCAAAGAGCTGCACTCCAACCAATTCCATTCCTGACTCGGATTCCCTCTTCACTGCTGTCCAATGTCCAATGTCCAATGTCCACATGTCAGTCCGGCAAAATCTGTCTTAAATTTTTAATCAAGTGAAATGTTTGTGTTAACGCACGGACCATTTCTCTGCGGAAACAGGCTTACATATCTACCCAGAGTGTGTGTGTGTGTGTGTGTGTGTGTGTGTGTGTGTGTGTGAGTGGGTGTATCTGAGTGTAAGTCTTTGGTGCTTGCATTTTGCTGTTACGTGCCTGCAGCTCAATTACATTAATCGTCCTTGTGTTGCCTCTCTGTGTTGCCTTTCCATGTGGATGTTTTTTGAGGCCCAGCCAACGCAGAACTCGCCCGGGCTAAATGCATTTTCATGTCGTACAGGCAAAAGTGCTCAAAATTGCATTTGAGTGGCAAAAACTATTGCCATAGGTCAGTATTTACATTCGTAACATAAAACTGAATAAAATAACTGACTTGAAAAAGAGAAGAGAGAGAGAGAGAGAGAGCGAGAAAGAGAGAGAGGGAGAGAGATAGAGAGAAGGATAACTGTAGTGGGTACACAAAATATATAATATAATTAATATATATATATTAAATAGATAAAGAGAGAGAGAGAGAGAAAGAGAAAGAGAGAAAGAGAAAGGGAAGGACAACTTTAGCGGGTACACAAAACATATAATATAATGAATATATATATATTAAATGCAAATTTAACTTGTACTTCAGTTCAAGGGCTGTGTGCGTTTAGTATTGTCGTGTGTGGCAAACATATAAATATTTATAAAATATATAAATACCTCTTGCTTCTGTTGTAACCTCATGAATATGCAACAAGTGCCACACTCTGATACCTTTTCGACTTGTTGGGCTCATCATAAATCAAGTGGAAATCATTAGAAGAATAGGCTGTTAGAGTTACTTAATCTGATGTCATGAAGGGCAACCGAAAACACCAGCTCAGAGATGGGTTCATCAGGGCCAGTGGAAACCAGTTTGCCACAGCTCAGTGCGTGTGCCGAGTTCAAGCAACAAGGGCGGCAATTAAAAACGAATTAGCGGATAAAAAAATGTGAAAAACAATACACACAAAGAAGCCAATTATATATCACATTATCAAGTTGCCAAAAATCAGACACACGACTAGTGTGTTTGTCGAGCCAAAGCCGTTTATTAAAACCCCATTCAAATATTGATAAGCTTATCAGTAGACAAACAAAAAATATAGAATTAATTTGTGGCACGACCAATAAATGCTGCCAGCCACAATAGATCCAATGATAAAGCCCTCAAACTCAATCAGGAACAAAAAACAGAAACAAAAACTTGATCAATTAATGTAAGAAACAATTAGTTGTCGTTAGCAATTTGATTAGAATTGAACCGGTTGCAGATTGATTTACTCGGGTTGTACCAATTGAAAATCCGAAAATGGGTAAATTGGAATCAACCAAAACTATGTAAGCTGTGAACACATAAAGTATATCCCTCTCAGAAACATAACTCAAATTTTGAACACAAGTTCTCATATGTCATATGTGGATTAAGTCTGTTCAATATTGATCTAAATCGATAATACAATTGTAAAGATATAAACAAAACTACAATCTGCATGTGGACTATGTGTCTATGCAGGGTATTTGCTAGTCGTGCTGTCTCAACTAGCTTAGCTCACTTTCACACCCCAAACCCTCACGCTGCCTGCCCCCATTCCTTCCCCAAGAGTTTCTCGTCAGCCACGCGCTATATTTGCTAATTATGCATAACAGTAAGCAGCCTTATTATTCAATGCTTAATAAACCAGAACGTGACGTTGAGCAAAAAAAAAATATATATAAAGAGTTGCTTGCCCGGCCGGCCTGTACAGGTTTCTCTGCCTCCGTCTCTCACACAGAGCCGCTCAGCTGGTTAAAGTCGAGTTGTTTTGAACCCGCTTCGATCATGTGCCGCTTTTCTAACGCCTTTCACAAACTCTTTAAGGTCTTGACGTCATCAAGTCTTTCTGTCTGTTTGTCTGAAATAATATTATGGGCGGCCAACTGTGAGAATTAATATCTGTTCTGAAATCTATTATAATTGTTTCGGTAATGTAAACAAGTGCTCCAAGCGGAAGGAAGTCGAACCTGTCAGCAACAATTAATTGCACGATTGCAATTTTTACAAATGTTGAATGTAGCTCAACTTGAGATTTTCCACGGCATTTATATAGATGGACTGAAATTATCTAAAGTTATTATTTAAATGAATGACTTAAATAAATCGACTTCTTTAGAAGATATGGTGCAATTATTAAAATTTGTGATTTGAATGAATGAGCTAAGTAAATTATTCACATGACTGAGGTCAATGATTGATTTAAATAAATGACCAAATCAAGGGCTTCCAAATCAGGGATCTTGTTCACAATTTCACATACCGAACGTAGAGTTCAAAGTTCAACTTTGAAACTACTTCAAATTGATAGATGTTAATCTGTTAACGCATTTTTAAACAAATTTTAATACTGATCTAGTTATGTATATGTATCAATATATCAATTAACAATGGGTGTTCTTAAGCTGAAGCGAATGACTACAAGTCTAATTATTCAAGCTGCATACCATTCATCATTCCATTAGTGATCTCTTAATATTTACTTAGTGTTGTTCTCAAGTGAATTTCGTATTTCGTAAACCAATTCTTTTGAAAAGTAGTTCAGCTTTGAAATGTTTAACATCATATTGATATAGATTTTTCTTGTTTTAAATTGTTTCGGTTGAAGACAACTCAAGTTTTTCAAGCTTCTTACCAATTATAGTTCTAAGAGTGAGCTAACAATATTTATTCAGCTGCTATTCATTGCTAAAAATTTGTATTCTATTAAAATAACTTTCGGCATTCAATTTGTAGCTGTTCTCCTGTTAATCTATTATATATCACTCAGAAGTCATTTAACATGGGTACTGTTATGCATAACAATTTATAAAAAAGTTTTTTTTTGGAAATCTCAAGATATGCTGGTTGAAACTACTGTTTACCGTTGGTTTTTACTGCTACCCATTAAGATTTGGGTAGATTGACTGTTTTTCTGTGCATTTCGGTTGATTTCTCTGCACGTCTTGAATCAAATTATTGTACTTGCCAATGATTTCTATCTAAATATTTAGCAATTACTAGCCACGTACTTTTCTATATATACAACTCTCCCTCTCCCCTCTCTCTTTTTCTCTGAATGGTTAGCGCTGAATGACACGAAACTGGTCAGTTGTTGTTGTTGATGACTCATTATTTTATAAATATTGCGGTGGGCGTGCTATTATTATTATTGTGTGGGCCAGACCAAATGCTTATTATTAGCCATTAACGGTTAAACAAATCATTTGCCATTACCAACTCTCATTTAACGGTACCGTTAAAATACCCAAATTTGGGTCAAATGCATTTCTTGCAAACACAAATGAAACAATAAACATAAAATTAGCTTTCTTGAATATTTTTGAGTCACTTTACTTGGGGAAGACACCCACAATTACGTGTGCGTTTGCGAGTTTGTGTGTGTTGTGTGTGTGAAGTGTGAATTATGTTAATTGGAAAGCAATTTATGGCATTTGCGGAGTAATTACACATAAGCAAAAGCAAAAACAGCGGCGACAACTCATTAAATAACAGTTAAGTCCACGAATGAAAGTAAAATTGCGTCAAGTGGTGAAAAGAATTGAATCGCTGAGTGTGTCGGGAGTGTGTGTGTGGACTGTGTGGGGGACCGATCAAGTGTGTGTAAGGGTGAAAGTGCTCTCTTCTCTCTTCAATTGCACAAATCAATTAAGTTTCCCAACGCTTTGATTGCAATCCAACTGCTCCGAACTCAGAAAGATTTTCAGCATGCAAATTACATTTTAATTGATTTATTTAAGTGCAGTCAGCAATCAACAACACACCACCCCAACAACCTCATCCCCTTTACCTACACTTAAAGCAGAAGCTAAATTCGAAGTGGCATCGAAATCGAAATTGAAAGCCCATTTGGCAGTGCCCAAAATGTGTCCAATCGATTGTTTATTGCTTTTCAAATGTGTGTGCACATGTCATAATTGTGATATAGTTTTTTTTTCTGTGCTGTGCTGATGTTTTTATTGTCACAATGTATGTGACTTTTCGGCGATCTTTTTTACACGTCGAAACCATTTAATATGGGTATATTTTAGTTATGTTAAAGGATGTAACAGGCAGAAGGAAGCTTTGATGAACCTATATACCTATACATGACTGATCAGCCTCAGCAGCCGGGACGATTTTTTGTCTGTCTGGCTGTTTGAAAAACCAATTTCAAAAGCAGTTAGAGTAAGTGTTTAAGAGACTTTTAAATATTAATTCTTGTATTTGGTATACACAGCTCAAGTTTATTGAAAGAAAACTTTATTGAAATCGATAATGAAACACAGACTTTATTAACCAAAAGTAGTTTCAGGTCATCAAGCCTTCTATTTGTTTATTATATGTATTGCACAGCTCTTTTAAGGGCATCTCTCAGTCGAGCTCTCGCGACTCGTGCATGCTCACCTGTTTATTTGTTCGCTTTCAATTACTATCACGTAAACTTTGTTTATTCAGAGAGATTGTACGCTGATACAACTTACAGTAAATATTAGTAATAAGTTCTTAACTCAATGGACTTGGACTTTGTAAGCTGTAAAACTCGTGACTGTTGTTGTTTTCATCCCCATCCCCCATTATTCATCATTCACAATTTTAAATATATATACAGAGAATAAATATTAATTTGTTTAAGCACTTTTGGTCTATTGTTATTAGCCATTTTGTTACTTGTGCAACTACGAGCAGATATTGACCTCCCCCTCCCTCTACACAAAATCGATTTTAATGTTGCTTTGTTAGCACTTCAGGGGGAGGGGTAGGGGCAGGCAATTGACCATAAAAACTAACAGAAAAAATAAAACAAAAAAGAAATAACAACTAAAATCAAATCGAACCTTTCCGCACCCAGGGGCAAATAAATGTAACACACTCACTCACACACACTCGCACACACAGACACAAACGCGCACAGCTGGGCTGAAAGCCATTTAACAATGAACTTTTGGCGAAAAAACAACTCACAAAACAAAATGAAAATGTGAAACCGTTAAAAGTTCAAACGCCTCGACAAGTTAACAACCCAGTCAGAGCAACGGCTATAAAGCGAATCTATCCCTAGCTGAGAGTGAATATATATATAAATATATATTCATATATATATAAAAAGCGAGACATTCGCAAATTAGTAACGCATGTCAGGCGGCGACGGCATTCGTCAACACAGCAAATGTATCTGCTGGATTTCTATCTATACTACAAAGTATCTACAAGTGCGCGTGCCGATGACCATGACAGTGGCAACATGTGTATAGCTAACCCCCCCTCCATACATCCTTCACACCCATCTCGACACCCACTTCTCGTCATTATTTTATTTTCGAAAGCTGTTTATTGAACCCATTCCAGGCCAAGAACTTGGCTTAAAGCATTGCTCACAGAGCACAGCTGCTGTGAAGTTTTCTCAGGTTTCAATCAACTTATATGTATATATGCTGGCACATATCTAAAAATAAAAAAGCCTAGTCTAAGTCTATGTTTGTAAGACGACTTCTGTTAATAAAACGAATTAAAACCGCAAAAGGGAAACACTACAAAAAGGATGGTAAAAACAGATAGCAACTGCCTTTGAAATATTCATGGGAAAAGTGCTACTGTCTGTCAAAGTCTACTAAATTAAGTTACGCTGTTTTTGAAACTGAAAACGGCATATCCCCAATAAACTAGGAAACTATTATTTATTTTTCTTTTCTTCTTCTTTTTTTTATATGTTTATTTCTTTAAGTGCAACTCTTGATTTGGTAGAAACTGCCTCTTTTAATGTCAAACTAAATACTCTTGAGGAAGTTAGATCTGAAACCAGTTGAGAGTTTTCTTCTATTTGGTATCCTTAATTTTTCGTCATCTTCCAAGTTCCGGAATAAATACATTTAATTATCTGCTTAAGGCAATATATTTTTCAATATTTTAACATAAATTTGTTGAGCAATTTATGAGATACAAGTCATTAACTAACTTTAACATTTAATATAAGTAATAGAGCCAAATTATCTCTCTCTCTCTCTCTCTCTCTCTCTCTCTCTCTCTCTCTCTCTCTCTCTCTCTCTCTCTCTCTCTCTCTCACGCTACAGATAAAAATCATTAACTAACTTTAACATTTAAAATAAGTAATAGAGCCAAATTAGCTTTCTCTCTCTCTCTCTTTCTCCCTCTCCCTTGCTCGACCTCCTTTTCACTCTACCCCTTTGTCTGGCTTAAAATAGCAAAAATACTTAAAATATTTAAAGTATTTTGTACAAGCTTTTGTCTTCAACTGTGAACCACAGTTCAGACAGCTCAAAGTTCAATATAGCAAAACATGGACAATTATATATTGTGTCTATGTTTTTTCTATGTTATTTCTACATAAGACACACACATTTCTCACAGCAAATTGACTAGTTGTGTGGGTGTGTGTCTTTGTTTTTGTCGAAGTGTGGTTGGATAGGGCATTAAAACGCAATCGTAAACTTTAGCAATTTTGCAATTTTGTTCTCTTGTTTTTTTTCTTTTGCTCAACGTGTCTGGGATTTTGTGTGGAGCGGATTTAATTGCCTTGGCGTTTTGTGTTTTTGATGTCTATGGCGAGTCACAAGTAATGACTTTGATGTGTAACTTTTTGCAAGTGCTGAAATGTGAACGAGATAATGAATAAGTGACTTACAGAATTTAACAAGAAAAATGTACTGATTACACGTAATAAATCAAATTAAATGCGATTTATCAACTTTGAATAGGCTTAAGCCTTCCATCGCTAAATATTTTAAATTGTAATTATTATGCTATAAAGCGTTTATTATACATTTGCAATTAAAAAGCAATTTAAAAGCTTTTAATTGAATGCAAATAGTAGAAGAATAAAACGAATGCCACAAAGCCAAATAAATTAAATGCATTTGCACCACATTAATGATTTATATTGGCTCTGTTTTTATTGTTGTTGATTTAACTTGTTGTTTTCAGTTTGATTAAATAGCAAGACTCGGATAGGCATCATATTTGCTTTTTCAAATATTCTCTGATAACAGTTAAGCAAATATTCCTTGGCCAAGAGGAGGTTGGGCATTGCCAATTGGCCAGTGACACCAGAAAGAGAAACGGATACAGAACCAAACCAAGACCCAGACTCAATCAATTTGATGAGTCAATTGTATTATTTATTGCAAGGTGATACCCGAAGCAACAAACAACATCAAAAGCAAAAGCAAAAGCAAAAGCAACAGCAAAATCCAATGAAACTATGCAAATATTTAATATTTGAACAGCTCTTGCGACAAGCGTTTGATAGAACATTTTATAAGATTGCAACAAAGTTGCTTGCTTTTGTCTTAAATATGAAATTTAAAAAAATCGTTGAGAGGTGGAAGGTTAATTTGCAAACTTGAAATGAGCATGATTGAAAAAAATTAAGGGAAGCGATAAGCAAGAAAAAAAGAAGTAGAAGAAACTAATTTGGTAAAAGAGACTAACTCAGAAGAAATAAATTAGGTAGAAGAAACTAAACTGGAAGAAGAAACTTACTTAGTAGATTAAACAAACTTTATATTGCTTATTAACTTTGTAGAAGAACAAATATTGGTAGAAGAAAATAACTTCGTAGAATAAAATATCTTAATAATAATAATCAAACTAACTTGGTATTGGTAGATTTGAGTCTATTGTGTCGTCCCTTACTATTCACTGAACTCTAACTCTGGGTCCATTTACGGGAAAGTATTAAGTGCTCCTGGTCTCAGAACTCTCATTTATCAATAGCGTCATCTACGCTTTCTGCAAATCAGACATCAGCCAAGGTAACTTAGTAACAGCTTAGGTGCCATGTTCTTTAGAAGGTAATCAAAAAGTTCATAAAACAGCTGATCTAATAGTTGTACACACGATTGGTTAACACAAAAACCAAACGAGTGGCAAGAAATTGACTCCCCCTCGAGACTGTTGGCTTAACTATGACCTGTGACCCTCTTTGTGTGTCTATGTGTATGTGGGGGTCTGCGTGTATTTCTATGTGTGTGTGCTAAAGGTACATTGCATTCGACTGACAGTGTTTGGTTTAGGTACCTCTGCAAATGACTCACTTACCCTAAAAAAAAGATACTAAAAACAGAAACATAAACAGAAACACGCCCACAGAGCCCGTCACGAAGCAACTACCAACGGACTTGGACTTCGGGACTCCTCGTCGCTGCAGGAGACGCATTTGCATGTACAACAACAATGAGAACAACAACAACAACAACAAGAAAATGAGTCATTGTCAAGTTGTCAGGCAGAGTCTCGATAAGAATCAGACGAACTCCGCGACGCGTTGCGTTAATTAAAGCGGCAAATGCTAAAAAGAGGGAGAGGGAGAGGGATGGCGGAGAGATTAGGAGTAGGACTAGGGGGCATAATGTTGGGGACATCGCCAGAAACCCCCCCTTAGTTGGGGGCGAGTAGGGGAAGTGCGCCCAAGTTTTGTTTTCTTTAATTTTACTCATTGTTTTTCCAACGGCAACAGCA
Organism: Drosophila picticornis; assembly: GCA_035043845.1. Taxonomy (NCBI): domain Eukaryota; kingdom Metazoa; phylum Arthropoda; class Insecta; order Diptera; family Drosophilidae; genus Drosophila; species Drosophila picticornis. The sequence goes on along the minus strand of JAWNMR010000493.1, from coordinate 483,132 downwards.
GCTGCGTGTTGAAGTGGAAAATGATCAGCTAGGGTAAATCGAAGAGGGGGGAATTCTGAGAAATATGGGGCCTACACCATAAGACTGCTCTTTTTTATGACTAACTTGCTTTTGGTCTCCCAGCGCAGCTTAAGAAAAATATTTATTTTATTTGCTCTTTGGCTCACAGTGCGCGTTATAATTAAGTGCGCGCCAAGGAGGTTAATTGCTATTGATTGTGTGAACAAATTTATTGTTGCCCCTAACTCCCCCCTCTACCCCAACCCCAAGATAAATGTTTAATAACCACTCCGTATTCCATTCGAATTGAGTGGTGCACATTTTTAAGTGGCCGGCGAGTGAGCGGAGCCGGATCCTCTCCATTAGAAGGTTCCCACGAGGGCACCTCTCTAATGGCCGGACTACTTCAATCCGATTCGTGTTTGCCTGAAATCCAAAAATTTTTTACATAATTTTTAAAAACACAACACTCGATTGGTTCACTAAATCCACATAGCAAATTCATATTTTTGCTGATGCCTTTCAATTGTTTGAGATAATAAAATGTAAAGAGGGAGTTGCCCTTGTCAGTAAGACTCATTTTTAATACCTAAATTTAGGATATGATTGAACACCGATCAAACTTGGTAGTGAATATATATTTTGAAGAGATAAACAAACTTGCTTTTTTACTAATCTCATCAATCTAAACAAACACCTAAGAAGCCCAGTTTAATGCAATAAGACTTCTCATACTTAATTAAAATTATGTTATGAGCTTAAACAGAAAACAACTTGACATATTTTAAATAGAAAAAAACTTACTTTCATGCCAATGGCTGTATTTATATTCAGCTACTTTATCACTCGAAGATGAAATCTCAACAATCTAAACACAAAACAAGCCCAGTTTTAATTCAATTTATGATTGCATTCTCATCACGCACTTCGCTTGACTTCATTCAGCTTGTGTGTAAAATAAAACAATTTGCGCAATTGGTTGGCACGCGAAGCAATATATAGCTACAACAGATCTATAAATGGAATATAGTGTATAAATAATACAGACAACTGCTCAGCTTGGAATAATGAGTAGTTTAATACGTCATGTGACTGAGCTGCCTTCAACTACAAACTACAAACCAATCTCGTCAAATAATAATAATAGTAAATTTCTATGACGTTAAACGACAAAATGATAGGACTTAAACAAGTTGAACATAGTCGTATGCTTGAAATCTACTGATAATTTACGACAATTGGCCTCGATGTGACATATATCTGGTTATGTTTTTTTTTTTTTATCGAATGGCTGGAAAAGGGAATGTCTCACGAAAATAACCCAATTGCATTTTGGTTATGACAGGTCGAGATTACATTACAAAAAATCAGGTTATGATCATTAGATTGGTTAGTATGAGGCTTGGGCTAGCTGATGACAATCTAATTAGAACTTACCTAGAAGTGACAGTAATTAAAAAATATAAACATTTGACAAGAGCATAAAATAGTTTACCAATCAATAACAATGACAATAAAATAAACGTTATGCTAATTTAAAGAGTGGTAGTCGTTGTAGTAGTTGTAGCATGACCACATTATTGTAGCCAACCGGAAATTTTGCTGTGCAAACTGAAAGATACACACAGATACAGATATGGCTACAGCTATGAGAACAAGGAAGACATCGATAAGTTAGTTGAATCTACATATGAACCAGTTCTGCGCGTCACAAAATGGACAAGAGACAAAGAGCATCGTAAGAACTACACATAAAACACTGACTAGCCTTGCATATTAAGCAAATATCTCTAAACTGAACAAAAACAAAAGTTAATTTGCATAGGCGTTTAGTTTGACAGACACAGACAGACAGACAGAGAGTCAGACAAGAGACACTCTTTCCGCATTGTGCAAAAAGATACTTAGAAAATAGTTGCTATTCCTTTGTAATTTTAATTGATTGCAAAATGACAGAATCAACAAATGTGAATTGTGCGTGGAATATCATTTATCAAAGCGTGCGATATAGATAAAAAAAAAAGAAAACATAAATTTAAAAAAAATGTTGACGAGTGTGAAAAAAAGCATTTTCCGCTAATTGGATGCCAAATGCGATTTTACACGGAGACAGCGAGAGAGAGAGAGAGAGAGAGAGAGAGAAAAAAAAAGACAGAGAGAAGCTTAGAAAGCTTAGAAAATATATCAGCTTGGAGGGGGGAGGAAGCGGCTTGCTGGGGCAGGGGGTATGATTAAATACCTCTACGCTTCAAGAAAATCAATATTGCTTAACAATCGCGGCACGCAAATCAAAAATACCGACAGCAACAGGAAAAGCAGGAAAAGCAAATGCGAATCAAATGCCAGCATGTTGCCAAGGGGCATCTTAAAAAGATTGACTATGAAGGGCGGTTATGTGTGTGTGTGTGTGTGTGTGGAAGTGTGCACACTAATTACCTAGTGCTAAACATTTTCTCGGTTTACAGACTAACAGTAATGTCTGGTATTAATGTCTATATATAAATATTCTTCTCGTTGCTGGTGTTGTTGTTTGTGGCACGTTTTTGCAGCACATGTCCACACTTCAAGCAAGCAACGTGTTTTTGGGGCCACAAGTGCCGGATACAACCAACAAATCGTTGCCATTAATCAAGACAAGTGTGAATTGATCTACGTAAATACAGCATAAATACTCAAGCATAAATATTGAAGCAAATTTGTGCACAAGACTCAGCGAATCACTCTCGCTAAACTCACACAAAGCTTAACACAAATGCCCTTTGATTGCCTGATTGCTTAAAACTTCTTAGACATATGCAATGCAATTAGAAAAGGCAGCTTTGTTAGTCTAATTGCAGCTTAGCAAATACGTGCCTTAAAATGGGCAATTAATTTGGGCTCGGTTGCAAATAAAGTACTAATTTTTTTTTTAATTATCATACTTGCAGTGTGGGCTAATTGAACGTTTGAGCGAAACTCCATTCATAATTCCGTTTGGTAATCTATTATTTAATTAGCCCATTCCAAGCCGTATGCACAATGACTGGGTAACAAATGCGTCAATTAAATTGTTTGCCAATATTGATATGTGAAAACCGACACGAGCCCAACAAAACAACGCCCAAAAGTCAGGGTCAATTACGTTCAACGCCGCATATACGTAATTGACGTAATTCATTATATGCTCTCATGCGCACAGAATCGTGAATTCTTACGTATTTATTGTATATTTGCATACTTTTTGTAAGCCGCTTTAAAAAGTGAGCAGAGCGTTTAATGCGGCTGTGGAACAGCGATTTTATAATATCAGTTATCGATATAAGTGAATAATATTTAACAAATGGTATACCGTGACTTTTGATTGATCAACTGGAGGATGATCGGATAAGAAACACGAATTTTATTAACCAACATGTATTTTTATACTACTATCAGAGAAAGCTTTCTACTTATTTAGGGCATTTCACCGCCGAGCTCTCTCGACTAGTACATTCTACAACAACAACTAAAAGCAATTCTAATGAATATTTTAAATTTTGAAACTGATTTGACAGGCATTTAATATTTGATTTTCTATTTAATATATTGCAGTGTGGCACAACTGGCAGAAATTGCAAAACTCTATGGTAAGTTTATTATATGTTGACTATTTGTTCTAAATTGTGTGAAAATATGTGTGGCCTGCCAATTCATAAATATATCATATTAATTATGCCAAACAGCCAATTAAGTATGCCAAATCAATTTGAAAAGCACTCCGGATAGAGCAATAGAGGTCAATGGAGAATCGATGATTAATTACAGCGGTTAATTAAATTATCGGTTGGTGAAGCCATTAGAAAGCTGACATATGAAAAAGAAGAAAAATTCACAAAATGATGTGCCAAAAGTGTTGCTTTTCTTTTACAATCTCTGCAAAAGCAAATGTAAATAAAGAGTTGCCTGCTCTTCTTATCTATGGCATGATAAATGTCTGTTAGCCAAACAGCTTATAGCAAAAACAGATTTCCTGTGTTTGCTGCACAAATTCCATAGATAAGCACAAGTTATTCTTGGCCAAGAGTAAAGATTTTTACCTATTTATCCTGACCTCTAAGTTCTCGCTAGAGACATCTTACCAAAGATACGCGTGTGGCTAACCGTTTCAATAGTTGATAGCCAAACTTGGCATATGGCTAAAACAAAAATAGCTTTCTGAGCTTCCGTTTCATTGGGATTGGGAATGTGGCTGGGCCTCTGGTTGTTTACAATGTGTCTTGGGGGACTTAGTGGGAGGGATGGTAAGGGGCGACAGCGCGTGGCAATCCACGTGTGTTGTCTCTGTGGTGTGTGACAGACCCACAATCACATAGCTGGTGGGAGGAGCTGGAGCTTCGGATATTCATGAGAGACACCCGGTAATGGCCTAGGCAAATAAATAATAAATTAAAAGTAAATGCCAAATACCAAACATCAAATACCAAACTTAGAACATGACATGCCTACAAATGATTTATAAAGTCCAAAAGTAAACTGAATTCAACTTTCAGCAATCTTTAATCGAAAACATACATAAAAGATTGAGATATTCTTAAAAATAGAAGTAGTTGATTGATAAACTGGGAAACGTACTATGTTAAAAAAAATTGTGGGATTCTCAAAATTAAAATTTAAAATTTATTTAAATATGTATTGTTATATATTATATTACTTTAATACCTATTTAATATACCAATTATAGTCTATAATTTGCAACATTTACCAAAACTTAGTAGAGAATAATTTATCTAGTTTTATTTATCTGATCTTTTTTATGAGCCGTCCTAGAGAAATGTTTTCTTATTTCTCTTTTTTATTCTGCACATTATCAAAGCCAAATTGTAAAAACTTTATGCTTGGTAAAGTTACAATTACAATTATGACTTGGACTGTGTACCAGGTTGTCATTACACAATTTTTCAGCAAACAAAAAACTGAAAACGACAACAACAATAACAATTTCGACACACAAGAAACAACAATAAAAATCATTAAAATGCAATATAAACCGAGAAGCCCGAGAGTAGAGAGCAGAGAAGCAGAAACAGAGAAACAGAGACAGAGACCACCACACCATCATCAACATCATCATCATCATCGACGTTGGCAGCTTCATTGTTTGGCCCACATTTACAATTTGCACAAAATACAGATACAATTGTATCTCAGTGCTAAAAAACAAGCTTTGTGGGTCGCTAACCTTAACCCAAACTGCATATAGAAACTGAAAACTGTTAGCTTTTTACTGCATACTAAAACTGAAAACGAGACTAAGATTAAGACTCAGATTGAGTTTGAGCTTTAGTTTCGGTTTATAACCCGTATTGAGGTCACTCGTCTATTATTATTATGTGCGGAAAATGCTTCTCTGGAAAATGCTGTCAAGTCACCATTAACGCTTTTCACAGTGCTGATTTCGATGATGCTACAATTTATACATCTACATTGCTACAGATAAAAAAGAAAGAAAAAAGGAAAACATGTCAGCTGAGAGTGGCAGTAACTACTGTAGGTAACAAGTATCTGTACAAGTTCTGGAAAATTTGTCTGTTGTCTGCTCAAAAATCAATAACTGACAACGCTATTTGTTGCTGCCTCATCCAAAATGGAAAGGAAGCCTTATGGCATATGCCATTCTCCAAGTCCCCAAGTCCCCAAGTCCCTGATGTCCACAAGCCCACAAGTAGCAAGTCCCAAGTCGCAGTGTCACTTCCACTGGAAGTAAAATCCTAAGTTCTGTGCCACGGTTCGTTTAGCACAGTGTCACAAAACGTAATTGACAATGTCAAATTGCTGTAAAGGTTGTTTTCAGCAAGCAAACATAGTTCGAAATTGCTTAAATAATGCATGAGAATAATTTGCCAACAGTTTATTTTTTAAAAATAAGGGTCGTGAACTCTAACTTGAGCATTTAACTCTCTACTCTTTCAGTGTAATGGCCTTAATAAACATTATTTCGAGCTGTTGGAGTTCAAATTTATAGCATTAAATTCTTAAAATCCTTAGTAATATTGTAATTGTATTTTGTAAGCTTTGCGCTATATATTTTTTCAATATATTAAACCTACTATCTACTATTTTTTTTTCAACTTCTTCAAAATGTTTGATGTACAGATTTAATACATATTACCTGAAGATATTGAAGCTAAAGATGATCATAGTTGACCAGAGCAAAATTTTTGTTCTCTTGCAACTTGAAGCGAACTTGATGCCACACAACAGCCACAAGATATGAAATGACATTCAACGTCACAGGTTGTCAAGTGAAAGCATTTCTATTTTCCAAGCACTTTTTAGTGGCTGCAGATTGCGGACTATTTTTTCTTTTAGCCAGAAGCCAAACTGACTAAACTAAACAGCTAGCGGGACTCACAAAGCCCCTCCCTGTCCCTGTCCCTGTCCCCCTCCGCCCCTTTACCCACTCAATAGCCAAAGCAAAGCCATGCCGCCGTCTAAATGTAGACGTAAACAATTATAGCAACCAAATGGCGGAAATCACGTTTTTTACAATGTTTCTTTACCCGTTGTTGGAGTGGCCAATAAATGTGACTCTGCGGCCTGGGAATGGGAAATGGAAAATACTTGTGTGGAAATGGGAAAGGGGAAAAGGGGAAGGGGGAGTCGGGCGGGAGCAGCTGCTGCGCTTCCGACTCCCAGCCAAAACGGGTTGTGGGTGGAAGGTGTGCGCAGATTTATTACGTCGTTGACTGGCGGTGGCCGACACATGTTTTACCATTTATCCGTAGTCCCCATCCCGCAACTCCCCCTCCTCTCCCTTAGTCAGCTCCCCTTAAAAGTGTGTTTCTTGCTGCTACGGAAAGGTACATAAAAAGAAGTCAAGGAGGAAGATGTTGAGTGACTAAAGTCTACCCTATAAACAGTGCAGCTAAAAAGTAGCAAGACATCATTTTTTGACTAAAAGAATCTACTATTATTTTCACAAATTCTCTATATCTATATCTTTTCTTCCTGCCTAGACAAACGCCCCAAACAAGCATAATAATAATAATATTTCAAATTAACTAAGTCCATTAATGTAAGGGTCCATATATATACAAGAGATATTCTACAGCGATAATAAAGTAACTCAACTTTTAATTTATAATGAACATCATACAATTCAAGTGCATTCTCAGTTTACAGGGTATATTCAAAGCGCAACGAGGAGCAAATATAACTCAGAAAGTATAAGTAGTTTTAGTGCGTGTTCCGTTTTTGTTACTTGTTGTTTGTTATTTTTTTTATTGTTGTTGCAGTTGTGAACGTGACTATTGTGAACGTGATTTTCATTTGGTTGATCTGATCGGAGTGTTAATATTTTTATGGGCTTGTCTGCTTTACAATATAATCTCGCTAGGCTACTGGTTGTTGACCATGTCGAAAGTATTTCAATCAATATTCGTTTTCCTTGTCTTGTCTGCATTTCTTAAGAAGTTTTCACAAAGTTTAGCCCGCTCTGTTTGCTTTTTATGGGTTTGCTGCTACGCTTTTATTAGCTTAAGACCAAAGACAACAACCGGCCAAGAGTTCAGTTGTGTGTGCGGCTTATAAACTAGAATCGTCAGCCCACCACGTACAATAAATATTTATGTGCCGCATTATTACGAATATTTAAACAAAAGTTGAACCCTTTCAGCAGCAACCAAAAACTTACAAAACTTACACACTTCAAGTGCATTCGAGTCTTAGAGTTGATAGGTGTTTACCAGGCAAACTACGTTTATTACCCAGCCAATAAGTGATTTTCTTCTACACCCTGAGTACATTCAAAATGTGAGAAAGGGCAAATTTTAAATATTAATAATCAACTGAACGAATTTCAATAAGATCGCATAAGAAACACAGATTTTGCTTGTCGAAAAATGTCCATTTGAGTATTTAACAGTTCAATTCAGGGAATCTACTAGTCAACTTTTCTGCAACTACAAAATATACAGAATACATATCTCCAACTAGTCAAGTCTAAAGCTCTCACCCTCCTGCTAGACGTCCTTGAGCATTCCCTTAGCCAAATTTAGTGTCCTTGCCACTGTCAATAAAAGTCAGCTGCATGGCAAAAAAGAGAAACACATAAAAAACAAAAATTGCAATTGAAATTTCCCCCAAAAAAGCACACTCTGTGCCATTTACGGCAGCTAGTTAAACAACGAGACAATGATGACATAAAATATCGTAGGAGGAGGAGGTATCAGATGTGGAGGGGGTGACGGGAAAACGGAGGCAACTCCATGATAGATGTACAGCAATGACAATTTGCCGAAAAGTGACATTAAAATGCATTTGCCAAATAAAAAGCAAACAACACTCAGAGCAGTTGGCCAAGTGCCAAGAAGAGCCCCCCCTCCCTGCCTCCTCCTCCTCCTTGTACAACACAACAACCCAATCCACAATCCCCAGTTTAACAATTTTGAGCACTCTGATGAAAGCAAAAGTGATTTTGAAACGGCCATCGCGCAATTTGAATCTTTGCAACAGCAGGCGATAATTAGAAGCTCACTTAACTCCACCGCACCCTCCCTTCTTGGAGCAGCATGCCCCATGCCCCATGCCACACCCATAATATTTAGATACTTTAATTTTGTGGTCTTACAAGTGAAGAATTGTTTTTGCAGATTGCTTTCTTATCGATGCTGGAGTGTTTTCAAGTTTTGCCATAATTTTGTATAATTTTTGTTGAATTATTTATCTGCCTCAAAGACAGACACGACTCTGTTTGAATTTAAGTCTTGTGCTGTGCTGGTGTGTGTGGGTGTGTATGATTTCCGCAGTTGCTCAAAAACTCAAGAGGAAGTTTCAACAACTTCATTTAAACTTTGCAGTTGGCCGTTTTGCTCAAGCGCGAAGCGATTTTCCATCTTGTATCAAAATAAAACAGTCAACAATTGAAGAGCTTTTTTCTCCATCTCTCTCTCTCTCTCGCTCTCTCTCTCACTCTTACTTTTTCTCTCTCTATCTCTCTCCGGGCAACCCCCAAGCGTATTTCCTGTCTGTGCATTATTTAGATGAACTTTGTAGCTGCATTTCTGTTTTTCTTTCATTTCTTCATCTTATGTAGGTCACGGAAATTGTTGTTCTGCTGGCCGGGGACAAAATATATATATATATATATGTATATATATATATATATGTATATGTGAGCAGAGGAAGGAAGGAAACAAGTCTTTCAGACTCTCTGAGAAAAACAATTCTTAGAAATGCGAAACAAGTGTATATTTTGTATTTATATCTACTAATTATTATTGTGTTAATTAGGATTTGCCATTGAGGTTTAATAAAGTGCAAAAGTAAAAAACAGCAACAGAAACAGAGGCATATGCGACACCATAAAGTGTATATATGCCTAATCAGCATAAGCTGACGAATCATTTTAGCCGTGTCCATCTGTGTGTCTGTCTGATATCGATACGGTTTCCGATAGCAATAAAAGGCTCAATTGTTAAAACATATCTTTTCTATTGATATACAATACTCGCTGACTTATAATTGGTCATCTTTCGCAATTTCATTAAGATCTTATAAAAATAATCATTTCGTTGGCCAAATCGTGTTTTCAAGGTTATCTCCAAATCGAGCTCGAGCGACTACTGCATTCTTACGTATTAAAAATGCATATGCAATGTATTTTCAAGAGTAAATAAAACGCAGTGCAGCAAACGAATGCAGCACTCAACTTTGAAAACACTGGCAAACAGAACTTAAACTAATTAACACGTCATTTTGCATTGGGGTATTGAGAAATCTCAGCGGCAGAAGATCAAAGTGTGGAAATGCCAAATATTCCAGTAATTAAGAGCTACAAGATGGCCACACATTGTTGGAATGCCAAAAAGACAACGCCCCAAGTTGGATAGTTGGAGCAATCAAAACCAGTGGTAAGAACTCAACGGAGCTGCAGCGCGAGGTTCAAGAGGTCCTTCTGTAGAGGGAAAATTAACCAAAACTAAAAACTGAAACTCAGGGGGAAAAGACGACAACGACAAATGCGGTTGTTATTTTTAGCAGGCACCGTGTACAGAGTCCGTCTCTCTCTCTCTCTATCTCTCTCTCTCTCTCTCTCTCTCTAACTCACAAGTGTGGGAGTGCGTGAGTGTGTGAGTGTGTGCAGCATGTGCTAGCGTATGTTTTAAATTGGTTTCGCTTGCACAGATGTTGCTGCAATATGCAAACAAGCGGAACATCAACCAAGAAACAAGGTGCCAAGCATTCTGCCAGTCAACTTATGACACACACAGAGAGAGAGACAGATGCAGAGAAACAAAAAGAGAGACTGTGAGAGAGAGAGAGAGAGAGAAGTTCTTATTACCATATGAACTCTGTTCCAATGTTTCCCCAGTTCGCCTGCTACAAAGCATATAAAACATTTATCGGCTGCGCAAATCCAACTCGAACAATTATCAAACAGAGACTCTTTGACAAATACATATACAGCAACAGAAATTTGAGTTTAAATAAATACGTGTTGTTGTTGGTGTTGTTTCTTTTGTTGTGGGGTGATTACTTAATTTCAGTTGCTTGCGGTTTTTATGAGTGTCATTGATAAGCCGACAGTTGCCTTTGACAGGCGCAACTCACTATTAGAGCTGTGTAAAATAATACTCCAGCAGCAGCTATCAGCACCCACAAACTTATATAACTTAATAACAATGTATATAACAAAAGTAGGAAATAAATATTATTATAAGGGCATTTCTACTAACAATTACAAATGCTGAAAGGTCGAGAGTGCGCGACTACCAGATACCCTAAATGACAGATGATCGTAGTTTGCTCAATGTGAAAATACGTTTTCAGTTTTACTTTAGAAGTATCTCCAGAGTTTAATCTAGAGACAAACCATGATTAAAACATTTACTTTTGAAAATCTGTTGAGGCTTGACAAGGTTGTGGTTTATCAAAGATCATAGCCATATCCATAGGAGTATATTGTGGCTAGAACTTACGAGTCTTTAGCCAGAATCACCATTTCAAATTCATATGTTAGACTCATGTGGAGATCAAACGTGACTAAAACATCCTTTCAAATAGGCTTAGTTTTGGCAAAGTCTTGGCTATTGAAAGTCCACACAAAGAATTTGAATATGAATTTCATACACGAATAACCTTTTTCAATTTAAAAGTTTTTTGAATTGCTCTTCGCGTAGCAAACCATTTTTGGTTGTACAAATCCAATTTGCAAATGTACGTTTTGTTGCAATCGTTAGCTAGGCACATAAAACGCTTAAGAACACACGCACACAAGCAAATTGAAAGAGTAAAGCGCGAAAAGTTGAGCAGCGGCAAAACCCACAGCAAAAACTTGTGTCAATCTACATTTTCACACCACAAGAGAAAGAAGCAAGCAAAAACTTTTATGCGACTTTTGTGTCGAGTTTGTGTTTCGTGTGTCGCAATTCGAAATACGCAACTCGCATTTTGTATATACATAATTACCAATATAATCCACTTGGACAACTGCAGCCTTGAAACTTTGGTTCCTTTGCCTGCCGCCAACTTGGCTCCTGCAAAATTATTCAACTTGCTTGCGACACGCTTGCCTGACACATGCTGCCGTTGACAGCGAAGTTAAAGCCACGAGGCAAGTTGAAATGCGCTGACAAAGTTTCCAGAGTTGCAAGTGGAGCAGTGGAGCGAAGGGCGGTGGGGGTATTAGAGAGAAGGGGCTGCAGAAGGAACAGTTTTGAGATTGCTGCTGCTGACACTGGCAGAGATTGTGAACAACTGACACACGCACAGCGCAGATTGGCGACATTTACGAGTGCCACGCACACACACAGGGACTTCACACATATAACACACACACTTGCACAACTACACTCAACAACAAATTTAGAAATACGCCAAAGCTCCATCTTATTATTCAGAAAGTACACTTCTATATTTAAAAGTTGCGACTTTTACAAAAACCCGAGACTAAATAAGATAACACCTACATTCTTATATAGTAAACGGCGGAGCAAAATTTCTAAAGAAAAGAAAATCTTTCCAATATTAAGAACGATTGTTTTTCTGAGTGTACAAGTTGAGTTAGACACAAAAGTTTTGCCCAATGCACTTGCCAACACTTTGGGAACGAGAGCCGTTTAGCAATGGGGGCAATCAAAGAGGGCTCCTCTCTCCTCGAGGCACAGTGGAGAGTGGGGCAAGACGGGAAGAAGGGATAGATGAGCGGCGAGATGTGGGAGGGAATGTTGCTGCCTTCATTGGGAAGCAAATGGCGCAAGTCTAATTGAAATGCGAAATAATTCAGCAGAAGTTCTTCTTCAACATGATTACAACATGACAATTGCTTATGGCCATATATTTGTAAATGCACTGGGCAACTGTTGCCACTGCCACTTTACGTAATACGCAATCAACAACAGCAGCAGCAGCAACAACAGCAACAATTTGAATAACAATAATCATATGCTGTGCATAAATTAAATGTGTAATCAGTGCACATTTCCTAGCTGTTACACCTGCGATTGTTGCTGTCATTTCTCCACAGTTTTCTGTATTGTTCACTTTGTTATTTTTTTGTATTTTTTTTGATTTGTGTAGAGTTCAACGAAATGCATTAAAAGCCAACGGAGCGCATAAAAACGCATCAAAATCACTCAAATGTTAAATGAAAACTGTTTCAAACCCCAGCAGTGGGTTGATAATGCCAATAAAAAGTTTCCGTTTGTGGTTTTGCCAAACGACCAACATTGCACTCTTTTGCCATTTTTAATAACAATTAAGTTTTGCACAAAGTTTTCACAACGAAATGTTTTTGGAGCAAGTACTTCAAGTTGCTGCAACTATTTCAAATTCTTTCACAATTTAATGTGCAACATTGCGCTGCAGCAGCCGCAAGGAGGAGCAGGCAGCAGAGGAATTTTCAGAACACTTCTGCGTGGAGCAGATTTATGCGGCACATTTAGAAGCCAGAAAAAGTGCATAATTTTCGAAATTCAAGAAAAGGCGTAGAAATAATCCGAACACGGCAACATAACTGATTAATTTCTAACCAAAGTAACTAAAGTAACCCAACCCAACACACAATATTGGTCAGCTCATAAATTTTATTTAGTTTGATTGCAAGTTTTTTATATTATAAAAAATATGCAAGCATAAGCTGAATGACCTGAAGAAAGCGAATCTGTTTGCAGTTGACTTATTGTGAAGATCTCTATGAATCCTTTGTATTCCTTTCAAATAGGAAATGTATAAATCTGAGTATGGCATTGTTGAGTTAAATCACATGAATTTGAATGTGAATTTGCATTGAACTGAATCAATTTGGATTGTAAGAGTTTAGCTGAGAGTATCTCAATAAATTAATTTAATGTTAAATATTGAAAACCACAATTAAGTTGTACCTTCTTCCTAAGACTTCCAATTCGGTTCCATTGAAAGCTGGCATTTGTGAGTAGCTCTCTTCCTTGTTCAGTGTTCCACTCATTGCATATGGCGCAGAGCCGTGAAGTACTCTTCTTGAATTTCAAATGGCCGATTATTTTGTTAATCACATTTTAATTGGCGGGGCAACCGTTTGGTGACTTCCTCCTCAACGCTTTGTTAAGGCATCCTTTGGTGCCCCTTTTAAATTGAACATTTATCATTGTTATATCATTGGTATAACTCAAAGCTCCTATAGCATTTAGATTGTTGGTAGGCATTGGAAGCGTGCTTCCTCTACTCTTTACTCGTACAAAATGTAAATAAATTGAATATTTAAGTATTTTTTCGTTTTTTTTTTTTAAATATTATTCAAGTGAATAAAAAACGGCAACAAGCACTCGAACATAAACAAGCAGAAAATAAAATGAAATACATTCGCTGTTGCAAAATATTTGTATTAACATTCGCATCACGTTTTTGGCAAATCACGTTTCGATACGCAAACAAACGAATATTTATGTGAGTGCACTTATGAGTATGAATTTATGTATGACTCTTCTTCTCTGCTCTGTTCTCTGGCTTTATCTATGCGAGTTTTACTCTATGTGTTTGTTTAACGGCATTTACTTTTTATAGTATCCATTTCCGATTAACAATTTATCAACTGAAGTTGTTCATCTATGGCCGTTTTTTCCATCGGCCATCAATAACAGGAGTCAACTTCTTTTCAGTAGAAAATCTGCATACATATATATATATATATATATATATATATATATATATATATATATATATATATATATGTATTAAAGCTATATACAAATTTCAATTTATTATGCTACATTCAACTTGGAAGCGTTAAATGAATTTCTTATCATAAAAAAATCGATTTAAGCAGTGGGGTATAACCCATATAAATTTAGATACACCTGTGGATCTGAACAATAAACAACAAAAATGATCAAAAACGAATAAAACGCAAAACAAATAAACTAAAAATACACTTTTGTGCTCTCCTCGTGAACGTATAATAAAAATGTAAAAAAGAGAACAAAGAATAAAATCAAAAACAATTGAGCTGCTTTATTTATTTAGATGGGGAAAATACTTTGTGGCACTGGCAATTGGCCAACAATTTGCGAAATGTAATTTAATAACAACAAAAGCGTTTATATAAATAAACAACAATAAACAAATGCAACAGCAACCATGATGACAACAAACGCAGCAAAGCAAAACATAACCAAATAAATTAATTTAATTTACTAATACTAAAAGTCCGTCATAAAGAAAGAAAAATGACAAATAAACATTTACCATGGGCAACAAATTTCGATGATAAATTAATTAAATATAATACGTAAATATTATAAATGTGTTATAGAAAGAGAAAAGAAAGCATTAACTTTAAGAATCGTATTTATTTATTTTGTGGCATCTCAATTTAGATTTTTGAAACGTGACAGATAAACATTTTCCATGATGCAACAAACTTTGATGGTATTTGTGCTGCTGCTCAAATTGATGCCCAACAATAATCAAAATCTAGCAAAGAACGCAATTTCGAATTCATTTCCAAAAATGCGACGCAGCCACACCCTTCATAAACTTTATCACACACACACACCACACACCACAGCTCGGAGACAAGCACGTCAATAAATAAAAATACCACAAAATTGATTACCAAATTCAATTTTGCCATTTTTTCACTTTCACATATACACACACACATTGCGACATGGACACTCACTCACACACTGAATACACATGCACTCACACACACATACACACACACCCACGTGTATATATGTACTTATAACGCTTTTGGCAACAGCGTCAGCAGCAGCAACAACAGCAAAACACTCAGGGTCATTATCCTAAACAGGCAAAGTGTGCTCATCTTGTTGTTGTTGTTGTTGCAGGGGCTGTTGCTGTTGTTGCTGACTTATTTATCTGGCACAGCAACACAAGTCTGTCCCCATTTGGACGTATTCCCTCCATTCACATCCACATCGATCGCTGCCCTTGTCCTGCCGGTTACCCACATGCCAAGAGCGACTGCAACCAGCAACAGCAACAGCAACAGCAACAACAACAACAAGAAGAGCGCATGCTGAAATAAAGTGCAACGATGCATGCAAAATGTGCGGTCCACATTCAAAAAGCATTTTTGGCAAGACGGCCGGATTCGAGACTCCTCTACAAAGCAGCTGGGAACTTTGGGAAATGAGGGTTAAGGTTAAATTGTAAATAAATTTTGAAGAAGTGTGCAAATTACAAAACAAATATCTCTGCAGTATTCATGCCAAGAAACTAATAATAATGCAAATAGATAATCCAGTTACTATGATCTACGAACTGTTCGTATTCTTGCTCATTAATTGGCCCATATAAAGCTAAAACAATTGACTTGTTCTAGAGAACAAATTATATTAACGTATTAATCATACTCCATAAAATTTGCATAACTGGGCATTTCCCTTAATTACTTTGTGTTAAAAGTGTTTTATGTGAGATTACTAAAGATTATGTTTGGATTATTTACAAGCTAAAAATCAACTTAAAATATCAAGAAACACTTTGAGAGGTTTTTAAAAATCAAATATGATCGACGCTCTCGTAGCACACTCTAATTTGGCTTACAATCTCTAACAGTGGCTTTGTGGCGATGAGCTAAGTAAGACCCCAATTTTACCTCCACACACCCAGTTAGACGCAGAGCCACACACACACACACACACACACACTCGTACACACTCGTACACACTCGCACACACACGTTGAGTTATGCAGCCATAAATAGGCGTCAAAATACACTTTTGTATTCAATTGGTGGGTTTTGTTGAGGCTTTGCTTCGTTTGAGTTGACTACTAGCACTGAATGCAACTCAAATTTAATTTATTATATGGCCCCAGACAAAGAGTGTGGGGAGGGGGTAGGTGGGGGATGCCAAGATGCATAACAAGTAGGTGTCCAAGCGATGACTCTGTGTGTGTTGCAAAGGAGGAGAACTGGTTGCAATGAGTTGGTCGCCTCCTCTCGAAGTTCAGTTGGTAGTTGATACGTAGTTGGTAAATGCCTGATGGTGGCCTGGTTCGGGCTGCCGAACCACTTTTCAGTGTCAGCCGCACACCCACGAGTCTGTCGTGCAACACTCTCCACCCCTCCCCCTCCATCCCCCATCTCTCATGCCTCTTAGCCGTGGCAGCAGAGAATAAAATATTTAAATGCATTGCATTTGCCAGGCAGGAAAGCTGCATGTGGCAGAGGATTGGGGGGAGATGGTTGTACCATGTTATTAATATGGCAACGTTTTTGAGCTTGCCACTGGCATTGGCCTTCAGGCGCTTAAGCTCAATAAAATAGCCCAAATGGCAGGAAACACTAAGGAAAACATCGTTTGCTTAAATTACTGGTTAGCTTTTCGCCGTCTTGGTTTTCATATGATTTGTGTTTGACCCAGAAACTATGTACTTTGGCTGTATGCACTATATACACAGACATTTTCTTTGCGTTAACAGCATTTGGAAAGTGGTGCCGTAAAAAGCGAAAAAATATACAGCTGTCTGAGTTGCCTCAATTTTAATCGGTTGCTAAACGAGCATCTTTGCAAATTTATTTGTAGCTCCATATAATTATTTGCCTTACCGTAATAACTTTATTGTAGTAAAATTTCCAGCTTGAATAGCAGCTGATGTTCTCTCCTTATTTGTATCGAAATTAAAATAATTCAATTGCCACAATTATTGTGAAATATTCTCACAGACTTTGCACTGATATAAAAGTTGTTGTATTTTATTTATTTATTTAGTTTTTATATTACAATTGTGATTGTGAAAGAGTTCGCATTTCCGAAACTTGAATACGCCATTCATTAGCTGTAGACTTAAGCAAATTATGCCAGAGCACTTCTGATAAGGGCTTTATCAAGGCATCGAGTGCTTTTAATATAATATATATATATTTTTATATATGGCCGCTTATCGCCAAGCGTTATAGCAAGCGGCCCCACACTTTTTTCTTTTTGGCCCTAACTCGTCAGCAGCCACATATTTTAGCTACTCGTAATTTTATGAGTATAGTTCACAAAAAAAAAAACGAGAACATTGCAGTCAGGCGTATTTGACTGCGAAATACTCTGGTAACAGGTGCAGGTGCACAGAAGTGGCAATACTTTAGGCAATTTCCGGCAGTTATCTTTCAAATATATCTTTTTCCGATTTTTATGGGCCGTGAAAATGGGCGTGACCAAAGCCAATCTTTGAAGAACATCGCCAACATCCTACCAACAAAATTTGGCGACTGCAGCCTTAAAATTCTGATAGATGTGTGGCCTTATCGATTTGTGATTATCCATTTTTATCGACTTATCGATCTAATAGATTTTCTAGCTAGCAAAGTGAAAGTATCAGCCAAATTTTGACAATTTGTCTGACTCTAGCTTTAACAACAGATGGGCACTGCACATAACTAATATACTCTTAATAACATCGATATCAGAGTATAAAAAATGGAAAATGGTCTCTTAACGCTAACTTGTGTGTTATTTTTATTGTTATCGTTTCAGTATTTAAGCGACTTTGGCAAATGTTGCAACGCTTATAGAGACAAGAACTCGAAGAATTAGAAGGAAAGAGCGAAACAACAGCGTTGTAGCAGAAGAAGAGTAAAAGAGTGAAGAGCGAAGAGTTAAGAGATAATAGAGATGTACTGCCAGGAGATGCTGCTGTTGGCATGTCTGCTGCTCCTGTTGGGTGGCCAACCGCATTTGATCTCAACGACGACGACCACAACTCTGGTGGCAGCGATGACCATTGCCAATCAGGATTTGGAGCGTTATTTTCGACCGGCGAATGCAACGCATTCATTCGCCAGCATCGGCGAGGAGCGAATCGCGATGGATGTGTATAATTTTGCCTTCCTCAGTTGGTCGTATATCGACAGTGTCGATAATATGCCTGTTGAGATTGAGTTTCCCGAGGAGAAGGCACGTTACGGCGAGGGTAAAGTGCTCAATGTGACAGGACGATTGATTCACATCAGCACAGCTGATGATATTAGCGATGATTTCGCCTGTACGCCGTACATACGAGGCACACTCGGCACCCCGCTGCCGGAGAAGGGCACGTCTTGGATAGCGCTGGTGCGGCGGGGACGTTGCACGTTCGAGGATAAAGTGAAGCATGTGCATCAGTATAATGCGGCAGGGGTAATCATCTACAATGATAAGCAGGTCATGCAGCTGGAGAAGATGCAGATTAAAGGCAAGAATCGTAAGTGAGAGAAGAGATCATCATCATTGGAACTTTCTTTTCTAATTAAATTTCGCCGCTTTGCAGGTAATATTGCCGCAGTGATTACTTATCAGGTGATCGGACTCGATTTGGCTACCAATCTCGATAAGGGACATAATGTCACCATTTCTATTATCGAAGGACGTCGGGGCGTTCGTCCCATCAGCAGTTTAAATCGGTGAGTGTCAAAAAAGTTATTCAAAAATAATATAATAAAAACAACGGAAAAGTAGAATTCCGAACTGGAGACGCCGGGGTTTGAACCCGGGACTTCTCACATGCGAAGCGAGCGCTCTACCACTGAGCTACGTCCCCATGAAAACGATGTGGGAAAAATGCATTACTTGTACCAATGCTTTGTCGAACGATGGAGCACTGTTTTTCAACTGCTTGCAAGAAGTGTAAAATAATTGGCTGGTTTTTCAAAAACAAAACACCGCAAACTGATTGATTAGGGTACTTTTTTAGTTGATTAGTTTCTCATGATCTTCAAAACTGACCACCACTGACTGTTTGATTCGTATGTTTTTTTTTTAAAAAGTAGCATAAATAAGTTACGCTCTTCCATTGGAGACGCCGGGGTTTGAACCCGGGACTTCTCACATGCGAAGCGAGCGCTCTACCACTGAGCTACGTCCCCTGGCGTCACCCAACACCATAATGCATTATGTTGGCCAAGGGAGTCAAATTTTTAACGAAAATTACTGCGTACTTATTTATCGCCCTGCAAAAGGATGCAGAGTACTAGAACGATCGATCATATCCCTACAATTTACTTACAAATCTGATTATTAAATCGTTTTGCTTTTGTAATCATCAAAAAATTTTGATACACATTAGTAACTATTGGAGACGCCGGGGTTTGAACCCGGGACTTCTCACATGCGAAGCGAGCGCTCTACCACTGAGCTACGTCCCCCCGTAACCGTCCTTGGTCAAATGCTGAATTTTAGCAAAACCTCTGCAATCGTATGCATTTTGAACTGCTTGAAATAAAATAAACTTTACTACCAAACCTTCTTAGCTCAAGGATTACTTAATTCTAGTATGACTAGCTACTAATAATAATAATAATAATAGTTGTTCTCTTATTTGCAGAACTTCCGTTCTATTTGTTTCCATATCATTCATAGTGTTAATGATTATCTCGCTCGTCTGGCTCATCTTTTACTATGTGCAGCGATTCCGTTATATGCAGGCAAAGGATCAGCAATCCGTACGTGAATTTCTTAAGTTTGTTATATATATATTTTATAAATATTATTGATTATTTAGCGCAATCTTTGCTCCGTAACAAAGAAGGCAATTATGAAAATACCAACGAAAACGGGAAAAATTACCGATGAGAAGGATTTGGACAGCGATTGCTGTGCCATCTGCATTGAGTCCTACAAACCGACGGACATCATACGCATACTGCCTTGCAAGTGAGTTGAGTGAGAATATATAAATAAATATATACATATATGTAATGAGAATTTTGAAATCTAGGCATGAATTCCACAAGAATTGCATCGATCCTTGGCTGATTGAGCATCGAACTTGTCCCATGTGCAAGCTGGATGTGCTCAAATTCTATGGATATGTGGTGGGTGATCAAATCTATCAAACGCCCAGTCCACAGCACAATAATCCACCCCACGACGATGCAACAGTTGCTGATGCAACAGCTGCTGCTCCAGTTGCTGCTGCTGCTGCTGCTGCTCCAAATTCATCCTCGGAAGAGGTGCCCGTTATTGTCATTCAATTGCCGCAGCAGCAGCACAACAATTTTAGTAGTTTTGATCCTAGTGCTATAAACTATCATCATCATAGTCCTAGCAATAGTTGTCACCAGCAGCAGCAGCAACAACAATTGTTCCAATATCAGCAACAGTTGCAGCAACAGCAACAGGGTGTTTCAGGTGCTGAACAACGTATTCGACGTAATTCGGCACCGGCGACAATGCCGCAAGTCATTTGCACTGCCAGTCGCCAGGTGACTGACGTCTAAGCTATAAGTTATATATATGCTCGTACATCTACTACTAAATACTATACATACTTATATTTAGTTGTATTTATATATATATTTAAAGTCGACATTCTGCGATTACCATGTAAAAATCGTATGCTGGAGCTCTGCTTGCTTGTGCCAACAAGCAGCGTCTCGTTGTGCTAAGCAGTGTAAAGTTGTGCCAAGCAGTGTACTTAAAATACTGACACCGGCAAAAGAAGAAGTGCTGTAAAACAAGGAGAACCACATTTAAAAAGATTTTTGGTTTTTTTTTGCAACTGCAATCTTTTAAATTTGTTTAACCAATGCTTGCTTTACAGCTCATACAAAAATAGTCTGTAGACGCAGAACTGAACCACGCACAAGAAAAAAAAGAAACCGAAAATACAGCAGAGTTCTAAGTTAATTAAGTTATAAATTTAAGTGTACCAATTGTCGATAAAAAACAAGAAGTGAAGAAAAAACAAGTTTGAAGAAAAGTACTACAATAACTACTATTACAACATAAATATAACAACATGTATTGTATTGAATTGTATTATTATATGAATCATAAAAAAACACGCGTAGATCCGTAGCAGCAGCTGTAATATTCAATGCAACATAATTATTATTATTATCGTAGCAAAATCAGCGCCTGTTTTGCTAGTCAACCAACAACTTCAACACACACTACACACTCACACCCACACACACACTCATATAAAATAATGTCGAAGGTGCCAAAGTATTTGCTTTTAGCTTTAGTTGTTTAATTTCTAAATAAATCTACAGCTAGTTATCATTATTTATTTTAATTTCTCTCTTAATTTCTCGCCATTTGATTTTTTCTTAAGCGCATCGCAAACTGTCATTAAATGATAATTCCAGAATTTGAGATATCTCAATATCGATATCGTATGCATCTAATTTTTTTTTCTTTTTTTTCTTGGCAAACTGGCAACTTGGATGCTGGGCATGATTTTATAAATGTTTAGACTAGCTGCGTTAAATGCTTGAGATTCCTTAGAGCGGAAAACTTAAATAAAAAATATCCAAGAGCACAATTAACAAAAATTTAACGAATAAATCTGCGTGACATATAAACATATATATACACTGTATGTGCTTAGAAAAGAGTTCCGGAAGTTCTGAAAACTGCTTAATACCTAAGAAAACATATCTGCGATCCAATGCCAAAAAAGAAGGAAAATAAAAAACAACCCATTGCATTTTATTTTAGTTTAATTTATTTTTTAAATTTCATTATTAATTTTGAGTCAAAAATACTCTGAAAACAATCCGCAAAAATCAACTGCCCGCTGAAACCAGTCAAAGATAAAGATTCCAATGTTGGGCCTTAATTAGTTGTCGATTAAATTTATCAGATATAATACGTATATATATTTATAGTTTTTTGCTAAAAACCTTTAAAAAAAAAACGTGGACTCAAGCAAATATTTAAGAAAAAATAAATTAATTGAATTCAAAAACGCTTCCCTTTTGTTTTGTGCAATGTAGAAACTGCTAAAAAAAAAGGTCCACAGCGCTTGTCCAATCCATCGTAGATTTCCCAAAGGATCAACTCCAACTCGACCAAAAGGATAGTTTGACCAATTGACAAATTTCATCCTTGGCTACATGGAACGCATGCCTTAAAGCCTCTTCTCATTTCAGTTCCTTGGCAGCGAGGAGAGTATTTTGGAGTACGAACCAGATCGGCCGTCTGCAAGTAATTCCACCAATCCTCCCCAGACTGCAATCAACATTGTACAGGAACCTCCACCGCCTCAAGTCCAAGCGAGTGCTCTCGCTGATCTCATGCGGAGTCGGGACTTTGTGATAGATTTTCCCCGTGTCTTTGTCCTCAATAGCGGCAGTGTGGTGGGCGCCCGAGAGACCCTCTTCCCCGCCCGGCTGCCGGAGCGTTCTCAGAGCTCGTTGTCACTCCGACAGGCGCGTGATTGGATGGCCCACATGAGCAACAAGCTCGAGGAGCAGCAGGGATTGCGCCGCATGCGCAAGGACGAAATGCAGCAGGTACATAATAGAGCCAGAATAAATATTTAATGATTTTATTCAATGACTATTATCGTGATCGTGCTATTTATCTTTCTATCTTCTTCCACAGCAACTGCTGAGTGCTCGGGATTCGACGCGTCAACGGCGTTCTCGTTCGGCGGATGGACGCTATGCTACTGGCTGCTTTGGTGGTCGCCAGCGGCAATCGTTGGTGGGTGCAACAATGCAATCCGCGCTGCCGCAGCCTGAGCTGGCCCAGCTGCGACGCACTAGCTCCACTCACACACTGCAGCAGCTGACGGATGCCTTCTATGCCCAGTCCCGACAACGGCAAAGGGAATCCTTTGACTTTGCGCGTACTCGTCGCCGTTTTATGCGGCGTGAGAGCGATGAGATATCCTTGCAATCCTTGCCACGACGCGGAGCGGCAGCAGCAGCTTCTTTGCCACCAGCTGTAGCTGATGGGGGCAACGAGTACATCACCATCCAGGTGAATGGCGAAGGCGTCGATCTCAACGACTGAACTCCTCCCCTTTTGAGTGGGGTACGCTTATGTAGATTTGAATAAAGTATCTATATTTAGTATATTAAATTTAATCTTCTTATCCATGTAATGTTAATCACAAGTCCCGAAATAAATAATTACTAATTTTAAAATAATCAAATCCATCAGTGTAAAGAATGAGCAATAAGCAAGGAGCTCAAACAGCAAGCTAAAAAAAAAGTGAAACGGGAAAGTTTTGTCAGCTGTCCTACCGCTGCTTGGCCTGCCGATTTTAATGATGCAAGAAAAGGACGAAAGCCCTTCAAAAATATGATAAACTTTACTTTTCTTATAACGGAAAATTGCTCAAAAGAGAACTCTTTACAAGTTTGCGTCGTAAGATCTTTGAATGCAGTTTAATGGAGTTGGTTATTGTAATGCTAACGCACCATGTCTTACGAAAAATCTGCGGGGATATGGTCGAGTGATAGCTAATTTCCCGTTGCTTGATTAGACCCTAAAAGTATGCAGCATTTATTCGGTTGATAAGTCAATACGGCAACCTAACTAGGGTCGTTGGGTTCTGTGTACTTGCTATCCTGCAACCTATAATTAGATGACCATATTTCCCGCACAACAAAAGGAAAATAAGTATATTTTTGAATATTCAAAATATTTATTTTATTAACATAATAGTGTGTGTGTAATGGCTTAACGACAATATTCGAACCGATTCAATAATTCTGTGTATCACTTACGTGCGGCACTAAGCGACAACTCAGTATATATAAATTAAATACATTTTTTTATTTGGGTTATGGGTTGCCTATTCCTTATCAGCCCACACAACCACTACAACTAAACCCACCTATTCATATTATTAATAATTGAAACAAATATTTTTTTTTCGTCCGAGTTCAAAGATAGTTGCACTCTCGAAATCTATTAAAACATGGACACATTAATTATTTCTCTATGAAAACTGTCAAACAATTACCTAATCAATTATTTCTAGCGACTTAAATAGCATTTAACCAGTTGAAATTAAATCTTTTGAAACTGTCAAATTTTTACATTATTTATATTATTTCTAGCTATTTAATGCTTTCTTCCTTTGGGCCAAATTGCGCTTTTTTAATGATTCACTCAGCGCACAATATGAGATATGGGCAAGGGCATTGCCTCTCCTTCATCTCTCTGTCTGTCTTTCTCTTTCCCTCTCTCTCTCTCCCTATCGCACTCTCTGTAGTTCACATATTGAACTCGGTCTGAATTCCATTAGGGATTTGCGCGTGCCTCGCTGACAACACGCTGCTCCAGGCAAAGACTCGAGCTGGTTACTGTGGTTGTTGTTGTCGTCCATTTTCAGGGGCAGACATCGAGGCAGCAAGCAGCAAGCAGCCAGCAGGCAGCAGCGGCCTTATCCGACAAATCCGCAATGCTGTGGCTCAGACAACATTCGACAGCTCAAGGGAGATCCCGAGACTCTCGGCCAAAAGTCATGAAAAAAATAGAGCAAAAGTTATGAGGAAGCGCAACGGTTGAAGTTTGCCGCTCCTAACTGCGCAGCAGCCAAAGCCAGCTAATAAGAATTCATCAGGCACAGATCGGCATACAGCAGGGAGCAGAGAGCAGGGAGCAGGGAGCAGGGAACAGGGGGAGGGGAGGGGAGGGGGAAGAGGGGCTTTGCAGTATGGGGCATATTGAGGGATCGAGGGTCGCTTGCACGCGCCGTAATTGCAACGCAACAGGAGGGCTAAGAAACTGAAGCTGAATCTGAAACTGTTTGTGAAAATATATATAATATATATATATATATGTATATATATTTGTGTGTGTGTGAGTGTGTATGGATTGCCAGTAGGCAGCAGCAGCAGCAGCAGCCAGGCACTGGTCTGGCCCATGTTTATAAACTTAAAGTCTGTAATCACATTAGCCATGTAGCCAGGAGAGACTCTCGGCCTCGCCTGGCCGACTGTTGCAGCTCCATCACCTGACCGAGCTGGGGTCCTCTCCTCTTTGGGGTCTACGCTTTGTGCGCGTATCCCACGATCGCGATCGATGACAGCACGTACAATTTTTACTCGATTGCAAAAGCTTCGTCTTCGCGTCTGCACCTCCCTCCTCCTGCTCCTCCTGCTCTACTCCTGACCCTCATGCTCCCCCTCTCGCATGTTTGTGACCCTGGCAGGAGGAGGCGTGTCCGCAGTGGGCGTTGCAGGGCACATTCAAGATAAAATGATTATATTGTAGGAAGTGCGCTCGAAGCTTGCAACTTGCAACTTGCAACTTGCAACTTGTAGCTTGCCTCGCCGACCTGTGTATAATAAAATAAAAATAAAAACAAGTAAAAATAAAAATGAATCACAAATCTACATATAATTCTTGTGAGACGTCTTTGATGACATAAATACTCGATCATTGACTCAGTCTAAAGACACACTTTACGGAATTTTTAATGTGAGCTAGAAAATAGTTATTAATTGGTTAATAAATATAGTTTAGATTGAATTATTATAGTTTGACTACGCTTCAATATAATCATAGTACGTGTATGCAATAATATTTATGCTGAAATACAACAGTCTAAAGAGATAACTTACACAATTATTGCTGTGAGGCAGAAAACAGTTCTTAAATTATCCGAAATTACTTGAAATTAAATAAATACAACTCTTCTACTTCCTTACCACTTTCCTTTCTGTATCACTTAACTTGCAACCCTAAACTGAAATCCATATGAACCGTTTCCACGGATCCGAGGGATCCTCATCATCGATGTTTGGGAGTGTGCAACCCCAAATTGTGTCTGGTTAGCGTTGCAGCCCATCAATAATGAGTAGCGCGACAAAAACAATGTGCCGTGCCAATGTGGCATTGTGGCAAGTAGGAGGCAATTGCTGGCAAAGGCGCAACAAATTGCACGATCGGCAGCTGTGACTCCGACTACGACTCCGATGAGGGCTCAAAGCCGTCGCTAATCTGCTGTAAATGGACAACTGGCAGCACCAATCATTGCAGCTATTGATGAGGGAGCATATGCTCCTCGCCAGGATCTGCTGCTGGTGTGATCCTGTTGCCAGTTGCCAGTCGGAACTAATTTGTGGCAAACAATAAAATTGTGCTCAGTGCTCTGTGCTCAGATCGTAAGCCAGAAATAAACACCCGCTGCAAGATGTGTGAAGTTAAATCCAATCAATGTAACTAAAAAAAGATAGAGACAGAATGAGAATGAGAAAGAGAGAGTGAGAAAGAGAAAGAGATATGTTTTAGTGTCATTGCGAGCGATTTTCGTCTTTTATTTGATTTATTGTCACTTATTTTGGCCTCGCTACGTTTTGGGCTTTAAAATGTTTTTGTGCAAATAGCAAACACCCAAAAAAAAAAACAAAACAAAAACAAGAAACCGATTCTGAACGCGTGACAGGATGATCGTCAAAAGGAGCAGCCGAAGGACCAAAGGACAGCGCAAAATGGCGATTCGTTGCGCCGACTTGTCATCTATGCCGAATATTCCGATTTCGACTCGAATTCGAACTCGAAATCTCTTCTGGGTGTGTTTCTGTCACCATTCTGTGACCATTGTCAACGTGCTAGTTTCCATCTTCCCTCTCTTTCACACTCTCAGCTATTGCTGTTTCGCTTACACTCAGCACAAACCGATCTTTTCTTTGCGCACGTGGGCTTGGCGCGTACTATTTGGACAGAGAGAGAAAGAGAGAGAGAGAGAGAGAGAGAGAGAGAGATCGAGAGAGAATTGAGCACAAGAGACGGTGTTGGTCGTTATATGATATTAAAGAGATGAGGCTTATCGCAATGTGACATTCAAAATAAAATTTAAGCAAAATTCTATCTAAATGAAAAGCAATCGATTTTTCCTATAATAACTTTTGATATACTAGTCTAATGCTTATGATTTGTTAACCAAATATTGGAAACTTGATAAATTGCATAAGTACTGAACGAACGATTGTTCCTATGGCAGCCATATGATATAATAGTCCGATGTCCGATCGGACATGTATAAGTTTAGTGCGGTCGTAAACATTTTTCTTACTCACTACTCTAACCTTATATGTAGTCCACCCTTAAACGGCTTTCAAACAGTTTTTTTCCTCTGAGAAAGTTTATAAGTCAAAAGATTTTATGAACGGCTATTTTTATTTCAATTAACTAACTTTTGTTGAACTACTCAATTTGTTGTTTTGGCTCGCAAGGCAAGTTTGTGTCACTAATTAAAGGCTGACATCCAGGCAACTCTTGAAGTCCTTTTGGCTCAGCTGCCCACATATGTGTTGCCGGTCATATATATTGGGTTATATATCCTTGCCTGCCTCCCCTTTAATGAAAATGCCAACTGCCTGAGAGAGGAAAAGCAGCAACAACAGCAACACACACAGCCACTGACATATATCATCAATTAAGACCGATGACGGGTCCATTTCCGAGTCCCTGTAATAACGCAGACCACCCCACTGCACCCACAACTGCAATAGTCCTGCTTTGGCCTTTGGCTCGTATACGTGTTTATATATATAGTCGCTATCTTGTTCTGCCTTTCTCGTTGCTCTGCTGCACAAAAAGCTGAAAATGCATTTGGTATTTGTACACTCAGAAAAAGTGCCCCCAACTACAATATATTCAAAAATATTTTCTATTATTAAGAACTGCGTTTCTAAAAAGGAAAAATGTAGAAAATGTGGCTAAAGTTTAGAAAATCGCTCCAAAATACAAATCTGTCTAAAAGTTTGACATTTTTTTTCGTTTTTAGAAATAAAAAGAAAATAGTGATCATTTTTATCTGAGTGTATCTTCTCTGCTTTTCACTTTCCACCACTTTTTTGGGATGTATTTTTTTGTTCATTTACGAAAATCGATAAGGACTTTAAGCTGAAAGCTGTTTGAATTTATTTTGGTTGCATGTACGGCATGTGTATCGTTAGGGGGATAGTGAGAAGGGGCACGGAAGGGGGGCGGGGGAGTTGAGAAGGTGGTATCAACAACACTAATCAGACATCTGCATAGTTTACAGTCGCACGAGCTAAACGCCTCAATTTGCATGGGCAGCTGAAGCTGGAGCTGTGTCTTTAACTGAAGCTGCCTGTGTTTGCCTCGAGGGGGGGCAAGTGCACATCCATCCATCAGTTGCAACAGCAACAGCAACAGAAGAAAGACGATGGGTTCTAATGTGAGTAGGCTGCTAAACTATCATCTCCTTCATCGGATAGCTGCCTTGTTGCAAGTAAGTGATTCATAGGCCAGTTGCCAGTTGCAAGTCGCCTAAGGCCATATATTGTTATTGCTGCAATTGTTGCTGTTGCTGCTGTTGCTGCTGTTGTTGTTGTTGTGTGCTGATGTCGATGTTGAGTTGATCATGTCGATTGCCAGCTGATATGAAAATCAAACGGGGCGAGTATTGGGTCTCATTTGTCGGCTCGACTACAAAGCAATATCTAACGGCAAAATAGAAAACTTTCAGCTGCTCTGCGATCTCTGATCCACGATCTGATCCACGATCACACTAAATGCGAATGTGAGTTTGATCTTGATCTTGCGAACTTGGCACTATTCAGCCAACTGGCTGTCTGTCCACCTATTCTTGCTTTAATTTTATACAAGTCTAACTTTTAATGCGATCCAAGATTACAGCTCAGGATCAGAACATTACTATCCGTATTATTTTCTTTTCAGATTTACTTGTTAACCGTGCTGCAACTTTGATTAGTTAAGGAATAATATCTCTAACTCCACGTGCATACATGCACACAAATGAGTCATCAAAATTAGCAACAGTATTTATGTAAAGATTAACTGAACCGGATATGTGAGACACGTAGCCGATTACATAGATAAGAATCACAATGAGGCAAGAAATACGACTGCAAAGTTGTTAATAGATCGCAAAAGTAAGTAAAACTAATGCGCCATGACCAACAACTCAAGATTTAATGCGCCTGAGCAGGCTAACAGGATGCAAGGATGCAAGGAAGACAGGTTGGGGGTGCTCAGAGAGAGAGAGAGAGAGAGAGAAAGAGAGAGAGAGAGAACGAGTGGGCAAGAGATGCGTATCTAAGGTTGCGTACTGCTCGGTAAGCTGTAAATCCAATAAAGCTAATAAATATTGCCAAAACTGTAGCGGGCTCAGGCAAGGATCAACGAGGATCAGACACGAGCAGGTTGCTAACTCAAAAAAGGTGCCACAAATTGTGTCAGTGTCCATTTTTTCTCTGACTCTCAACATGAGATGACTTCTTGGGCCACGTAGGCGTTTACTCGACTTAGCAGCGGCTTCAGACTTCAGATTCAGATTCAGACTTCAGACTTCAGACCGTAAGCCAAATTGAATAGGCTCGAGATATCGCAGTCGAAATCGGATCAGTGTCTGTCTCTCTGATGAGTTCATCTTGTGGACCTGCTGCTCTTGAACTTGTTACTTTTGTCGACTGCAGCTACTGACTCCTACTGCCAATCTACCTGTTGTATCCTGCGGGAACGGGAACAAGTGCAACAAGGATAATCTGCTGCACGCGCAACCAAAATTCACTTAGAGCCTCCTTTTCTTCTCACATAAATAATAAATTGTAATCTGCTTGGCTCTGTTTGATTTGAATCAAAATGCAGCCACGCCCTTTTTGACCCGTTGCCGCCTCCCCCCTTCTACTATCTTCAAGTCGCATTGGCTAAGCTTGTTCAGCGGATCGGAGAATACAACGTTTGACAACATGCCGTTTCTGGCCTGACTTGATCTGTTTGATCTATATAATCGGATATTGATTTCAACTGAATTTTTGCTTGTTGTTGTTAAGCAAACCCGCTTATGAATTTTTGGCAAAGGCATATTTTGGTTGATTCTTGCTTTTGTGTGACAATTTATGGATTAACTTTGTGATCAGCTTGTCACAAGTTATTTGGGAACAGGTTCGACGTGCTGAAGCAATACAAAACATGCGCATTTATGCAGATAGAAGTCAAGATTAATGTTATTTATTGTATAACAGATATCTTAAGGGATCAAGGAATTAAGTAAATCAACTTCGAAAGGAATGTTGGAAACACAAAATGAATGCTGAAAGTAAAGTATGTTTTTGTGAAACAACCAACATTTGTATTAAAATGTTAAGATCCCGTTGAAAGTATGTTAACTTATTTACATACATAAATAATACATATATTTTTTTTTGAGAGATGTGTATTTTTCAGTGTATTTTCTTATATACATGAATAGCTTCTTCAACTTTTTGAACTTCTAAATAAATACAATAATTCTTACTCAAACAATTCTTTTCAACTAAGAAATACAAAAATGCAAATTTATATAGATGGAACACTTGGTAAATATTATTTATTTTAAGCAAGAGGAAATATGGTTTTGGTAAAACAAATCAGTTCTGTTTTAAGATACGAAGACACCATTTAAATAACTCTTTTTTGTACTCATAAATAAATCTCTCATTTTGGAACTATAATCTTAGCTTCTACAACAAGTCAAAGAATTTGTAAGCACAAAAAAGTCTATAGCTTAAAACTCTACACAATTGTAATAAATTGTCAACTAATGTCTTGTTCATTGCAACATAAATTTCAATAAGTAAATCTCATTAAGTATGTCTCATCAATGTCGCAATGGCTGCCAAATCTCACATTCAGATATATACCTTTCTTGGCATAGCTTTAAAACTCAGGGCAGGCAATTCATAATGGCTGCCCAAAAAAAGGGCTGCTATGCAACCACCGTTGTGGCAGGAGGCAGGAAGCAGGACTTCTCGGTCACACCAAGCGTTTATAAGTGCCCAAAGCAAACATCCACCGAGCACATCAAAATAAGCGTAAAAATAATCCATATTTGCGCTAAGCAAGCTGCAAGCTGAACCCCTACCCCTTATCCCCTGCCCCCTGCCCCCTGCCTCCAACCCTGCCCCTGCACCACCCCTCTGCCACACGCAGCACGGCGAGGAGGAAAGGACGCCCCTAAGCCACGCCAGCTTCCTATATTCAGAGAGAGAGAGAGAGAGGCGTCGGAGGCAGCTGCACCAAGTCAAAAACGAAAACACAAAAACAAAAAAGAAAAAAGAAAAGTGTCAAAAATGTTTCATTTTGGATATGTTGAAAAATAATGGCAGCGAGCAGAAAGAGAAGCTGAATGCGAACCTTTGCAGCCTGCTCTGCAGCCACGATTTCTGCACGCTTCACGCCAATTTGCTCGCCTATCAACCTCGACATCGACATCGACATCGACTTTGACTATATCCACAGCCATAGCCCATAGCCCTCATCAGCATCAGCATCAGCATCAGCATCATCATCATCAGCAGCAGCAGCAAGTTGGTGGTTGTGGTGGTCCTGGGTCCTGTTAGCTGCTGTTTGCCCAGATTTCTTGCCTCTGCTTACACTGCACACATCCTTCCGCTTGCCTCGGTTCCTCTTCCTCTTCCCGATCCCTGAGCTGGCAATCGCTTTCAATGCCGCGCAATATAATTCATTTAAATGATTGGGTTGTTTGTACTGGAAACCTCTTTCTCGCTCTCCCTCTCTCTCTCTCTCTCTCTCTCTCTCTCTCTCTCTCTCTCTCTCTCTCCGTCTACTTTTTCGTATGCCGTGGAAACTCGTTTTTCCCATAGTTCACAGAGATTGGTTTTCTTTTTTTTGGGGGGTCTGCTTTTTCCCATTTAGAAATTGTATTCCTCGAGTAATTTAACAATTGAGGGAGAGTGCGAATTAAATGTGTGAGTGCTAATGATGTGTGCCATTTTTAATATGGATTACAGATAGCAACAAAAAACATTTTTATTTTGTATTAAAACTCACTGTAGAAATAATCTATAAGAAACTGATTTGAAAAACATAATCGATTTTTATAAAGTCGTCGTGGATCACAATTTTTATTTTAAAAATCAAAGAAGAAATTAGTTATAGTCCACCATTTTGAATAACACGATTGACACTGACTCTTTGCTTAAAACTAATCAATTTTATTTTTCTTTTTTTTTCTCAACTTCTTTTTAAGCTAATCCCAGCTAAACTCTAAGTTTCATTAACCAATAGTAAAATAGAAGAATTCAGAACAGTATCTAAAAATAAATGCAATCAATTCAAATATTTCGGAGTTATTTTTAGAAATTTTATTAACTCGACATCAATAAAAAAAGTGTTGGCAGATTCTCAATCTTTTCAAATTAGATTTCTATAGTGTGGAACCAATGCGATAGCAAGCAGCCAATGATAAAAAACCTTCAAATCGAATGGACGAAATTACAAACAATTGACATAATAACAAAAGAGGCATAGAAAACAGAAATCAGAAAACTTAAAAAGCACAGCTAGGTCGTACTGTACACGGAGTGTACACTGTACAATACGATGTGTTGTGGCGGCAAAAGATCAAAGCAACGGCCACAAAAGCAGCGCGAGTGAAAAAAAGAAAAATCACACAAATTTAACTGGCAAACGAATAACAATAAAAAATAAAATAAAATGTAAGCCAAAGCAAAAAAAGAAGAAAAATAATAATAATAATGTACAGAAAATGGCAAAGGCAAAGAGCAAGCGAGCAACAACAACTTGGCCAACAAGTCGACGACTTTCCCAAGCCATATGCAAATATATCACAGCGGCTAGTTACCCTGATGGATGGTACAGCAAATGGGCCATGAGTCATCCTGAGACGCAGTCGCAGTTGGAGTTGGAGATGGAGTTGGAGTTGGAGTTGGTGTCCAAGCTGAAGTTGGAGTTTGCGAAACTTGGAGCAGGTACGACACCAAAGTTACGGTTTGATCACAAGTTGAGCGTAAAATATGCTAAAGATCAGCGCGGTCTTAGTCTCGAGAGTGTGTGTATGTGTGTGTGTGTGTTTGTGTGTGTTTGTGTGTGGCTTAGTTTGTGTGTGCCGACAAATGAGCGTAAAATGATCAAAGAATCTTCGCGCGCTATGCCAATCCACAGAGCAGTTATCCACCAGTCACCCAGTCTACAACAGTCAACAGTCCTTCTCCCTCTCTTTCTCTGCCTCTCCCTCTATCTCTATCACTGTCTCTCTCTCTCTCTCTCTCTCTGGAGATCACTTCTGCATCTGCAAAAGTCCACTTTGGTGATCGCATATTGCACGGCTAGCGACGTGTGCGCATTTTGCAAAATAACATTCAATTTGTGCAACCTGATCAAGGAATTTCATGAGGCATTCAACCTCGATCTACACTCAGAAACAAAATTGCTCTAAAATTTTGCATATTGATCTGAAAGCTAGAATGTTTTTCTAGTCTTTGGAGATAATATCTAGATAAGCGAAAATAAATTTCTAACAATTAAAAAGTCGTTTTGTTCACTTTATTTTGGTTCTAAAGAAAGTTTTTCTAGTTATTAGAAAAATTTTCCGAACTAAGAAAAATCCATTTCTTAAAATTTGGAGGGATTTTTTTTTCATTTGTTCAAAATTGTCGCGAGTAAAAATCGCCGTAAAATTCTACGATTCTTGCCAATTAAAGAAACTATCGAAATGTTTTCAAATGTCAAAATTTTAAAACACTACTTTTTAATAATAATGTAAACAACAAGAAAATCTACACTGGAATAATGTAAAGATGAACTAAATTTATCAAGAGACACAACCTCATTAATAAGGTCAGCGAATCCTGACGCCAAAAGTGTAGCAGTTGTCTATATTTTCTTTTTAAATTTTTCTGAGTGCATCGGTGCCCCCCCCCCAAAAAAATAGGCTTTAATCAATAATCAAAGTACGATCATTGCTGCAATAAAAGAATAACGTAATCACATTTTTAGAAGAGGACCCTTCTTCGGTTGGCAGATTTAACGCTCGCTTAAAACTGGTGATCGCCGATCGATGATCGCTGATCGCTGATCGCTGATCGGAGGAGATCGCTGATCGGAGGAGATCGCTGATCGTAGCTCAAAGCAGTTCGCCGACGGTTGTGCCACCATCAGCGGCGCTCAAATTACATGTTGCCACTTTGATGATTTCTGCAATTGGCCACAACAACAACAACACCAACTGCAGCAATAATGTTGCCACAATCTGCTGCGGCAGACAACTTGGCTGCTACTTTCTACTACAGCTGCACAACACAGAGCCCTTATAGAATTGTTCATTTGGCTTTTGCAGGGTTCTCTTATTGAATTATAATGTTACGCGCGCACTTTGGCTGCAAGTTGCAACTACAACTACAACTACGTCATCGCTGCAACGCTGCCACAGACTCACTGGTACCCGAGCCTGCCGCAGGGTGAAACGCGCCAAAACCGATAGTTAAGGCCCGGTTCTTGAAGGTACTCGTATAAAGACATTGCAAAACCAAAATTATGATAAGCAACTCTCAACGCGGTTATAAATAGCCAGCTCAACACAATTCGGATCTTCTGCCTTTTCCGAATGCCAAATAACGCTTACCGAGCAGATCTCTGATGAAAGAATATTATTAAATATTGTTGAATTTTCACAGCAAATCCTTCTTCCAACTTTGAATGCAGTTTTAATGTAAGGCTCGAACCATATTCAATAAGCCCTGGCAAAGGTATGAGTGTAGTAAGTCTTGGCCTGTTATATACGGCTGGGGAAAGTATGATTTCTTATGGAAGAATCCCATTCAAATTCGTATGCTTTTAACATTTAATCTCCTCCTTAAATATTAATTAATTAACTTAAGGTAAACATTCCAGCTAAGACTCCTATCTTCAGCTCAAGTTGTTCTCACAGTACTCCGTCAATTTGGACCACCTCTTGAAACTGACTTTGACAGCTTTGTTTATTGTTGCTTCGAACTCAGATACAAGTAAAGTAATAATTCCAATTACAATTTAAACTCACAAGTTAAGCTCAATTTATGCTCACCACAAGTCCACAGTCACTTTGGACCACCTGTTAAAGAGTGTCTTCCGCACTGCTCGCGAAAAAGGGCGAGTACTTTGCCGCAGGGATACTATCAGAAAGCTCACAACGCAAACACAAACATAAACTCAAAACTCAAAACTGAAAACACAAACAGACGACGAGTTTATCAAATTTTCAACGCGAATCGATCAAAATTCACGCGTAAATCGCCTTTGGCTGATTTCGGCGACTAAAGCAGAGGAAGCGGCAACAACACAAAAAACATAAAAGATAAAAATAAAAAGGCAACCCCGAAAAGAGAGCAGTCATCGGGGAGACATCAACAACAACAACAACAACAACAGCGGTGTGAACCTGGTTATTATTGCTGTCTCTCTTTCGCAAATTGTAACGCTCTAAATTTGCGTTACGTAACGGAATTTAAAGCGTTCCTTATCAGATTGGTCTTGATGTTTTATCAACGCTCGCCCGATCCCAAAAAAAACACATGACTTCATATCTTTTATCTCCCATCTTTCATCTCGCTCGCACACCTCAAAATTCTTGCTGTTGTTGTTATTTTCTGGTTGCGCTATTTAATAAACGTGAATAATTTTTAATGAATATATGATAAATTTATGTGAGTTTTGATTTGTTTTCTTTTCTTGTTGTTGTCTTGTTTTTTTAATTTTATTTTTTTTTTTTGTGGCGTGTGGTTGAAATGAGCGAATGAGTACGTGAAAAATTGGCGGAAAATTTCATCAGTTCATCATCAGGCACTTGTAAATTGTCCGTGCCTGTCATATTGCTCCCATGCATGTTTATTTACTTTGCTGCGGCTTCCACATTGGCGGCAATTAACGGTTGCACTTCGCATTGGACACATGCAATTTGGTTGCAAGTCACAATCTTGTTGGCCAAACAAGTGGGGAGTACCTCGAAGCATCTGAAGCGGAGTAAGAAACTATTCAAACCTTTGAAAGCAGAGAAAAATGTATTTTAAAATATTTTTGTATCGCCCGAATCCACTAAAAATGGAGAACAAATTATAAGGAAATTAAGCAAATGTGTGTAACAAGTAGAAGGCAGCAACTCAGACCTCATAAGGTATACACATTCTTGGTCAGCTTGATCAGCTTGAACAGAAGAATCTATCTAGCCATATAGGTTTGTCATTCTGTATAAGCAAGTCGATCTCAAAAACTATCAATCTGGATTAGGAGTGCTCGTATTTAATTTAACAATATAATTAAATTTATTTTTATTGTTAGCGGCACACATCTCGCGAATTCCGATACGAATCGATTACAGGTAGCAATAAAAGATACACTTTTAAGCATATAAGCCTCCAATTGATATATAAAATATACAGACTTATAAATGAACAACTGATCAAATTTCATTAAGATCGCATTATAAAATACATATTTGTATATTTAACCAACTAAACTCAGGTTCGCGGCATCTGCTAGTTTACCTAGTTTCATTCCAATATATTTATTAGTCGAGCTGCAAAAGTGTTTCCCACATTTGCGGTTCTAGGTACTGATCTCAAGCCAATCACAATTCGCATTAGGAACGCCTTCGCCAACAACAGCAACAACAGCAAAAGCAGCGCTCGTTGATCAGGGCAAAAAAATATGTTGATCATCAATCAAAATGTGGCAGTGGGAGACAAAGCGTCTACAGATTGCCGCCAGCTACCGGACACCCGAGAGTGGAACACCAATTCACCCAGTATTCAGTATTCACAGCACTTTGGCCCACACAGGAAGTTTGCTCAGCACAAAAAAAAAAAAAAAAAAGAAAACCAAAAAACAATATGTATATGTATATGAATATATGTATAAAAATAAAATTCGCATGCTACTGTCTGCGTTGGCAGTCGATCTTGGGCCGAGCTATCAAAAACGCATAAATCAAAGAGCGCTCAAAGGTCGGCAGTGGCTTTCAACAGTTGTGTTTAAGAGCGCCGCAGCAGAGGCAAGAAGAAAATGCTGCTACTCTCAACTTGCCACACAAATTAAATTTGTATAAGAATATCCAAGTTGGTGGCCCAGGACGAGTCAAAGATGAAGCCGCAGGGCTACTGTGTGCACCAAGTGTCCTCGGTGCTGCTGTGTGCTGTGTGGCACCCCGGGGCAGCGATCCATTATGATTGTCACAGTTGACACACATTATCACCCTTGTAGCGAGAGCGAACCTGTCGTCGTTCTCGTCGTCCTGCATCATCCTGTGCGCAGGACCTGCCCTAGCCTAGGGCAGGCAGACAACGGGGACCCAAGCGATATGAACTAATTGATGTTTTCATTTAGATACTCGCCGAGCAGCATCAGTGGAATGTGTATTCATTCTAGGTGCGTAAGTGCGACGCCCGCTGAGCAAACATAATTGAGGGTTCCCCGAGAGAGAGAGACAGAGAGAAGCACAGAGATAGAGAGATATAGAGACGAGCAGTAGCCACCCAAGAAAGTCATAACTAGACTAGTGCAGCACCTACCACTACACTCAAAAAAATCGAATTGAATTTTAGAAAATTTACATAAAAATTATGTATTTCTTTTTCTGCAAATTTGAACGCGTTGCCTGATTCTGAGAAAATTCAATTGAAGCTATATCAATTTATAGACTATGTAAAATGATTATGTGTGACATCTCTAAATACCAATGTTTAATAATGGTATAAGTAACAATAAAGCTAATTTAAGAAATCTTTATTTTTCTGAGTGTATAACAGGACCTACTACAAGCGACTACTCAGCCGCCCTCCCTCCCCTTCTACCCGCCTGGCGTTTTGTCAATGGCTTTGTCCACTCCCATCTTGTCTTTTTTGCTCATAGATCGGCTCGGGCTTCTCATCTCTTGGAAGCAGGAGGCGGCTTCTTGAAAGGAAACAGCACTCACGTTGGTGGTCGCCTCATATTTTGCTCATCTCTCTCCCTCTCTTTTGTGAATTGCTCTATTTTGTCGGCTATCCTTTTCTATTTCTTCTTTGTGTTGTCTGACAGACAATCGGGAATATTGTAAATTATTTTCGTATTATCGATTCGCTGTTTGTCTCTAATTGTCTAATTGTCAGCTCATAAGGTCGCCTTCTTTATGTGCCCTCATCCAGTCGAGCAATGGGAAACCACACTCACCCACACACGCATAGACACACACGCACACACACAGATCGAGTCCTTTATTGTTGCACTGTCAGTTTAGGGGACAATCTCTGTATGATTTTGTTGGATTAGCTGATCGGGGCTTGAACCTGTTGTGGTGGCTCCTTGGACATGTCCACAATTTAGCCTGTGTGGTCCTGATCCACGTTTGTCCTTTTTGCGGCACATTCGCAAATGTCCTTAGTGTAATAGTTTATGTACGCATTGTATTCTGAAATAAATACATTGTATTCAGAAACAGACGCTTCGTTTTCTATGCTGGCTCAAACGAGATGACAGACTTAGACATATTTAGGAACAGCTAAGGACATTTTATATAATAATCCACAAGACGGAAAAAATCAATACTGTTTTGGAAAATGTGAAGTACTTGAAATACATTCTTAAATTTCTTATTGGCAATTCTTAAAAGTCGAAAGGTTTTTATATCAACTTTTCTCCCTTAAGCGGACTAACTTCGAAAACTCAGATGATGTGATGTATAATCAATTTTCGGAGTACTTAAATGGTTAAATGGTAAAAAAAATAAACGAGGGAAGTTCGTCACTACTCTTTCAGTAATATTGAAAAGTAGTTAACCTGACTTAAAATCTGCTTAGACAATTTATACATTTATTTCAGTATTCTTCTTAAATATTCATGTAATAAGTTCACATAATATTCAAATAAAGATTGTAACATTAAATGTAGAGTTTCTGAGAAGAAACGATATAAGAAACCCAACTTAAAAATTAATACCATTTAAAAACCAGATAATTTGATATTCGAATAATTTTTTATTTGTTTTGATATATTTTTGAATCATTTAAATTCTAGTAAAAATTCTTAGCATAACATTTAAACTAAGTATAAACAGTCTTAGGCTCTTAACGAACAAAACTCTTTTGAATTAATTGATGATCAAGAAACAAAACAGGCACTGCAGATAAAAGAGAATAGAAGAATAGAACTAGCTAGAAACGAAAGAACTTAAAACTTAGAACTGGAGCAGGTGCTGGAGAAGATCGGAGTTGGATAATAGACTTAAAAACCAAAATAGGGATAGGCAGCAGCAGGATTGGGCACCATGGAATTCTTGCTCGGCTCGGCCTGATGATAGCCGCCCATGTGATTGTTGCTAGGGAAGAAGGAACCGGCAAAATTATAGCTATCCCAGGACGAAGGATGATGATGATGGTGCGAACCGGATGCCGCAGCCGTGGCAAACTGGGAACGCAGCTGCTCCGCCGAACTAGCGGCAACTGTTGGCGTCGGCATGGAGTAGGCAGCTGCAGCAGCAGCAGCAGAAGATGCGGAATAAGCACTGCTCATAAAATTGCTACTCGAGATTTGTGTCTGCTGTTGCTGATGAGTCTGCAACTGGGAGTGGGAGTGTGAGAGTGCCTGGTTATCCACTGTGGGACTGTGGGCAGCAGAGGAGCTGCCGCTGCTGCTACTGGCCGGTGACATGGAGGCCAACGAGCCACCATAACCAGCCTGTGCCTCATAGTGCGCCGTGGCTGGCCATGATTGGCCGGCATAGAGACCCATGCCCATGTTGGTGGATCCATAGGCGGCAGCTGTGGAGGAGCTGCTGCTGCTGCTGTTGCTGGTGGGGAAGCTGCCCGGCATCTGCTGCGTGTTGAGCTGCTTGCGAAGACGAGCACGACGATTGGAGAACCAAACCTGGACGCGTGCCTCCGTCAGACCCGTGCTCTGGGCGAGCTCCTCTCGTGTGTAGACATCTGGGTATTGGGTGCGCGCAAAGATGCGTTCCAATGCATCGATCTGATCGTTGGAGAAAGTTGTCCTCGAGCGACGCTGTTTCCGCTTCAGCTGCACGCTTGGCTCTGTGTCATCTTCGCTCTCCTCCTCGCTGCCCGCGGAGCAGGAGCCACTGCCACCGCCCAAGATGCCATCGATGCTGTGCGAGCCCGAACCCGATCCGCAGCCAGAGCCCGAAGTGGTGCGCAACAGACGCGAAATGGAGCTGACCGATGGAGCATTCTGTTTATCGCAGATGCCCGCCTCGATCAGCTTGGCGCGGATCTCCCAGCTAAAGATGCCCGGCTGCGATTGCTTCAACTCCTCGATGCGTGCCTCAATATCTGGTGTGGCCACACGGGGCTTGCTGCCACCAATTACACCAGGTCGTATCGAGCCCGTCTCCTGGAAGCGATTCAGTATCTTTGACACACAGCCATGTGAAACCCTCAACTGCCGCGAAATGACGCAAGGACGAACTCCTGCTGCGGCCATCTCCACAATTTGGCGGCGAATGTGATTGGGCAGCGGGCGACCATTGATAAAGACGCCACCGAGCTGATTGACGCGTCCCTGTCCTGCAGGATGACAATGAAATAAGGGGAAAATAATGTGATTAGCAAAGATTCGTGTATCTATATTAAGTAGGGTTTTCGGTTCTAGTCTGGCTCAGTCTGGCAAATATAACCTTTTGTGCGATTCTGATTATGATTTATTCAAGTGATCTTCAATTAACTTTTGTGGAATGCAAATGGAGAAAATAATGTGATTAACTCAAGTGTTCTTCAGCAAAGATAGTTGTACATTCTTGAGTACGGTTCCCAGCTGAAGTCTTTCATCATTTTATGTAGACCTTTGTCAGACAAATCTTTCTAGGCTCAATTTTGAATATGTTTTCCCAAGTGGTCTTCAATTAACTTTTGTTCCCTTTGCCCGCTGCTCGATTGAGCGTCAGTAAGTAATCCAATTATGAACATTTTAAGATGCCAGGATTTGTTTACAGCTATTGTTTTCTAGTTTTGAGTCGGTCTCGAAAACAATTCGTTTGCCATTTTTGTGTTTTGAACATAACAAAGTGCAAATTGCCAATTTGCGTGGGTAAACGCAAAAAAAAAAAGAGAAACAAGTAAAGAAAAGCTGATCAATAAATCGCATCGTTTTTTATACATATTTCTGTGTTTTGTTGCATGGAAAATGCCTATCACTGTTGCAGCTGCGCAGCCCATGCAATCAAGTCAAACTAATAATCCATAAGCCAGACACAGAGACAGATCGTCAGAGGGACAGACAGACATACGTCCAGCTGTGCCAGCTAATATCGTTACTACCAAAAAAAAAAAAAGAAAAAAGAAGAATAAAAAAAAAAGCGGCAAAGCTTCAACGTTTTGGGGCGCTGACGTTGCTGCTACGTGAGGCATACAACAGCAGACGCTGAGCCAAGATCAAAGTAGCAGAGCCGCAACAAGCAACAGTCAAGAAATGCCAGACTGGAAGACGGGAAGATTGGAAGACTGGGAGACTGGAAGAACGCGCCAAAAAGTCTGCAAAGTCTGCGGCTGACTGCTGCTGACTGGAAGGAATGTTGCCTGGGCTCTGATCACAATCAATAAGTCAAAAAGCTGATCATGATTGTTGCTCTTGTTGTTGTTGTTGCGGTTGTTGTTGTTGTAGTTGGGGTAATGATCTCTCTCGCCCTGGGTTTGGAAAATGCTGCCCCATATGATGATTGTGCATATTTTTTGTGTTTAATTTTTTTCTTGACGTTTTGTAGTCGTAATTGTGGTAATTGGTAATAGAGGAGCTTACCTTGAAAGGGATATCCAGCATAATAAGGTGTCATATTGAGTGCCGATACAGCCATAACTGTCGATATATAAATGTATATATATGTATATATATATATATATTTGTGAATAATATACAGATAGATAATCCGTTTGCTATTTGCACTATTTATTTAAAAACACTTTAACTGTAGCACTCTTAACAAATTGCACTAGTTTGATTTTGTTTTTTATTTATTTATTTATTTTTTTTTTTTGGTTTTTAATTTCTATTATAATTTCAGTGATCGGAGTTGATTATTTTTGTTTTGATTTGTTTTGCGCATGCGCAACGCTTATGTTTGTTGATGCTGCTCGCTGGGTTGACAGCACGAAACTGATTTTGAAACGGTCAGCAGCCGAGACTAAAACGAATTTGTGAGAATTTTCACAGACGAAGACGTTGGCGGCAGCGCTGCACACACACCAACACCAACAACAAACCAAAACAAGTTTCTCAAACAAGCAAAACCCACGCGCAACGAGGGTGGCAAGTGCGAGCGAGCTGGCACTATCTCGCACACAGCATGTGAGCAGTTGTGTACAGCAATTCGATC
The DNA here is from genome assembly GCA_035043845.1 of Drosophila picticornis. Taxonomy (NCBI): domain Eukaryota; kingdom Metazoa; phylum Arthropoda; class Insecta; order Diptera; family Drosophilidae; genus Drosophila; species Drosophila picticornis. The sequence goes on along the minus strand of JAWNMR010000493.1, from coordinate 440,883 downwards.
GTGTGTGAGCAGTGCGGCGGCTGCTGATGCTCGCGCACTGCTCTCTGCGTTGCGCTTGTGTGTGTGCAAAGAGAGAGTGAACCAATGAGTGCGCATAGCATGGCTGCAATTTAATACAGCACCGCCTCCTATGATCTGCAATATAAGGAGCGAGCGAGAGAGCGAGAAAGAGTGAGGAAGAGGGCGTGTAAAAGAGAGTGAGTGAGTGAGGGAGAGATTTGACTTCTAAGAGTGATTCTAAGTGGAGATCTGGGGACTCCATTATAATTATTTATATTTGCTCGTATTTGCGCTTGATTTGAAGTTATGCGAATTTTGCGGCGTGACTGGACTAGTATTTTTTGTTGTTGCTTATTGTGTATTTATCATTCCTAGGCATTCCCAGGCACTTATTTAAGTTGTTTTTCCTATTTTTTTGCTGTTTCAGTTTTATGTTTCCTGTTTGCAACGTGGGCAGCTTGACCATAAATAGAAACTACTAGAAATCAACTCAACTACATATTTATGAAGATCACATCTTTTACTTGATTTGCCTATTAGAAAAGTTTTTTTTTATATAAATTTATTATGTTAAATAAGAAATATTTGTTGTAATCCATGTTTATATTTATTATGCAAGATAGTCATTCATTCATATTTATAATTTTAAGATGAATATTCCTAAGAATATTATGTGCAAGTTGATTAAATTCAATCATCTTTACTTTTTATGTGAAATAATGTATATTTTTAATAATGTGGAAGATTAATTCAATAATTTATAAATAAACTACAAAAATTATGAGAATTATATGTTAACCTTTAAGCTTCCTTTCATATAAGTCTAAAAATAATTACTTCATAACATAAATAACTATAGTATCACATAAAAGTTACTAGGTATTACATTTCTATATGTTTACCCAAATTCTCCATGTGAAAATGACGAATTTGTATGCACCGACAGTAAAAGATTGCAAAGAAAACCAGAGTTTTTCAAGCTCGTCGAGTGGTAACTACACACATGCCACATGAGGCAGAGACTATGTGAACAAGTTTTGCTCTGCTGCCAGCATACTTTTGTCTTGAACAAGAAACAGAGGAAAATAAAAAATGGTGTCCTTGTAAATGCTTAGAAAAAACAACAAAAAAAATCCGATGTGTGCGCCACAAGTGAAAAGGGTAGAAAGTAGAGATACTAATCGTGTCAGGGAATATGGATGCATGAATATGAATAATTGCAAAGAACACATTGATAATGCCACTAATGGATTTCCATGTAAGATTTTAATTTTCCTATTTTTACACGAGTGGAAAACCATAAGGAAGAAGTGTTTAGTAATTCTTTTCAAATTATCATTATTTCTTACAAGTCAAATAAATAAATACATAAAATAGTTGCCTCTTAACATGTATAAAGTACAGCATTTTCACTCTACACACTTAAGCTGTTTCTCAACTAGCCCCAAAACTATTGGCCATTTAATTACTGACAAGCAATTGTCTTAGTTAATTAAGTAAAATGCGAAAGGCAAAACATTATATAATGAACATCCATGAGAAAAGATGGCCTCAACTCAACTCAGCTGGCAGATGGGAAGCTGGCTAAAAGATTTTCGCACGAGCAAAAAAAGAGAAAGAAGAGGCTAGTTAATTTGGTAGTGCATGAAGTTAACTTCATTTTTGAGGGCGGTCAATATCAAAGACGCAGAACTTTGGCCATGTTGTGCATACGCCGCGTGTGGCCGCAATGGACAAAAAGCGCAGTTGTTGCCCTTGGTAACGAAACAACAACAACGACTACAATAAGTTGTAGTTGTAATTGTTGTTAGAGTTGTTGTTGTTGTTGTTGTTATTGTTGCCACTGTGCGTGTTAAGCAATTGTCAAGTTGCGCATATTTCTTTTTCGTACGTGTTTCGCCAGCCGCACAAAAGTATCTGTGTGTGACTCACATTCGTGTGTGGGTGTCTATGTGTGTGTGTGTGTGTGTGTGTGTGTGTGTAAGTGTGTGTACCATTTGGCAATAATTGTGGTGCTATTGTTCGGCTCGGCCGCCACGCTGTGTGTGTGGCTTCGCCTGCAGGGCAATCGCTCAAAACTTATGACAACCCAAACTGCTACTGTTCATATTCAAGCTGTATATCTGAATCTACGTATCTCAATCTGTATCTGCGGCATTGACGAATATACGTATGTACACTCAGCAAAGAAATCGCCCTTTTGGCCCCAAACCTTACCCAACTTATTATTATGTGGATATTTAAAGTTTAAAATTAAAGTTTTACGGCGTTCTTAATTCGTATTTTAGCTTTTTACTTATATTTTTATTAAGCAGTAGTACTTAAAGATTGCACATATAGTTTCTAAACTCTAATATATAAAAGACGAGCCAGTAAGTATAATTATTTCCATTTGAATTTCAGGAACAATGTTTCCTAAGAATCGTGGTTTGCATTTCTGCTTTTCTTAATAACAGAAAAGATAACAACAAGAAAAACTTTATAGTTTTCAGGCGGTTTTATTTCTGAGTGTAAAGTGGCAATTGAATTGAACTTTCGAATGGAAATGGCGGTGCGCGGGTCTGGTTGGGGCTCTGGCTTGGAGTCTCTTTTGTCTGGGTCTTCACGTCTGCTGCGGCGGCCTTTGTCGGCAGCCGCTTATTAATATTTACACTTTCGTTGAGTACCCACTGCTACCTCCCACCCCTCACCCCTCACCCCATTTCCCTTCCCCGCCCCTCCCCCTCCCATATCTACACATTTCAATTTGATTGCGCGTTTCTTCAATACGAAATAAGCCATATACAAAGTCAGAAGCCAAGGTTTTAACTTGTTACATATATTTATCGAACGTTCTACTTCGACTCTTTTTTTGTTTTTGTCTTTGGAATTTTGTTTGTGGCAATGTTAAAAAGTTTCTGGGCGAGGACGAAATATTTGCCTAGCTGTCAGCGAGAGTAGCGAACAGAGTTGAGTTGCCTACGAGTTGGAAACTCATTGGCAAACGAAGCATGTGGCAACAACAAGATAGAAAAGCTAGCTTTGAGGCACATGGAAGATAAAATACCCTTGTAGATGGGAGTTTAGTGTTTCCCCCACTTTGTGCCAAACTTTGGGGAGCAATGTAAAAAGTGAGCTACCTGAAGCAAAAAGACGAATAGATACACCCCAGAATTCGTGACGATATTTTAATAACTGAGGGACTTGTTACAGGCAGGTATGGTTTTATTGATTTTGTTAATGATGCCGATCAAGAATATATTTGTAGAGCCTAAGAAAACGATACAAGCTTCACAACAAAATTAGAATACCCTCTACAAGAGTATACAAAGTAAAATGACTTGACTGATGGCTGCAGAAAAAACTTGAGAATTTAAATTTTTCTTGTGCGGAATTTTAAGAGTTGAGTGAAAGAGGATCTTAGATATTTAGCTACTAACTTAAAGAGTTTAGCTCCAACGAAACATTTTTAAGTGACAATCTAGAATCTACTTTAAATTGAAATGAATGAACTTCCTTTACTTTTTGTTGTGCATTTTTTGCTTAACAATGAAACAGGTAGTTACAATAAGGCCGTAGAGAAGATATATCTTAAATGCAAAACAGTCATGTCAAATATATACCGAATGTTAAAAATTTTATAAAATGGCTCATTAAATAAAAGACAAACTGAACTCTTTGTGGCACATGTGCAGCACTAATGATACTCGAAAGATGTTCCTAATAAACTCCACTGAAAAATTACCACTAACGCCCATATGTCAGCTTACTCGACCGGCCAAAAGCAACAGCTGTTTGTTTTGGGCCTAAAAACAGAAACTGAGTTGCGGCTGAAACAAGAAAACTAAATTAAAACTCAACCGCAACTGTTTACACAGCAAATGTTACCACAAAAGGGCGGCACGGTTAATGCCTAAGAACTCCAAATCAAAGAGAAACACTGGGAAAGACACGGATAGGTGGATAGAGGGATAGGGGAATGGGGGAGAGAGGGAGAGAGAGAGAGGGGGCTTACAGCGAAAGATGATTAATTGGAGCGGCTACTTGGCCACAGAGAATTCCCAGAGACAGTTGCTACTCGGTCAGCTGTGAGTTTGACTTCGACTTCGACTTTGACTCTGAGTTCGAGTTCGAGGTGAGAAGAGTAATATGTACAAATACATCACTCCTTCGCAGCGGTTAAAAATGTATTAATAATGTGTGATCCGATAACGCCCACAAAGCTGAGCCAGTTGGCCAAAAACAGAATGCACCACTACAAACTAATGGCAGTTCAGCGATCCAATATACTAAAATCGAAAATCATCATGCTGACCAATCCAATGAAATCACGTGAAATGTGTCGAAAAGGGTATACTGATGTTGTGGTTGAGTGTGTGACAGTAGTTACTATAATAATAAATGTAACAAAGACTCAAACAATGCAGTTCTACTATCTACGTAGAGTACAACATCCTCGGAATGATCTTTTCTTTAGTTAAAAAAATATGCGCATTTGTGCAGAATTTGTTATTAAGTATATTAAAGGGTATCTCTTATTCCAGCTGGTGCATTCTATCTTAGTTCTGAGTGTGTGGTTTTGTGTGTGTGGTTGTGCGGGCGGGCACGCGCATGACGCTGCAAAGGATAACATGCGAGAAGGATGCTCGAGGCGCAAGGCTCGGGGTGCACAATTTTTGACTGACTTTTGTGGCCGAGTCGCGGGGCGAGGCCCGAGCGAAAAAACAAAGGATGCCATTATGTGCATGATCTGTGGTTCTTTCAATCCTCTCCTCTCCTCTCCTCCTGCTCTGCTCTCCTCTCGTGCTCCTCGGCGGCGCTTTGTCGGCATCTCGACAAAGTCGATGGCAAACAGGACACACACGCCGTTCTTGCCACCGCTGGCGGCGACTTCATCGTCTTTTTCGTCGGCGTTGGCGTTGAAGTGTGAATTCTAACAGGCCGCATCGCATTTTGTTCTTCTTCTTATTCTTTTTTTTTGGTTGTGCCACATCGTAAATAAAACATTTGAGCTGCACTCAAAACTCACTCGCTGAAATGTGGCGGATTCTTTTGAAAATAATAAAGATGAACATTAATTGCCTTTAGGGTTTAACGCATTCCTGCTAATTCTGGCCATGATGATGGGCATCATCGCTGATCCTTGATTAGCACCCACTCTCTCTCTCCCTCTCTCTCTCTCTCTCTCTCTCTCTCTTTCTCTCTCTTGGATAGCTCTTATAGCTGTAGGCGTGCCAAACTCCTTTTTTTTGGCTTATGCGCCAATTGTTGTTGTTGATTTTCCTCGTGGCGTCAAGCCATAAAATTCGTTTAGCACCTGCAACTGCAACATTGCCGAGGCAGAGAGAGATAGAGTATCAGTGTGTGTGTGTTGTGGCAAGGTGTGATATCAATGATTATAATTATAACGCCTGCACTTGAGATTGTATAATGAAAGGGTTGAGTCCTGACCAGACCAAATCAATCTGCTTCAGATTGATTGTCGAGATTGCTCTAATAGACAGCTGAACTAAATGGCTACCATGTTACGCCACGGCAGCGAGAAGAGATGATAAGATCAGAGGAGGGATTGTAAGAGGATATTAAGGCATCGTTTATTTAACATATTTATATTTACAGGGAGGACGGAGAAGAGATACCGTTGAAGAATAAAAAAGAAAGAAAATTGATGGCAATATTCGAGAAGTGAACCAGTTTGGCTATCAAGAAGCGAGAAGAGCAGAGAAGTATATCAAGAGTGAGAAGAACTTAATATCTTCATATTTAAAGAGAGGTATTTTTAAAATAGCTTGGTAAAATAGTTTTTTAAAACAGTTTTGAAGCACATGAAAGAAAGAGGACAGCATTCTTATTTTTAGTATTTTTCAGTAGCTCTTATCTACTGCCTTAAATGGATTAACTACTAATCATTATGATTATTAGCTCCGATCGTTTTCCTGCTACTCCAAGAAACTATAATTTAATGCATACGCATATCCATACATTTACAAAGTATCATGTTTGTCTTGTAATCGCTTTATGCATATAAGCATGTATGTAAGACTTGGATCTATCTCTATCCCCTGTCTCTCTCTATATCACTCTCTTTGTCTCTCTCTGATTTTGATAACATGCTCAATTATGCATGGCAACATTTATAACATAAATTCCCCACATGTTTCACATATTTATCACGTTTTGATTATAGCTAATTTGACATTGAAATATTAGCATGTCCATCCACCCTCCTGCTGCCCCCATCCATTTTTCACACCAGCCAGCCAGTCAGTCGAGTCATAAACCAAATAATCACGAAATGCAATCAATCCTTTGATGATGCAAAGCAGCTCATTCAGTGGCAGAGGCAGAGTACCACATTCAGATACAGATACAGATACAGATACAGATACAGATACAAATACATAAATAATACAAATAAATACTTGCATGCGAAGCAGTTTTTCACTTTGTTTTTTTGGTTTTGTTTTTGGCTTTTCTTATGGATTTATGCTCTCTGAACTGTATCTGCTCGGCTGCGTCGCTTTCCCGTTTGATTTATTTTCCATAGTAAATGGATTTTCGTAATGCATTTTAGTTCTGCATTGAGAGAGGCATTGCCACCGACACCGTTCCCGAAATTATCGCCAGCAAATGCCATGTGAAAATGGGAAAATAAATAATTATCGAGAGAGACAGAGAGGTTACATGGGCTGCTATTTGTATTTTTTTCTGTCTGATTCTACTTCTAATTAAAGTCGCATTTCCACATCGAATCCGAATCGATTGGCCACAATTTCCATTTTTGTTGATTTTTCCTACTCGCAGCTCGCTCTTCAAGTGGCAATTGGCCAGCGTGATTTTCAATTATGTCCAGTGTGACGATGAGCGGCACATGTCAAAGCCAGGCTTGAAATTTATCTTTTATCAACAGGGTCCGACGATTCCATATTTCAGTTATAATTGTGGCATCAAGCCAAGTTGCCGTTAAGCTTTAAAAAAACGACGACTCGTGCCGACAACGAAAACGACTTTTCCAAAATAAATCATAAAGCGGCTGCCTTTTTTTTTGGGTGCTCTTCTTTTTTAATGCAGTGACTGAGAGTCTGTCTGAGACTGTGAATAATTAAGCTGCATGTTATCTTTAGTTGATATATAATTCGATTTTGATTTGTTGCGCCATTTTTGCATTCAATTGTTGTTTTATTTTTCCCAGAATTCTCTGTAATTGCTTGTAATGCGATTGCTTTGAAGTTGCCGGGAGCATTTTTAAGCAACAATTATTAAGTGTTTAGCAGGTGAAAACTGAACACAAATTGTTATTTCTGTACAGAAAATACGAGCGAAATTATTTTCCACCTATTTCTTTATATATTCATGTTGCTATAAATCATTCTCGAAACTGAAAGCGTTTAAGAAAAGTTGGAATCCTCCAGTCAAGACAGCTCCACAGAGATGTAATAATATGTCTGGCTATAACTTAATTAATTGCAAGGCCAAATCTTCACAGTTGTGTATTTTAATGGTATCGGCAATCGACTATTATCTTACTATAAAAGAAAATATAGTGTTTAAATAAATATATATAAAATGTGCTTTTATCTTTTGCTCAATCTCCATCAAAATTCATGCCCATTCGAATGGCTAACAACGGGAATAACTGATGGGTGCATCGAATGCTAAAATAGAAATACTTCACATACAAATAAGTTAAAAATTGAACAGCTCAAAAGAATGCAAGCGGAATACATTACACATTATACAAACCATTAGGACTAGAGTCTAGGGGAAATGTGCAAATTTAGTCATCCTTTAAGAGAATAATTTCAATTTCATTTGTCATTCGTTACGATGGCTTTTGGCTCTGGAACTGAGACTGAGACGGAGACTGTGGCCAACATAAAACCCGTAAAAAAAAAAACAAAAACTTTCAGACGTTCCCGACTTTGATGGATCCGCCGGCTGGAAAGGTGTGTGTATAAGTGTGTATATAAGTGTGAGTGTGTTAAGCGTTTCGCTTAAATGAAGTACCAAAAACTCAATTTATTTGCAATTAAATTGTGAAACTTGAAAAAAACGAAGCACAACAAAATCTGCATGTCTTTTTGAGCCGGCCTTTCTCGCCTCTTTTGCATTGTCCGGCGACCAAAAAAAAAAACAAAAAAAAAGCAGCAGGAAACTTTGAACTCGACGACAGTTGAACAGTTGCTGGAAGTTGGCCCGAAGATGCAGTTGCCGTGTCTTAGCCCACTTACCGGCAAGTGCGTTAGCGGCTTTTGGCCTTTTGATGTTGCGCCCGCTTCCCCTACTCCTTTTAAGCACTGCCCTAGCCCAAAATATGCTGCATCGCATCTCATTTGAAAGTCTGGCCAAAAACGGACTTGGCCATCTCTCTGACTGGCTGACTGTCTGTCTGACTGGCTATATGTCATTGTAACATAAAAGTTCAATTTTAATTGCCGCGCTTGACGTGCTCAAGGTATTTGGCTTGGCATTTTTACGATCACTTTGGCAAATGTGCGCTTCAAAGCCATTTCAGCTTCAGCTTCAGCTTTAGCTTTTAACTCCATCTCCAGCTGTGATCTACAGAAGATACATTTACAGCTTTGAGCTTTTCAGATCTGCTCGGCTGCAGTTTTTGGTATTTTGGCTTTACTGAGTGACTTTTGTCGGCCACTTTGTCCAGTCAGTATTGCTGCTCCCCTTCCGCTTCCTTCCCTACCTGCTCCTGCTCCTGCTCCTGCTTCACCCCCTGCTCCTTTCTCCAACTCCCTTTAAGGCTGTATCTCTGTATGTCAAGTCGTTAAAAACGTCAGCGTTTTATTTTTTTGTCTTTTACGGCGTTGCGAGCATGCATTTTACATATGTTCATTTGTTTATATGACTGTTGTCAGGGGCAAGAGGGCGGGACCCCTTTGCCGAGGGTCTCATGCAGATTGGCACTCAACTTAAGCGATTGCAAATCCGTAACTCATTCAGCTTCGTTTTTAAATACTTGCCAAACAAATTATTTTTTATGTATATTTTGCTGAACTGGGCGAGGGGCAGCGGATTGACAAGGGGAGAGAGGGGAATTTGTTGTGCAACCGTCAGCGAAATTTGCCGAATTGCATTGTCTGGTTGACTGTGGCACATGCAACAACGCATTTTCCCACAACGCACACGCAACGCAATCAGCTCGCTGAAGGCCCCGCCTGCGAAAAGGGGGGATGAGTACACAAGGCGAAAAAGTTGGAGTTTGATTATGCTGAAAAATAGAGTGAAATATCAGCTGCGAAATTCCAGTGAAGCAGGTTAAAACATTTTTAAGAATTTTTGGATAAGATTATCAAAAGTAAATAAAGTTAACTTGATGTAAAAGCAGTTCAATATTTATTTTCTTTAGGATACAAAAATCAATCACTCATCTACTTTTTGTCCATAAAGAAAAGATAACAAATTCAAAAACTATTCCATTAAAAGACAATGCTCTGTTTAAATATGTATACCAGCTAGCTGTAAAGCATTCATTAACGGTAGGAATAGTTAAACAAAACGAGTCAATTAGTTATAATTGCCTCGACAATTAGCCACTAATTTCTCGTTCGGAGTCATAATTTTTCGCACAGTGTATGTCATATATCAACGCATCAATAACATAAATTAAAAACTCAGCCAAGTCCGGAGCGGCATTCGCTTTGTGCAAGCTGCTGACACACGCATAACACACACACACCCCCTTGCCCCTGCCCATGCCTCTGTCCCCCTTTTGGGGGTTAACAGATTGAGGCAGATTGCAGCAGCCGCAGACTGCATGTCGTCTCCCACATGTGGAGGAGCTGCCTTCGAGTCTCTGAGCTCAATTTGTTGGCCACAATGCGGAATGGTTCAACAGAGAGATCTTTCCCCCTCTCTCTCTCTCTCTCCCTCTCTATCACTCTCTCTTTCTTTCTCTGTCTGTTGCGAATAGCTTAAGGGCGTTCTCTCTGGGCAGTTCGTTATAATTTATTTAATGGCTGGCAACAAGCTGGCAGCAAGAAGACTGTCAGAGTGGCTGACTGGAGGCAGTGCGTCATCAATGTCTGAGAGAGTGTTGAGTAATTTGCTAAAGATACCTGCGTTTCCCACCTTCCGCTCAGCGATTTATTTTTTGCAGATTTATGTTTTCTTTTTTGTGTTTTTGTGGGGCCATAAAGCGCTGTAAATGCAGCTGAATGCGTTTTTAAAGAGTGCATCCTAAATCAAAGATCAGTAGACGCCGAAGACCAAAAAACGCAGCCAACTGTCAATTTCCGGTGAAAATTGCATTGAATCTTTCCGAAAGATAACTAAATTAACAGTCAGACAGACAGACAGAGAGGTTAGCGGGGGTGTTGTGGGTTGGCTGTAAAAATTAACTAACAACAGGTGACAGCCAGAGAAAGAGAGGGGGAGAGAGAGAGAGAAAGAATCAGGCGGAACTCAGCTACACTCACAGAAAAATCCACCTGAATTTTGAAACTCGCAATGGGTTCCTGGCTGTCTAAAAATCAGCACTTGCATCTATTGATGTCAGTGTGGATATTTATCAAATTTAAAAACAAAATGTCTAATTTTCAGGGTGTTGTTTTCTTTGGGTGTACATAGTAGAATTCTTTTTTTATAAGCTTCACTCTTACTTACATTATACACAAATAAATATGATATAAATATATTTATACAAAATTAAAAAAAACAACATCGTTTTGTAATTGTAGATTCAAGATAAGCATTTCTAATTTTGAGAAAAATGTTTTCTTATTTTTTTTTTGGAAATCTTATCTAAAAACAATGTTTTAAATGATTTAAATTTTAGGGCAATTCTTATTCTGAGTGTAGTTCATGAGTTGGAAGACAGCCAGGCGACAAGGACACCAACAAACCATTAACACCGGAACCGCAAAACAGGCTAAAGAAACGCAGACGTAGACTAAGAGATGGAGAGAGAAAGAGGGAGAGCGAGAGAGAGAGAGAGGTAGAGAGGCAGAGAGAGAGAGAGAGAGAGAGAGTGGTACCTGTTGGGCAACGGTGCGGTAGGTCTTGTTGTTATGCACACAATTCCAGCCAAGCAGCAGCTAAATTTTTGTCGCATGATTAGAGCCCATTACAAATTGTAAGTGTTACGCTGGGACTCAAACAGGACTCAGACAGAACTCTGACTCCGTCTCTGTCTCGGTTCCCGTCTCCGTCTGTGACTCCGACTGGAACTGTGGACAGGTGGTGCTCTTTGTTTGTTTAGTTTTCTGTCCGGCAAATAAAGTTGTCAAACTGTGCCAATGATCGATTTGATACGCCAACTTAGTCAATGCGAATGCATCCTGTATCTGTAGCCAATCGCTTTAGCAGCGCTGTTTAGCCTAAATACAAACACACACGCAGATACAGATACACACACAGATATACACTGTGGCTTTGCTCAGCTGTTAACTAAACTCTTGTAGGCGTCGCCAATCTTAAACCACAAAAAAAAGGTAAAAGGTGTTGCCAAATTATGTTAATTAAATTAGAGACACCTCAACACGGCAATTTAAACTTGCGCATCTTTAAGATATTAAGATGGATACGACATTTACATACCATAATCACAAATAATGATGTCGTCGGTTAGCTGATGTGTTAATGGCCAAATGTCGTTTGGTTTTTGGCTTAGCGCGAATTGATTTTTAACGCCCACAAAATGTATATTTAATTCGATAGCAAAACGAAGAGTGGCAAATTAAGCAATTGATTAACTGAGTTGATTTGAGGCAGCAGATATAAATTATAAACGCAGGTATAAATATTGATAGCGTAGAAAATTATAAATTAAAATTCCGAATTAACGTATAATAAAGTTGTGCAAAAGAGAGTGACAGAGAGAAGGAAGCATCCCGACCTCATAAAATAAATATATTCTTGATCAGTATAAAAAGACTATGTCTGTCTTCCAGTCTGTAAAAACAAGCCGACCTCAGAGACTACCAGATCTGGAGACTTTCAATTTGGAATACAAATTCTCCTATACAATAAGCAGATCAAGTTTATTTAATGTCTTCCATAACATTGCATTTTCTACATAAATAAAAGTCACATTTGAAATATAATTATTGACAGACTATAAAAATTAAATTATCGACTTAATTGTTCTAACTTGTTAAATATATAGTTAAGCATTAGTTAACTCGATTTATAGTGAAATACCCCTCTCAATGGTATGATATATTTATTGAAAGAGCTGACTCTCTTCGAAATGAAGATTTAAAGAAGTTACACAGAAAAGCGTTGTAAAGGTAAAAGGTAAAATCATCAAAAACTTCCATAAAAATGTCAAGCAATAAATAAGTAAACAATAACTAATAAATAAATTTACACAAAATAATTTACACGAAGTGGCAAAAATCAAAAACTAAAAAAGGGCCAAAATGTGTGAAAACCTAAGGTTCACACTCTCTGTAGACAGTTTCCAGTTAAGATTAGCCATACAAAGCCCTCGAATTAGTGTCCCATACACAGAAAATCGAAGCACTGAAATCAAAGATATTTTACTGTGAATGGATATCAGTCTTTCAGCTGAAATGGAGCACATGTTTTTGGATGCAGTGCACCCGGGCCAATGATTTACAAGGGGGCTGTAAATAATAATGTCGCCAAGTCAGCACAGCTGAAGAGTCTGAGGCATTAAACCTGTCAATAGCTGATCATGATCACTGCAGCTTATAGCTTTGAGTACATTCATTGGCACTCAAACTCATTCAAGCACTCAGAACCAGAAACCATAAAATTCTGTAACTGGAACACAACTCAAAAAAAAAAATGCCAGCAACAAATCTTTTTGACCCCCTGTTTATGACTACCGAATTGTGAAACGCGTAGCCAAAACATGTCCTTGCCACTTGCCGCTTGCTGTGCTACCGTCGCCCTGTGCAACAGCGCCCCGTCGTCTGGTTGCACATCTGTTTGGTATTTGCCTCATGCCAAGGGTCCTGCGGGACCTAAGCTCAACTCAACTTAACTCAACTTCGTTTTGTTTGCCTCGCAAATTTAGCATGAAGGAGTGAAAACTGTTTGACAATTGTGTGTCCGCTGTGTGTGTGTGTGTGTGTGTGTCTTGGCTTCCTAATTTTCACTTGTCCTCATGTCCAGCTGGAAGAGCAATCCGTCATTTGTCTCACCTTGGGATTGTTCAATATTTGATCTTATTGCCTGGAGTCAAGAAACTTCTCTTACGATTTTTTGTTTGTTTTCCTCGCAGTTGCATTTGCTACTGGTGATTGCGATTTTGCGTTGTGAATACACTCGTGAATGTATCGTTTTTCAGTAGACAGTTGTCTAACGGTTTTTGATGGATCAGTTAGTGGAACTTCATTATAACTCGGAGTTTGTTGACTGAGCCAACTAACGGTTCGTTGGGAAAGGATTAAAGATTGAGTTTCGAGTTTCGAGAAAAAATATGGGCGGTACTGTGAATGGAATAATGCAGAAGGAATTCTCTCGAAATCATGGTGGGATTTTATAGATACAACTATGTAAGCGAAATACGATGTTATTTGTGGGAAAGTAGTGTTAAATTGTCATCGATTTTAGACTGAATCCTTTTAAAATGAAACGATTTTGTATAGACAGATTTATGCAATAGGTAATATCAAATATGCAATTTAAATTTTACATCCAAATGATATGTATAATCTCATAACAAGTAAATGAGAAATAAGAAGAAATGAAGTTTGCCTCAAGACTCTTCATTCCAGTTCATATCAACAATGTTTGCTTAAAAATGGAAATGAAAATGAGAAGTAAGCTGATTAAGAGAACAAGCTTTTCTCAAGACTCAAATGTTTCAGTATCTTCTTATTTATATATCTAAAATATAATATGTAAATACATTTAATCTCTTCAATGTGTCAGCACAACCACTTAATTAAAGTCCGTTGTGAAATCCAATTCCGCCAGCTCAAATTATGATTAAATACCCAAGTTAAACAGTAAGTCAGTTGAAAACGCCCACACAACAGCCATGGCAAAAGCAACTTCCGTTTGACAGGATGAGGATAACACCGAATTTTTGGCTATCGCGTCTTTTTTTTAGCTGTTTATCGGCTGGTGTTGGGTCAATGTCAGACAGAAGCTGCACGCTTGAGAAATTCCAGTAATTGAAAACTGTCAATAGGCAAATTACGAAATTTGTCATGTTTATCCTGGCGAAGTTTTTGAGGCTTTGCCCTGCTGTCAGTGGCAGAAGTGGCCAACACCAAATTAATGGCATATCCTGTGGCTCATTTGCATTGGCACCGAAGGCATGCAACTGAGGCAGCACTCAAGTGCTTGCAACAACGTGAACTCCGAATCCTGGCAAATGCATTGCATAACGCTTCATTAGCATTCCAATTTTATGCTGATTAGCGGCGAGCTGAATGTTGAGCTGAGAGCGGAGAGCTCCGTTCCTGATTTCTAATCCTTGTTTGAACAGCCTGACAGGCTCAGGCACAGTTTCGGGCTGAGGCTCAATTCTATTTTCATTTTCATATCCATTTCTATATGGAGCACATTTGCATTTTGGTCTGCTGCCACACACATAGCACACACAGCCACACACACACACACACACACACACAGCCACACCTATGTAGTAACAACGGCCATTTTTCGGGTATTGGTTTTTGGCCAGATGCAGGCGACGTGTGCGTATCCTTAATATGCGTAAAGTTCACGCTTAATTCTTTATATTATGATGATGTCCTTTCGCTGCTTTTGGCTTTTGTTCATGTTCGTTTTTCGGTTTTACAATTGAAAATGAAAAAAAAAATTCCATTTGCCACTTTTGTTCACCAGGTGTGACCTCTCGCTCTCTCTCTCTTTCTCTCTCTCTCTGTCTCTCTCCCTTTCTCTCCTTTAACGAAATCGATTGCAATTAATGACTGTTGATAGATTTTTATGTTTGAATATTGGTAAATTGACTTTTGCAGCTGAGGGTTGCATAGAAAACCGAACCCACTTTTGACACATTTGTGATGTATATAGAAAAACTCGTTAGGACTCGCAAGAAACCAAATGAAGGGAGAAGGAAGTGGGGAAAGCTATGTAAAAGTGCATTACGGATTGAGGGTAGAACTAGTTTTCGTTACCGCTTAAAAGAGACATTTAAAAAGGTCATGATTCAATAGAAACTTTGTAGTTAGTTTTTATGAGAGAGTTATAAACAAAATCAACCAAAGAATATTTTCCACGTATTATTCGATTTAATAGAAACGTTTCCAGTTAGTTGGTAAGATAATAAATGAGCTAAAGAGCAAAAATATATAAAATAAAATATGTTTAAGAGTGAAAAGAAAACTAGTTGTAAGGTTCATATGAAATGTGCCAGCTTAGCTCAATTTGGAGTTAGGATGGGAAGACAGAAAAAAAATCATATAGTATTATGTAATGAGCCGATTACCCCTGTAGACAGCTCTTACATAAAAATACATGTTTTCGAAGCTCTCAATTAAAATTAACAAACCAAAAATAGCCAAAAACAAAAAAAAAAAAAAAATAGTTACATCATAAAACCGCAACCAGTGCTAAAAGTCTTGCAGATTGTTGATTGTGGCGATTGTGATGATTGTGATTAGAAAAGATGAAAACAAGCTTTTCTGCACCAAATGCGACTCCATCAAATTGTATTACAAACATAAATACAAAACTAAATTGACTGTGCTGCACAGACAGAGAGAGACAGAGGGAGAGAGAGAGAGAGAGGAAGAGGGAGAGAGTCTGGCTTGGAGTGGGGTGGTCATAAATAGGCATGAACTTCTATTGTATTAAATTCTGTTCTGTTCAGTTATGTTTTTTTTTTATTTTTTTGCAGGATAAGGCAAGCCATGCAAAACCCCCATAAAACTTGACGATGACAAACAACAATGCGGGCAACAACAGGATATGTTCTCTTGGACCTAATCTAACTACCCAGCAACGAAAAGAACCCATTACAAATTCAAATCGTATTCTATCTTTTGCATTACAATATTACTTTGCTGACGGTAGCAACTTGCATAGCCGATAAAAAGAAGTCATTAAAGGAAAAACATTGAAGTTTTCGCGGAGGTAAGTTTGTGCTCGACTTCGAAAGCTCTCGCTTACAACACTGCATAAAAATGCCTTACTAGTTAATGCATACGGAACGCATTCGGTAATCAGAAGTAATTCACTAGTTTGCTGCTGGGTGCTAGCAAGCCAGAGAAATTGCAAATGAACAGGCATAATGGCATAAAAACATACACACACGCACACACAAACACACACACACACGTGTGTGGGTGCTAAAATGTCAAGCGTAACGATTGATAATATAATGCTGCCTGCCACGAGGTAAAAACGGTGGCCATGTGTCCTGTGTCCTGTTCAGTTCTCTGCCGCCGGCAGCCTTCACGCTTTAATTGGCTGCCGGCGACAAAAGTCAGTCATATATATTCTACACACACACACACACACACACACACACACACACACACACAAACACACGCACACAAGGACTAGCTGACAGCTGCAGAGAGATCGCTGGTGATGTTTAGCGGGGTTGGGAGAAGGGGGTTGATTTTCTTTGATTGTCGTTTCTTGTTTGATATCAAAGCGCGCTGAGCAGCAAAACCCGCCCCACTCAATACCAAGCAGCCAATCAGCGTGCGCAGCTCAGTCAAAGAGAGGCGTTAACTCTGCACAGCAATTCAAGCGAGCAAGCGAGCGAGCGAGAGAGAGAGACAGAGAGAGACATAGAGTGAGAGAGAGAGCGACAGACAGTTAGCTGAAGTTTTTATTTGATCGTTGCCATATTTGTGGCGCCTTGTCAACAATAACAAAAGGGCGGACGCGAAAGCTGCTGCGACTGCTGCTGCTCTCTCTGCTGCTGTGTGTGTGTTGTGTGCGTGTGTATGTGGAAACCAGTTTATGGGCCGCGATCTGAATTGTTGGCCCGCATTCGTCGCCCGGCGTCGCCGTTCGTTTAATTTATGCCTTTAGTTGCTTTGCAAGTCTCGTGCTGTTTGATCGCTTCAGCGTTCAGCGCGCCGCAAAATTCCAAGAAACGAAACACAGCACAACAACAACAACAACTAAGACAACAACAGCATAAACAAAAAACCCGCGCGCAAAAAAACCAAAAACAAATCTCAAACTCCTTGCTTCCGTCGGAAATCGCGAGTGCTTCTGTGATTTAGCATGTGAATTTGTGTACTATTGTTATTGATACCATTGATCTTTTGGCTGCTTCTGCTCCTTCTTCTTCTCCTTCTCCCTCTCCTTCTTCTTCGTCTTGCTGTGTGTGCAATTAGAGCCCCATTGGGGACCGCATTGTGACCCAATTCAGCGTCTGCTTGTTTTGTGGTCCAGTTTGCTCGTCGCATCTGCTTCAGTCAGCACTTAGTTTCTAAGCAAACACACACTCATCAATACACACACACACACACACACACATACCTCCCCGCACACACAAACACACACTACAAATGGATATGTCCAGCGCCAACTCATTGCGACCGCTTTTCGCCGGTTATCCTTTTCAAGGTAAGTCTTCGACTGAAAGGATTAAGCTTATTCTCAATTTAGAATTTCAATTCTATGTCAAAATTCTGTCAAAAATTCTACCCCAAAATAACTGACATGGGGAAGGATTAAGCTAATATAGAGGGGAATCGTTACTTTCACTAATTACTATTTATTGTTAATTGATCGGCCCCTTCCTTTCAGACCATTCATACTATCGTGCAATTTGGAAAATCTATTTTCTCATTAAAAAATTCACATAGTGAAAGATTTACTTCATCAAGATGAAGGTCAATATTACTATTTACAATTTCTTAATTATTGATCTGCCCCGAAATACTACCTTTTATAAACTACCATCTCTCAGTTTTCTTTCAAAATTCAGGCAAAAATTCTACACATGGAAATCACACAATGGGACAGTTCTAAAAACTTTTTCACAATTTTCATTTCCGACGCTGTTTTTGTAACAGATTGGCCTAAATAACAATATTACATTCGAAGTTGAAAGCGCTCTATAGTCTCAAAATTCCCAATAGCATTGGGCACTCAAAAGCAAGAACATCTTAGCCCCAAGAATAATACTGCATTTTAATTTGTAGGCGCGGTTGTGGCTCGGGTTTCATGTTAAGAGTCTATCCCGAAATGTGATTGTGGAGATAGATCAAAATTTCCTCTTTACATAATTTTCTGAAAAGGCATCAGATTTACAAAAAGCAGCGCTTTATTATCAAGATTTGAAGCATCGATCAGTACTCCATTCAAAGTTGAAAACATATTTCAGGGATCAAAATCCATGGTAGAATGGTACTCAAAAAAAGGGCTTTAGGGATAGGCGCAAAATTCCCAATTCTATAACTCAAAAGCAAGAACGTTTTGGAGCCAAGAAAATGTTGCATTTAAAATTTGAAACATTTGATCCCTAAAATCGAATTTATGATTTTTCAAAACCCCCTTTCCGCTTGCTATTAATTTGTCATTGACAACATTGTGCGACTTAGAAAAGGCAGTGTTTTATAATATACTACATCTTTAGTTGAAATCGCCATTCTAGCTCAAAATCAATGGTTAAGTTATATCCCCACAAATAGGAATGAATTTAAACTTTCCAACGCCAAATCTAACCGATTTTCAATAATCAGGACATTTTGAACCACCGGAATAATACCACCATTATGACCACCGGAATAATACTAAATATAAGGTTAATAACTCGATTGTCAAATTTGATTATGTGATCGATGCAATTGCAGGTCAGGGGCGCGTCAATCAGCTCGGGGGAGTCTTCATCAATGGTCGCCCGCTGCCCAATCACATTCGTCTGAAAATCGTCGAAATGGCGGCCAGCGGTGTGAGGCCATGTGTGATATCGCGACAATTGCGGGTCTCGCACGGATGCGTCTCAAAGATACTGAATCGATACCAGGAGACGGGCTCGATACGGCCGGGCGTGATTGGTGGCAGCAAACCGAAGGTGACATCGCCGGAGATCGAAGGCCGGATCGATGAGTTGCGCAAAGAGAATCCGGGCATATTCAGCTGGGAGATACGCGAGAAACTGATCAAGGTGAGTGATGAACAAAGCGAGACGACTCTTATCTCTCTTCTCTCTCGGAGCAGCACCTGCGCAGGAAGCAATAAAATGTGATGGGCATAAATGGGCTAAGGATTTGTCGCCCAGTAGTCGCCTCTGACCGCATTCGCATTATTTCCATTCAGTAAATACAATATTTCGGCTTACTTCCGTTTTCCAAAAAGTCACGTGGCACACTCCCAACGACTCCGGACTCCTGTAGCGGCAAATCTGAGCTGTTGCACCGCCCGCTGTCTTTGTTTGTGGCACGTTGCCTTTTGCATAAGCCGTCTTTCTTCCATTATGGCCAAAACATTCATCGATTGACAAATTTGTTGTATAACGGCGACGACAAATGCTCGCAATGCCACCCAAACCGTTAAGAAATCGATTAAAGCATACAGAAAGTCGGCTAAAACGCCAACGGTTTTATTTTCATGTTGGCCGCCTTTGCTTGTTTTTTCTGTTGTTGTTGTGTGTTTCATCCTTGAGGCTAACAAGCTATTTTTTTTTTATTTCCTTTTCGCTTTTGTCTTTGTGTTGTGTGTGTGTTTTTGCCCTTTGGCAAGCACTTCTAACTTCCGGTTTGACACGCATTTTAAACTGGCGGCAACAAGCCAGGCTTTGTCTGAGCTGAAATTTGACATGCAGCTCGTGTTGCACATAACGGTATACAGAATACAGTTGGTAAACAGTGAATGGGCTTGCAGATGGCAACAGATACTTGTCTATAGTTAGTTAGCTTAGATATCAATTTATGATTATTTATTTATATATATACTTGATCAGCATAAGCTTAAAAATCGACACAGACATGTCCGCCTGATTGTCTCTATAAAGAAGTCGTGCGGGCAGATCAAGTTTATCTCATTTTATCAACAAGCGATATAAATCGATTTTCAACACCAATAAAAGACACAATTCTAAAGACACAGCCTTCCAATTTATACATAATATACCCAGACATATTATTGATTAACTGTAATAATTTCATGAAGATTGTAAAAGAAGCAATGATTTTGTTAGCCAACACGTACATTGAGCAAACTAATATTAGCCAAGTTAATTTCGATTTAAAAGCTAGGTTCAGGGTATCAGCTTGTCGAGCTGATTGGCTTTTTTCCCAGTTAATGTTGCCTGTATATATTTTTAATAATTTCTTATGTGTCACACAGGGGCGTCAATGTGGCAATATCCCCACACAAAACTCAAAACTTTGCCGAAAATCGTCAAAATCAAAAAGCGAACAAAAAATGAGCCTCGCACCTCAATTTTGAATCAATGTTACTCAGAGGGAAACCAAATGTCTCGCGGATGCTGCCCCATACTGATCTGAGAAGAGCAATCCCCCTTTATCTGTTCTCTCCCCCTCTCCCTCTTTGTCGCTCTCTCTCTCTTCTGGCTCTTTGGCGGATGCTTTGCTTTTGCTCTTTATTTGAAGCCGCAATTAGTTACAGTTTATATGGCGATACCAATTCAAATGGCCATCGATGCGATCGGGCCCAGATACTCGCATTGGCACACGGACAGTTGCATAATCTGTAGTTGCATCTCTCTCTCTCTCTCTCTCTCTCTCTCTCTCTCTCTCTCGCTCTCTCTCTGTCTGTCGGTGTGTCGTGCTGTGGCAGTAGGCGTAAAAGGCCTCCAGGTGCGCTTCACGCTAAATTAGAATACGCCATCGGCCTGGATCCGCATTTCTTATGCTCTTGCTGTCCGTCCGTCCAGCTGTCCTTACGTTCATCTGTCTCTCATCCGTCTCTCCTTGCTCGTGATGGACAGTGCTTAAGCCTGATCTTAAGTCTAAGGCTGGCTTAGAGGCACGTAATTGTTGTTGCTGTTGTTGCATGTTCGTGATTGATTCAGCTTTGCATTTATTGCATAACTCAATTGAATAATCGTCAGTAACGAATTTTGGCCGGAAAGATATAAACAAACTCAAAATTAAAGCCTGCAAATGCTAATGTTGAGTTGTAAAAACAACTAAGTAATACTTATTTGAGCTTAAAAATCAGTGTTTGATCGAATCGAATGCAAATCGAGTTCTACAAACAATTAATCAAAGCTTATTTGAGCTTAAACTAAATCGCTTGGTAAATACCCAACCAATACTTATTTGAGTCTAAAAGTATTGTTGGACAAGAAAAAGAAAAATTATGAAAAATTAAGCTAAATCGCTTAAAATAAATTTTGCAACTTATCCCGACTATTTCTAAGCCCAAGCCGACGCGATCCCAACCCCGACACACTGCTGAGTTCCGAGAAGTATATATATTTCGTATATAGTATAAAACGGCGATCGGGTCATCACACCTGTCAAACACACACACACACGCAAGGTGCTAGGCCCAATAAAAGAATCAAGAAACAAAAATATTTTTTGTTTAAAGCGCGCTCAAGTGTCAATCCAACTGTCAACTAATTAATTAAATTTCAATTGAATTTGTGTTGCCAGAAATCAAATCGAGGCACGCAATAAAAACAAAACAAAAATACGTGTCGCACAGTCGGGGGCACACAGACAGAGTGGGGAGAGGGGGGAGGTGCATGGGGCATGGGGCATGGGGCGCGGCAGGCAACCAGTTGTCAGTTGCTACAAGATAAGCTGTCACACATTCCAAGCAGCAACCGGTAGGCAAAGTGACCAACAGACAACAACAACAGCAAACAACAAATCCACATCCCCATCCCGATTCCATAAATAACGCAACAAAAGTCTAGATGAAAATCAAAACAGTTGTTGTTGTTTTTGTTGTCGAAACAGTTTTTGTTGTTGTTGTCATATTCATGACACATTCAATAGAAATAAGAGCCAGTAGCCCGAGTTAGCCAAGTTAACCGGCTGCAAAGTAAGGCATAAGTGAAGCGCAGTTCCCCCAGTCTCTCTGGGCCAGCAGCCAGTTGAGGTGCCACAAGTGGCACCTACATGCCCAACAACTGAGAGCATATATATGTGATTATTAATAATCATAAGGAAATAAGATAGTGAGAGAGAGAGAGAGAGTGAGAGAGAGAGAGAAAAAAGAAGTGTTTGCGGCACATGCCACTCCATTTGAGACGCTGGCAGCTGCAACTCTTAAAGAGATCAAGCGTCGCCCAGTCGCAGTTGCAGTTGCAGCGAGCGATTAGCTTACGACTTGCTACGTGGAGTCAGAGATCTGAAGTCGACGTCTGTTGCTCTAATGAAAACTGACAGTTTTCGTTTGTTGCATTGCATGAGAAATTGGTTTGGATGTTTATTTGATTTCGATTTCAAATTTTTCCTGGAAATGACTCGATTTTCAGACTGATATCAATTAAGCATCAAAATTCATAAGGAAAGTACTTATTATAATTCTATATTATTCTATGGATGAAAAAGCACTCGAATTGTAGAACATAAAAGAATTAATAAATATTTGAGTGAGGCACATATTCAACTAGTAATTTCAATTCAATAAAAAACATTAAAAATCAAATAAAATAATTAAATACAAATAAGCGATTCAAAAACAAATATGTTTGTATTTTCAAATCTCTCGACATATGATATATGCTTAACTATACATACGTAAATTCCCGTATTTATAAGTAGTTACCAAATTGGACTCTTGCATAGCTTAATAAAGGTTAAGTGGTCATTTTTACAGTGCCCGTAGAATTTGCGTGTTTCGCATAAATAGGCGAGTTAATTGCATTAAGATTCACACCTGTGAATATGTCGTCGTATTTAACAGAACAAACACGTGACAACTCCGACATTTCTCCTAATTGGATTACACCAGACAGATATATGTAGAGTGAGAGAAAGAGAGAGAGAGAGAAAGAGAGAGAGAGAGAGAGAGAGAGAGAGCAAGTGAATGAGAGAGGGCGATTTGAAAATTGTCGAATCAGCAAGAGTGGGCAGCTGGTTCAGCAAGTGTGGAATTAATGTCACTGCTCCAAAGTGCCCCGGTGTAAATCCGTATGCCAAAGACCCAGTCGAACCCGACTGCCTTAATCGTATGTATAATTTATAGGGAGGAAGGGGAGGGGGAGCGGACCCACAACCACCGGTAGCCCAGAAATATTTACGCGGCTAGCGCTTATCTTAATTGGATTTGTGTGTGTCTGTTTGCCTTTGGAGTGTTTATTTTCCGATAACACAAGAAATACATAATGAGCATGAGTGCTATATGAATGCTATTTACATGATCGAACCCAATTGATAAAGTTTTCATTCTCTCTCTCCTTATGCAGGAGGGCTTTGCGGATCCACCGTCAACATCATCGATCAGTCGTCTGCTGAGGGGCAACGATCGCAGCAGCGAGGATGGACGCAAGGATTATACGATCCATGGCATACTGGGCGGTAAGTCGATGCATCTTTTGCCAAAAAAGAAAACACAAACAAATAAAAAATAAATAAAAAACTGAATCGTTGCTCGTTTGTGGTGTAAGAAACGTGCTACAAAAATTAGAGATCATTTATTTGATATGTTTTGGGTTGTAATTTCTGAAAAATCATTCCCAAATCATTTGTTGCTTGCTCAAATCAAAAATTGTTTGGTGTCTGTGCGTCGGCATCGATGCCTTTGATCGTCTTAGAACGAGCGACTTAAACTTAAATCAAAGCCGCTCAAAATATTACAATAGATGCGATACGATAACGATCCGTTCGTACAACAACAACAACAACAGCAACAACAATATCAGACACAAAATAGGTGTAGATGATGACACCTGAGAATCAAAAGAAGTACACGAGAAGAGTATCGATAGATGTCAGATTCTTCCCCTCCTCCTTGGATTCAGATTCTCCCCACAGCTAATAACCCGGTTTGCCGTGAGACTTCGACATCGAGCTCGAGTTCGAGTTGGAGTTCGTCTCCTACTTCGGACCAATAATCATGCTAAATATGCAAAGTCATTCGATAAACGATTGGCGGGGGTCAAAGCGATGCTACCCGAACTTCGTTGTTTGCTGCTCGGCTCGTCTCGTCTCGGCTCGGCCAACGTTGACGACTCAAAATCGAATCTAGAGAACTGTTATTGTTGTATTTATTGTTGTTGTTGCATCATTAGAGGTACAATTTTCCTGTACTTTAACTGACAACTTGTCAATTGAATTTTTCTCTTTGCCAATTGTGCATTTTTGCTGACATTAGTTGTGATGTTCGCCGTTTCATTTGCTGTCTCAACATTAAAAACCAGTTCACAGCAGAGCACAGTGGGTGACATGCGTACTCGGCCAGAGTTGTAACCCTGACTGCGTTTCTTTCTTGCATTTTTGCTCAATGAATATTGACTCCCTGCTTTTGGGTGTTTCCCGACCTTGAACTGACTTCAAAGCAACTATTTTCATTCTTTCCTTTCCTTTATTGTTGAGCTGACATTGAGCCATGCATTCGGTCTTCTTTTCTCGGGGCATGCTGTGTGGCAAATAGTTTTGTAGGGCTTTGAAAACACAGGTTGTTGCAGAGTTAAAAGATCAGATATTTAGCTGCAGAATGTTACATAAGTTGATAGTATATGAAATATGATATGATATGATAGTTTTAGCTAAATTATGAATCTTTCATCATCCAGTTTAAAATTAAGTTTCAGCATTTAGTTCATTTACTATTATTTGACATTGTTAAAGGATCTAAATTTATACGTATTTCTATTTCTAACAAGTAGATGAATGATGTAGTAGAGACAGCTCGAATATCTCTATCTCTAAATAGAATCGATCAGTCTAGTCTCTGAGATAGGCTTGATAATACAGATAGTCAGATGAACACGGCTAAGTCGCCTGCTGATTACAAATATATACATAACATCATCATACATATTTTCTGCGTATAGGAAGACATATTACATATTAAGCTGACGCATCTCTTTATATTTCCATTGTTTTTTCCCACCACCCTATCTTAATTTATATTTATGATACACACTTTATTCGTTTTAAGCCGTGCCCTGTCGGCACCTGTATGCAAAAGCCATTTAACTATTTTCAAATGGTGGCTCCAATCGTACAAATGCCAATTACTAAATATAATCTATATAACTTGCCGCAGGACAAGAGCTATCATTATGTTGTCGAAGCGTATAATAAGCACACGCCCTCCCATCATCATCATAATGCCCAAAACCCTATCCCCTGACCCCTATCCCCTATCCGTATCCCCTATACATATCCCCTATCCCTATATCAATTCCATCGTAATGATGCTCCGTCATTATGTTTGCTCGGCTTGGCCTGGTCAGTTGGAGCCCATCCTGCGGACGCACAAACGGAACAAAATATTCACAGAGACATATTCACATTCACATTCACAATCGCATTCACAGTCACATTTACAGTGCGAGCACGAATCCGACTTGGTCGGTGCCGTTGCCTGTAATCAACGCCTGCCCTGCCTGTGGAGAGAGGAGGGATGGGGGCTTCAACAACTGTAGCAGCCCAAAAAAAAAAAAAAAATTATTATGCATTATTAAATATATATTTCTTCGTCTCGTATTTCACTCATAATTTCGTTTGATTTTGATTTTGTACAATTTATACAACTGTGCAACCCAGGGCCACATCTTTTCCTCTCTTTCTTTCTTTCTCTCTCTCTCCCTCCCTCCATCTATCTCTCTGTTTGGGGCACACAATCAGAGTTGGCTCATTGTCGTTGACTGTGTTTAGCTGCGTCGGTCTCACTTTGATCTTTCTTGCGACGAAAAAAAAGATGTGGAATATCAAATCATAATAACTGAACAAAACACTAAATGAGATTTTTGTGTGGGGGCTCACTGGCTCATTGGATCTCTGCAACTGAAAACCAAACCGAAACCGAACCGATCCAAGCCATGGCTACCAGCTAACAGCTACTGGAGCCAACTCTTTAGGTGACAAAAAAAAAAAAAAAACTGGGGAGGGTCGGGGCAGCTGTCTCGAAAATTCATCAAAAAAAGATTGTTATAAAGATGTTATTAGGAGCATTGATAGTTTTTTATTTATAGATGCCGACAGAGAAGCGTTTGAACTAAAATAACCAATTAAAAGTGCATTGCATTATGCTTTGATATTATTGTTCAATATTTTATAAGGCACAAAAAGAAGAAGAATAAGAAATCAGCTCTTAATAATAGGGCAATTTTTCAACAATTTTACATTTATATTAAACATTTTAATAGTAATTTTTTGGAAATTTCATGATTATGAATTAGGATTTAATCATAGGTGAGGTTATTTTGAAAAAGAAAACAAAACTGGATTCAAATGTACATTTTGAAATAACAATAATCTAGAAGTGAAATTACCGCTTAAAATTAATTCGACTTCGCATTTAGAAATTTTTGCCACCGGTAATTTCAAAACTTTATCTTCCGATCCGAAATTATAGTGAATTTTCGGGTTCGCAGTTCCATGAATTATACCGATATTATTTTGAGATCTTTGACTTCTGCCTATCTTTTTCTCTGAGCACGCCCCCGTTTTTGAAGTTGCAACAGAGTGACCGCTAAATGTTGCAACGCCCACGCTAAACGCGATTAACAATAGCCGACCTGGTGTCTGATAGATACGCGTGCGATTTGTATTACTCTTGGCGTGATAATGGGCCAAACCCATGTCAGCTCAAGGCCCACTCCACAAAGAAAGTAACAAGCAGCAATAGAAACAAAAATACAAACAACAAGAAATCAAATGCCAAAACACCGACAAAAAAAACCAAAAGTCAAAAGTCAAGAAAAATACACACTTGTGGCAATTAGTGTAAATGGACAATGGATCAATAATGCCGTGCAGCAAGGATGCCGCCGTGGGAAATGGGCCCTTGGGCTATTTACTAAATATTTTAGCCAACCCAGACAATGCGGCCACAGTGAACCAGGCCAAAACCAAACCAAAACATGCGCAAATACAAACAGGTTCAATTATTAGCAAAACAAAGAAAGAACGCTCAAAGTCGCAATGGCCGCAAACGAGACAATCGACTGTCCCCTAACGTCAAAGAGAGAGAGAACATTTAGGAGTAAAGCATGGAGAGGAAAAGAGAGGGAGAGATAGAGAGATAGAGAGCGAGGCAGAGTGCTCTGTATTCTTGCAGTGTCACATGACAAATGAGACTACAGAAATACAGAGAGGGCGAGAGTGAGAGGAGCAATGATTGCGCAAAAATATCCCTGCTCCTTTAAGGAGTATGCCTATAGGCATGTACATATGTATATGTGTGCGGTCTTCACACACGCACACACAGACACAGCCACACGAACTGTGTTTGTGGCCCTCGATCATGCATATGTTGTTGCTCATCGACTGCTCATTTGTTCGGCTTAGGGCTAGGGGTAGATGGAGGGGGTGCAGCCATTAAATGCGTTCATGCCCGAAAAAAGTGTCAACGTAACAAAAGCAGCGCCTCAAACATCAAATGCACCGCTCAGCGGCGGCATCTTTAATGCCCAGCAGGGTGTCCTGCGTCGTTCCATTTGATCTCATTGTCAGTGTGTCCCCTTGGCCGAGCCGCGCCGCCCTCGATGCACCGCTGAGCGGAGCATCTTTCGCAGCGTGTTGATGAGTTACAAAATATTTTATTAACGTATTATCACACTTTAGAGCCAACCTGCCCAACGATTCTTACTATCTGTTTCTGTATATGTACCTGTGTTTGTATCTGTTGCGTTGTATCTTTCTTGTATTCTGCATCTTGTGCGTCGCTCATCTGGCTTTTGGGGGGGATTTGTTTTGATCAAGTGTTTGCTGCGCATTGTTATTTAAATTAGTTTCATTTCATTCTGAATCGATGGCGGCATCTTCAGCAGCAGGAGCTGATTTTATACAATCGACTAATTTTTTTTTTGGTCGCCGGATTATGGTTATAACTAATTTTTGGTCTTTTCTCAATCTTTGCTTTCTGCCGTCGTCTCTTAACAGTTTTGTAAATTAGTTTAAATGTTATGCTGAATTGCACATGGCATTAAATGATGTTTCTACATCTCCATCTCTCTCTCACTCTCTCTCTCTCTCTATATATATACAGATACATATATATTTCCCTCCTCATTTGTATTTGAAATCACTATGCATATTGCGTGGGCGTTGATCGACCTTAAGATACTTTATGTGAAGTATACTCGGTAGAAGCATTTAAATATATATAATTATACGCTTTTTGATAACCGCTTTAAAATCGATTTTCTTAACGGTCAGAAAAATATCATTTTTTTGTAATAGATATAAAGAAATACAGATGTAGCAGGTATTGTTTTTACAAATACATATGTGATATGAGATTATAGCTTAATATTATGCTTATGCATTCCTTTATTTAAAGTCGAAATAGATGAGGATTTGATATTCAGAAATTGTATTGTTTATTATAATGTAGGGAAAATATTCATATCAAATATAGTCTGCTTTTGTTTTGAAATTTAACTGTATTGAGATTATAGCTAAAGCTTATGAATATTTGTATTTGAATAAAAACAAAGAGATATATATAAATATAAATACATTAACAATCAAAACTAATCATATTATATATGGTCTGGTGAGCTTTAAGTTGGGATAGGTAAATTGATAAGGTAAAGCAGGCAATCAAATCATATCAAATATAGTCTATGATTTTTTTTTAAGTTCCTGATTATTCTTCACTGATTGTGAATCTTTTTGTAATGTTGTATTTATCCAAATTCATAATTTCAAGGTCTTTGCACGAAGCTCAGTCAATTAAAAAACCCCGAATAAAAGAAAAGACAAGCAAAAGAATAAAATAAACTTGAACAAAAAAAAAAAACACAAAACTCAACGCTTATTAAATTTCCAAATAAAGGTGGCATGTTTTTAATGCTCCTGTAATCCTTTTGCTGACAAGAATCTTAAGCCTTCAAACATAAGCCATGTTATGCGGCTTTGGTTATGGGTCTTGCCATGAAAGTCAAACTCGAAAATCCCAAATCTGGTCGGAGACAGAATACCGCGCGTGTCTCCAGCTGACAGCTGACAGTGACCTCCATCTCCACCTCCAGCTCCAACTCCAACTTCAGCTCCAACTGCTCAGCTCGGAGCTGCATAAAATGTCATAGCCGGGGGCAATGAATTGAATACAAAAATTTCATTTACTTAGCATTTTGTATGGGTCTTTCTTTCAATTGCAGCAATCCTAAAGATTGGAAGTCATATATATATATATATATATATATATATGTTTTATGCTGGCAATTTAAATTGTGTCAGGTTCTTGTTGATTGATGACTGAAGAATTTCATCTATGGTCTGTTTTTCTTTTTGAGTATATTCTATAGTCGATTGATCTTTGCCCTTTTTCTTGGACAAAAGTCTCAACTGTCCATCAAGAGTGATTTGGAATGGGCGGCTTTTGCACCACACTGGCCACCTCACAGCGCTGCTCCACTAGCTACCAGCTGCTCCCCCGTTCCCCAGTGCCCCATATTTACTACCTGCTGTTTGGAAATGCAGTTGAAAATGATCGATACCTCGCACGGATTACAAAACCACACAGTAATTTATCATTTGCTCAGAAAAGAAAGCCATAAAAAACCATACAGATCACAGAGCACTACCGGTAGCCAGAGTGGTGCCAAAAAAAAAAAAACAAAAATTGATCTTTGCTTTTCGGGAGGCCACCTTTGGATTTGTAAATTGTTAAATTGTTGGATTGTTGGATTGTTTTTAGCTGTGCCTCTTTTTAATTTTACTTTTTTTTTACTGGTAGTAACAACAAATTAATAAATTGTTTAACATTTAAAAACTAATTGATTTTTGGCTCGCTCTACTTCTCTCTTTCGCACTTTCTGCTGTATCTCTCAGTCTTTTGTTTTTCTCACATTTCGTTCGGTTTTATTGAACAGCTTCTGCAGTTTATTTTCTGGTTTTGTTTTTGCTTTTTTTTCTTTTGGAACCCGTTTCATATAATTAAGTTTTATTGTTGCGTGTGTTGAAAGATTAATAGTCGACTTCTGTATTTCATATTTCATATATTATTTGAGATCTTTCTCTTGTTTAATACGCATGTGAATATTCGTATTCACGCCACTAAACAGTGGGCGATCCACACTCTTTAAGATTTCAGTCTCCACTTTCGCAGGTTGTTTTTCTCTTTTTTTTATTTATTTATTTATTTATTTATTTTTTTTTTGTGGTTATTATAAGCGTGCCTGAGACTTTGAAATTTATGTCGAGGGTTTGGCTGCATTGGAATTGGTTTTTGGCAAATCCTATTTACAAGATTTGCATTGATTATGTAGACAGGTGTAGGGTCGCTTAAGCCTGGGTATACTCATCGAGAAACAGAGACTTGAATGGGCTTTTAAGGTTTGGTCATCTTTAAAAATGGTCTGTGAAAATTTTATGCAAATGATAAGGGTTGGTCATCTCTGGAAATGGAATTGAATGGGATTTGATAGTTAATTTAAAGAAATTAAAATTTGTTTAAACAATACATTTAGATATAAACAAGAAAACTCTTCAAACTCTTAGAAATATTATATAACGTTAAATAAATAGAAAAAATATACAAAAATATAGAGATAATAGAATATATTGACAAATATAAGCAGATCTTAGAAAAAATGTATTAAAAAAATATATATATGCAGATTTTCGAAAAATGTACTCAATTTGTACTTGAGAACTCAGTAGAAATTTTCTAAATTTGCTGGAAAACATAGTACAAGTTTTAGATTTCTTAAATCTGCTTTGTTCTACAGAGAAAAATCTTCGTCTCATGTTGTTTTTCTGATTTACTTAGATCTTGAAGTACACTCATAAAAGATTCTTTTGGGAACCAATTATTTGTAATGTCTATAAAAACCACACACATATCCCCGCAAGCAGTGTATTCACACTTCCTGTTTATAAATTAATTCTATTGATCAGACAGACGATATTAAAGTAGCCTAAGTCCGTAAATCAATTAATAATTATCAACTTGGATAGACCGGAAGAGATTACAACGCGTTTTACACTGACCACAGAAAATTAACCCAACTCTTAAACTGTTTACTATGCCACACACACACACACAAAACACACACACACACGCACACATACACAGGCTTGCGATCAAGGACCAAGGAATTAATCGAAACCATAGAAAACTATTTCCGGTGCCAGGACAAAGATAGGCTCAACTCTCTCCCTCTCTCTATCTCTCTCTCTCTATCCCTCTCTATCTCTCTCTATCTTTATGTTTCTCCCTCACCTCTCTCTCTCTCTCTCTCTCTCTCTCTCTCTCTCTCTCTCTCTCTCTCTGTGAATGTGTGTGTTTGCTGGCAACTCTTTTTGAAAAATAGTCTTGTGATCTTGTTGAATAATGCTCCGCACTTTGAACTACGGCGACATCGGCCCAGCTCCGTGCCCCACTGTCACTTTATTGTGTAATGAGCACTCCAAATAATAATTTGCCATGCCCCCTGCCACCGAGACCGAACTAACCAACCAGAGAACTTACCACACGCCTCGCTTCATGCCCGATTTCGGCGGCAACATTTGCCTTTTGGTAAACAGAGGCCGGAGTTAATTGGCGCACTCCTCCAGAGAGAGCCCAAAGAGTCTAAAGTGGGAACGTTGACAACTTGCCGATCATCTTCGGCTTGTGTAATTTAATATATTGTGTCACTTGTCAACTGTGGTTGACTTTTATGACGACCTCCCCCTCTATTTTTTCTTTTTATTTTTTTGGTGCGATCTTCGGCTTCTTTTGACAGATTTGTTGCGCTCCCTGACGTTTCAATTAAAATGCAATGGCGCGCACTGAACATCGACACTTCCAATTCTCAATTCCCATTTCCCAAAATTCCCACATTCCCCTACATTTTGTGGATCACGCGATTCACATCGCTGGTGGGCCACCCATCGAATATGATTAAGTTGAATATCTTTGGCGGCGTGAACAATTTTTACGACCTCTTACGAGGCGTTTATAATTTTAGTAGCCTTTTAACAAAGCGCCTGAGATGCTCATGAGATTCTTTTGTGTTCCCCACTTCCAGGCCGCGATTCGGACATCAGTGATACGGAATCGGAGCCGGGCATTCCGTTAAAGCGCAAACAGCGTCGCTCCCGCACCACATTCACCGCCGAGCAGCTGGAGGCGCTGGAGCGTGCCTTTGCTCGCACCCAGTACCCGGATGTCTATACCAGGGAGGAGCTAGCACAGACCACCAGCCTGACGGAGGCACGCATCCAGGTGTGGTTCTCCAATCGACGTGCCCGTCTTCGCAAACACTCTGGTGGCTCCGGTTCCGGTCTGTCGCCCATGAATGGCAGCGGTCCCGGGGTGCCTGCTGGCCTTGGTGTTGGTGGCAGTGGTGCGGCTGCGCCACTTGGCTTTGGGCCAATCGGCATGGGTTCGATGGCGGGCTATAGTCCAGCCGCTGGCACCACGGCCAGTGGTTCGGCGGGCATGAGCGATGGCTCCCATCATCATCACACCACCACCGCCCATGCGCCCAGCTCTCACAGCGCTGCTGCAGCGGCGGCTGCGGCTCACCATCACACCCAAATGGGTGGCTACGATCTGGTGCAGAGTGCGGCAGCGCAACACGGCTTCCCGGGTGGATTTGCGCAACACGGACACTTTCCTAGCCAGAACTACTATCATCAAGGTGGGTACAATTGTAGATCTTGGATGTAGTGCCTCTTTGGAACTTCTTTCTGTTCGATCTTCTTTTACTGCTACTATGTCTTATTCTTGTAACTCCTTCTTTGGGCTATATAAGAAACAAAGAATTCTCCTTTTCTTCTCTTTTGTTTCTTTTCGTCTTTCTTGCCCTTCCCCTATGAATATCTAACTAATCTTATTTCTAATAATAATATTTTATATATAGTAAAATAATATCTAATTTATTTTATATATATATCCCTCACTTATTCTCTATACATATGTATATCGGCTTCTCTTTGATATTTTCTCTCATTTTGAATTCCTCACTAATCATTATGTTCTTCTCTCTTTTCAGACTACTCAAAACTGAGCATCGACGACTTCTCGAAGCTAACCGCGGACAGTGTATCAAAGATCTCGCCCTCGTTGCATCTGAGCGATAATTATGCCAAGTTGGAGTCGCCGTCGAACTGGTCGCAGGCCGCCTATCATCTCAACCAGTCGGCGGTGGCCGCGGCCAATTACAATGCGGCAGCCGCTCACCATGCGGTCGCCCAGCATCAGTTGACCACGGATTATGCAACGGCTGCTGCAGCCCATGGGAATGTGGTGCCCACTGCCTACAATCATCCACTGCCCGCCCAAGGACAGGCGGCCAAATACTGGTCATGAGTTGTCCCCTGCCTCCGTTCCTGTCCCTGCCCCTTAACCGATACTTGATTTAGTTGTAGATTTAAGTTTTTAATTATAATTAAAACAGCAGAGGCACACACACAACACACACACATACATTTGTAAATCGAAGACACTTACCTATTTATTCAACATCGGCTTAGCTATAATATTATAAAGATGAACACGGCTTTCAGAGGCGCCAAGTATATTTATTTGTAAAACCTAAGAAATGAGACGCGATATTGTGTAAATATGAATATATTTAATTACATATATAAAAAAAGAAAAGAAAATGAAGTATTAATGGCGATTAGTTGGGGTAAAAAGCAAATCAAAATTAAGTGTTATTTAAGTGTAGATACTCAATATTCTCTCTCTCTCTCGCTCTCTCTCTCTCTCTTGTCAGCGTGACAAAACACTACATAATATAAATTTAAATAATAGAAAATATGATTACTAATCTTAAGCCAACACCCCACAGAATAAAACAACAGCTGATTCAGTAGTTTAGGAGCAAACCGCTAATAAGTAGGTATGTATATATATATTTGTTAGTATCGTTATTATTTGTATCTATTCTCTTCGAAGAAGTATTTCATACATTTATAATTTGAGAGTGTGTATATATAGAAATATAACATATTGATAGGTGTTTATCATTTTTACAGCGCCTCTTTTTTTCGTCGCAATTTGAGCATTCTCTCCGCATGCATATAATAGAATCCATACATAGATAAACGAAGTAAATATGAATTTATATGTATATTCGTATGTATATATATGTATATTAGTTCAATATGTTTGTTTTGCATTTGAAATACTTGAAATCGGAAACAAACATATAATAAGTTAATTATTGACAACATCAGACTTATAATTACGCACATTGAATATGTTTTTTGTTTAATTAGGTTTTATAACATTCGGTTTCTCTTTTCTTGTTATTTTTTTTTTCTTCTTTTTTTGGTATTATTTTTTGGATAACAAATAAATATTAATAAAAGGGTTGAATGAAATATTTAATTGTTTATTATAAATATTTCATTTATATTTGTAGGCTTCGTCTCAGTTATTGTCAATTCATTTATTGTCTGATTTGCTGAAGTTTTCTACCAAAGTTTCTTAATTATTGTCTTTGACGCAGTTTTTTTTTTTCATTCCAACATTCATCGGTGTATACATGTACTTATTTATCATGATATATATATATATATATATATATATATATATAAGATTTTGTGCCACAACACAGGCTACAACATTGGGATTTTTACTAATGTAAATAGTATTATTATTGTCAAATAAAATATTTGTAGGGAGTGAAAGTTAGAATAGGATTAGTTGGGGCGACTTTCAAAGAGCTTCAAATTTCTACTAAGGTACGGCATTGGCACTAATTTGTTTTTGGTTTTTTGTATTTTGTTTTTTTTTTTTATAGTAAAAGGAGATATGATTTAGTTGTAATTGTTGATATTAAATGTTCTTTATGCTTTGCACTGGTATCAGTTACCTCATTTATACATCAATATAATTTTATACATTTATAGATATATTTATTTATTTATTTGAATTGATATAGATACGCACCGAACTACGGCAAAATTTGAGTTACAGTTTGCATTTGCCTTGTGTAGCTGTCGTGTGCTGCAGGTGTGTGTGTGACGGGGTGTAGGTGTGTGTTATTTGGATCTGTGTGTTTTAGTTAATAAACAACTACATCGAAAGTTTTGTATATTAACTATTATCTTCATACGATCGATCTGTGTATAAGTTAGAACTCATCATTGTTGTATTATTATTGTTAAATATTGTCTCGATATATATATGTATAGATATATATTTATTTGTTATATATAATTGGTATTTAGTATTCATAATTGTCCATGGACTCACCGTTGCGGCGATAGACGCGTCGTTGCAGTGCTGTAATACGTGGCGGGGTGCCCCAAGCATGGAATGGTGGATAGATCCGGTTCCGGTTGCTATTGCTAATGTTGTTGTGGTGTCCACTTGGCAGGGAGTTGGTTAAAATGCTGCTGCTGCTGCTGCTACGCATGCGAGCAGCTGTGGCTGCTGTGGAGGATCGGGATAGGGGATCCGTATAGTATTTGGCGAGACTACCGCGTATGCCAGCACTGCTCCAGTTCATCATCGGTCGATTAGGTAGGAAACAACGTTTACAAACGGCTGCGATTGGTTGACGCAGTCGCTCGTGTTGGGGGTAGTACTCGACCTGCAGTTATCCAAAAATATAAGAAAAAACACAAAACCCACACGCAAATTAATTAGTTCTCTTCCTCATCATAAGACTCGCTCGATATACATAATACAAAAAAACATTTATATATAATAAATCTAGAAGACTATAAGACAATATAAAATACACTTGGCTTTCCGTTTAGTTTTTCGCTGTGTTTTACTATAACACATGCAACTAGTTGAAATTTTCTATGTTTTGTCTGTCCTACATTAAGTCATAGTTTAAAGGGAAGGAAATTAAAACACAGAAAACATGCCAATATTTATAACATGCCAATGAACCAAGCTGGATTACAATTAACTCAAGAAATATTACATACGCACATATATAATTTCATAAATTTATAAATTTAACAGCATCAACACACATAACAATTTTGAATTTTGTTTACTAATTAAAGGTAAGTTTAAATTAATCTTCCAACAACAACTTCACTTAAAACCCGATCTTAATAATATTTTTCTCGCGCCGCTCAAACGTAGGCAATGCTATTTTACAAATCCGTGGTTAAAACTTGCACATTCAGCATAAAAGCAGGCACTACATGTCGGGATCGTAACTGTTCCCAGGAACAATAAAATCGTTGAAGATGGAAATTAAATGGATTTCTCATTGAGTGCCATTAAGTAAAACTTTGTTGCACAAAAGGGCATTTAAATTACCAACAAATCTGATGAGCTTCGAGCAAAAACTTTTCGCCCAACTATTTGAATTATTGCCATTGACGCAGCTAAATTCGCTGAATTACAAATACAAAGCGCATTTCAAATGACAGCTACAAAGTTTTGCAGCACACAAAATAAACTGCCGTAGGAGAGAAGGAATGGTGGGGGAGGGGAGGGATACTATGCTATTATCCCAAACAAGAAATGCCCAACATACGGAAAATTGAATTTCCGCAAGAAATTGTATTAGGAATGTGTTAACGGAAATGTGAACAGAAATTGTATTGGTGATTATATTATGGAAAACTGCACAATAGAACCCAATAGTGCTGAGTTGAAGATACAAGTTTGACATTGTCAGCTCGTTATGCACAAAGAGGAGATCAATGAAAGCTGCATTCCATTTCTATATAAATACTTATGCGTGTGTTAAGAGTAAGTTTAGGTTTCAAAAGCTTGTGTTTTGGGTCACGTCAGAAGTTTATGTTAAGTTGTGTAAGAACTCTGTGAAAGTATAGCAAAACTCAACTTACGCCGACTAACAGAAAGATTAGCATAAGCAGGCCTACAAAAATAAGCAGAACTATTTAAAGTCGATGCAAGTCAAAACTAAACTGAGAACTCTTAGAGATATAGAAGGATAGTTTTGTAGTATTTATGGACAGCCACATTTGATAGTTACATTCACGATCGGTTATTGAATGACAGACGACAGGCGACATTCGATATTCTGCAGGCGACAGACTCAATTTTCCAACTCAAAAACACACAACAAGTTTAAATACGAAAAAAATGCAATCACAAAAATAAAACCCAAAAGAAATTATAAAATTATGCAGCACACATCGAACCATCGCCATTTACTCATACAAATTGCCTGGCACGTCCCGAGCGACTAAAGCGCCCCCCGCCACCGTTCATTGTGGGGCTGCGCAAATAACGGTAACTGGGCAGAAAACCGGAACGATAAACGGCTCCAATGTGACGCTTCTCTGGCGGTTGCTCCGGCTGCCTGTGCTGATCCAGCTCCTGTTCCTGCTCCTGCTCCTGCTCCAGCTCTATTTGCAAGTCCGGAAAATTGGCAAGATTTGTTGCCTCATTGCCATGCTCAATGCCAAACAATTCGGGATCCTTCGAGGTGTCTTTTGTTGTTGATCGTTCAAGTGCATATATATTTATATATATAAATTGTGTACCGCATTACCACTAACTAGGTGCAGGGTGCTCAAAGGGGGCAAAGGGTTCTACTACTGACTACGTCGTACGGCCGTAGTCTACATTTAATAGCCTTGCAGATGCAATGCTCACAAATGGAATGAATACTTTTCCTTCTATATATTCAAGTAGATGTATAATAAATGTATAGTATTTTATGATCAGATCCTACTCACCATTTTTGACTCGTGCTACAATCTTAGTCATACTAATCTACTCTTTTCATACAAGAACTCAATTGGGCAAAATATATGTGAAGATATCTTAATCCAGCATAAGACTCAACTCTCGAACAATTTATAAAATGGATTGAGGAACATGGCTAAATCGACTCAGCTTTTGAAGCTGATCATGAATATATCTAGACCTTTTACAGTCGGTTTTGCTTAACTCTGACTGTTACAAACAGTGGCTTAACTTCTTTATAAGCTTTTCCAAATTTTTAATAAGTATGGGGCTTATATACTGACTAGCTGTTGATCAAAAATGTGTATATAATATGTGATCTCGTTAAGTCTTCTTCAATGTAATGCAAATATGATTATTATGATTATGATTTCAACATCCTCATCAAACGACTCCTCAAGTTTCAAGTTCAACTCTACTTAAATCGGACACTGAGATGTTGAAGAGAATTCATAACAAAATTGAATAAAGAATAATCAGAAAATCCCCTCTGCAAGGCTACAAGTTGTACAACTAAGAGGACTTCCTCTTGAGCAGAGGCCAAAGATACTTACCCAGATATCGTTTCTCGGCGCGTCGATAGTCATTCCAGTCGAGATCGGCGTAGCCGGCATAGCTGGGATACCACCAATAACTCTGCATGGGATCGGCATAGTCGGGCGCTGCAGCAGAAGCTGCAGCAGCTGGCTGGAGCAGAGCCATCTCCTCATCCTCTCGCTTCTGTTGCAACATGCCGTGCACCGGCGATGATTTCAATGCGCCCAGATTCCGTTTCTCACCATTGCTGCGCTGATGATTCTGATGCTGCTGCGAATTGTATCGTGCCACAGCTGCCACATTTCGCTTCGGCGGCTCGCGATGAGTGCTCGGGGCACTTTGCAGTCTAGCCATTGTCGCTATATTCCGCTTTCCATTGGGCAGCTGGAAGTCACGTGCCAGTGTGCCCACATTTCGTTTACCAAAACTCATCAGGCCACCGGCACGGGCCAGGGAGCCAATGTAACGTTTCTGTTCGCTGGGTTCACCTGAATCGGCATCCACATAATCATCGCCAGGCTCCGCGGTCGGCAGCTGTCCGTTCTTGGCCAGTGTGGCCAGACTGCGTTTGGGTGTGAGTAATCCCTGGGCGGCCAAGGCGGCCACCGAACGCTTGTCCTCATCCAAGTAGTCAGCATAATCGCCCAGCGGCTGCTCCTCGCCCACAGCCACCTGACGTTCACGGAGCAGATTCTTCAGCTGATTGCGCAACGCAGAAGCCTGCCCGGGTTGCAAGAAAGTGGAAGGCATATTAAATGGTAATTTAAAGTTTACCACTTTATTTGTATATTTTTTTACAAGAAAATAACTTTTCAGAATCCCTGAAAAATATCTCTTTGCCAATGTAGATTTTCTTGTTCTCATTTTTTTTTTTTTTTTTTGCAAGTGTGCACACCTGCTGCCCTTAAAGTCAGTTGTAATTGCCTTGTCAGGATTTTGCCTGTGAGTGTTACTTACGTGTAGCTGATATTCCGGACCGGGATTTATCAGTTGATTTATTATGGACTCCATTTCGCAGGGCGACACATTGCCAATATCCTCGCTGGCATTAACGTTAAAGGCGCGTGGCTGTATAGCCTGCAAAATGAAAAGAAAATACGGAAATGGATAAATGGAGAAATGTTAAAGGGGTTTACAAAAGAATCGGCTTGCCTCACACTGGAGAACATTTCAATTAGCAAAGGGACTGAAGAGCGGAGGCTCTCTCTTCACAATTGCCGCAATTACTTACGCTAAATTAATTTTTAAATGTGTCGATGTTTGCCGCATTTACGCCCACATTTTTTAGATAACAGTCCCCCCACCCACAACAACCTCTCTTATTCTTTGCCTCTTCCTCCTCCCCAACTGACAGTTTATGCAGAGAGAGCTGCCAGCTTAGTTGAATTTATTGCTTTATTCGCTGCATACTTTTGTGCGCCATTTATCAGCATCTCAAGCGCACCACATTAACGGTTAACGGTTAAGCAATAACGGTTAACGGAAAACGGTTATTATCGCATATTTATTTAATGCTCTGACATTTCCATAAATCCCAAAACTGTTGCGTTTGCCAGAGATAAAGTTTATGCAAAACGCTATTTTAGTCCACCTCGAAGTACGTCATTTGGGATATTAAAATGCTTTCAGAGATTCTAAATAGAAACGTGTACAAATATATAAGTCTTATATAAGTGTTTCGTATAGTGAGAGTAGTTTTTGTATAAATGTTGTTCCCAAGTTTAAGATACAAAAAACGCATATCACATGACTTTTAAGAGGGGTGACAGACTGGTATCGGAACTGAAAATTTATCGATTGAAATTTAGAAAAGCAATCGAAATTCCATAATTTATTTAAGAACACAATACTGAAAAGCCATTTCACAACTTTGATCGAAACTTTTACAATTGACGAAACGGAACCGGAATACACTTCGATTAAACACCCAGATGCGAAATAATCAGGCTTCTGAATATCGAAAACTATTGTTTTTAAAATCTTAGTTACTGTTCATTTTAATGATTGGATGGATGACCATAAATATAAGTAAATGTTTATTATTTAGCATTTTGAGTACCTATATCTCTGCTGAAGACTTGAAATCATATTAAGTTTTCTTAATATTGTTCATATAAGATTTTTAAATGCCTGTAATTTTGATCTCTTGATAATAATTTGTTTTATATACACATATTAAGAGCTTCTCAAGCGCAGTTGTCTCTTTTCGATGTCTATTAAAGAAACTCGAGTGGATACTTGAATGTAGTTTACTTAACTATTATTCGCCTGTGTGAAGCTGAAAACTAATCCCGCTCTGCAACAGGCTAACAACAAGTTTCCTAAGTATCCTTTAAATGCCTGTCATATCTGCTTTCACACCTTCTTCTGTTACACCAAAATAAAAACAACTAGCTATCATTCCACAACTGTGTGTATGTGTGTGTGGGTGTGCATGTGCGTGTGTATGTGCTGCCAATTCAAAGCTACATTCATAATATTTAGCTTTTAGTATACACGTAGACAGAGGCATCGGGGGGGAGAAGCCTTCAGGCGAATTGGATAGAGTCAAGAACAAGAGGCTTGAGAATTTACTTTATGTATGCGTATGTGTGTGCGTGTGTGTGCGTGTGTGTGCGTGTGTGTGCGTGTGTGTGCGTGTGTGTGACGTTTCCTGCTGCGAGAGCAGAGACAATGCATCCGCTTTTAACAAGAGAAACAGATGTGGGTATGGGGGACAGCAGGATGTGCTGGCCGGAGGCCCAAGCTCCGTAAATCTCATACAGAAATTGACAACTACTTATGTGCACTCAAGTGCGAGTTTATGTGTGTGTGTGTTGTTGTTGTTTAGACATTGCTTGGATGCCAAGTTCTATCTCATATTAGTGCTGAGGAATAATGCCTGCAAGGTGTTTGCTACATCAACTAAATGATTTCCTTTAGCTATTCGATTCATTTGCTAAGCTGGAAAGTTTTTGGCAAGAACGCGACTTATTGGAAGTTAAGACAAACAGTAATATGCTCGAAATGCGGCTAATAACTTAAAGGAAAGCAGACTTCAATTCTTGTGTTATCATACAGAGTCGCAGGAGAAGATAGAAAAAGAAAAGGCTTTCCGGAGAGAGTTGGTTATTCTTGGAGTAATAGAATGGAAGCAAAGTAGAATGCTTAGCCCAGATCTTAAATATAAAGTAGACTTGCTGATATTAGTTCGTTCAATGTGAAAATACGATTGAGTTGACGAAACTGTGTGTCTTTTACTCAATCCTAATAGAAATTCTTTCACAATTTTTGCACAGCTACATTAACACTATTTTCCCATTTTTAATGGGTTCGCAGAATACAAATCATTATTTACGTTTGTTTTTAATATTTGTAGCAATATATACACAAACATCATAGAAAAAATATAAGAAAAAGCGAACATTCGCAAAAGCCACTTATTACCCACTTAAGACGAGAAGGCATATTTATTTTTGTATTATTTATGTCAATGCTGCTCAACTGCAAATTAATTTCAACACAATAAGCAATAACTGCCAAACAAATCATGCATGCAACAAATTGAATTTTTCTCTTCTTTGCTCTGTTGCCATTCGATTATGGTCAAAATGTGCCTGGGTTAAAGGGTATTATGGCCGTATCGCCAACGATTGCCATATAGTCGTGAATAGTGGTCGTATCGTAAATCGTTTTATGACAATGCAAAAATGTTAGTGCATGTTTTCAGGCTTGACTCGACTCAACACGACTCGACTCCTGGCACTCCTCGTGTCCTGGCGTCCTTTTTGTGTTTACGTATTCATGTGAACTGCGGAGATTGCAAAATGAATGAACAAACAGCTAACAACGAACAACGCGACAAGAACAAAAAATAAAAATCGAGCACATAAAACTGCCAATTCACACCGAATACTTCAACGACAGTTGGGCAAAACTGAGAAAAGCATGCAACAGAAATTAAATTTAAAAAATTTAAGCGCTGGTATTCCAGAAGCGCTCCAATTTGCGTCATGAAATAGTACTCTAACCACAGCAAGTATCCCCCACCCTCCCCCGCCTGTCTTCCACACATCCTAAGCAAACAAGAGCGTGAGGGCATCGCATTTTTTGCTTTACTATTCTATTCTTCGACACAAAAATTCTTGTGACAATAAATGAAGCGCGAACCGTTCCCAGCCGAAAATTTGCGTTGACAAATTTGTATGCCTCGCTACTTTGTCTCATTTTACTGAATACCGGATGGGTGGGTAGAGAGGAGAGGGGCAAGAAATAGGTAATGGGGTAGATGGGGGGAGGGGAGTGAGGACTAGAAAATTTGAGTTGTCTCTTTGAATATTTAAAATTTGTTGTGAAGAACTGCTTTCTGTATCTCAAATTAGTTTTATAATTATTATTAAAGTTTACGTTACATTCGAGTTATTAGAAATAAGAAACAAGTTTTATCAAACAAAGTAGCATCTGGTTCAAACTTTCCAATGCTACATCTTTGTGAAAAGTAACCAGATTTTCAATAACCGGCGCTCTTTAAACCTGTTTCTAGATTAATACTGTATTCAAAGTTGAGAATGCAATTCGTGAAACTTTGTAAAAAATGGTTGGATATTTAATTTGTACTCACAAAGAACTTGTTAAATTTTTTTATTGAATGAATAGCATTTTTGTCTCAAGTATATGCATCTACTGCTTGACAACGGGGCATAGCAAATTCAATCATATTTTTTATTATATAATTTGCACGAGAGTAATTAAAAACAAGACTTGAAAGTGTCAAGAGCAGACCAGGATCAGGTCCTTGTGCCTTTTTGTCCTATTGTCCATTCTCTGTTTACACGTTTCGCATTAAAAATATAATTAATTAAAATTAAAATGCCGAAAACACTGAAATAAAAAACCCAATTAAAATTATCGCCGACTGAAAAGGAGGCGAAAATCTGAGAGGATTTGCCAGAAAACAATTGAGCTGTTCAACTTGTTCGATTCCTTTTGATTCGTAT
This sequence comes from Drosophila picticornis, assembly GCA_035043845.1. NCBI lineage: Eukaryota > Metazoa > Arthropoda > Insecta > Diptera > Drosophilidae > Drosophila > Drosophila picticornis. Next base: position 397,795 of record JAWNMR010000493.1, on the reverse strand, counting down.
TATTCCCTAGCTAATTGGCCCTAATGATTATTATTTACTAATCAGCTTGGGGCCAAGGATGTCATCATCCTTAAGCGCCCAGCTTAACCGTCCAGCTGTCGACAACAGTTATCTGCCCCTCTCTGGTGAATGCTACTGCTTGCTGCTCTTCTGGGTGTTGCCTGTTGATCCGCTTATGTCGCTTGTGTCCTGCCACAAGCAAATTTTACTATTGCTGAAGCTGTCTGGACATGCCACATCTTTATTGTTGTTTGTTTCGTTCCTTGGGGCAATTTAATGACGCATTTCGTTTGGCTTTGCTTTTTCTTAAATAAATATTGTGCGCAGCATTAAATCTTAAGTGCTTTAACCTTCACGGGATTCGTCTTCTGCTTCAAGGTATTCAGGCAACCCGCACACAGTAAAGTACAGTAATGACATTCCCTTTTTTTAATTTTCTTTCCTTCATGAGAGCTCTTAGAGTTAGTCTAGAGATTTTGACTATAATTAATTTTTGGGTAATTTCCTTTGAAGGAATTATATTTTGGGCATTTTTCAAGAGTCTATACAGAAAGCTGCTTTGAGAAAGATTTTAATATTGTTAACAAAGAATAATTGTCTCTTAATAGTACAAAAGACTGGATTCTACAAGAAAACCTTTGCTTACGAATTTTTCTTTTTAGTTTGCGAAAATGTCAAATCAATAATTTTGATCTTAAATTAATTAAGGGAGGGGGAGTGCACAATTAATTATCTACAAATAATTTTACCTAGGCTAAAGTGAATAAATTCTTGTATGAAAATTGTAAACGATAATATTAAGAAGTATAACGGTATCGAAAGCCGAACCAATTTGTAGCCATTTAAAAGGAATATCAGTTTACTAATTGGCTTCTTGCCGTTAAAATGTTTTTTCTCGAATAAATAATATAATCCTGATGCAAGGTTGTTTGCTTTTTTCGCTATCCACTTTCGTTGTAACTTTGTAAATCTAATTCAGGTATTTTCCGGCTGACAATAAATGCTAAAAGCGTCCATTAAGCAATGCCAGGACATGCCAGGACATGCCAGGACATTATCGTCGCCCAACTGTGATTGTAATTACCCATTCAGAATGTAATCCATACATGATGCGCTTTTTCATAAAAACCAATGGCCCACATGGAAATCCACATGACAAGACCTGCTGAACGTGGGCGGTTAGTTGGGTGTGTTTGTGTGTTGGTGTGTGTGGGTAGGTGTGGCAGCAATTACATACACACTAGCCAGCGAAATGCCAGAGTGGCATGGAAAGGCAACAAACGGCAACAATTTGGTTAATGACAACAAGTGGATCTCTTCAGACACGCATTAGTGATTGATTGTGGAGGATAAGCCACTTTCCCAGCCATAAAATAAGGAGACTTTTCCCAATTGTTGTTTTTTCTTTAGGGCGAATCAAATCACAACAATCAATAAAAATCGCCGTCCCAATTCAATTTCGTTGTCGTAATAAACTTCGGCAAGTCATTGAGCTATCAACAGTCTAACACACACACTTACACGCATTTACACTTACACACACACACACACTCCAGTGTGTGCCACAAGGTGATGAATTCAACAGTTTTCAATTAGAATCTGTTTACATTGCCTTGACGTCTTTAACTTTTTTGGCACAGCAACTGTTTCGCATATGTGGGTTTTCTTTGAGTTTACTTGAATTGGGTTTTCCTTTGCTGATTGGTTTTTCATTGAGCAACAGATTGGAAGGCTTGGTTGTATTACAAAAATAAAAAAAATAAAATCGTAAAATTAACCTTTAGAATAGGTTTTTAGCGTAATTCACCGGAAAAGACGCGATTTCCTAATCTTTCAGAAAAGCACACAAAACGATAACAAATGTTATCTGTGCGCTGCTAAACTTGACAAGAGACCCGTCTGACTGTGTATAATTTGCGTAGGTGTACTGAGATAAAAATATAAAAAAAAGTACTACCACTTTAATATCAAAAATGTAAAGCACCTCATGTGGCATGAGGCATGTCCCCAGTCGCTGTCGCTTGTGTGTTGCCAGGCAGCAGCAGCGTCGATGTTGAAAGCTATTCACATAATGCTGCTACTTATTTCAGTTACTTCTCATGTTCCCCCATCTTGTCAACATCATTTCACGCGTTTTTAATTTACTTCCGCGATTTTTTCCTTTTTCCTATTTGCAAAGCGAAATTTTAAGCAGCTTGGATCATGTTTGGCAGCTGATTGAATTCCTTTGCATAAGTAGCTACGGAAAAATGAAATAAAAATTACTCAACTGTAAAAATGCATAAGCGAAAATAGAGAAACTATTTTAATCAGAATTTATATTCATTATCAATGCTGCATAGTTCAGAAGTTGTTCATTACACGTTTGGCTCGTTAAGCTGAAAAATTGTTGTTTGCATTCAAGCTAAAGTTTTGTTTTATTTCTCATAGCTGAAAGCGCCTATAGAGCGAAATATTTTATTTTTCATTTCTCATAGTTCAGGAAAGTTATTTAAAATTGTTATTATGTTGTATAGTTTAAGAAAGAGCTAAATGAACTGAACAAATTCAGATGATACAGGATGATAAAATATTTCTAATATTATTTTTTTTTTGTTCTTAATGCCCTTGGACAACTGCGCATACTCTATAGCTCATTAGTTATTTACGTAGCGCAAAAGTCAGATTTCAACCTATATTAAATTAAGAGCGTGAAATGCACAAAAAAGTAAATTATTAAATTTCCATTTCCATTTGTTGTGGAAAGTTGAAAAGGGTTGTTTTTATTAAACAACAGACACAATTAAGCATAAATCAAAAGCAAAAACCAACCAAAGCTGCAATTTATAATATATTTAATATTTTAAGTCAACTACTACTAATATTTAACTTCTTAAAAGTATCACAATATAATCATTTAAATTTATTACTTTCAGTTGATTAACTTGAGATAATCAACTCGAATAAATTGAACACTCTGCGTGCAATTCAGTATTTGAGCAATGATTTTACATAAAGTTCGGAGCCCAAATCTTGGACGAACTTTCCAGACAAACACAAACTTTGAGTCGAGCACTGTTTGTCCAACGCCTGGCTCAAGATTGGGAACAGGCAGAGAGAGAGGGAGATACAGAGACGAAGTGAGGGAAAGGGGAATGGGTGGAGAGGTAAATTGTTATAAAAGTTGCCCGTCCCTCCCCTATTTGTTGTCAGGTGTGAGTTCCCAATTACGTGTAGCACACAGTTCGTTATTTATGAGGCAGGAAATAATGCTGCTGTTTTTATATACAGATGTGTGTGTGTGAGTGTGTGCCTGCCTGTACTTTGCAAAAGATAACGAATATTTGTTTCTATACACAGGGAGAAAAAGGTATACTTTGATTAAATTATGCGTGATACACTCGTATGTATATCGCACACACATGTGTAGTAAGATTGGCGTTCCGCATGCGGAGACGGTACAGCTGCCGATGACGGAATGGTGACTCATCAGTAATGCAACATAATTCTCATGATGCTAAACTGTACTGATACCGTTATGTGCACAAGCCCAATCTCGCTCCTGCGACCTACTGTTGCCACGTGGCAAACATTTGAAATGACGCAGAGTGAAAAGCAACTGGGAAATACGTCACTCAGAATGCGTTTCTATCAATCTATATGTACATGTTTATTTGTTCGTTGTGCTTATTGCGAATCAAATGACGTCGTTGCAGCTGTCAGTCTCAGAGATTACACGTTGACTGACAGCATCGACACACTATAATAGAAATCACATTGATTTATGTCAGCGAATCGTGTTGAAGAATCAGTGCAACTGAGAAAATACTCTACTTGTTCAACATGCGTACAATTTATTTCCCCAACAAAGAAATGCATTTTTAGGACAAAATCTACAAATCATGGTGAACCAAGTGTATACAAACTCTATCCAAAAAATTATATTTTCTAAGAGTTCTCCAAAGCAAATATAGTGATAGAATAATGAGTCTTGACACACACACACATATATATTTATAATAATAAAAAATAAAGCCATGTCTATATTTCCATTAATAGAACTTTATATCTTAAGCTTATAACTAAAACTATAATGAGATATTTAAGTCACAAATTGTATTTCTACTTTACATACAACTTTTCACTCTTCATTGATGTTACCCACTCAAGACTTAAGCAAAGCCAAAACAATCTAGGACATATTTCGACCATTTCAAGCTATTCGAACGATGCTCATAAGCCCACCGCAATTAAGCTGCTTAGTCAGCGGACTCTCCTCTTCCCTTCCTAACTGCCATCCCCTTTATCTTAAAAGTAGAAAGTATTAGCTGAGTTTTTGCCAACTACTTTTGCCACATTCTTTTGTGTCCTGCCAAGCAAAACGAGCATTTTTGTAATCAAATGCATTCCTTGCGCGCACTTTATTAGTGTCGCCATGCAAAATTTACATGGCGTATGCGAGATAAAATTACAACATTTTAATTAACACGCAAAACAGAGAGAGAGAGAGAGAGGGAGAGAGAGAAAGAGAGAGAGAGAGAGAGAGAGAGGAGGAAGGGAAAGCGGTACAACGCAGTCAGTCGTGTTTTATGATATGGAAAATTATTTGCGACAACAATTTTATAATCTGTCGCACACATTTATGACGAACAGACAGTTGTCATGGGCGCTGACAGGATAGGGTTACGGAATGGAAGGAGAGGGGAGCGTTTGAAGGAGGGGGAGTAAAAGGTTACAGGTCACGACCACAGGAATGAATGTTGACAAATGTCAACGAATGTCAACAGGCAACATTAGAGAAAGTCGAGCATGCCACATAAATTGCAAAGCTGCAAAAATAAGTAAGAAAAAACAAGAAATGAGTGAAAAAATAAAATAAGTATAGAAAGGAAAAGGGAAACAAATTGCACTTTGGAGCAGTGGTGGCACGTGTCACCAGGCAGCCAAAGCCGTTTGGGAAGTAGTTGCCTATGGACCAGTTGGTGGTCGCAGCGCCATGACAACCACACAACTGGCAACTGTTGCAGCTGCTGCTGCTCTCCGGGGTGGGGGGCGTGGCACATACAAATAACATCATTGCGAAGGCGTTTACACTGTGGGCTACTGAAATATTGCTAACAATTTAGATGAAAAAGACCACAGTTGTTAGTAGTTGTTGCAAGTTACTCAAGTACAATTTGTACTCGAAGGGCAACATTAAGAAAGTAAGTGAAAATATTTCCCATTTCCTAATTAATGGTAATGCAATCGAAAGAGCTAATATATATTAAATTACTTAACTGTCTCTTATTTTAGTAAAGAAAAAAATACGTGTATGACAACCAATTCTCAATTAAACTATACTGGTTTAAAAAAGAATCACTAAATTAAATTTGAGAACACGTAAAAATTCACATTAAATAATATTTTATGATTCATTTGTATGATCTTACGTAATAATCAAATTATGACGTAAGCAAACTCTGAGTCAAAATTAAAAAACAAATTCAAACCACTTTTGGGTTATTTTTAAACACGTGCACAATAATAATTGTTATATTCAAAAATAACATACACAAACTGAACAATAGATTGAGATGTTTACAATTAGCATCTGTTCTGAAGTGTTTTGGATCAACCATTTCTTCTATATAAGAACCATGTAATCCAAAGAAGACAAGGCAGTCTGTGTTATTGCTCGACTGCTTGTCGACGAAAATAAGATGCGTATCTCGATCCTTATTGTGCTTGTTGCATTGGTGGCCATCGCTGCAGCTCAAGGTCAGCGAGGAGGACAGCGAGGAGGACAGCGAGGAGGACAGCGAGGTGGGCGAGGAGGATCACAAGGTGGCCAAAATGGTGCCCAAGGACGTTCACGGGGTGGAAGCCAAGGTGGACGAGGCGGCTCACAAGGTGGCCAAGGAGGTCGGCAGGGTGGCCCTCCAGGTGGACAAGGAGGTCCTCAAGGTGGACGAGGAGGTCCTCAAGGTGGACGAGGAGGTCCTCAAGGAGGTCCGCCAGGTGGACGTAGAGGTCCCCAGGATGGGCCGCAAGGTGGACGTGGAGGTCCCCAGAATAGGCCGCAAGAGCCCCCTCAAGACGACTTCGAGGACGGCACGAATGAGGATTACAACAACGATTTTGGTGGCCAAGAAGGGGGACGAGGAGGTCCTCAAGAAGGGCCCCAAGGTGGACGAGGAGGTCCTCAAGATGATCCCCAAGGTGAACAAGAAGGCAACCAGAATGAGGATTACAACGACGACTATTGAGTGAATCAATTGAGAATTTATCTAGAAACTCTTTTCCCTAATAAAAAATTGCGTAACACTGTTTCCGATTTATAACAAAACCAGAGCTGCCTATTCTTTTAACCTTACAAATTTGTGGTATCTAGCTCTTATTGAGTCTGAGTTCCACGGGTTCAAATGGACATACGGTCGGATATGCCTATCTCAAGTCGGCTGTTGATCCTGATCAAAAATATATATATACCACATACCAAGCCGAAATAGCTTTCTTCTGACACTTAAAAACATTTGCAGAATATCAATTGTAGCAGGTCACTGGTCACAATGTGAAATTTATCAAATAATATGCAATTATGTACGATATAATAATTATAATTGTATATATAAAATCGATATCGATCGATATCAATGGTATGAATGCCGGAAACGAAGAGCGGAACCATTGCGAATAAAGAAAAGAGACCAGACGTGTTTGGAATATAAATAATTTAGTTTTGACTGCTATATATTACATCCATTTTACCAATTTTGAATGGGCCAAGGTATACAAATATGTATTTGAAAAAGAAACCCTACAATACATCTATAAACAAGCAAGAAAGAGCTGGTTGAGAGAGCTCGACTAAAGGATGCCATGAACCCAGTTGAAACCCAGTTTTCTGGCTGAAGCTGCCAAGAAAATACACATTGAACAATATTTTCTTTTTCAACTGTATGCTTGGCCAACTCTTCAATCTCTAGATTTATAAATATATATATAATTATGTATATATGAATCGCAACAACACATTCAATTTAGTATTGGATAAAACCTATAAGTCGGTTTTAAATAAGCAAAACTGGGAAAATCATTAGGTTTATTTAACTACCTTTGAAAACCATGCGGCTGAACTTATGCTCTTACGTAATGATTCAAGTATGATGTAATATAAACTCTGGGCTAAAATTGAAAAACAAATTTAAAACACCTTTGGGTTATTTTTGAACACGTGCAGAAAAATAATTGTGATGTACAAATAAATATACACAAATTAAACAATAGAATGAGATGCTTACAATTAGCATATGTTCTGAAGTGTTTTCGGTAATTTCGAACCACTTTTTGTATATAAGAACTAGCATATCCAAAGAAGTCAAATCAGTCTATCTCAATACTTGAGTCGAAAAAGAAAATAAAATGCGTATCTCAGTCCTTATTGTGCTAGTTGGATTGGTGGCAATTGCTGCCGCTCAAGGTCCCCGAAAAGGATCTGGTGGCCAGCGAGGTGGCCAAGGAGGCCGGCAAGGAGGCTCCCGAAGAGCAGAGCAAGGTGGACAAGGACAGCAGGGTAGCCAAGGTGGCCAAGAAAGTTCCCGAGGAGGCCAGCAAGGTGGACAAGGAGGACAAGGTGGACAAGGAGGCCAACAAGGTGGCCAAGGAGGTTCCCGAGGAGGCCAGCAAAGTGGACAAGGAGGCCAACAAGGTGAACTAGGTGGCCAAGGAGGTTCCCGAGGAGGCCAGGAAGGTGGACAAGGTGGCCAAGGAAGTTCCCGAGGAGGCCAGCAAGGTGAACAAGGTAGACAAGGTAGCCAAGGTGGCCAAGAAAGTTCCCGAGGAGGTCAGCAAGGTGGACAAGGAGGCCAACAAGGTGGCCAAGGAAGTTCCCGAGGAGGCCAGCAAGGTGGACAAGGAGGCCAACAAGGTGAACAAGATGGCCAAGGAGGTTCCCGAGGAGGCCAGGAAGATGGACAAGGTGGCCAAGGAGGTTCCCGAGGAGGCCAGCAAGGTGGACAAGGAGGCCAGGAAGGTGGACAAGGTGGCCAAGGAAGTTCCCGAGGAGGCCAGCAAGGTGAACAAGGTAGACAAGGTAGCCAAGGTGGCCAAGAAAGTTCCCGAGGAGGTCAGCAAGGTGGACAAGGAGGCCAACAAGGTGGCCAAGGAAGTTCCCGAGGAGGCCAGCAAGGTGGACAAGGAGGCCAACAAGGTGAACAAGATGGCCAAGGAGGTTCCCGAGGAGGCCAGGAAGATGGACAAGGTGGCCAAGGAGGTTCCCGAGGAGGCCAGCAAGGTGGACAAGGAGGCCAACAAGGTGAACAAGGTGGCCAAGGAGGTTCCCGAGGAGGCCAGGAAGGTGGACAAGGAGGCTCCCAGGGTGGCCGAGGAGGACCCCAATGAGGTTTCAAGAATGATCAGAAAAAATCTCGGACGAGATAAATGCGAATAAGTGTTATCACAAATTTTAATTCCAATGACATAATGTAAATTTAAAAATCGTTACTTCCAATTAAAGCATGCAAAGAATTATTTAAGTGGCTTTTGTAGAAAATCCACCGATTTAACTGATGCAATTTCCTAGTTTTCTGCTTTTTTATATTCCTAAGCTAAATTGGAAATCTGCTTTGTTTGACACAAAGTCATTTGGATAAATATTTTTCAATGCGCTAAACAAAGAATGGCGAGTACTGCAAGGAAAAAGGAATGGCAAAATAAAGCGATTTCACAGAAAATGAATTACGCTCCGTTGCACACACGATACATTTTTGTCCATTCGGACACATCCGGGAGAGAAAAATGAAAAATAAGCTTAGCTGAAGCTGTTTTGATAACTCGAAACAGATTTACAGGCGGAAATTTTGAAATTGATAATATAATCCCATTTCCCAAAGACCATTGCCCTGTCCCTGACCAAACCCAAATACTTACCGCATTTAGGAGCATGGAGAAGAGTAGCAGTAGCCACTTGGTTCTCGGTGGAGTATTGTGCACGTCCTGCATATTGACCTGGTACGAAGCTACAGTTTGAGAAGCACACAGTGTAAAGTTGAAATTCACACACAAAACACACACACAACACACTGAGAAATTCAATTGGATCGCTCAAAAGTATGCAATGATTTTTGAGTACAGCACAATACAATCACCCTCAAACTGTTTCGAACTGTTGTATGTTGTGAACGGATTTGTTGAATGCCGCTGGTTGACTTTTCACTCTCTTTTTCTCTCTCTCTCTGTGTGTGGCACGTACGCAAGCAAGTCTTTCGTTAGACTGTGTTCTTGCTGCCAGGACACTCGTCTATTTATACGGCAAGCAGTTCGTTACGAACGCACGGATAACACCAAATTGCCGAACATGGCGCTCTCAGGAGAGTTTCTTTTTGCGAGTAATGCGAGTCGGATAGGAAGTTACTACATCAAACTGTTGCTAGTCTCAGCTCCCATTTCAGGCCAAATTGTCTGACATGTATGTGTGCTTGGCCTGCTTATGTATGTATGTTATGACGTCATAGCAGCTCGCACAGCAGCCCCTTGTGAGAATTGTCGTCATATTGAGGCCAAGCGTGCAGCACAGTGTAACAAAAACCATCAACCAAAAACAGAAAATATTAAGTGTTTAAATAATATAGGGTATAGGAATGTACCTCATAATGTTATGTAATGCTAATATAAGGATTAATTATTTCGCTTCCTGAAACTGGTTCTTAAATAATAATATAAATTTTCGTGGTTTCAAATTTTAACCTGTACAATTTCCGTTAATGTTTCCGTTTGAGAGCCTGAATAAAATGTGTAGTCATAATATTAATAATAATATATTTTTATAATATATATTTATTATATAATTGAATTTAGTCTCCGCACTTTTGCACCACTGTACAGTAATCCTCTTTGCGGCCATACGAAGAGCGTCGGATGTCAATTCTCTTCGGCGTTCCTCGTTATCCACACCCACAGCCATATAGCCATCCATATGCATGTCGCTCTCTCTCTCTCTCTCTCTCTCTCTGAGGTGTCGTTAGTTATCCAACCAGTCAGAGCCAGAGCACTTGCGCAACGCTGCTCGTTGCTCGTCGCTCGCTTAATTAAAAGTGAAATTTGAGTTACTCATACGCGGCGTGGCACAGCGGGAATCAAAGGGTAAGAGGATGGAGATAGGTGGAGAATGGACCCAGACGAAACAGCTGGCCAGTGCTGCATGCTGCATGGAGGCATCATAAACTTTTCAAATACGACACTTTCTCAATTATATTAAATGACTTTGGTTTTCTGTTGCTTTTCGGTTTTACCTCTTATTCAAAAATTAAAAGTCCAGTCAAATAATTACATTTGAAATTTAATTTTTATTTGTAATCTTTGACTTTTAAAATTTTGTTAAAACTAAAATGTTCGATAAAGTACACGTTGAATAATATTTTTATTTTTATTTGTATGCTCGCTCAACTATAGATTTTGTTTTATCTTGGTTTATGGCATATCTAACGGCTCGCAATGCATTTTTCATCACATTCAATTCTCCAGCTTTTGATTATATGTTAAGTTTTGGATAAATACTTTTAATATGTTTTCAGTAAGTTACAATTCATATAGGCAAATAGGGAGAATTTTAGATTCCATTAATTTCATTAGCTTCTAATAGTCTGGCAGTTTTGTTTATGAGTGATTCAAATATGAGTGAAAAAGAAACTCTGAGCAAAAAATAAATATTAAATTCAAACCAGCTGAGTTATTGAGTTGTTTTTAACCACGCTTAGAAAAAATATTGTTGTAAATATAAAAAAGGGAAACTCGAACTGAACAATAGAATGCGATTTTCGCAGTTAGCAGCTGTTATGAAGTGTTTTCGTTAATTTCACACCGTTTCTTCTATATAAAAACTAGCTAATCCAAAAAAGGCAAGGCAATCTGTGTTACTGCTTGACTGCTTGTAGAAGAAAATAAAATGCATATCTCAATCCTTATTGTGCTTATTACGTTGATGGCCATCTCTGCCGCTCATCTTCCCCTACTGAGAGACGGACCAGGAGGGTCTTAAGGAGGTTCTAAAGGAGGTTTCCAGAATGGTCGAGGAGGTCCCAAAGGAGGTTTATAAGAAGGTCGGGGAGGGTCTTAGAAGGTTTTCAGAAAGGTCGAGGAGGTTCTCAAGGAGTTTTCCAGGGTGGACGAGCTAGTGCTCAAGCAAGTTCTCAAGCAGGTTTCCAGAGCGGCCTGAGTGGGACGCAAGATGGACGAGTTGATGCTCAAGGACGAAGAGCTACACAAGAAGATTCACAGAATGGCCTGAACGAGGATGACCAGCAAGGTGGAAGAGGAAGTTCTCAAGGTGTTATTTGGCCGGCAAGGTGGACGAAGTGGTTCACAAGGAGGCTTCCAAAATGGACTGAATGAGAGTTATACTTCGGTAGTCGGGGAAGTTCTCGACGAGTTGTCCAGAGTAGACGAGGAGGTGCCTTAAGGAAATTCTAGGGTGGCAAGAAATAAGTATTACAGCGACAGCAACTTCGAGTGAATCTGTTACTATCTATTTTCGATTAACCCATTTCCCTAATAATAATTTGTATCATATTATTTCCGATTGGTGGCATTTTGTTATAGTTCCAGCAAAACCCAGTATGGCCCATCATATATCAACCCTCAAGAACGGTAAGCCGAATGCTCACGCGGATGTCAATGTGAATCACAAAAGCAATAAATAACCTGCAATGGACACGAATACATTATCCCATTTTGCTGCTGGCCACACAATTGTTTCTTATCCCGGTAACCCAAAAGGGACACAAAGTGTCAGCTAAATTAATGCAAATGGATAAAAAATGATTAAAATTATGAAGCGTAAAGAGCGTCAGAGTAGCTGCATGCAAATTGCACAAAGTGCAGCTCGAGTTCATAAATATGCACAGAGAATGAGTCACGCCTGAATGCAGTTAACAGATTGCACGCCGATATGCATAATGGTCTGAAAAAGCTGGAAAAAGCCAGCACTGGTTAACAATTTCAGTTAACACACAGACACACACACATAACACGTCAATGCCCAGAGCCGTGAAAAGGGTTGCAGTTTTGCTTTTGTTTCAGTTTAGCGATGCATACAATTTTGTTTAGACCAACGCCAGCCGAGCAGAGCGACTGCCCACGGCATAGAAGCACCCCATCCTCACCCAATCCTTTCCAGCAGCACCAGCGGAATTTCAAAATATATGCAGATTATTCTGTACCGATAAATGTGCTGAAATTGTTTTCAATTTATGCATAAAGGCAATGGCAACCGCAACAAACGCATATTTAATTAATTTCAACTGTGTTTCCAAAAGTATTTTTTAGACTCAATTAGCATACAGCAATGAAATCAGTAATAAATAAACAAATAATTAGCAAAAGCATGAGGCAAATTCCCAAAAGCGAACAAATATTTTGAACAATTTTACGAATTAAAGATTAACTAAGGTTACCAGGTACAATCATAACATAAAGTTACACGGTAGTGGAAATAAAGGGTTCACTAACATCTTAAAATGAAAGCACATGTGAAATATTGCTCGTTTAGAAAAGCCAGACTTGCAAAGAAGTCTCTACGAGAATTGCCTTTCGGCAGCTCAAATTCGCGATTCGCAAAGCAACATTGACCATATAATGCGAACTGGTCGCTCTCTCAGCACGAGTTCAGAGGGTAATCAACTTTTGAGCGCTGTATTTCGCTGACCGCCTCCAAAAAGTGGTTCAGCACTCAGATTGTAATAGTAAATGTGAAACGTGCCACGGGCTCTTGGCCATAACACTGAACAGCAGCCACGCCCAATTGCTAACGCCCCCCAACAACAAACAACAGCAGTTCAATTGGCATCAGCTGGGAACCCGTTTAGGCATCGGCATCGCTGTCGACTTCAAAATGTGGTCACGCTTTAAAAATATATTTCGCTCTCACAAAAAAAAAGAAAAAAAATTCCAACAAAATATGTTTTCTAACATAAAATTAAAAAAAAAAATAAATAAATAAAATACTTTAGAGAGAGCTCTGCTTAGAAATACCCTTCACCCAAGTCTCTAGCCAATCACAAGTACTATGCAGAAAATGCTGAAACCCATCTTCTAAATCAACCCATATCTTTAAAAGTGTGGCTTTTATTGCTTTTAGATAGTAAAATTGATCTTCCTTTGATAACGAGAACTTATTTATCAAATTTGAACTAACATCTGTAGTTGCTGAGCTTAGCTTGTAAATACAACCTAACAGACTCAATCGGCTCAACTGAAGAAATGTCGGAGATCCTTCTGACTGCCTTTGATCCATTATTTTGCACAACTTCATTATACCCCGTTCACCCAATTTTCAATGGTGGTGCACAAAAATATACAACAAAATCTTTTGTTTTTTTGTGTGTGTTGGGGGGGGGGGGGGGGGGGGGGGAAGGGCATTTTGTTGTGGTGTTTGCAACGGCGCAGAAACGGCACATTAATTGACGTGTGATAAAAAATCGTGGTAATACTTAACCGCGTTAAGTATAGGTATAGGTACAAATACACGCCTACACACACACATGCACACAGACGTGCTTTGCATAATAATCGAGGAGAAAAAAACAATCAACACCAGTCGCAGACAGTGTGGCAGTTCCATTCGCTAATTTGTTATTTAAATCAAAAACGAGCCACGTAACAAATACGAAAAATAATTCAGCCCGCTGGCAATTAAAGTGGCTTAAAAAGCCGGTCTAAACAATCTGTTTGTTGAGCTGGTCGCAAAGTCAATGTGAATAATAGACGACATCTGTGGCTGGCTTATCCGCCAGCATATCAGCTGGCTACATACGTACGTGTCTAAATGTCATACCTTTCGCGGGCAACAAAAGAAATAAACAAAATACAATAGAAGAAAATTGAACAATTGCAGGTGTTGAAATTGGGTAATAAACGTGTGGCTAATGCCGCATTGTGTCGGGCATAAATCATAGTTAGCAAAGTTATTTGGAGTCTGAAGAGAACGCTTAAAGTGTCGGCCTAGTTTCAGGTTCAAACTATGCTTCTTGATAAAAAAAATTACAAAATGATTTTCAAGTTGGAAAGTTAACTGACTTTGTGAATTTTATTTATTGAGGCAGTTTCTCATCTCTGTCAAGCCTCTAGGCTAAAATATTTACTTTAATCACTGCCGAACTGCGGTTGCCTCTTTCGTGATCGACACAAACCCATCCATCAAACTACATTCAACTAATGAATGTCAAGTTCTCTAAAATACAAGGCAAACGATTGTTTACATAACATCAAAGCATATCAAATACAGCAATTTAAGATCAACTAGCTGCTAGAAACTCGTTTGCTGTATATATTTAAAATCGATGCTAATTCACTTAACAAGTTTAAACAGCTGATTATTGCTTGAATGATTGAGCAAACCGCATACAAAATTAAAGTACAGTGCATGAATAGAATGTTAAAATCAAAGGCTAACCAATAAAATGAAAGTGTTTGAAATTATGAAAAGTACAAAAGGTTGTTCAGCTGCCAATTGTTAAAAATATATATTTATATAAAGGTCAACACTGGATTTCAATCAATTTCAATTTACAAGCTTTATTTCTTTTTGTATTTTTTTTTTTGTTTTGACTTTTAAACGAAATGATAGTTCTCAGAGATTCTTTGCGCTTGGGTTTCCAATTTTCAAAAGAGATTTGAAGGCAAAATACATAAATGAGTATGCTTAACTTAACGGGACAATTCGAGCAAAATATAGCTAAAGTTAGGCGTAAAGGGCGCGAAGGGGGTGCAGGGTCAGAAAAGAAAATAACTAATCACTAATTTACATATTTGGAGTGTGTTTCACTTATATATTATAAAATACATACATATATATATGTATATATACTTATGTTTTACATAGATTTTACATTTTAGACATGTACATTATACCGTAGAACGTATATGTATATATATATATCAACCCTACAAATCCTCGCCAGATCATTCAATTAATTATTTTACTACAGTTTATTGTGAATGCGCTTAACAAAATTACTATCCAAAGAAAAAATGAAAAATAAGCTCAAAATGAAAAAAAAAGAAAAACTATGCAAATAAGTTTATAAAAATGTTGGAATATATATATATACATGATATATATATATATATATATATATATATATATATATATATGTGTGTGTGTATTTATTGATGTGTGTATACATAGATATATATATGTATTTTTTGATTCATTTCCTTTTGTGAGGGCAAAGTTTAGGAATGTTTTGTGTTTCGCTTACAATTCAATTTGCTTTTGCTATGTATATGTATATACACATAGACGTATATATTGTAGAAGAAGAAGCAGCCATAGGGGGACAAGTATAAAAATATCAATTTTTGTTTTTTTCCTCTAACACTCAAAACGAACACCCACACGCAGAAAGCTATCCGGTTTGTATTTTCTGTTTGTTCTTCGTGGCGTTCTATGAATCTATTATTATTAATGTCTGTCAATCTTTCTGGTTGTGTCTATGTCTATGCCTATGTATGCGTGTGTGTGCGTGAGTGTGTGCGTCACACACACACACACACACAATTCTCTCAAAGACGGGTACAACAGGTACAACAACAACAATTAAACGCTATGCTAATTGGGAGACCCTTTGCTTTGGCCCCGGCCATCAATTCCCCATCTACACATTGATTAGCGTCAATGTGAATGTGGCTGCTGCAACAGCGAGTCTAGTCGCCAAATTCTTGTTGTTGCCACCGCCGCCGCTGTTGCCGGCCATGCCACCGAAGCCAGCGAGCGCTGCATCCTTGCTGGACATATTCTCGGGCGCATCACTCGAGCCGATCTCATTATTATTGGTTGCCGTCGAATCGCTAAGCGTCTTCTCCAGCGAATCGGGCCCAGAATGTTGTTCACCCAAATGCTCCAAGCGGACCAACGGTGGCTCATTGATGGGCGTCGGTTCATTGGTGCTGGTGCTTGTCGTAGTTGGGTTTGTCGTAGTCGATGTGGTCGATGTTGTGGTTGTTGTCGGCACCATTGTACCATTCTCAATCCAATATACGGGACTGAACTCCATTTTCACATCCTTCAAGTATTTCTTGGTAACCTGGCAAGAAAACAAGATCAGCCATGGAACCTCTATATTTATGATTTGAAGAAATACTTACCTCTGCGCTAATGTTGCGCGAGACGCTCTCGCTGTCGTCGTAGAAGGCCGACAACTTGGCTGTGTAGGGTGCATAGAGGGTTACATAGTTACCACGCAGCGTCACATTGATGGCCGTGCCCGGCCAGAGTTTACTGTAGACGGCCTTGTTCTCGTGCCGTTTCTCACCACGCTTCAATGCCCAATGGATCTCCGTGGGTGTTTCAACATTCTTCTCAAAGACCTTGGTTTGTAATCCTTTGGCAACGCCCTCATGCGTACCCCAATATTGTATCGTATCGAAACTGTAGCTCATCACCTTCTCCATGGTGTCGTAGGTGTCGCCACGATTCTCCAGTATGCCATTTGCTTTTGGAAGTAGAAAAATGTAATTTATTCTTTTTATTTTATTTATATTATTTACTTTTTTTTTTAGATTTTTTGTTTGTTAAGAAAGTGAATTTCTAAAATTCATTTCATCTTAAAAAATAGAAATATTTTTTTCTAAAATTCTGGTCAACTTTTGTTTCTCAGTGTGTAATACTCTCTTTGGCTTACCCAATTCGGTGATGTTCTCGGTCAGAGAGGTGCGCAGGCCATCGAGCTTGATACCGCGCAGCTCATATCTAATGGGCTCTGTTTCGACGAGAACTTCACCGTCCTCATAGGTCTTTTCGTGCTCGTTTTCAACGACCTTGATCTTGCCGAGCCCAAACACATCCAGTCTGCCCAGATTGTAGTCGGCACCATGATGCGATGTCGTCAGCTGAGTGCCATCGGCAGTCGGCGGATTGTGGACAGTGGCCCGATGGCGAGCAATGTAGGATTCATCGGCAATGCGAATGGCGCCGATTGGTACACCAATATTATATTTGCGCCAACGTTTCCACGCAATCTTGCCCAGATGCCCCTTGTTTAGCAGCACATCGAAGTTCGCATTGATGCTGTGCTTGTAGAGGGCGGCGACACAGACGTGTCGCTGCTGCCGCTTCTCGGTGTGACCAGAGGTGGGCACACCATCTATGGTTACGCGACACACATAGATCGGGTAGTGTTCGTCCTCCGTCAGATATTTGCCACCCTCGACAGCGGATTGCAACTGATTGGCACTATTCGGATCGTAGGTCTCCCACACCAGCGTATCCGACGTCACAAGTTGACCCAGCTGCGTGGAGGCGTTCTTGTATGTGAACACGGGATGCACATGTGCCCCAATCGGTGTGACCAGCTGCAGCAGCAATCCCAACAACATGCAACCAATCAGCATCAGCGGTGATGAACTTTGTTTTCTGTTCATATTCATTTTCTTTATTTTTGTTTTTTCTTTTCTTGTGCCTAAATGAGTCGAGGAGTCTGCAAGTGTTGAGAAAAAACAGCAAAGGATTAATGATTAAGTTATAAAGTAGAAAAGAAAATAAAAGCTATAAAACCTTCACTTAAAAATGTCCATATATACTGTTATACTGCTTATATTTGCAAGATATTCATTCATTCATGTTATATAATAATAATTTAAGAGTTCAAAAAGTTCCAATCAAGAAATTCAATACTTAAGAATAATTCTAAGATTGCTGTTTGGAATTTCATTTACATTTTTAATAGACTGCAAGTGTTTTCTCTAACGTAGATAAACTTGTAGCAGTCACTGTAACCCACCACATGTTGCACCAAAAGCGGCTAAAACTTATCCTCTTCATCTCATGAGAGCACATAGAATTGAATACCCAGTCAATATAACTCCTCCATAGACTGACTGATGGTCTCCCCCATCTAAGCCAAATTATGCTGCAGCTGATATCTGCTTACACTAAACTCGGTTTGGTTAAGTGCCGCTAGCAACCAGCAAAACCGCCGACAGTACTGTCCACACACACACACACAGACAGGCAACTCCCTTGTCATACTGACGTCAACAACTCTGGCCGGAAGTTTGCTTGGTCGCCTTCTGCTTCATTTGCACAAATTTGCAGCGGCGTCTGCCATTAAAAGCTTCAATCGCATAAACAATGCCTGGCACTGGCCAAAGATGTAACGGAACCGCATGTCAAATTCCCAAAAAAAAAAGAAAAAAGAGAAGCACAAATTCATTAAGTGGTAGGGCGTGTGTTGGCAGGGATTGGGGGAGTGGGAGGCGTGTGTGAACAGTTTACAACAAGTGACCAGCGGACGACGACGACGTTGATCATTAAAGGCGTCAATGTTACAGAAACAGACTCGTTCATGTCCACTTCAGACTGGTCATGAGTGAGGAGGAGGGAGAGCAGATGGAACACAACATGAAACATCGAGTCGTTTTGGCCCTGGGAGACAATGTTCGATGATGTTCGCTGTTGGCTTTCCCAATAAATTTGCTGCTTGTTGTTTGTGCAACTTCATCGCGGACGATACATGGCGTATACTCAACTTGGGAGTAAACAATATGCGGCAAGAGGAGCAGTTCCTTGGCATGCCAAAGCCCACAACCAAAACAAAATACCCTAATACAAACGGAAATCGCCATATTTTATTTCTTAATAATAAAAAACACATTTAAACAAAAAAAAACAGAAGAAACCTTTCTAATTTAAAGAATTTTCTTTATGTTTAGGATTTATTTCTTATATATATAACTCTCAGATTTTTTATATTATTACAAGCACAGAAGTACTTCTAATTATTCTAAGCTTCCCTGTAAGTGCTTCTTTAACATAAAATTGCTTTAGGACAGTGCAACATTGCAAGCACTGAAAAAATGTATATTTTTTATTTTTATGTTCATTTTTTGATTTGATAAACTGCGCTACAATAGCAAAGTGGTCTTAATAAGTAAAGGCAAAAGCTAAAGCGGAAGTGCCGGCGACGCCATGTATATTCATTAGCAGCCATTGTCAAGCAGGCAACTTGTGTGTCCTTTGTGCGAGTCCTGTGTCTGTGTTGTATCCTACTGTTGTCCATTAGAGTAGCAAGTTGCAGTCTAAGGCTTGTCTTCGCCTCTTTTCCGACTGCTGTCCATTTTCTCTGGTGTCTGTTGGCTTTCTCTTTGCCACAACGTCTAACCTAACCTTAGCGCTTGACCTTAGGTGTTGCAACGTAGCCCAACTGCTCCCCCCTCACAACCTCCGCACCTAACAACACTCATCAGTGTCCAGCGGGGCTGTCATTGTGAAGTTTGCTCCGTCTGCAACGGATATGAGATGATAAGGTTACATGCAACATCATTTGTTTGCCTTGACAAATGATGTGTTATTGTGATAGTGTTTCAAAAGCGAACAAGCAGCAAGCGGCAACCATTGAGCACAACAGGGCATGCAACTTTCGAGTGGAGGGCGTCGTCTCGAGTTCAAGTGATGTGAGTCAAAATTTAAATAATGCAACTGAACTGAGTGTGTGTGTGTTGTGTGTTTGTAGTGTGTGTGTGAAAGTGTGTAGTGTGAGGTGAGTGCAGTGAATGCTGCTGTTGCAAAGTGATGGATGACAGATATGGCTACTGAAGACTTGAAAGGATTACACGATTAGATTAGATGGCTTGATCTAGGAGAGACTGCACAGCACATTTATCTGCCAGGAATCTGTAAACTCAAAAATGTTAAACTATATTGTGAGGGTGGCATTTTGAAGGGAATAAATATATTCTTTAATAATATACACTTCATATATCACACAGTTAAATAGAAAAATAATTCAGTAAGATTAGCTTTGATAGATCGAAGATTGCATCTCCTTATAGACTACAGTCAAATTGGCGATAATTAATTTCTTGTACGATAAAAATAAAGTGTTCTTATGAATGGAAATAATAAAACCATGGCCTAACTAGACTTAAACTTTGATGTGCTCAATGTCAATAAACTTAGTAAAAGTAACAAGTGAAAAAAAACGTACACACTTTTTTACTATTCTGATTAACTATACTATTTGACCACGCATATATTTTTGGGTCATTAAATGAAAAAGACATAAAAATAGGCCCAAGACACGCGTATTAAGTGCTAACACACATTTAGACAGTACACATAAATGTATACGGGAAAAATACGGGTCGAAACAACTGACAAAACACAGCAGTTAGTTTGTCACGTACTTATGATCCGAATGTAAATCAAATTGAAATGAATAATCATGATGATGATATTATTCAGAGTGTTTGGAGACCCCTTCACTCCATTCACTTCTTCAACTCTTTATAACTATGACTCATAATATTGCAGAAAGTAAGGCACACGAGTTAAATAATTCTCAAGTGCCGACGGCGGAAGTAAATGTCATAAAAACGGATAAAGAGGGAGTGGAGCAAGAGGCCTATGTTCTTGTTAAGGAAATAAGAAGACATAAATTGACCTCTTGGCTTAAGCGCATAGTTGTTGGCCTGCCATTTTGGCGCAGTGCAATAAAATGTTGCTAAAAATAGCAAGAAGTGAATTAAGGCGCAGCATTTCTTGCTGTATATTATTAATAAGGCGCAACCAAGCAAGTTACAACAGCAGCCGCATGCGGCATGCATCACATTGCATTTAATGAATGCTGCTTGCAAAAGAATTCAATTGGGGGCAAAAAAAAAATGAAAGAAAAGTCAGCGTTCGACGGCGGTGAAAGTTCACGTTGCCTGCGCTTTATTAAATCAGATGTTTGCAACTTGGCTGCAGGTCGTAGTATAGACTTTAATTTTGGGGCAGGCAGGTTGCCAGACATTGAGATTTACGAGCGGGCGTTGAAAGGTCTGCGGGTCTGTGTCTGGAAGTGGGAAGGGAGGGAAGGAAGGGGGGCAGTTTGCTGCGCCAGTTTAATTGGATTTTATTGAACTTTGACTCTGACCCTCATAGTTGCAACTGCAACAAGTTGCTGTTGTTGTTTGTTGATTGTTGCACACGCACGCACACATTGATTATTGTTGTTGTTGTTGCAAGTGCTTATTGCTCATGAGTTATGGATCCGTTATACTTATGATGAGGACGTGGGAGAGGGGTGAGCAGTGACGGATTGATTGTCGCGCCTCAATCAACATAATTTACCACTGTGCGACATTGACACCAAACATAATCTCCATTCTCTGCCCACTTCACGTCTCCTCCGCATACCCTACGCTTGCTTTAAGTTCGTGGTAGAGTTCAATGCACTTGAGACAATAACAGGCAATCGAGAGAACTCGACTGGCAGCAGCAACTGCAGCAAACTAAGAAATAATGCTTGCTGCTGCTAGCTCTTCTAGTCAACATCTGTGTTTTTTTTTACAGCTGTTCAATATTATGTCAGAGTATTTGAGATATCAATTGCAAGGCTATGCACGGCTATCGGTAATCGATTTGTATCGGTATTCGCGAAACGGATGCAGTTATCGATGAAATGAAATACTCTTAAGCTTTTTATGAAGGAAAAATGGTAAATTTATATTCAAAGGGTGAATTGATTAACTGTTATAGTATCTGAGATACAAATAAACATATAAATCGAGTCGTGTGTTATTGCTATCTTTTATCAAACATGCTTCCTTCTGGCTGTTACTTAATTAAGCACAACTTCATTATACCCACCTTCCCATTTTATTTGGAGGGGTATAAAAATGAATTAGGAACTCATTAAGTGCCATTTTGAGTGGCAACTACGTGATGCCCACCGAGATTTGCCGTGGGAATGTTGCAAAAAAAACAATAAAAATTCAAACAAGGACAGAGAGAGAGAGAGAGAGAGAGAGAGAGAGAGGTGTGTGAAAGGGAGAGAGGGTAAGAACACTCGTTGTTCCCAACCCATTTACAGATTAACGACACTCTGTTAATTGATGTAAAGCGAAAAGTGACACGAAAAACTTATCTGTGAAAATTCAATTACGTTTTGAGTATCGAGTGCTTGTCATGCAAATGGTGAGGGCTCAATTGTTTTTTTCTTCTGGTTTGTTTGGCTGGGTTCAACTTTAATTAGGTAATACACCAAAAGCTGGATGAAAACTATTGTTGTTGTAAGTTCTCTCGAGTCGAGTTCAAAAGTCAACATGAACAAATTGCATTTCTGCTCTGTCGAGTGCCACAATATTCTGATTTGAATCTGGAGACGAAGACAAATTCGTTGAGCTTGGTTGTAACTTTTGATTTTTATTGTTATATAAATAAAACTAATTAAACTCATGCTTAAATAACTTGGCTAACGAAAATTTAATTTTCAATTCAACAAAAATATCAATTTAAATTCAAGCATGCGCTTTTTTCTCTTTACGCTAAATTACAGACTCTAATTATATATTTTTCACATGTTGCATTGATTTCAAATAGTGTTGTGAAATTAACAACAGGAATGATATGAATGCTTTTCCACACTTATTCAACTGTTTCAATCATATACAATGAATACTTATTCAACTGTTTCCAGCTGCGATTTCTCAACTAAAACCGATTGAGCAATTGTCTCGCTGGACTACTACACTTTGAAAAGCTAAGTAAGTAAAAACAATCTCAAGTTATTGCATTCAAAGCTGGATAATTATTGAAAAATGTGCATCCGCAGTCTTTTAAAAACAAATGTTTTTCAATACAACTTAAGTGATAGATAGTTTTTCCAGCTGGTTTTCGCTCGTTTCCTCAATTATTTAAACAGGCCACAACGACGAAAGCGAAATCGAAATTGAGCCAGCTTCTTTGATAATTGGGCTTGAATATGAATTAAGTTGCTTATTGAGTTTTGCAATGACGTCATGAGCAGTTTTCGTTGTTTGTTGTTGCAAAATGTGGGTGACTTGAAAATCACCTTCTGACAGTAATTGCTGTACCCCTTGAGGCTGGGCTGCTGTACACAAATCAGAACCAGTTTTTAGCGCTAGACGGGTTTTGCAATTGGCCACTTGGATTGGCAATTTGCTGATAACAGGTGACGATGTTGTCATCACGACGCCTTCAACTCCCCTTCCTCCACGCCCACGCTAATTGTCCAATCGATTCCTTATGCAACAGTTGCAAAAACAGACCCCGATTACCAGTCCCAACCCGAGGCAACAAACCAAAGCCAAAGCCTCTGCGGCATTTTGTCTGATGTTTTGTTAGCGGCAGCATAATTAAAGAAAAAAGAGAAACAAAAAGATCCGCAATCTGAGGCAAGCCGAATATTCTATACACTTTTGAAGACAGGTAAATGACGTTGATTGTTCCTATGAAAGCTATATGATACAGTTGTCCGGTGTAAATGATTTTTTGCACAAATGTGAAGGGCTTAATTAAGCGCATTCAAATTAGAACTCATCTTTTAACCGACCCTTTTTATAAGATATATTTTAATTAAGTTCCACCAGATAGATTCTAAACTGAGCGACCAGTTCAGGCGGAAAATCGAACAATATTGACTCTATTCTTCTGCTTCTTCTACAAGCTTCTGAGCTTGTAGATGTCTGACAATAACATAATACCCTCTACAAATTATTAAAAATGACTGCACTGCTTTGGCTGTTGCTCTTTTTTTTTTTTTGGCCGAAACAGTTGTTAACTTAATTAGAGTGCACGGAGCCAAAATAAACAAGAGCTTAGCAGCTAAAACAAAACTCGAGGGCCAAGCTTTGATGACTACTCAAAATACCCTAAAAGCGGTTTTAAATAAAAATAACATAAAAACATGCTAAACATAATTTATTTCATTTAATATATTTTTTAGTTAATTTTTATTATACTTATTATTTTTTAATTTTATTTAATATTAATATTTATTATTTTATTTTAGTTTTCCTTTAATTTCAAATTTGTTTTTATTAAATCTTATGTGACTAAATTGTGAACGGTTTTTACTCCATATATATTTGTTCATTCACATCTAGATTTTGGTTTAAATCTTTCTCATAGTTTGACACACCTCGTTTTCTTCTTCTTCTGGTCACTTATCGTTGCTTGTTTGTTGGCCATCAGTAGAAAATAGCAATTAAATATTGTGCCACATGTGGTCTCTCCTCATAATAGTTTATACAAATAGTTTATTTACTTTCCTGTTTACTATTGTTGGTATTCTTGCTTTCAGCTTTACCCGTCAATAAATTTTTGTGCATTAGTCACGATTTTTTATTGTTTAAAGTAATGCATTTTTTTGATCTATTGGGGAAAGCCTCGTTGATATTTGAACAGCTGAGAGCGTCACGAATACGAATGCAAACCGGCCAAACATTTCGACACTCCCCATTTGCATCATCGATATTGGGTGCATAACACATGGCATCAATTAAGGTGTCTGGCGAGGAGAGCCCAATTCTCGTTAGCGCCAGACTCTCAACTTGCAACTTACAACAGCTGCGGCTGCTGCTGACCAAACCCCATTAAATACTGAATGCAGTTTACACGCGTGACACAATCAACAATAAAGTTCGAGCTGTGTGTGTGTGTGTAACAAACCCCTTCACCTTACATACCCCCTTACACGCTGTTTATCTGGGAAAACGTTTACACTACACTCAATTAATTTAATGGATCAATCGATCGTTGAATGCATGACACTTCGTTGTTGGCAGCAGCCAACATATTTAATTAATTTGTTGGCTGGGCAATTTGTGGACCTTTGTTTTACACTGGTGAGTATTATGTGTGTGTTTAATATTAATTAACAGATCAGGTGTCGCTTCGGGTTTACAGTCAGCTTAAAGTCAGTTCAACTCAAATTCTCGACTAGGAGATAACCTGAATTTATTTGATTGTTATTACAAACGGATAAGTCGACATGGCTGTTGCTGCTGATAAAAACTAGAAAAAAATCGTAGTTGCTGCCCTCTGCCTGTCACATACTTTTGCACAAGTTCGTTATATGCTCCCATTTTTAGTGGTTTCACGGTAGAAACATATGTCTTGAATATAATAACTATTCAAATTTGTTATCAGGTTTATTGATACCACCCAGTTTTTCATTTTATATGCAAATTGTAAACTCATAAATTGTTTGCTATAGCCTAAAAAAATACAGAAAAAACCAGCTCGTTTCCCGTTTCACTTTTAATAGACAGCAATTTATACAAAATACTTGCAAATCCACAAAAAGCCCCGATTTATTTTCACAGAGAGCGCAGTGAGTAACGATTAATTAAAATAAAATTAAACAAACAAATGAGCGGCTAATTAATTAATTCGTGATGCCAAATAAATTTGTCATCAATTTCAATTCGGTGGCTTAAGCTAATGCATTTATTATGTAGCCAAACAAAACAACAGCAGCAACACCGATATAAAAAGAAACAATATCGAAACGATCCGCAACTAATCGCCTTTTTCATAATTTATATTAATTTATTTGTAATTTCATTTTGTGCGCTTTGTAAAAAATAAAGAAGCATCTTCGATCCCCCCTCACATATATGCGCAATTAAATATTTAAATTGTTTTCGACAGCATCTTTTTTTGTTTGTTTGATGCCTTTGCATGTTTTTTCCATTAGCCGCTCTACTTGAATTCGCTTGAAGGTTACAAAATATTTCAATTAATTAAATTGAAATAGAAAATATTACAAACGGCATGCGTCGTTAAAGCTCGATAAATTATACAGCAAGGCTATTGTTGCCGAAAGAAACGAACTATGCTGAGATTCCAAAGAAACTTGAAAACAAATACATTTTGTATGTCTCAAAGCTTATACATACTTCATTTACAAAGGGTGTCTGCTAGTCGAGCACTGCCGACTAGAGCGTTCTTCTTAATTTATAGTGTCTGATTCGAGCATCTCCTTGAAAATACTTTGTTTACTTTGCAACTTTGTTGCGCTGGCTGATATCACATTCTGTGCACAACAAAACAATTTGCTGACAGAGAGAAAACCAAGAAACGTGACTCGAGTGGACTGTCAAATATTTGATGTCGGATGAGAAAATGACATTTCTATTAACTTTCTGCACAAATCTAATTATTTGTGAGGTAGCAAAAACAAAAATAGCAAATATATGAAAATAAAATAATGCAGTAGATTGAAGTTTGTTAGTGCTATAAAATATATATTTAAAAAAAATATTTGCGGAATTATTAAACGCATCGTAATATAATCCTGTATTATGGACTACAGAGATTTTTTCTTACCACAACGTTGTCAAGTTTGTCAATAGTTAAAATATATTTACAAAAACTTTTGTTTACATATTGTAAAATTTTGTAGCACGTACAGCATTCTAAACAATGAGGAAAAATTCTGCAACAAATATAGAGAAAACTGAATCGGAATATGAAGATGTGGATACAGATGATTCGGCCAGCAGCGATTCAAGTCGAATAGTTAATGTGCATCGCAATGTTAAAACAAGTGATTAACTAACTTTTTTAAATACTTTTAGCCAACTTATTTCACATGACTTGAAATTCACAGCTGAGAATCAGAGGCGCAGTGCACCGGAATTGATTTTCATCGGTCTCTCGTATGTTCTAATGCTGATGACGTTTCCGCTATCGATATTCATGTGCCTGGTCATCCTGCAGGAGTATCAGCGAGCGGTTATCCTGCGCCTGGGTCGCCTTCGAGCCGGTGGAGCACGTGGTCCTGGCGTCGTCTTTGTGCTGCCCTGTGTGGATACGTACACGAAGGTGGACTTGCGCACCACATCGCTGAATGTACCGCCGCAGGATATATTGACCAAGGACTCGGTGACGATCAGTGTCGACGCTGTGGTCTACTACAGAATCAAAAATCCCCTCGATGTTGTCTTGCAGGTGATGGATCATGCGTCCTGCTGCAAATTGCTGGCAATGACAACGCTCAGGAATGTAACGGGCAGCTATATGCTCATAGAGCTGGTATCCTCCAAGAAAACTCTATCCCGAAAAATCAAAGGCGCCCTGGATAGCAGTGGCGTTACCGAACCCTGGGGCATTCGCGTTGAGCGTGTCGAAATGTGAGTTCATAGAATAATCAATGAATTAATATTTTTAAGTCGCGCTTCTAGCACTGATATTTACATGCCCGAGTCCCTGCAACGTGCCATGGCCGTGGAGCAGGAGGCACGTCGCGAAGCAATGGCCAAGGTGGCTGCTGCAAATGGGGAACGGGATGCGGTGAAGGCACTCAAGGAGGCAGCCGACATAATGGAAATGAATCCTATAGCGCTGCAGGTGAGTGTTTCCTCAAAATGAACTTATCTGACTTTATCTAACATTATCATCAGCTGCGTTATCTGCAAACTCTCAACACGATTTGCAACGATGAAACCGAGTCCATCGTCTTCCCCTTCCCAGTTGATATTATACAAAAATTAATGAAATAAATAAATTTCCGTAGCTCCAAATACTTAAGTAAATATGATTCTCACTCAAGCAACAACAGATTTATCTACAAATCCTAATAAACTAATAGAGAAAATGAGTTTCAAGTTTTAGATTCCAATAAGCCACCATTAGGGAAAACAAGATTTACTTGACAAATCTAATAAATAGATTAGGCTTATTAGGATCAGCCATTAAGGAACATAGTTCTCATTTAATGCAGTAAACATATTTCTCTAATTTCAAATTGAAGTGTGGTTATCTTCTCTGCCTGCCCCTGCCCAAGTTTCACGTAATTTCTCAAGATTTACATGCAATTAGTTGGGAATGTGAGCATTGAACATATTTCCGTAATTAAGCAATAGATTTATTATTTTTCTAAACAAAAGCATTTCAGATTAAAGTTTGCATCATAAAATTCAATTAGAATCTCTTGTAACACAAGAATCCTCAATTAATCTTGAATATATATTCAAATGAACACTCTCGCTACGCCAAACGAATATGAGTACGAACACCGAAGATGTCGAAATGAATTTCGGTCGATAGACATACAAAAAAAAAAGGGGGCACAATTCGAGTCAAGGCCAGGGCAAAAAAGGCAGGCTGGAGAAGTGCTTACTTAAGTACGCTTGGAGCTGCGACTTGCAACAGCACTTGCAATACATTTCGAATGCCCACGCATATCTCATCATAGAGGCCTTTTAATTATGCACGCAAAAAAAAAAACACTTGAAATTAATTAAGTTCGATAATTTAATAAGCGGTGTTCTATTAAAAAAAAAACAATTTCAGATGTTTGCCGCTTTTATATATATTTGTATATATATATTTCTCTTTTATTTATATATATATATATATATATATCTCGAACACGTTGACCCCAACTAAAAGCAATGAAAACAGCAGCGGCGATTGCGCACTTAAACAACTGAATTGGTCATGGACCGTTTGAGTTGCGAGATCGCAACTTGGCTACATGTGTTTTTTTCTGTTTTTTTTTTAAGTTTTTTTTTTAAGAGCTACGTCATCGTGGCAAGAACAGCAGCAACAGCAGCAGAGCAGAAATAGCAACTGAAACCGGTAACGGGTGGTCAGCTCGATAACGAACCACGTGCTCTGTCATTTTGCCGCCAAAAAAATAAAAAACAAAGAGTTGAACTGGTTTTTTTGCGCTTGAGATGCAAAGAGAATAGAAGTGCTTAGCCGAAGAATTAATGCGCTACATTAGACTACAAAAATAAAAATAAACTAAAAATGTATAATAGATAAAAGAAGTGAGAATGTTCTAGACGACCGAAAAGCAACTAACAATTCGAGAGAACTCGAAAATGCTTGCACTTGCTGCTGTGTAATTTGATAAATATGTATTTCAAATATATATAAATTTTAACAGGTATTTCATAATATGTCACGGTGTCAAAAAAATCCAATTAGAAAAACTAAGGCTTCTTTAAATTTATGACTTTTATTTGATCAGTAATCGAGTTTTCCTTTCATCCACCCTTTACCCACTTTCAGTGCGGGCTTCAAACGATTTATAAGAATAAATACGCTTTCTGGGGCAGCGCAAAACCCAGTTTTTTTTATTTTTTTTTATAAATTTATATGCCCTTTTGTATTCGAAATTCTAGCCTTATAGCATTCATTGCCATGTTTCAAATTGAATGCCTGGTATAATTAATACGCCAGAGAGCACAGTTCTAAGCGTGCTACAAATGAATGTGTATGAGTTATATATTCGGTTTATCTGTATCTTTATATGTGTATCTCTGCTGTTGTATATTTAATTTATAAGCGCAGTTTCAAGGTGACTGTGACGTCATGACAGAAATGGATCGCAATTATTTGAGCTCACTGTATTTATGGAATCGAAGTTAATCAATTTAGAGATTTATCTGGTTAGCTTCTGCTGTCTAAGCCTGACAGGCAACTCATTGTCAAAGATACATTTTGTGTGAGCTCATAAGCTGGCAGCAGTATCTTTGTATGTGTGTATCTGTTTCTATAATCGCATATGTCAGCATTATGCGGCATAATACACGTCACAAATCATTTACCAGCTTTGTACAGTAACTGGTTGCCACACAGAGATCTCCTGCAATGCATCCACCAAGCCAATCTGTTCTCCAACTGTTTTGTGCTCGTTCATAAAAAAAGTGGGCAATGAACACAGTCAACAACGTCACACTCTGGCGTGACTATCTGCTTGTCTGTTGGCGTTTTATTTTAATTTTTTTAATTTCCATTGTAATCGCTGACGTTCATTTTATAATTTCAAATTTAATAGCTACAATTAATTAAGTTAAAATGTAGGCTCAAGCATAAATATAACATGAAAACTATAACATTTTCTGCTCATTAAAGCATAACATAATCTAGTTGAGAGTGCTCGCCTAGAAGATACCATTTGTTCAATATGAAAATAAGTTTTGGTGTACAATATCAGAGTTTCTTGAACGACCTTGATGACATTTTTGAACTGGATTAATAATGTATTAATGTCTTATAAGTTAATATAAGGGCTAAATCTTTACATTTGTGCCTTTTATTGCTATCTGTTTTTATTGTGAGGCTTTCTGTTCATGGTTTGTCCTCTGTTTGATTCTAAGTCAAAAATCAAGTAAAAATCATAGACCAAAAAATAGTATATGAACATGTGGTTTAACCATTTTTAATATAAAATTGCTAAGAATTCATTAAACTTGAATTCATTGTTAAGAAAAATTCATATTTCGAAAACTACTCCAAGAAACTTAACCAATATACATTTTCCAGTCTTGCCCAGTCTTTTCTAGTTTGGAAAACTTAATTAAAACTTACTAGAAAATAAGCAGAAAACCACATGAAAAATTTATTC
Source organism: Drosophila picticornis (assembly GCA_035043845.1). NCBI lineage: Eukaryota > Metazoa > Arthropoda > Insecta > Diptera > Drosophilidae > Drosophila > Drosophila picticornis. Next base: position 367,691 of record JAWNMR010000493.1, on the reverse strand, counting down.
ATAAATGGTTGCTCAGATTACACACCAAAACAAGACACGGGTTGCTGCGACTCGAGAAAATGAAGTGGTAATTGCAACTTTAATCTCTTCGTAAAGATGCACTTCGCTGTAGATGCACACAACATTTTATTGTTCGTTGCTTGATGACTGATAAATCATGTTTGTGGTTTACTTTGGCCCCCATCATCCTCCAGACTAACTGTATATCAAAGTTATGGTTACTTGTAGTGTTTGAAAGACGTTGAGGGTTTCGCGGATTGGCGCTGATGCGATGACAGGCAGCATTTTGAAAGCTTCAGCTCCATTAGCACCTCATTTAGAGGCATCGAGTTACGAGACGAAGGGGCCTGCAACCAGATTACACACATTGATGATGTGCTCCAGTAAATGCGACGGGCGGCTGCTGCAACTGTTGGCTGCTGCCAGTGAATATCGCGTGCCGCACTCATTATGCATCTTTAAGACACAATTATGCCTCATGTTGTAGCTTGTGGCTGCCTTCATGGCCGCGTCGGAAAGCCTTCTACATCATTGTTGTTGTGGCATCAACAGCGTTGTCATGTTTCGAGTGTTTGTTTAGCTTTCAATGATGACATTTTGTCAGGCCATCAATTTTAGCCCAAATGAAAACTTTTATTTTTTGCCTTTTGCATTTTTATCAATTAAACTCTCGAGCGTAGAAAATTGTTGACTGACAGCGGAGTTTGTATGTGTGTGTGTTTTTTTTTTTATGTTTACACAGCTCTTCGACTATTATTACTAATGACACTGAACGATGGCTCTCAAGTTCAACTCGCTCAACACTCATTTGCCGCACTTCTGCTATTGTTCGTCTTTCTCCCTCTCTCTGCATCTCTTTCTCAAAAACCTCCAGCACAACAGACACAGTTCGTCATTCGATCCTTTTTGACAGGGCCCAGAGCTCGAGGGGATTGCAGCCCACTGCCCAATGGATTTAAGCTCTGCTGTAATTAACTGCCAATTTGCATTTAAATGAAGCCGCCAAAGCATTGTTACACACTGCTTTTGCACTTGCGCAGAAAAGGGGTAGATTGATTCGATTTCTTTTTCTCAAAATGTTTAGTATCGTCTCTACCTTTGAATAAAAGTTTATTTACTTGTAATATATTTTTATACAAAATGTTCGATTACGTGGCCTTCCTATAGCATGTCAAACTTCTCTTATTGTTTTTCGCTTTTATCTTGCAACATTTTCTACCCTTTTGAGTCTTGAGCGATTTGTTTACACATTTACTTTGTCAACTCTCTTACTGTTTACTTTTACTAATTTGTTGTCTTTCACCACCCACCTCCCTGTCCATCCCTATATGTCGTACTTAACTCGTTCAAGTCCCTAAGATATATATGCTTTCCGGTTTTCTTAACTCAAATTACAAAGCTGAATGAATAGCAAAAGGAATGAGAGGAGGGATCGGCGTATATTTGCATTTTGCTCTTAGTTATAAAAAAAGCTAAAAAAAAAAAACAAAACTGGCCAATTTGTTTTTTATGCGCTCACTGTCACTTTCAATTTCTAGCAATTTAAATCGCGCGTAACAGCGTCGAATGAGGTCAACTATTAAACAAAACAGATTAAAAAATGGGTTCACCTCGCCCCCGTAAGTATATAGTATATATATACATATATATATATTTAACTACTATTACTGAATTTATACGCATTGCTATGCATTTTATAAATGAATGAATTAAGTTGAAATGTCCAGTCTCCAGCTATGCTGTGGCACAGTCATTGGGACAATTTCTTGGCGCCACTGTCGCAATCAGCATAAATTTCCACCAAAAAATTTCAAATGCAAATTAATTAAGTCTATTTGCGAATAACTTTTGAGATGTATAAAATATTCAATTAGCTTTGATATTGACCACTCCTGAGTAAAGCCAGTTCTCAATCTTCTGCTTCTGATTGAACAAGTTATAAATCGTATACCCAAACACGTAATATAAAATATAACATGCTTAGCGTATGTTTATATTTTCCACATATAGTTAAGTCGAATTAAAATTGAATTCATAACATGTAGCACAAAAAACAGAAAACAGTTCTAGTTTCACACTTCATAAAAAAAAACAGTTAGCGTTCCGAACGAGTAGAAAACACAAATTTATAGAGCACAACCATGAGCACTATTAAATTACACATTTTATATAATTTCTGTTATAGCAGTCATTCAAAAGTACTCAGCCGACTATCAACTATGCAATTGTTGACCTTGTACAATGAAATGAAGCCAGAACAAGCAAAATAACGAGTAGGAATGCTCTAGATAAGAATGCTCGACAAGGAGATACTCTAAAATTTAAACTTTTCCTATCCACAAACAGTTTTCTTTCATGTTTCTAAGTTTATAATGAAAATATTGGTAGATGATCAATATAATATCAAGGCATATAAGCATCCAGCTAGAAATATATATATATTTTTTGTGATCTTTAGTGCTATCGGTAATCGATTACGAGAGGAGCATGAAAAAGCAACTGAAATCATTTCAGACGATTAGATGCAGAAAACATGGTCAGAAGAATTTGCATGTAGCAATTTTATAATCAAACAAGACCACTAAGTGGATAATAATTGGGGGGAGGGTGAATAAGGAAAAGGAGAAAAGAATGCAGGTAATGTCTGCAGTTAGCTAATGGCACGCCAGGTGGCGCTTCTGCATTCGTACTGGGGCACGCCTCCGATTTCATTGGCGATGACATGAAAAGCAAGCGGTCTTGCTTTGGATTCCATTTGGCATTGCAATTAGAAGACAGGCCAATTATATAATTGAGTTTGACTACTGGGTCAGGTCAACAGAGAGCGATGCAGTCGACACACTCACTGCATTTACTAATTGAGATTGTCAGTCAGAGTTATCTCTCTGGCCAATTTTATATTGAGAGATCTCGTGATAAACATAGAGAATAAAAGCCAACACTTCTCATTAAATGAAATTAAATTGCAGTCACATGCGGAGCACAAAACTATAACTATAGCTGATGACATCGTTTGACAACAACATTGACACGCATCTTGGACAAAGCGCGTCCAATAGATACACACCCACACACAAGCGTATGGGCTTATCTATCTGTGAGCACCAAATGGGCCGAAACTGTGTGGATTCCCTGTGGAGTGCCTGGCATTGTCTTTAAACTGTGTGTGTAGGTGGTTGTCGCTTCCAAGTACATGATATGCGGCATTAAACACGATAAGCGGCGTCTTCGTTTGAATGGAGTATTTAGCCATTCGCTTCTTAATATCAAGTGGCATGCATTGTGCTTCTTCCTTCCTCCTCCTTGTCTGCTGCTACTACTTCACTTGCCCGCCAGTCAGTGGGTAAGTGGGTTAAGTTATGGGGCATACATCAAATGACAAAATGTACTTTGAGTCAAAACGAAACCAGAAAGATGGCATTAAAGATATTTTGAATGGCTTGGAATTAAAAAGCGCTGCTTAAATTGTTGATGATAAGAAATGCGTATACAAATATTGACTTATACAAAAAGTGTTTTACATTTCAAATGTATTTTAAGATGTCAGATTTTTTTTATATATTGCTATCGCTGAACCAAGCGGTTTTAAAACAATATTACGTATTCGTATATGTTTCTTTTGGAATAATCACGAATTCCCAAATTTAACCTTGCAGCTCAATTCCTTTCAGTCCTCTCGCACTAAAATTTAATGTCACAACTGTTTGTCAATTCAATGTGTGTATTCATGGAAATATCGTGCAACACGATCAACAACAAACAACAAATAAAATTGTGCCCGTAAATTTTGTTGAAAATTGTATGTAAAGTGTCGCCACATGAAAATTAATCACTGGCAGCCACAACACAACAGCTGTCAACAATTTTTGAGGTTCATCACCCCGCTTAGGCTACTAACACCCTCTCCCCTCCACTCCCTTTAGGCTCTACTGTTTATTCAAGCAATTGGATTTATGTTCGTCGCGAAAAACAAAAAACAAATTGCCATTCATTTATATTTATTTATGCATAAATGTGAGCAATAAAACGCTGTTGCAAAGAAAACGCACAAAACATACAAATTTGCCTTAGAACAAAAAAAAAAAGAAAAGAAATGAACGAAAATAAAACAAAGTGCAAAACTGCACGTTAAAAGCCAAAGTGACAAAAATAAATGGATAAACAGACAGAGAAAGAAAGAAAAAAATAAAGGCAGACAAGGTAAATAAAAGCGCTCAATCTCCTAACAACGAATGTTCATATACAAACAACAACAACCACAACCGTCTCTGATCACAGCGCTTGGATAAGCAAGTTCTTCACCTGTGCCCCCTTAAAAAGCACCCTCCGTCTATCCAAGAGCTAGCGCTGCATTGTCACCGTTAGCGACATGCATTGAACTGCACATTGAGAGCTTCGCTTGTAGTTCAAGGTGCGTTAAGATCAGCCACAGGCGACTACAGCTATGCGAGCACAGCGAAGCTTGACTCGAATGAGAATAAGAATACAAAAAAAAAACGCAAAAATAATTAACTTTTTTTTTTTTTTTGAAATAATTTCGAAATATAAGAAAACACTTTTCTTAAAATTTGAAATGCTTGTGCTAAATCGAAAATATCAAAAAAATTAATTCTTTACTTATTATGTGTATATTCTTTTATTAAGAAATGCAATTACAAAAACAAAAGAAAATTGTAATTTATCACACATATATTTTTCTAAATTGTACCATATAGTATATAATATATTTTCTGAATAATAAGGCGATCTTCTTTTGAGCGTAGCTTTATCTACTTATCTATCTTTAACTATCCGGTCATCTACAATTTGTCCTAGTTTCACAGCCGCTTTTGCTGATTGGCAGTCTCTACTGTAGCTGCCTACTTTCTTACACAAATAGAAGACAAGCGTTTGTGGTATGCATTGTAAATTGACAATGATTGCCCACAATTTGCTCAATACTGACTACTGCTGCAGAGATGCAGATAAAAATTTACACAAAAAGAGACAGACAGCCATGCAGATACAGATATAACAGTTGTTGCTACTACTACTTTAGACTGGCGCATAATTCATGCTACTTAAGTTTTGTTGCACGGTCAACTTGACACACGACGGAAATAATAAGCAATAAATGAGAGAGAGAGGGAGAGAGAGATATAGAGAAAGACGAGTGTGAGAATTCCCTTGGCAACTTCTAGCTGAATTTATAATGCAAGCAGCGAATAAGCGTTAATGATTATTCAATTAAGATTGATGTTAATGATTCAGTCGCTTTCAAATGCTTCGCTAATTGACAAGAGAAAAATGAAAATAAAATGTTGAATAAAATGATGTAAGCCACGCAGCAGAGAGAAAGAAGCCAACAATATCGCCATATAGTCGACCAGATCTGTGAGAAACATAAGTGAAGTGTGTGGAGCTTTGGCAAGCCGAATATTCGATACCCTTGCAGAAGAACGAAGTTAATGTGTTGAAATCTAAATATATATAAAATATAAATATATAATAAATACAAATATATATTAAATTTAAATTTAATTCCGACAGCTTGGAAAACAAAAAAGTTTTAGAGATAAGAGCTCATCTTTCGACGGATAATTCCTATGATTGCTCCATGACATAGAAATCCGATACTGACGGTACGGAAATATAAATTATAAATAAATATAAACTGAGGGACTTCAAAATTGAAACTCCTTCCTATAGATATAGAAAGACAGACAGACGAAGCCACAAGAGACTCATCCGTTTAATGCTGATCAATAATATATATACTTTATAAGTGAAATACATCTCCTTCAACGCATTATAAGCCTCATAGCAATATCATAATACCCTCTGCTAAGGTATACAAATATGGAACTTACCAAAAATGGAACCGCCACAAACAATCTTAAAAAGGTGCGACTCCAACTTGTGGCAGGTTGATTGAGTTGTAAGCCATATAAGATATTTTATATATAAAAAGAAATAACCTTAAAAGTAAGACTGTGAAACTCTCAAGTTTTTTTTTAAATTGACGAAAAACTCAACCAAAATCGCAATGTTTACTCACCACTCGATTGTTTAAAGCAGCCAAATGCAATTAATCTGCAAATAACCAGGAAGACAAAAAGAAGCGATTAAAAACATTTATCAGTACAAAAACAAGTAATCAAAATATAAAAAATCAATTTCTGATCTCCAGCTGAAAATGTTTAAAGCTGATTTTGGATTAAGCCAGGCCAAAAAAACTGGCCTTGTAATCTATCAGTGAGCCGACATTATCGTTGTAAATCTCAAGAACTGTTTTTTCCTTCTTTTTGTGAGATGCGATTATGAGGTATGGGCTGCATAAGGTAGGTAGATAGGCATACGAGTGGCAGTGGCACAGATATTGCTGGGTAACATTTTACCGTTAGGCACGACTTTACCCAGACTAATTGCAATTGCGTTGTGGTGGCATACGTGATGGCTATGTGGCAAGACTTGAAACCCGTTTACCAGAGTTTGCCTGCTTGCCACCAACTAGCGCAACAGCTCTGCACGTGGCCAACTATACAATAAGCCGGGCCCAAGACCAAGACCATCATTAAAAGCCGCTAGAACAAAGTGAGCCGCCCAGTGGAAGGAAATTGGAGCTCCATACGTTAACATCAAGAAGTCAGTTGAAGGAGAAAGGTTCGCCAAGCAAATCGGTTTAGTTTTAATAAAACAAAGAGAGCGGACAGAAGGCCAAACATAATAGAAAGAAACCTAGAAATCAATTGGGATTGCGCGATTGACTTTGAAATTGAAATTGACATTGAGGCATTTTCTTGTTATCAACTATATAAGGAAGGCATCATTCAATTAAACAATTTAATTTCATGGTCAATGCCCCATTTCATTTGGTTTATACATATATTTAGGTACTTGTGTTACTTGAGATATGCACACACAATATAACAAATATGTATCTTTAGAACTGAGGCTTTTTATTATAATCTATTTACGATTTACGAGAACTTAGCACTAGTTCTTCTCTGAGATCGGCTGCTTATACAGACAGTCAGCTCAATAGCTTGAAGCTCATCTAACATATACACACCTTATACTTTTGTACAAGTTATTTATGCCCTCTTCATCTTGTTTAAGGAGGGTCTAAGAGTGTTATGAAACATTGGGAATGAGTATTCCCCATCAGTAGGCCATAATCAGCTTGACTAACTGCATAATAATTATAATCGCCCAAGAGCAATAACAATAACAACAATAAACAACGCACACGGGCATAACCCTATTCAATAAGCAGGGTTGTACCTCGCTCTCTTTATTATTTGTACATTATTCCTAAACAATTTCTATAAAAATTTAAATTGGCATTGTTGGCTTCATTCCAACTTAATAAATAATTACAGCACTCTTTTGTTGCTGTTGTTGTTGTTAATTTACGACTTTGCTCATAAAATGCCATAAAACATATTTGCTAATTAATTATGGGTTAAGGCAAGCAAATGTCTCTTTCATGGTCAGGGACTATAAAATTTTATAGCATTGCAGGTGGACAACGTTAAAATTAAGAGAAACGTAAACCGTTAACCGTTATAAATGAGACCCAGCCTAAAAGCCAACTGGGGACTGTTGTCCGTCCAGTCCAGTCCCCATTAAGGTGTGAAAAGTTCATCATTTTCACATCGGAATCCATTCAAAAATTAATGACGCATTGAAGAAATGACGGAAACGAGTCCTGTCAATAAAGTACTTATATATAATGATATAATTTCCAATAATTAAAATGTGTTCGAAGCGCGATCATAAAAATTAAAAATAAATTAATATTTGGCTAATACCTTATACCAAAGTGACCCGATATACGTAATGTGTACGAGAACTTATGTTTCAAAACAGACAAACGGATATATCTAAAATATTTTCACGAGACGCGCCCAAAAAAATATACTAGCCTTTAACAAAAGGCTTGTTTTCTAATTCTGGTAAAAATGAGGTCTGGCTAGGGAAGGATGGAGGGGCAAGTTTAATTACTTGGAATCCAACATAGTTGCAGCGACGACTACGCAGCCAGAAATGTATCTGTTAAATTATCATCAACATTTTGATTGCTTGGTGTCATACTTTTTGCTTGCACTGTGCTTGATAAAAACGAAAGCTCGTTTTTTGCTTGGCAAACGTCATGTTAATTGTGCTGTGTGTTTGGGTGTGTGTATGCTTTGCTGTGTGCTCTGTTTCTGTCAGTTGACCAAGAAGCACTTGTTATCTTTGTACATATATATGTATATTGAGATATTTATCAGCATAACTAAATGCCCGAAACATGAGCTCATATTTTGAGCTCCAATTGACATTTGTCTTTTAAAGCGGGTCGTGTGAGACTGCGCGGGGTGTGTGTGTTCGACAATTGAAGTATGAGCTAAGATCCTGGGACATAGCTTTTGTCGTTGTTGTTGCTGTTGAACATGGTCGTGGTTAGCTGACAACTCGTGTGGTTTGCTTAGCAGATAAAAATAGCTTTATTTTGTGGCTTTATAGAACATGACATCAAAAGCCTTGACTGCAAGTGACAGATGCAGCTAAAAAAGAACTTCCTCTGTAATCGATTTGAAGTATTTGAGAACTTCCGCTCTAATCGATTATAAGAATTTAACCAACTGAAGAGCTGCACATAACTGAAAAGTTTTTATTGTGTATAATCTACAATTGACAAACATTTTTCAGACGCCTTTTTCAAACTTAAAAGAGGACATTTACAGCTCTGCAGACAAAGTTGTTTTAAAGATGATATAAAAATGTGTCTTCAATGACCTAGAAAAGACCAAAACCGTAAACTATGATTAATAATCGTCTTATATGCATTGAAGGTTAACACTTTTTTCAGTACATATATTTTTTGAGCAAAACTTAACTTATATACAGATTTTATTATATCTATATCTATTTAAATTTGTTTTTTCCAACTGTCTTTTGCCAACCGCCCAAACTAAATAAAGACCCTTCGAATATGTTTTCACTTTGTCTGCCAATTTTTTGTATTGAATAAAGCTTTATCATATGTTGAATGCGCCAAGCAAAAACCAATTTAATATTCTTCCCTTTGCAACCCCAAACATCTTCTTTCTTTCGACAAGTTGCTGCAACTCTTCGAAACAACACACTTTGTGGCACATTCAACTCGGCGTCCGCCGCGATTATTTCCAGCATCTAGCTGAAAGCCCCACACAATCTGACAAATAAAAAAGACGTAAATACAAAAAAAAAAATAAAACTTGTGTAGATTTTTCAGTATCCCAGCGCCTAAAAGCGAGCGATTTCCTCTTTTCCCGGCAAAAAAGTTCACGCTAAATTTAAAGTACACAAAGGTAAAAAGAAAAAGAGGGCAGGACTCCAAACAGAAACCATCATCAAGGTGTGTGTTATGTGTGTGCACAGCTTTTTCCACAACTGGTGCCAGGCAGTGAATTCGATATGACTCCCCCCTCTTTAAGCCTCAACCCACCCACATTTTACATTTATGCTGAATTGCAGACCACAAACGATTGCAATTGCTGCCAACCAACTGGGATTTACGAATGCCCAAGCATACCCAGACCCAACCCAAAGCTAACACAGATTTCAAAAACCTGAACTTGAACCTGAACTTCGTTTGCAATCGGTCAGGGCCAAGGCTTGCATCTGCTGATAAGGCAATTTTAGGCATTGAATTCTCTGTTTTGCTTTGCTGATACACAAGTTTCCCCTTCACTTCTCAGTTCGTTTGCTCCCCTTTCTTAATTCAAGTGTTCCAAGAACAGGCCTCCTGCGCCACAGGCAAAACAATGCACGCAAAATCAATACTATAAAAGCCAACATAGCAACTCGAATTGCTGCAACACTTCAGTGGACAGGGAGGGAAGGAAAGGACGGAATATGGGTAGAGAGGAACTCGATTCTACGCAATTTGAGTGGCGCCCAGACTCTAAACTGGACACTTTAGTGTTGGCGCCATGACCCATGTCCACATGTCTCCACATGTCATGAACAAGAGTACATGTATTCATGCCACATGTTGTGGCGCCTCCTGTTCTCCTTCGCTCTATTTTGTTCTGTATACCCTTGCAGAGAGTATTATAACTTTTTTGTGTAGCACGAAAAGTTAGGGAGACATCTGCAAGCCCGTTTTGCTGCAGGCAGCAGGCATATGTCGTAGTCACAGGATCGCGTTTCATTATCATATAGCTTCCATAGGGACAATCGGTCGAAGAATGAGTTTTTGTATGTACAACGCTTTTGTTTAATCGGCTATCCAACATATCATGGTCATCTCAATACTAATATCATATAGTTCCAGCTCAAGTTTTGTAAAAATATATCATCCAATAAAACAGCTACGAGTATTCCTTAAAAATTCCTGAACATGTTGGGTAAGCATTCCAACATTCGTACCGGAAAAAAAATAAATGTATGCTTTAAAAATAAGAAACCGAGCAATAAACAATTTTTTAAAGATACTTTTTGATTTTTTAACACTATTGAGTTATAATGTCACCATGCAGGAATGTATGATTCCAACTTACGTATTACATATAACAGATATACCCTGCGATCTGCTGATTAACATAATATAATTCAAAGAGAGCAGATAAGCTTTCCGAGCCCGATCAACGATATATTATATATTTCGAACAAGAATTCAAGCATATCTTGCCACTTAAAAACCCATGCAAGTGTATTTCAACTTCGTCACTTCAAAGTCTGCTTTTTATGCTTGTGACAATTTATTTATATATTTTTAAATTTATTTTCAATTTTTTTTTTTAATATTAGATATTTTTTGCAAACCTGACATGGCAGGCTTGATTGTAAAGTGAATCCTGGTTGCTTGTCGTCGCAAACTAAAAGCGCTGGCACAACAAAAGCGGCATCCATCTAAAATTGCTATTAGAAAATGAGTTGTTGTCCACAAAAATATTTGATAGGAACACGATGGCCAATTTTCCATGTGGCTGAGCAACAATTGTGTTGTATGGAAAATAAAAGCAGCGCAACAGAACCGAGAACCTCTCTCACTAAGTATTCATAATTGGCAAATAGTAACCCGAGCCAGGCTAGAAACACAGCAGAGTGCTGCTCAGGCTCTATAATTTAGTTGTGGTCAATTCTGTTGCTGGCTAATGGATAATGGATAATGAAATAATGGACTGGGTTACTGCAATTGTGTGTGCTATTGATTTATGTGTGTGTGCAAGTGTGCTTATGGGTGAGGGTGTGGGAATGTTGGTGGTGTATTGTAAGGCGCGGTTAGGCAGTCGGTTAAATTTCTGGTATGTGGAAAGACGAGACATTAAATACTTAAAGGAAAATAGCTTTCAATATTTGGAATTTTTCTTTACTTTTGCACTGTTTTGGTCCAAATTAAATAAATAACACACGAAAAAATAATCATCCAATTTTCTTTCAATACAATTCTCATCAAAACCCTCCTCATTAATACCACAAAATAAATTTAAAAAAAACAATTCATATAATAATCATTATTCTTATTACAATCGATTGTTTCTATTTCACAAATTGGATCTCCTATTTGTATTGTTATTGCCAAATTATTGATAGCTCAATGGGTTCATCTAAGATTGATTCAAAGTCAATAGAAAAAAAATCTCAGCCCACAAAAACCAAGACAAAACAAAGCAATTATTTCCATTTGAGTTACGATTTTACGATGCTCGTCAGGCTAAACTGTTTACGCTTTTCAAAAAATAAACTTGAAACAACAACAAAAACAATTTCAAAGCCATGTCAAACACTCAAGCACTTTGTGTGGGGAGATGGGGTAGAGAGGAGGGTAGGTGGAGTATGGAGTGTTGAGTACGTTAATTGCAAGAATGCAAGCGATGTGACCTACGAAAACGAAACAGGATCAACGCAAAAGGGAAACAAACAAAGCCAAGCCAGGCACGCAAGGCAGACGCCCCCGAAAAAGCAGCCAATAATCCGACAAACAAAATGCGAGAGGACTCGACTAGAAGATACCCAATAATCAGCTGTTAAATACTTGCTGATAGTGATTTGGTGATGAATAATTTATATATGGACATATTATACATTTATTGGAATCGATGGTATGGATATGGTTATCGATTTATATCGGTATGCACAAAATGCGTGGAGTTGTCAATAAAATTAAATTACAAAAAAAAAATTAAAACATAAAATGAATAAGATATTTTAAATTTATAGGAGAGCTTAATATAATCAAGAATCAAGAATATACACTATAAACCTGATGGGTTTGTAGCTGCTTCCTTCATCTGGCTGTCACATACTTTACCACAATTCTATGCCCAATTTCAGGCTCTAAAAATAATAAAAAAAAATTAATGCAATGAAAAAAAAGAGAGCCAATGTGGGTTATTTTCGTACAAATGTATCACAAAAACAAACGGTAGCCTGAGTCGAGTTAGTTTTTAGGGTAGCCAGCAGAACGGGGAGCGCCTTTTTGAAGGGTGGTTTTTATTGGCAGACACTGCGAGCAGGCACGCAGCGAATGCAGTTGCAGGCAGGACATTTGTGCACGGCAGGATATTATACCGCATTTGATATTGGAAACGGTGTCGTAAAATTTCACGCAAAATAACAATTTCGTCGCCGAGAAATTAATTTTTATGTGCCTCGTGCGCTGTTTGTTTTTGTTTGTTTACAGAACGTGAAGTAATTGGTTGGCGTTGACGCCATTCTGTGATATCTGGATGAGGATCTGGGATCAGGACACACGACCAGACCGTATCAATTGTTGGCGACGCGTGCGGTTTACAACATTCACAAATGGCGCCTGCGGTGCTGAGTTCTGCGTCCTGCCTTCTGAGAATCGCAGCAGCCAAAAGTCAACAAACCCGAAAATGGAGCCAGTTCGTAATTGGTGGCCAAAGGCATACATACAAAGACAAACAACCGAACCACCATCCAAAAATCTGCTCTTTCTCCTTTTGGCACTTGCAACTTGAACAAATACAGAGCGGAAATTTTATCGTTTCCACAAGCGCCGGAAATGCAGCTCCGAAAATTTATTTTATGAGTTCGAAATAAAAATATTCAATTTAAATTTTCCACGGAAGCTGTTCATTTGGAGTCCATTTTTAAGGATTGAAGGATGGATCTTAAGTGGGTGAGAGTAATAAGTAAGTAATGAGATAAAATGAGAAAATATTTTTCACAGCAATAATAACTTTCCCAACTCATTCTTATATATCATGATTTGAACCCTCACTTAGGGAAGTGATTTTGAAAAGAAATTTATTGTAATTTTAGCACTTCAGTAAAATTAAATTTCTACTTGATCATGAATCGAATCTTCATTGAAAACTAAACTAAAAACATAAATTTAAAATTTTTAAATAATATAGAATATAAATACATAAAAATGTTATAAAATATAACCTAATAATAAGAACTTATTTTAAGTCATATTTCAATCACACATAAGCAGTATCTGGCAAGAGTAAAGCATAACCCTCAAGCGACACCAATCAAAGCCCTAAACTCATACGTGCCATGCTCAATATTTGAGACTGCGCTGCGAAAAGCTCGTAAAAAGGGACTCGACTGTCGCCCCCAAGACGAAAACCAAAAACACTCTACGAACAGGCGAACACAACAGAAACGCAAATTGGAAGAAATGCCGCACAAAGCATAATAGAGAATGAAATAGAAAATAAATAAAATATAAGCGCAGGCCGCTTGCCGCTTGCCAACCCCCAATTTCCGAGCTCTGCTCCGAAGGACGAGAGCCTCGTTGATGTTGTTGTCTGCCCAAAAAATAGAAGCAACGATGATTTCTGCGAGTGGCAACAAGCAACAACAACAGCAATAGCAACAAGGGAGAGGACAGGGAGATAGAGAATGGGAGAATGAGAGTGCTGGGCATGAGAAGGAATGCGTAAATGATGCACTCAGAAAAAAATCACAAGTCCTATGACCAGCGAATAAAAGTCTTGAAGTCATTTTAAGCTATTTAAGTACTAATATAAGCTCAAAACAAGTATAAATAATATTTATGCTCAGAGCAAGTACACGACTATATAGGATTAAACAAAGAGCAACTGATTTAATTTTAGCTTGAATCAAGAGTTTGCGTTCTTAATTTGAGAAGTGAAATATTTGTATACCATGAACCTATTAAAATGGAAACAAGGGTATGATAAAGTTGGTCTACAACTGAACACAGGGATTCTCCCAGTCGAACACTCTCAAATAGAACATTCTCACATGTTTTCAGTACAAAAATATTTACAACCTCAATATCTTTGAGTGTAGCAACAACAACAAGGCGCAGACAATGCCGAGTATAAACCACCCCTCGCAGATGACAGCAGTAGCAAGGACAATGCCACCAGAAGTAGAAGAAGCAGCAGCAGCAGCTGCCTCAGTCTGTGGCAGTTGTTAGTTTGCTCGCAGGCATTTACTTTTTTTTTTGCGTACTTGTCTCCGTCTGAATCTGCGTCACAGGGCCAAACTCACGCGCGCCCCTTCCAATGGAGATAGGGCAGGCAGGTCTTGGAAACTCCATACACATGCTACATGCCACAAAGTAGTAGTAGCTGCTGCCACATTAAGTGATTCATACTTCGACAAACATTTGACTTGAGCTTCATATCAAACATGATTATCAACAGCATCGCATCAAAATTCGCCGCCAAAAAAAAAAAAAATATAAATAGAAAAGCAAAAAATGAAATAGAAGCCAAAAAATGTTGCTTAATTAAAGTTAAACTTAAACCGAGAATAGCTCAATCATCGTATCTGATTAAAAACTTTTTGCTTATTTGTCATCCCAGCTTGGGGCATAGATATCTGATCTTAGGTGGCATGGAAACGTATTGCAAGCATTAATCAACCGATAAGCATGAAACTTGCCTTATTTTTTATAATGACTCATCACTTGAACTTTAAATCTTGGATACAGTTTAAGAAGCTCAAAAATTATAGTTTTAAAAATATGCTCGATTATCTAATGCATAACTATGAAAGTGTCTCAATTTGTTATACATTGTAAAACTTATTGAGAAACGAAAGAAAAACTAAACAAAAACAGAACAAATTAGCCAAATTTCCTGAAAAATATAATAACAGAATAGTAGATAAGGCATTGATAATTGTTTGTTTCTCCTTTAACAATACTTCACAATTAAGCTCTATAAATGGATAAAAAAAAAAAAGCTGATAACCTATACCCTATACCCTATCAAGCAAATATGGAAAAACTTTTATATATTTCAAATTCAAAGTCTCTAGCTCTTATAGCACCTGAAACACATCTATTGATGCAGATCAAGAATATATATATAGCTCATAGTAATGAAGACATTTCCTACCGCTTTTTGCACACTTTTGCACAACTTCAGCAAGTTTCGTTATACTAATTTTCAATGGAACAAAAGTTCACATCGTATGAGAAATAAAATCAATGAGTGACTCATAATAAGCACATTTCTGTTGATGACGAAAGCGAGTCGAGTCGGCTTCAAGGTCTTCAGACGTGAGTCTTGAGCATATTTGCATAAAAAATAGAAAAACATCTCTCAATTGATGACATCACACATTTAGTCGCACATTAGTCAAGAGACAGATACTAAAACTAATTCTACTTCAGCTACTGTGTAAAAAGAATAAAACACAAAAAATTTCGAAAATTATGTTCAGCGAAGCGAAACGTATTCACAATTAAATCATGATGAGTGTTTGGAATGGTGTTAAAGGAATTGGCAGACTAAGCCTGGTTTCGTTGGATACCGAAACATGAATCATTTTGATAGTTGAGAAGGCTTTATAAACCACTCCAACTGAGAAGTTGATTGAAATATAAGCCTGAATGCTGTTTCTAATGCAATTTATTTACTTTAGACCATCCCTTTTAGACAGATGTATCACAGACTTGTTTTTCTTGTTTTTTGAAATCCTTTTGATGTTCAATATTTAAACCACTTCTTACATATACGACTCTTTAACTCTAAGTCACTTCCTTGTGCTTATTATAAGATATTTAAGACACATGACAGTCCAACACTCCTATACCCTTTTTATGTCCGCAATTTTTGTGTGTCCTTTGTGAGGGGCCCCAACTAGCTGCTTGTCCTTCCGGCTGTCTGACTCTGAATGTGGAAATAAAGGAGGTGAGGGCGCAAGGATATGAAACTTATTTGCGACAAACAGCTGAGCTGAGCAGGGCAGCTAAAACCAAGACGAAAAAAAGAACAATCGCTGGTAACAAAACAAAACAAAACAAAGCAAAACAAAACAACAACAAAAAATACAGGCAAATGAATAAACTTGAGAGCTAATTTCATTTTGTTTGCTGCTGTTTCGTCAATGGTGAATCCTTGTGAAGGCCTTCCTGCGACATGAGTCATCCTAGAAGCTTGGCGAATATCATTTATAATATATACATATATATAAACTTTTATAGTCCTGTCGGCTCCAAGCGGGTGTCCCAAAAACTCGTAAATTTGTCCATTGCTTTTGCTTATTTATTTTTTGTTTTTGCCTTTGTTGATTATGAAATTTCATTTGGAGCTCAATTAAGTTGCGTCGAGCACGCGATTCCGCGATGCCTGCCCCACATTAACAGATACTCATACTACACACATATATAAATATACTTCAGCTTGTGGTAGGTTTTTGTTTAATGGCCTTTTAAATGTGGCGCCAGTTGTGAGTTCAGCTAAGTTCTTGTCGCTGGGAGCAACAAAAAGGAAATGTGCAGTTTGAGTTTAAGGACCTTTTGTGGAGACATCAACGTGTCCTTCTCCTCTATCCAAATATCCAATCGATGAACTAATTTGATGAACGTCAAAAGGCTTGAAAGGAGGAGAGTGGGAAGGGGAGTGAAGGTCTGGTAGGGTGTAAGCGTGTTCAGTTGTCAAAGGTCAAATTTGAGGGCGCTGATGAGGAGTCTTAACTGGGGGAGAATTGTCGTAATATATGTATATAAATATATACATATATATTTATATTTATATATATATATGCGTGTGTGATGATGATGATTTGGTGATATATTCAAACAAGAGGGTAAAGTTTTACAGTTGGGTGCTTTGATAAATATATGGTGATTAATATTGTGATTTGTCATATTCTGTTTAGAAGCACAGGAAGTTCAAAAGCACGTATAAAGGATAATTAGTTCCCCAGCAAAACCTAAACCTTCACTTGTCACAACTTCACAACCACTTATACCATCGCTACTTTGAGACTGAAGAAGAAACTCAATTTAATAGAAAATTAATATTGTAGAAGGAAGAGAGATTTTAAGCTCACAAATGTAATTAACCTTCTCACCCACACACTTATGTGGTAATTAACCTATTGATATCTAATTCTAATTACTGAGAGCACAAGTTCAAGATAACTTTTCAGTTCACTTTCCAATTTTTGATTGATTGATAAAATAAAATAAAGATAAGACTAGGCAACAAATCTGGGTTTTGACTGGGATTCGAGACTCGAGATAAGTTTAAATTGCAGGCAAACCCATCAACAGCTTTAAAAAGCCAAAAGCGGCTTATCTGTCGCTCTCTCGACCCAAAAGCACTTAACTTTCGACCAAGGGCTCAACAAGCAGAAAATCATTTGCTGGTGGCGCCATCAAGTGTCCATTGTTTGTACCTTACAGAGCGCGGGAGGGAGAGGGGCAAAGGAGATTATAAAGAGTTCAAGTTTAAAAACCAGACCAAAAACAGGCAAAAGAAAAACAACCGAGTGTCAAGTGTTAGACGCAAACAAATAAAACACGAATAAAATGTAAATAGAGTAAATAAAGAGAAATATAAAGAAACTAAAGCTAAACAAGTTTTCAAGCCAACAAATGAGACTGCAAAAGCAGAACTGAAGAGACGCCGAGCAGAGCGAGAGAGTGAGAGCGAGGAAGAGTGGGAGAGAGAGAGGGGAACATTACGAAAAGACAATAATTGAAAGTCGAGAAAAAAGATTAAAAAAAAAAATAAAACGAATATCAGGCACAGCTTGTCAAATATCAAGAAAGTGCGTGTCAAAGCGCAAAGAAAAACCAACTTTTGTTATTTCTTCTATTTTTGTCTTTTGCCTTTTGCCAACTTTAAGAAAAAACGGTCTGTTTACTTTTATATTATATGAATTAGGGTGTTCAATTTAATATCCTTATACACATAGAGAAAAAAACAGGGCATTATTCAATTAAATTATGTATTAAGAACTTATGCTTATGTTTAAATTTAGTTTTTAAGCTTTAAATTTAATACATTTGATTTGATATATTTATATTTAAAGGAATTATCGTTGGTTGCCATGCGTTTTTGGGAGGGTGGGGGTCGTGCTTAAGTCGCCCTCTCAAATTGCGGATACTTCAACCCCTCTCCCTTTCCCATCCCCTTCTACATAAATTTCAAAGAATTCAGAGTGCATTCAACTTGAATATCAATAAACATCGATTTGGCCTCCAACACGGAAACACTTTACTCCAAAACTAGCTGCTCCCCTTATCTTCCATCCTCGCTTTTCATGCCCCTGAAGCACCCCCCCCCCCCTCCCCCTTGCTTTATTAGGTCGAACGTGCCTAGTCAAATACTGGTCTGGTCTGGAGCCCGGTTTCCTTTCCGATTGGCCCCCTTCTGTCGCTTTGCCTGTCGTTCTTCTAGCCTGGCCTAATAACAAGAGCCCACCACAAAAAAAAAAGGGCAACTCTCACTTACCCCCTACCTCTCCTTGAGTTAACAGTTTTCTGGTTTTATTTGTTGGGGCGTAATAAAAACCCTTTGATAATGATGTCCTGGTATTCCTTTGAGGTGACTGCAACTTTTATGTGTATGTGTGCCCCCTCCCTTTCCCCTCTTTCTGTTGTTGTTGTGCAGTCTGGCGCTTGTCTGCTGTTTCATTATTTACAGCTTCCCCAGCATGGCAAAAAAAACCAACAAATTTTTTTTTGCTTTTTTTTTTGTAATTTGCTGTTAAATTTATGTGAGTTTTACTTTTTTCTTTTTGTTGCTGAATTTTCGTGGTTTCTTACTTCCCCACACCCCTGCGCACACTCCTTACTCATTGTTAGGAGACTTTTTTGGCGCATTAAGGATTCACTTCCAAATAAAGTTATGAAGAAACCTGAGCATCAAATTATAATTTTTAAACACAACACACAAACATTAACTCACCTGAATTGTTTTTGCCTTTGTTTAATGATTTGTTTGTTTGTAAGTGCAAAATTGGATTTTTAATTTGTTGTTTTTTTTTTTTTTGGTTGATGCTAAAATTGTTGGAAGAAAAACGAAACACAAAAAAAACACCGTTAAAATTCACGCAGTAATTTGCATAGCTTTGATCTGCTCTCAATGAAGAAGAATGCAACGAAAAGGAGAATGAGAAAAGTAGGAAAAGCACGCATACTACAGTTATTACAAAAAGGCCGCCGTGGCCTTGCGAGCGATGAAGAATACGGAAGGGAGGGGGCGGTAGAAGCTTTAGCTCAGCTACAAGTGCAATGCGTAATAATTCCAATGAGAGCACACACACATACACACACGCACACACACACACATGCACACACACAAACACAAAGTTCTGCTTGACGCACACACTAAGCTCTCCTTTACACTGCACATGAAAAGTAGCGCGCAAATGATGTCATATATAACAAAAGGAAGGATGCTGTACAAAATTCCAATTGTAGTTTTCCAATTTTTAGGATTTAACAGTAACACTATTTTTTTCTTGGAAATAGGCACAACTCTTGAATAGTTTGCGCTTTTAGGGTTTACACGGAATTTCGAAAACTCCACGGAGTTGAGATATGCGCCGTTACATGCTGTTGTCGCGTCGCCCGCTGCTGGCAAAATTCAAAAAAACAATCTTCGTGTCTTTTTTCTGCTTGCAATGCCGCTGTTTTACGTACACACAACCTTACCGCAGCTCGTTTGTTTTTAAACTGAATGTATCGATTTGCATTGTAGCATATATCGATTTTTTGGGCGCACGTGAAGCCAACTTCACTTAACGCAAATGTCCACAGCAAGCCCAATGTTAAGTTTTTGTGCGTTAGCATTGCACGTTATGTGCGGTATTAATGTCAGTTAGCAGAGTTAGTAGGTGAGTTGGCGGACTGTTACGTTATTTTAAATTTTAATAATGATGGAAATTGGAAAACATTTCAATGAGTAAACTTTGGTTTAAACGAATTAATTTGTGGTTCAATTTATAAATTAAAAGGTGTCATATAAATATTTAATTAAATATTTGACGAAATTGTACAACTATAAAAATGGCAGTTATTTTCATTCTTTTTCTTGGACGTTTGGAAGCCCAAATGGAATACATTTGAAACTATGATTAATCCAATTTTCGGCTCGGTTCATGTGCAACCTCGATGCGGTAGCGAGGACGCCAACGTTCCAGCAGGAGCAGCGTAAAGTGTCCTACAACGAGAAAGGCCAGAAACCAAGCTCCACATTGATAAACGGCAAAGATCAACTCGCTGAGGGTAAAGGCTTGTTCCCTTCTCACTCGTTCG
Source organism: Drosophila picticornis (assembly GCA_035043845.1). Lineage (NCBI taxonomy): Eukaryota > Metazoa > Arthropoda > Insecta > Diptera > Drosophilidae > Drosophila > Drosophila picticornis. The sequence continues at coordinate 347,227 of JAWNMR010000493.1, read as the reverse complement.
TAGACTTTAACTGTACGCCGGGCAACATCCTCCCAGTTGTACAGCGTCTCCACGAGCTCATTACAACGATGTGGGCAGAGGACAGGTTCCCCAGGATTACCAGCCGCAACTGGAGGTGGCTGGTATTCCTCATCCACCTTTCCATCCTCCTTTTGCTTTAGCTGCTTCTTGCGTCGACCTCGTCGCTGCTTAGAGCGCACCTCCGGCGGATCGTCTACACGATTCACATGCCTATCGATGGCCACCAAGATGGCTGAGTAGATGGCTTCAATTTCCGGCTCCACGAGCAGGATTAAACTGCTCGGAAGCACTTCGGGTATGCCGCCAACGCTGGTGGAAACGACTTGGAGGCCACAGGAGGCCGCCTCCACAATGGCCATACAGTAGGCCTCCGTCAACGACGTATTTACAAAGATATGGCCACGCACAAGGACCTCCCGCACCTGGGCATGCTCCACAGCGCCCAAAATCTCCACACGATCCTGCATATTTGTCTTCTCCCTGATCTCCTCGAGTAGATCTCGTTTCGGGCCATCGCCGACAATGATGAAGTGCACGTTGGGTGTGCTCCTGAAGCGTGGAATGACGCCAGCCAACAGATCAATGCCCTTGCGATAAACAAGCCGTGAAGCGACCACAATATTAATTTTTCCATCCGCCGGACGACGACTGGGATCGGGAGTGAAGAGGGCGGTGTCCACGGCGTTGGGAATCACCGAAACGCGTTTCTTGGCCACACGGGCTCGCAGCACGGTGTTCTCCTTGCCAATGTGCGACACACAAATGGCATGGTTCACCATGCTTAGAGTGATCTCCAGGAGTTTATTCGTTAGAGCCGCCGACAAATCCGCAAAGCCGAACAAACTATGATCCGTGAAGACTGTCTGGGATATAGAAATGGTTGAGGGGACAGTGTATTAATCATTTTATTATAATTCATTATTAATAATCAATCGCAAAGAAATACACCAAACATTCAGTTCTTGCACACGGGCAAGCCGCTTAACATCAGCCAAACTTTAACAGTTACCTGAGCAAAGCCGCTTTAAACCCGCAAAACTTTTACAGTGCTACTACCTCTATCTCGCTCGCTCTCTTCAACTGTCAACTTCAATCCCGCTTAATACAAATCAGACTTTGACAATACTTTACTATCTTAAGATTATTTATTGTCTCTCTCGCTCTGTCCCTTTTACGCTCACCTTCACTCCGAGTAGAGCGCCCACCATTAGCGCCTCATGCGCCAAAGCGCTGAACGCAGAGTGACCATGCACAACGTCTATGCGCTCACGCAACAGAACTGCACGCAGCAAGGGCACATTACAAATGGCTGTTGGCAGAATGCACTGATTGTAACAGACCTTAATCGGCAGATAGTAAACTTTGAGTCCGTGCGTTAAATAGCGCACGCCGCTGCAGTCGCCATATGCGTGAGTCAGCACAATAACCTGGCACAGATATAAACAAATTAAATTGGCAAAGATTTATTTTCTGTTTCAGTTAGTTTTCACCTTGTGGCCAAGTTTGAGCAGCATTTGGGATAAATTGTAGACATGTTCCTCGACGCCGCCAATGCTCGGGTAGAAGAAGTCAGAAACCATGCAAATGCGCATTTTTCACATTTATTGCAATTATTTCCTTCACATCCAGTTGATTTTACACAAAAAATAAAGAGAAACAAACACAAAATGCACAAATAAAGTTGTTAACTATAACAGCTGCGAAAAACATATGTTTTTCCCATACTTTTACTTAACAGTTGCTGCACTTCTGTTAACAGCGGGAACGCGTTTATTATTGCAAATTTAAATGTATTGTATAGTTGCAATCGATGGAGTTATTAACAAAATGTGGCTGTAATTATTAACAATTATATATTTAATATTGTCATTTAAATTGAACAGCTGCGTCTTAACAGATTCCCATCGATATATTAGATTCTGTGAAAATATCGATATTACTTGCCAGCCCTGGTTTAATTTCTGTGGCGGCATTTTGTGGTCAACTCCAGTTCAACACCAACAAACATTTTTATTATATTATTTGTGGTCACACTGACTGCGCTTTTGTTTTGATACTCTGTCGGATTGAGAAATAAATTATAATTACAATTTCAATGTGTGTGCAGCATGCCGAACAGTGCTCGCAAGTCGGATGCAAACGACCTAAAGACCGCACGTTCGCCAGCAACAAACAACAATAGCAGCAGCAGCGGCAACTCAACGCCAACTTATCGCCGGCAGCCGCGCAAAAAGCGACGCATCGACAAGGAAAAGGATAATGGACAAGGACAACAGCAGTTGCAGCAGCAACTGGGCGAGTGCAATATTGAAGATGCCAAGGAGATCGATCGCCGGCTGCGGCAGGTTGCCCGGGCGAATTGCATTAGCAGCGAGGATATGCACAGGGTTGTTAGACGAGTCGTCCGCAACGAGCATGTGCTCGCGCTGGTAACACTCAAAGCCGAGGACGAAATGGCGCGCGAGCGACACGAAGCCGCCAAAGCGGAGCAGCTGCAGCAGCAACAACAACAGTCGCAGCAGCAGTCGCAGCGTGGCGCCATCATCATAACAGAAACGCCATCTGTTGGCAAATTGACGCGTGCAAAGGCGCGAGAATTGAATCGAAATCCAGGCTTAAATTTTGCCCCATTAAATGAGAAGCCGTTTAAAAATGAGATTGAGGCGCTGATACGCGAGGACCTGCACTCCGACGAGGACGACGAGGAGTACACATTCACCAATGATGATTTCCATGTAAGTGGCTTGAGAAAATAATATATTATTTAGGCAGGGTAATCAATAAAATCGATAATTCCCATTCCTCTCATCTCTCTCCTTAGTCCGATGATGATCCGAATACGACTGCCTCCGATTTGGATTCGAATCCTTGCACGCCACAAACACCGCTCACCGCCAACGAGGAGTCGCCCATCAAGTTCTCCTCAGATGGTTGCTTCAAACTGCCGCCGGATAAGAATACGGAGGATCCGCGCATAGCGACGAGGACACGCTCCAAATTGTGCCTGGAGCAGACAACAATCGAAGATCTGCAATCGGAATTTGTGCCACCAGATGTGGAGCAGAGCGATGTACTAGAGTACGATATGACAGCCAATGATGCCGAGTGGATGCAGTTCCTCAACGACTTTGCAAAGCCACTGAGTAAATCAATTTAAAGATACATCTATATCTTTATCTGTATCTGTTCAATATTTTAGATAATAATTTTTTGGGCGATGATGATGATCCGATTAATGATCCGGAATATGTCGCCGGGGAGATGGTGCCGGTGGATGCCGAGGAGCTGCGCGATGTGAACATCTCCAAGAAGGAGCTAACCGATTTGGTCTCGGAGCTGTTTGCTGGCCTGCTGCAGGAGGGCGTCTCCCTAGACTCCATTGAGCTGGAGACGCCACAAAAGTTTCTCAGCCAGGTGGAGTTGGAAACGGAGCGGGCACAGCTGCTGGAAGAATCAGCTATGCGGTTCAATGCGAGCTTAGATGCTGTGCAACAGCCACTGTTGCCCAATCTTAGCCAGGAACAGCAGATTTTCCTGAATATTCCAGCGCAGGAAATTACTGCTCATCCGCCGGTGCCTGCCGGGAGTAGCTACGAGCTGACTGCTCCTCCTACAGCTCCTATTCCTGCTCCTGCAGTTCCTCCTCAACCTGTTCCTCTTCCCGCTCCTGCCCTGGAACCCTATGACACCAACTTCAGCTGGAAATATCTTTCCATCAGCAAACATATTTTTGCTGAATACGAGCAACAATTTGAGCAACTGCGTCACTTGAAGCCTCCACCAGCTGACCCAACATCAAGTAGCCCTGTCAAAGGCTTCACCCTGGAGCAGCATGATCTGCTCCAGCAACAGCTACGCATTCACACCCAAATGTTGACCCAATCCTTCCTGCAAACCTATTCGCATCCATTGCTCTACTCCTTTGCCGAGCAACCCAAACAGATGCTGCTCGAGCTGCAGCACAGATCAACGCAGGATGCCAGTTTCCGCTGCTGGAATCTAAGTGCAGCCGTTGAACTCGTCCAGAAATGGGAACGGGATCTCAATAGTGATGAGTTCGAGGATCAAAATAAGACCATGATGCAATTCATCAATAAGGAAACGGATTTAACGGAAGGACATGCACGTCAGGTGCCACGCTTGCCGCCGCGCATTATGGATCTGATGCTGGATAGCCAGGTCTTTATGTACCCACAGTATCTGCCCAGGATAGCCTTCCAGCCAAAGCGTTTACAATTTACGGCTTATGCTCCGGCGGAGTATCAACTGATTGCCATGGGCTTGGAGAAGCATCTGAATGCGATCAAGGCGAGCCGGCAACCCCTACGCAAGGGTGCAGATCCCGTTTGCCTGGCCTGCAAGCGCATGGCCAAGGATCTGCTCCACGGCAAGCAACCGAGAAGATTGTTCGTCAAAGTAAAGGAACTCTGCGATATGGCGACATACAATCCCGTCAAATATTATTTTGAGCATGGACGTGCACCGCCCATCAAGCAGATCCTGTGGGGCTTCGAAGGCGGACAGGTGCGCACGCCGCGAGAACAGCTCGAAATTCTGCCCAGCGCCTGGAAATATTACATTGAGGTGAGTCAAATTTTTTTTTTGCATATTTTTCATTGTTTTCATGATTAAATCTCGTGCTAAGTGGTAAATGAGTTTAGCTAATGGCCGACACGATCTCTGGGTATCAGCCTAAGTTCGGAGCCATGCTTGAGGAACACATTTCCCGCCGTTTGTTGCGGACTAATCCCGATCCCATCGTCTGTGATTATTGCACTCGTTTCTGGGGGCACTTTGAACTCCTCTGAGGCGAATTTGAGTACGGCTGTGAATGGCGTCGCCTCCGGCACGCTAAGCACCTTAAACGGCAGCTTGGGATCCGATGTTAGCGTTATTTTAAATGTTACTTTGCTCATTTTTTTTTTTGGGCTTTTTTCTTATTTCCGGAATGCAAATTTTCTGTGACGTGGTCAGTTTTTTTGTTACTTATTCCGCCAGCAGTTGTGGCTCTGCTGCTGTTGTCGCTCCTCTCTTTATTTTCTCTTTACGCTGCTTACTGCTAAACATAGAAAGTTTACATTAATTAGTTATTTCCATTTTAATTGAGGAAAACAAATTTAATTTATTTTTGGCACTTACGCTTTGCGATATGCAAAAACAAGCACGCAATGTATCGAGTAAATGTGCTTTGTTATCGAAAGAAGTTGAAGTCAGTGCTGTTTAATTTTTGTGGCTGCGGCTGTACTCACGAGCAAAAACGGCTAAAAAATAGAAGAAAAAAAATGGCAGAATGTACGTGTGTGTGTCTAAAATGTGAATGAAATTGCAGATGCATATGCAATATAACAGCTGCAAATAAGGTGTAGTGATATTTTGAATCTCTAAATATGTGGCTGTCATCCAAATCGATAAAAATCTTTGCTAAACTTACTGCCAAAACCGCTAAGCATGCAATACTGTTTAGAACGATTGTTCGAATTTTTTGTTTTGAATGCCCAACAATAACTCTTGCTATCGATAAGATGCAACACTGTTAACAGTGATTGTTGGAATTTTTGTTTACCCGTGCTATCGATAAATATTTTGTTTGTAGAATGCAAAAATTTAAATTGTACACTAAGTAAATTATTGCATTAAAGGGAAAATTTTGTTATTAATTTTACAATTTCTATCTAATGCTTTTGTTCTTTCGAACAGCTAGTGCTATCGATAACAGACAACACTGTTTGCGATGGTTGTTGGTATTTTTTTTTTGCTTACCCGTGCTATCGATAACACAATAACAATCCAAATGTTTACAAAATGCAAAATTGAAAATATACGCTAAATAATTGATTTGCGTTAAAACGTAATTTGAATTATTGCAGAAAAACTGGTGCAACCAGAAACGCGTACGTCGCACAAAAAAGGAGCTGCAAAGCCGGCCCTCAACAGCAGCGAGCGCATCGTATTTGGAATTTGTGCGCGAAGCGGTGGGCGAAGTATTAATATTGCCCGATACGGTGGGCGAGGCAGCAGCGCCCCATGGCAGCGCTACAGGATCAGGAACACAGTGGGACACCAACAAAGGAAGATCACCAACAAAAGCGAGCAGCAAGCCGCGTCGCAGTGGCGACAAATCCTTCAAAGAGTCAAATAAATCGCTGATTATCAATGTGAATTACGTTTTTGGCGGTGAAATTGGCGCCAATTCTGCAGTTGCCACTGGCATCTCGGCGCCCTTTCGACCTCAACAGAGTTATGCGCAAAATGTGGTCAATTTAAATCGTAGCTGGCAGTTAAGCAGCAGCGAGCCAGCAATAAATTATAGCTTTGATCCGGCATCAGGGAAACTATTGCCAGCAGCCGAGGAGGAGCTCCAAAAGTCTGCGGAGCGGATCAAGACAAAGAGTGCTCCCCTTGCAGGCCAGCGCAAAAAGCGCAGCAGGCCACATTGTTACATCTACAAGCGACGCAAGAAATTTCAGCGGCGTTGTCGCTTAAAATCATTAAAATCATTACCCACATCATCTACATCAAGATCTGCTGCCTCTTTGCGTTGCCTGCAGCTAATCACCTGCTACGGCAGCTACCTGCACCAGCAGCGAAAGAAATACTCAAATTGCCCAGCTGTGCAGCATTATCATAGAGGATTCCTTGGACTCGAGCTGTACACACAGCTACTTGTGGATCTAAGAATGTTTTGTGACAGTCATCATACGAGTCAATCGCCAAGCCAATCCTCCTCCTCGTCGGGTTCACCACAACAGCAGAAGCGACAGCGTTGCGAGGATGAAGCAAGGAATCGGCGAGCCAATCGCCAGGAGGAGATGCTTCGACACATGCTGCAGCCGGATAGTCCCGAAGAGCGAAATCGCAAGGATGCCAGTAAGCAATCGATGTATTCATTTAATATATTTAAATTTAAATTATAAATTATTTGGTAAATAAGAAAGACAAGATTCATGGGGTTATTCAAATGCAAAATTGTGCAACATTTGCATGTAGAAAAGAAAAACACCCAAACAGATCCAATCAAAAAATGTTTTGTATGAATTAGTCAGGGTGTCCCAAATGTTATTCACGAGACAAGACATTTAAAATTGAATTTTTAATGTTACAAATATTGTAATCATTGCAAGAGTACTCGAAAATGTCCAGGCAAACAATGATTCATAGTATAGCGGTCAAGATTAAGTGCAGACCACACACAAGATCCGTATTCCAGAGAAATTAAGATTTCTTAAAGCCAAAAAATTGAATGGTTTTATCAAGTATGAGCAGTCCTCATTAGTAGAATCTCATTTAAATATCCATTTTGTTCACAGCCTTTGCGTACAACTTTTATGAGAAAGTGGAGGAGGCGCTCTTGATGTCCGACCGCCTCGAGGATTGCCACAGATTCAATCAGCTGCTACAAACGTTTGATCCCAAGCAGGATAAAGTCAGTGATTTGTATTTGGTAAGTGCTATACTTTGTGCTATATTCAATCGCTCATTCTTAATCACATTTCTATATCTGCCTAGAAAGTGGAAAAACTGCTGCTGCCCGATTATCCTGAGCTCGCTGAGGTATTTCTCAATTTTCTACTACCTGCCGAGGCCGCGGAACTTGGCAAATTCTTTGAGTACTTTATGATTACGAATGCGAGTAATTTCATCAACAAGCTGAACGTCTACTTTAGCAAACAGCCAGCGCAAATACGCAAAATCTATGCCTGCCTCAGCGAGCTGGCCGAGCTGCCCAGCGTCAGCATGAAGAAGGTCGAGGCCAGGATATTGCCACTCCTGAAGGGTAATCAATTCCTGTGCGATTGGTTCGTTCAGCAGTTTCCGCAGGCAAAGCCACCGCAGCTGTAAGTGAATGTCATTGTGTGGACGGGGCTGTACTAGAATATTGCCATTGAAATTATGTTTGTTTTGGTAACTAAAAGGAAATGTTTTAGGGAGAATATTAGAGTCGATTTCGTAATATGTTTGTTTAAGATAAGCTAAGAACAATCAAGTGTTTCCTTTAGCTCCTTCAATGATATTGAATATTAACTTAGATCTACAACATAATTGATTTGAAAAGCTTTCAAAATCCTAATTTCCCATTCCATTTGCCAGACTGCTGCCCCCGGCGGAGAAAACGAATCTGCACGAGATGATGGCCAACACCAGCGGTGAATTTGCGGAAACGCTCCACGATGTGCCCGATGAGACGCCCGTGCAGGGAAAAGCACCTGCGTGTCAGCTGCGATATCTTAACGGACGCATCTTCTACGGCTCCAAGATAATGCTGCCAGCGAAGCTATCATTTCGTGCCGCTAGCATCTACAACGAGCAGTGCCATGATGCGTTGACCGGTGATCCCTTGAGCTGTGCCCACGGCGGAGTCCGTGTGCTCGGCGAGAAACTGATTAGTGCAGCGGCCGCTGTGGATAGCGATGATGCCGCAGATCGCAGCGAGGAAGATGATGCAAGTCGCTCGCTGGTTATCGATACAACGACGACGACACCTACGACAATGACGACGACAACGGGCGAGGATGAAAACAGTGGCTCCTCCGTGGACCCCTGTGATGATGCCGCATTGCGTGCTCATGCCATCCGTCTAAATGGAAGCTATTACAATAGCAGCTTTAACAATGCTACCACCAGCACACCCCACATGACCCACCATCATCATCAGCATCATCATGCGCCGCATCATCCGAGTGCAAAGAAGACGGCAATTAATTTTGGTGAAATATCGCCACGTCGTCAAACCAGCTCGAATCTGTCACCGCTTTCGGCTCTGAGTCCGTTGCCCGCTGCTGCTGGGCTCTCGCCGCAGCCGTCGGACAAACGTAAGTCGCCCAACAAGAAGGTGCGTTCTCCGCAGGCAGCTGGTGCTGCTGCTGGTGGTCCGTTGACACGTCCACGCTACAATCTGCAGCCCATGGTGGTTATACAGGGGGCGACAGCGGCACGTGCCTCGCCGGCCATTGAGTTTGCCAAGCGGCTGCGCACGCTGATCGGCCAAGAAGAGTCGCAGGCGAACGAGGAGGTGGCGCTCGAGGAGATGGAACTCGAGGTGACGGCGCAGGAGGAGTCGGCGCTCGAGGAATCAGCGCTGGAGGAGACAGCACTAGAGGAGTCAGCGCGCGAGGAATCGGCACATGAGGAGTCGATCCTCGAGGAGATTGCGCCCAAGGACTTCACGCCTGAGGAGTCAACACCCAAAGAGACAGTGCCCGAGGAGTCAGCCGACAATAAGATGAACTTTAAAATCACTGCGCAAGCAAAACATAATCCCGGCACAGAGATTGCTAAACTTAAGCATGATCCAGAGGAGGATTTGTCGCCGTTTGCTGCCATTAAAATGGATGTGGAAGCGGAGCTGTTGCCAGCGCATGTGATCACCACACAATTCGATAGCGATGAGGATTGTAAATTGGATGTAGTCGCCTCGCTGGCCAATTGCTCCGTGGAACAGGACATCCAGGTGGCATCCGTTGCATACACAAGTCCGAGCATCAATGCAATCGAGCCAGCTGCTGCCGGTGCTTCTTCTGCCGCTTGGACACGGGAGGAGGACAAGGTGATACTCATTGAGATGAAGCGGGGAGCGAGGGATCGCGAGCATCTCATCAAGCGGATGGGCGACATTCTTCGCAATCGCAACGAGCACGAGCTGCGCACACGTCATCAATTTCTCATGGATTTCCTGTCCAAGTTGCAAGGCAAATAATCGCTTAAATTAAGCTAAAATGAACTTAATTGATTGTCAAGTGTTCGATTTGGATCAATTTGGATTTTGCACTCACTGAGACTGAGATCTAAGAACACACACACACCCGAAAGTATTGCAGCATGGTACAGTAAAGCCTGACCCTTAACTGATTTTTCAAAAGTACCTAAGAAAAACACATTACTCTAAAAAAATAAATAATAAATGTAAATAAGTCTAGCTATAAGATTGAGCAGTTGTAAATAGAGTGTAATATTATTTGGAGCTGTTGTTTTGTATATTCCTTGGACATGTTGCATTTGCCTGTTCTGGAGATACCCTTTAAACTCCTGTTACATAGTAAATGGGGATATTTAAATTTCAAAAACAAATTCTAGCTTGAAATATTAAATTAAAATCAATGTAATGTAACAAGCTGCTGTAACTTGCAATAGAAAATCACATTTAATGTAAGTAAAAGTTATCATGTGATCTAGTTGAGGGTGCTGGACTTCTAGATACCCTGTACGCAGAAGACTTGAAGTTTTTAGTTATGTTCTTAATCTTATTTGAACTTAGTAATAATATGTTAAAAGACTTAAAATTTGTAATGGGTATACCAAAAAAATCACTTTAATGAGCGACCACCGTATCCAGTCGAAAAAAAATACATTTCGCACACTTACCATAAAATACTCTACATTTCAACAGACTCCATTAATTTATTGAAAATAAATAAAAATCACACACGCAACTAAGATTACAAATTGATGATGCCGCTGAGATGAGCAGCATCTTCAAGGGGCTTCTGCTGCACAGCCAGCTGCATGCAGCCGCTCTCCTTGGTGGTAAATACTTCTGGCTCCGACTGTCTTTTAGACTCGATCTGCTGCTCCTCCTCCTCCCAGCACTGTTCCTCACCATCCGCGACAAAAGCGAAAGTTCCTTCCAAACTGGATTTGGTGTGGGTGGGTTCAAGACAAGCTGAATTGCTGCTCCAACTGTCGCAGCCACAGTGCGGCGCCTCATCCGCTGGCAGCTGTGCTGGCTCCACACTGCTCACCACACACTCTTCGGCAAGTGGACGCTGCCGCCAGCTGGTGCAACAACGTTTGCAGACCAACGCCATATGTGGCAGGCAGCAGAAATGAAAGCAAAAATCGGAAGCGCCACGCAAACAGAGAAAAAACTCTGGCACAAAACACGGATTGATCACCGCATAGACGACAATATTCATGCTCAGCTGCAGAGCATTCAGTGTAATAAATATGACTTCCAGGTGCTCCATCATCTCCTCATCCATTTTACTCGTGTCGCCGCCAAAGAGCAAGTTCAGCGAACTCTTCCTCGAGGTCATGTGCGCCGGCAGCTCACCCACCATATACAGAGTGATGACAATCAGTATGCTAATTGTTAGCTTCACTTGATGCTGCCGATGAGTTGAGAATATATACATAGAAGAGGATATTTATAAGAACGTGCCTTACCTGAAAGCGTTTTTGGGTTGTGCGCACATTACTATTACCGGCGCAGCTTTCCTGACAAGTCTTGCTCTGTTTTGTCCAGCGACGAAAGGCTAGAATGATGGCCATATTTCCGATCAGCAGAAAGACAGCCGGTAGCAGGGCCAACAGGGCAAACGAGAACCAGTTGTGTATCTGATAGTATCTACAAAAATATATAGAGCGGACCTCAGTACGGATATCGACAAGCCCTATATGTATATATAGACATAATGTGGATTTATGTTTTGCATAAGGATAAATACATACATAAAAAAAAGTATATATATTCATTTTGTATAGGTTGAATAGTTAAATTAATTTAATTATGTGTTAATTTTACAGTTATGTTTTCAATATTTGAACAGATTTGGAATTTTTGTTGAATTACAATTAGTTGATCCCACTCACTTGGAGTAGTAGAAATCGGTGACGTGGCACGTGCCGGTCTCCAAATCCACCACGAAGCAAAAAAAATAAGGTAAATTGGTCAGCACCGATATCAATAAAACCGCACCGATCATAAGCCGAGCGATTTTGCGACGACAGAAATGCGGAGCACATCTGCTGCTCTTGAAGCGCCACAAATAGATGAAACGATCTAGGCTGACGCAGGCGAGGATCAGATTCGCAGCACCTGTGCTAATGCCAAAGAGCGGCGTCTGCCACTGATAATCGAAGGCGATCCACATGGCGCTACTATAGAAATAGCTGCGAGCCAGCGCCGTCAGCAATATGAGCAAACACGAAACACTATCAAGGCAGGACAAGGCGGCGAGATAAGTGAAGGCGGATGGTGTCATCTTGGGACGCATGAAAACTACAGCATTTATCAAATTGGCGCAGAGCCCGAACGAGGCCAATATGGGCACGGCCAATCCATAGACGAGAAATATGGATACGCTGGGCGTTGTCCTCTGGAACATACACACATCCTTTGTGTGCACATCCGATCTATGGCTGTTGCTATTAGATGACGACCGGATAATGGTGCTGCCAATAAAATTGAGGACATCGGAATCAAACATGGCTGACTAACCAAACTGGCTAACTAACTGACTAACTGACTGATTGCTGACTTACTGGATGAGTTCGCTGCTTGTTTATCTAATTGTTTGCAAATTCAGACCAGATAAGATAATCTATCGTTAACGCACACGTAATGTTAATTTGTACGCAATCAAAGTGATAAAAAATCATCGACTACGTTTCTGGAGGATGACCTGGTTACGGGTAGCACTATTAAATATTATAGATTCTATAACTCATTATTAATTGCGCTTTATGCAGATGAGAATGCGTTGCATGCGCTAATTTATTATAAGCTGATCCCACTAAAAGTCGGAAATAGGGTATACAGGCATTAATTGGCAGAAATAGTCATGCCGACAACATAGAGTATATATATTCTTGATCAGGATTTAAAGTCCAGTCGACTTAGCTATAATGGCGATTTAAAATTTTGAACAAAGGTCTCTGAATAAATAAAAGATTTCAATTGTAGAGATACACCAGATATAATATACCTTGACATATTACTGATTAATTGTAAAAATTTCATGAAGATTAAATAAGAAACAGAGAAATTGGCAATACAAGTAGAATCAGATTTTAAAAAGAATATATCTATTTAAAAGCTGTAAGCAAAGTATCTCACAGTCGAGCTCCCTCGACTACAATATTCTACCTAGCGTTATATGGTTTTTAAACGATGTGCGCACACTTACACACACACACACACACACACACGCACACACACACACACTATTATTTTTATGTTTTGTAGATATAATAATTAGTTTTAGTTCAGTGGTAAAACAAAGCGCAAGAACCGTTCAAAGAGTTTCAACGTAGTGTTTAGGTTTATTTTTGAAGTAATTTATTGAGTTGAATTTATGTAGTTGTTGTTTATATAGTAGTATGCTTACGGCAAACATCGAGATTTGTATTTGATTTGATATATATATGTATTTATGCATATATTATATATTTGTATTTTGTAGTTGAATTTGTACTAAATTAATGCTTTTGTTTATAAGTAAATATAAGATTAAAAAACACATACATTTACGAATGAGTTGTTCAAAAATACTTGAAAAATCATTGAAATATGTTTTGTTGTAAAAACGTTGACTAGAAATTAAAAAATTAATAAAGACTAACAATTAATGCGTATATATATAATAATTATATATATGTATATATACATATATATAGATATATATGTATATATTTAAATTTGTATAGATTCCATAGTAAAATTAACTAAATCTAAACGTTAAAGTTAATGTTAGTGTTTATGTTACAGTTATATTTTCAATATTTGAACAGACTTGGAAATTTTGTTTTGTTGCCATGAAATTCATTAAAGTAATCAATCATCTTAAGTTTCGTACTGAATATACACACAAATATACATATATAGTATATATGTTTATTATATTAATTTAAATATGAATATTGTATATTATTAGATTTAGTATACGAGCAACTTTACGTGTAGAGTACATTTTGTTGTTGAACTTGAACTTTAAGTGGTACTCGTCGTAGTCATTATAAACACACAAATATTTGTTGATCTCCAATTATAATAATATTCATATAGGCATTTTCTTATATATATATATATATATATATATATATATATATATATATATATATATATATATATATATATATATATATATATATATATATAGGCGTTTGTATTTTGACTGGTATTATTGTGAAATAAACGTTTTTAAATGCTTTAAGTTCGGAGTTATACATTATATATTTATATATAAATTACTTTAGATTTTAATCGAATATGTTATTTTATTTTATTTTAAATTCAAGCTACTTTAGTTTTAGTTAAGTTTTTGTGCCCTAGCTTTAAGCACATAGCTTGGCTACTGAGTTTATCATATGATCAATTTTCTATTCGAGCTCGATTTTTTAAATATATTTTTGGTAGTGTATATTTCTTCTACTTGCTTACACTGCTAGAAACGAAAGACAGCAACGAGAGGCACAAAAGCTTAGCTTAGGTTGCGCTACACAAAAATGTTCAATATTCAATTGGATTTCGTATTAAATTTAACTTTTTTTTCTGTTCTTTTTAGACTAATAACTCAAGTTCATCCACTTGATATCCACATAAATGGATATGTTTTAAGCTTATAGTAGATTGTCTTTTCTCATAGTTAAACAGTAGATTTTTAGCAGCTAGATTTTTGTTGAGATAGGTACTAAAGTTTTAACCCAATGATATATATATATATCATATATATATTATGTATATATATCATATATATATTATCCCACCAATAGTTATACTTTGGAAAGCTACAGCAACAAATTTTGAATTCTTAGTAGTAGACTAAACTTAAACTTGATTTTAGCTTTAACTTATTGCTATGCAATTTGTTTGCCATCTTTTTTTTATTTTATGGTACATTGAGACTCTATGCCGTTTATATGTATATATATGTATTGATATATATACGGCTTATACATACGCTATAAAAAATGAAATTTAATATTCATATTTAAAAACACACAAATAAAAAATACCCTCGTAAGTATGCTATGATATATTTTTTCTATGCTCAAAAATAGTAAAACGAATCAAAATTGTATATTTTTTTTGTATTGCTGTAGTTGATTGTTAATATTGTTGTTTTTTTTTTCTTCATTTCAATATTTTGTTTAAACGCACATTTCGATTTAATTATAATGCAGGGGCCAACATTATAATCGAACAACGTTTAACACTTTCTGACCCGAATCGTTTAAGTATCCTTCTCTTATTTTCTGGAATAATGCTAAACAAAGATAGAGAGAGAACTGTGTAGAAGTTTATATATATATATATATATATGTGTGTTAATTTGTGGTGTGTTAACATCCAGATGCTTGCTAATAAGACGTTTGATTAATCATTAAATATATATTTAAATATATTTGAAAAAATTTAGCGCAACTTTAATACTTTACTAAATTTAAGAATCTTTTAAAAAGGGAGCACTTTCGTCTCAAGAAAATTGAAATATGGAAATGTGACTGCGAGAAAGTTGATGCAGCAGTGTCTTTTACGAGCAGAGAAAAGCGTTTGGGTGACGATAGTTAAATTAAATATAGTTTTTATTGCACATGATTTGTTACGTTTTTTTTTTGTTCAGTTTTTTTTTTTTTTTTTTTTTTTGGCTTCGAGTTGCAGTTTTGTTCAACAATGATTATACAGCTAAATGATTATGTATATTTATTTGCTGTAAATGTTAACTTAGAATACTCATGAGTGCCTAACAATTAGTCAAAGATTTAACTAAGCAATAAATAAACAGCTTAACACAACAAACAAAATAATTGCTTTCGCTTAGCATAACAGTTATGAATAGAGATGAAATGAAAACTAATGATGTCTTTTAAATAACAATTAATATCAACTGATGACACAACTCGCTGGGTGGTTCCATTAATCCGTTTATGGTGCGTTTTTTTTTTTGTTGTTGCTTCTAGCTACTTTTGGCTAGCTGCTTATGGGCTCACAATGTATTCGGAATTCACGTAGGAGAAGCCAACAAATTCCGATTGATCCAGATTCATCATAAATACTTTATCCGTGGGCGTCAAGTCTGTTTTCTCTGATGTGAATTGCTTATCGAAATTGGATACATCCTTGCGGTGTTTCTAAAGAATTTCATTTTGAAAATTGTGGTAAGTATTGCTTTAGACTCTGTTTTGCTTTGATTGACTTACAATTTTTGGTTTGAATGGGGGCTGCACCTCCCGGTTCTCAATTTTCTCCCAGTCGATGCGCCGGAAAAATGGATGCAAACGCACATCCTCCTCGCCAGTGTTGCCACAACCCAAACGTTTGCTGGGCTGCTTGGTCAAAAACTACAGCAATTGAACAGCATATATTTGTTAAATGGTCAATATCGGTTTCCCCGTTTTTATTTTTTTGTGACTTACGCCCTTGCACGCCTCTTTGGCCTCCTTGCTGAGACTCTTGGGGTAGGATACATTGTGATCGGTTATCGCAGCAAACAGCTCCTCCTCATCCTCGCCATCGAACGGCGGCTGACCCACCAGCATCTCGTAGAGCAGCACTCCATAGGCCCACCAATCCACAGACTTGCCATACGGCTGATAGAGTATTATCTAAACAGTCGTACAAGTTCAAAATTTGATTTATTTATTTATTAAATCAAATTAGTATTGGTCTAAAAATCACATTTAGAAATGGAATATTTTAAACTGCAATAACTTTGTCTAAGATGATCGGATTTCCAAGAAAATGAGTGCTTCTTAACTTTGTTTGACCTCTACATTAAAACTACTTTTTAAGTTGAAATGCGATTCGACTCGATATTGAAGTTTAAATTATACTGTCAAAAGTACTTCCAGGGAACGATTTAAACTTTTCAATGCCATTTCTTCGTCATAACTCAACCGATTTTCAAATACCAGATCATCCCAATCATGTTTTTAACTCCAAAAATAAACTTGGAAACGCGTTTTTGCCTCGATTATTATGCTAAAATTACACTCACAAAAAGTGCTTCATTGCTCTGTTTAAAACTTTAAAAGTTTGGGAACTCACCTCTGGCGCTATGTAGTCGGGTGTGCCACAAAATGTTTTGGTCGTCTTCTCGCCCACAATGTTCTCTTTGCACATGCCAAAATCGGCGATTTTCACATGTCCATCGGCATCCAGCAGGACATTGTCCAGCTTCAGATCGCGATACAAAATGCCTTTGGTGTGCAGAAAGAAGAGACCGGCTGCTATTTCAGCAGCATAGAAGCTAAGGCAGGCAAGGAGAGAGATAGAGAGAGAGAGAGAGAGAGAGAGGGAGTGTAAGAAAGAGAGAGAGAGAGAGAACTTTTGTCTAGGAAAGCTTAACTTACACGGCGACTGGCTCCTTGAACTTGCCAAATTGTTGTATTTGAAACATTAAATCGCCGCCGTTCACATACTCCATAACAAAGAACAGACGGTCCTGTTTGGGTTAAATATATAATAGATACAATATAAAAATAATTTATAAATGAAGTGCAGGCTATGTAAAGAGTATACGCACCAAGGTTTGGAAACAGGAATGCAGCTGGACAAGGAACGGCGGCTTCTCGCCCAGTGCCAGGACACGCTTTTCAATCATAGTGCACTCGACATCATCGTCCTGTATAATCACATCCTTCTTGAGTATCTTAATCGCATACAGCTCTTCGCTGCCCTTGCGCTCCGCCAACAGCACCTGTTTTCGATAACGTTTAAGATATAATCTTTTATCAATTGTGTGTTTTGTTTCACCTTGCCAAAGGAGCCCTTGCCCAGCACTTTAATGAAATTGAAGTCTGTGGCTCGAATCATATCCTTTTTGGACTGTGAATGTGTGTGAGTGTCGCAGCGCATCATTGGCTGCTTCTTTTGCGATGGCTTCTGCTTTAGTTTGAGCAAATCCTGCTGATCATCC
Organism: Drosophila picticornis; assembly: GCA_035043845.1. Taxonomy (NCBI): domain Eukaryota; kingdom Metazoa; phylum Arthropoda; class Insecta; order Diptera; family Drosophilidae; genus Drosophila; species Drosophila picticornis. The sequence goes on along the minus strand of JAWNMR010000493.1, from coordinate 329,573 downwards.
GCACACGGCACATTATAATATTCACCCTCGTCCTGGGTGAGCAGCTTAAACCAACCATTTGTCGGATTCTTGATAATCTCCGAGATGCCAAACGATAAAGCGCCCATGAAATCATTCCGCGAAGTGCGATCCCAATCCCAAACCTCAATCAATATGCGTCGATCCTTATCCTCTGGCTTCAGATCGCTGCATAAATATATATTGATATTAATAAATATAAATATAATAAATAATTTATGTATTAAATCTCACTAGCTAAGTGTCTCGTTCCACATGGGATTCAGGCACGCCTTAATGGTTCGCGTCTTCTTCTTGGACTGATCCTTGTCATCGGGTATCAATTTGACCTTCACATACGGATCGCTCAAGCCATTGGGATCCATGGGAATTAAATTGCGACCCTCTTTGACTGCCATTAAGAATGTTTAAACATGTGCAGAAATTGTATTAAATAAGTCAAGACATTGTTCTAGCCATTGTTTCTGAGCATTTTCTCTGTGGCATTCCTCCTCATACTACTTTTTCTCCCTCCCCTGCTGGCTTTGCATATCTTTATCAGGCTATTGTTTAGCAAACTGCATTTTTAGTATTCATTATGTGGCATATTGTGTGGCGACTTGGCTTCATAACGAATTAATGTAAATCATAAGCAATTTGCTAGCATCCCTCAACTGTGGGGAACGGACAAAAGCCGCTGCCCCAAGGCAATGACACGGCTTGAATTTTAAATTATTTATTTTCGACGAATTCCGACTTGATTTGAAATATATTGGTGTATAAAAGATACCAGCGAAGACTTATTTACATATACAATTATTAAAAGAGGTCACCCAACAATAAAAAAGAATTTTAATAAACGTCACAGCTTATATACAGAGTTTATTGGTAACTATAGAAGCCATAATAATAATTGTGTCGGGACTCGGAATCTCAAAGCTTAGTCAGAGCTAACATATAATTTATCCCATTTTTTTGGAAGGAGAAGAATCTCAAAAATCGAAACATTTTGAGCATCTTGTTGACAAAGCAACCACATAAAAAATAACCAGAAACTTTCCCAGCTGCTTTGCATAATATAATTTTTTCTTATTTTATTTTTGTTTTGATCTGGGCGTTTGTAAACTTGTCAGGCTTATGGTAAACTCGGCGCGGATCCATAATTGGTTAAAAGCATAAGCACTTTACAAGTCGTAAGTTGTTGGCAGCAACTTGAGGGCCAATCGTAGGCGTATACTTACTATGAACGGTGAGCAGATTCTCTTTGACATTTATCTCGAGATAGATGCGCCCACGTCGCTCCGTGTGATCGCAGCCGCACAAACTGGGCACGTTCTCCTTGCATCGGGCATGAACGTTCATATCGCATGCTAAAGCAATAGAATATATATCCAGCATGATGGGGAGGTCATAGGTCACGTAGTGGGATAAAGATAAGTCGCTTGTTAGTGGCCACTTGGCAAAACATATTGAAATAGGTGGTCAGCTCAGTCAGGAGAAAGTTTCAGAATAGATTGAAAGTGATTTCGATTTTCTTTTCTTTTTTTTTGTTTCTCTTGCAGGTTTGCGGTACAGGAGTATATAGCAACAGGAGGCAGAAACACAAGCACACCCACTTACGCACACACACGCACACACAAGCAGACAGGACACGCATACAAAGTGAGTTTTGATATGGGCTCAAGTACTTACCCCACAGACTCCATGTGCAAATAAATGGCAAATTGAGAGAGAAAACTAAAAAAAATAATGGTCTCGTAGGCAAAGCAGCTGCGCCCAGTTATCAATCAGTGTGGCAATTCAATAAAGAAAAACTCATCTACCATGCCACGTCCATAAGCCCACATGCCCAGCACATACATACATACAAAATCAACGCCAATTTGTGAGTTCGACTGCAATCGCAATCAATTTGGCAAACAGCAATGGTGAAATAAGGAATAAGAAAATGTTGCGTAGTTTGTGGCGCGCACATATCGCTCAAGTTGCAAGCATGTGGCTGAAGAACCTGAAGAGGATGCCAGATGATGCCACAGCCAAAAGCAGGAGCAGAAGCAGCACCCGAGTTGTGCTGCGTTGTGCACAGTACTCGAATAGCATTCAATCGAAAATAATTGCAAATGGATTTTTAATTTATTTTGGTTGGTAAAATCAACTCGTCAAAGTTGTCAATTTGTAAATATGATGTTAAATACAATGCAAATATGGGTTCGTAAGGCGGATGCAAGGTTACCCCAGTGGTAGAAACTTTCACAAAACTGTTTCAAACGAAAACCAGGGATTTTGAATTTTAAATAGCCTGCAATAGTGTTGCTTAAGGAATGTTGATATAGTTAATTGAAATGAACTGCTTTCACGGAGTCTATGCTTTTTTACAGCACTTGTTATAATTTGTTAATGTGAGCTGTGTAAAAAACATACGAGGAATTACATTTGACAACCTCTGCTAAAATGTATTATTTGATTTAAATATTCTTGCAATATTTTGAAAACATTCAAACGACATTTTATTATAAAATTTGTTTAGTTCTTTGGAGCGACAGTTTTGTCCTTATTCGTTATACTTTTTAATAATGGTAAGAGTACAGCTACCGGTCATAATGATAAGCACGTTCATCATGCATATAAAATCTTATATCCTTATGGTTGTCATCCATTTTGGTCCTTGGGGCGCTGCATCATTGGCTGTTGGTCTCTTTTCTGTTGTTGTTTTTGTTGTTGTCGATGCTAGCTTTTTTTCGTTTCCTTTTTCTCTTGCCGCTTTGGTCATGTGTAAAATTACTTTGGACATTTCATCCGCTTACACCCGCTGCGAAAAGTATGCTCCATTGGGCGCCTGCATCAACGTCATTTGGCGCGTAAGGCGCACGTGGCGTATAAGTATTTTTTCTTTGTTTTTTTTATTCTTTTTCTGGTCTTTCTGCTCCCTTTTGGAAACTTTCGCTTGTTGCTCGGGCCGCAAGGAAAGTAATCATTTTTTGATGGCAATGTGCTGGGTGGGCGTTTGGCTGTTGGCTACGGGCGTGGCAGGCGGCTGGTCAGTTGGGCAGTGTTTAATGAAAATATGAAAGAGTTTTTTGTTTCGCAGCACACAGCATAAAAACAAAAACAATATGGAAAAAAGGCAAACAAATAACTGAGCAAATAACACAAAAAAAAATAGGTTTCCCTTTGCGTGCCACAAAAAATATCAACAATAACAGTACTAGCTTAAGGTTTGTGTGTGTGTGTGTGTGAGTGTGTGAGTGTGTGTGTGTGTGTGTGTGTGTGTGTGTGTGTGTGTGTGTGTGTGTGTGTGTGTGTGTGTGTGTGTGTGTGGTGTGTGTGATGTGTGTGTGTGTGTGTGTGTGTGTGTGTGTGTGTGTGTGTGTGTGTGTGTGTGTGTGTGTGTGTTCATAATGTGCCCCAGTTGTGTGTGTGATATTTTTTTGCGTAAAATTATTTATTTATTTTTGTAGCTACATATGCGGGCTTATGTATACATATATATACTTAATATGCCCTATGGGTCCAAAGGGATTGGCTGAATATGCAATTAAGCATGTAATAGGTTGATGTAAATAATGATATTATATTTATGAGGAAGCCTTAATTTTAATCATATGGCCAACATAAATCATACTCAACCTCAGACAAAAAATTTACCTTGCTACGGTTTCATTGTGAATTGATCAATCGACTAATAATACATTTTTAGAAGTTTATGTTAAATTTATACTAACAAAATATGCCTTAAGGAACTTTTCGACGTAATAACTGAATAATAACAATGCCATTATCATAAGCACGGGCTTTTTAAACTTGGTTTCATCTCTTGATTAAAATAACATTAAAATATGGAAAAACAATTCTGACTCAAAATTCATGTTCACATTGTATTCCAAAAAAGTGCTTATGGCAACTGCTTACATTTTTACATTTCAAAACTCAACCGATTTGATTTTTGATTATGATTTTACCTAAAGAGTAATGTTCGATATTAATTGCAAATGTGATCATCCACTTACATGCCTGATTGATTTAGTTTATTAGTAAAAATAGTTTTATAAATATTCAGTGTTGTAAATGTTGGAAAAAAATACTGAGTTATGCAAACGACAAACAAATGCGACAAGCATGCGAAAACTAAAATCACAAAACACCCTATTGCAATAGAGTTACAAACGATATTGAACTGTTGGAATAACACACATATAACACACACAGACAACTGGCGCTCAATAATGACAATCACATGTTTACGCACACACACTCGCGCGCACACCCACACACACACACACACAGGCATTTCCGGCGATGGCTGCGGCTTATTGTTGTCGAGGATTTAACTATTGCCACATTTACATTTCCATTCTCATTCGCAATCTGTTTGTTTGGGCCTGTTCCCACTATATCTGTGTGTGTTTGTGTGTGTAGAATGGCCTGTTTATCTATTGTTGCTAAATGTTGTTGTCGTTGTTGTTGTTCTTGCTGTTGTAGTTGTTTGCCCGGAACGGGGCAATGAGGCGTAAGTAAATTATTTGTTTGCCAAGGGGCCATGCCGGATATTAAGGCGGCAATTTTCGCCGTCCAACAAATGACTTGGAAAATTTTTGCGCAGTTTTCTTCTTATTTATAAATTTATTTACCTTTTTTTTGGGTGACCAATAAAATGCCTAACAAGAATAAGTATTATGATTTAGATTCAAAGTGCATTTCACACTCCGGGCGTAAATAAGCTGCCAGAAGAATTAACGCAATATCAATTTCCACATGCAGCTGCAAATTGTAGGAACAAAAGTGCTTAACTAACTGTTGAGTGTATGCAAACAAATGGTATACGGCACATGGCACATGGCATATGGCGTGGGCGTAAGTGTGGGCGTGGCAAACATAAATTTGTCAGCAAACGTAAACTTGTCAACAACAACTACAAACGCAATGGGGACAACAACAATAACATCAACAGCAACTCAAGTGCGCTCCACATACAAACACACACAAACACAAACACACACACACACACACACACAAGTACATATATAGAGAGTGTGTGTGCACTTGAGTCGCAACAAAGCGCTCCTAATTGTAAATTGCAACAATCCAAAAAGTGAGAGCTGAGCCAGCACTAGCAGCAGGCCCGAAAGTAATTTTCTTAGGTGCTAAAAAAAGATGTCATCAGAGATGTGCGCGTGACACGACAAACAAAATACGAAAAGTAACAAAACAACGTTAAGCAGGTTTAATTGTTCTAGTCGCGAGAGCTCGACTAGGAGATATCCTGAAGCCGAAGCTGGTAAATAAAAGATATGCTTATTGATAACTTTTGGTTAATAATCAGATCTTTACATAATATATTATATTGAAATTGTATCTTTTATTGCTACGCACATCTCTAAAAGAAAAGACAACACAAAAACTGACCGGTAACCGGAGAGAGAGAGAGAGAGATAGAGAGAGAGAGAGGGGGATAGAAATTAGTAGGGCAAATTATCACATCTCTCTCTATCTCTCTATCTCTCTGGACATTCAGTTGGACATTACCTCGACACTTGAGGCCCTTGTGGGTGATGCCATGCAACAGCGAGCCGCAATGATCGCAAAACATCGGCGAGAGGAAGGCAACGTTGTGCCATTTGTGTGGCATCTGGTGTGCCTGAGAATTGGAACAGTTGGAGAGAGCTAATGGAAAATTAACGCCGGTTTTTCGCTATAAGCGCAACGTTCAACATTTAATACCGAAAGCATTTGCATTATTAACAATCAACAACCATTAAAGGCACAAACAAACAAAAGTTACAGCCAAAACTTAAAAAAAAAACGGAAATTCGTTCGGATGAGGAATAGAAATCAAAGTGCGACAATAATTCAGACATAGATGGATTAGGTGGACAGTTGTGGGAGTTGTACGGATGGTTATGGATTATGTATGGATTATATATGGATACTTGGTTCTTGGGGTTCTGGGTACAGTGCTTTTGGAACTGGACCAAAGTGCTTCTCTACAAGCTCAAATTAGCTCAACAAAAATATGAGTTCTTAAGCAAAGAGCAAAAACAGAAATTTAAAGTTATTTTTCAAATACTCAATAGTTTTGCCAAACAATGGGTAAGCTTATTCTGTAGTGCTTAACGAAGGCTAGAATAAAACGCCTTAGTAGCATTTCTTTTTCTACTCCACTGGCTAAAAAAAAAAAATCTATGAAAAACAATTTATATATTTTTGTGCTTGCTACTTTTACTGTTTTTATTTTTTGCTCTTGCTGTCGACCGATATCTTCTGAAATCCTCAAATGGCAAAACGACAGACAATCGTTGCCTAATCCGTTCCAAGAACAAGCTGCCAGATAAAAAAAGACACTCAGACGAAAACACACACTCATCTACACACACAAACACGCACATGCACACACACCTACACACACTCACACACTGGCATATAAATTACTCCTGACAAAGACAATGACGATGGGGTAAAGCTTGCTTATTGCCTATGTTTAGCTGTTAGATTAGCGGGTATTTTGCTTTTTTGGTCAACTAGGCAATCTTTACATTGAACTCTTTGAACTGTTGTGAAGCTTCTTTCAAATAACTAACTGCAAGGATCGTATACTCGGCAGCTGTATTATCAGGCATATATAGTTCAAAAGTATTTCTGAGAGGCTTCACTGTTCACCATAGCAGCTGTTTTATCAAGCATACAGTTCACAAGTATTACCTAATGCGTTTGCTCTACTTTCAGATGTAACTATAGTTATTTGTATTATTTATTTATTATTATAATTATTATTTTTCGTATACCCTGTCTCAGCTGTGATGCATAAGTTTTATCGATCCGATATCCTGTAGCAGCTTTCTATCCACCACACAGTTCATAAATATTACCCAGAGCTGTTGCTGTATTTTCAGTTCTATCTACAGGGTATTCAATACTATAAATAGTTCACATATTTTTTATTATGTTAACTTTATTATTTTTCGCAAAAGCTTTCCATCAACAACAAGAGAGTACTTTATTTGTTTAATACACTTTAGATCCGATTACAAAGAGACTATGCTGAACTGTTCTATTCATTTCTTATGTTCGTCAGCACGTTCATTGCTGCAGGGTATTTTATAAGTGGCATTAAGAAACGTTAAAGCCGACTTATGGAATATTTATTCTATATGTTAAGGATTGTGTTCATGAATCACGCACAGGCTATCTATGCTTTAAGTTATCATTATTTTGTGTTCGGAATAATAATTTTAAGTACTAATTACTGGGTATTTTAGATGTGGCATTCAGAAAAGTTAAGGTCGGCTAAAGGTTCATGGTATACCTTATACCAAATGATATTTAAATCTGAATTTATGAAAGCTTTATTCCATTGAGGATATTGCGTTTGAAGTACAGGGTATCTATAAGCTTAATAACGTGCGGCTTGTAATCTAGCATCTTGTTATTTTGAGCCTAGAACAATCTCAGAGCCATGAACTCATCAACGCCAAAGCCGCACGCTCACAAACACACAAACACGCAAACACACACACATACACACACACACACATACACACACACACACATGCACACACACACATACATACACACACACACATACACACACACACAAGTAGTGTGGCTTGTTGTGTTTAGTGGTGTTCTGTTTTTTTTGTTGGTTTTTTTGCTATCAAGTTGTCTGCTTAAAAGTGGGCAAGGACATATATGATATTATTATGCGCATACATGAGCATCAGCTTCAAAACAAGACGCGCGTTTTGGGCCATTCTATTGTGGTTGTTGTTGTTGTTGCAGGGCTCAACAGCTTGCAGCAAGCAGCTTTCACTTGCAAGACAAACAAAATGGAGCCGATTCAAGTGCAAAGCTCAAAGCGCAAATACACACACACACACACACATATATATACACTCTTAACCACAAGGGGTGCACAGGGGTAGGGGCACGAGCTGTTTTTGGCCTTGCTGTGGCTGGCACATAAAAAGTGTTGCATACTTTGGCGGGCGCCCAAGGCTGTCTTCATCTCTGTGTGTGTATTATATATATATATATGTTTGTGTGTGTGTGTGTGTAGCCATAACAGCAACTGTATTTTGTGTTTGCATTAAAGGCAGTTGTATGCAACTTACTTGAAGGTGAAATTGAATTGCCCGTTGCAACTGCTGTGCAACCTTGGCTATAAACTTGCTGCACAACTTTCTTCAAAAAGCGACAGGTGGTGTTAAGTGCCATTTTATATTTTTTGGGGCATTATTCGACAAGCTGCGCCGGGCAGTGCTCGAAAGTTATTGGGTGGAAAAGAAAAGTAAGCATGGAAGGCCACTTAACCTTGCAGCAAAAATTGGAATAGTTCTGATGCAACATCTATGCACGTTTCATGTGCTCTAACTCTTTAACCCGCCCAGATCAAGTAGACCAATGTGTATTTGGTGCATTCCTTATGGAGTAGTAGATGCTTAATTTCCATGAGACATGGCTCGACTAAAATAAATTAAATATTTTATGACAGTTTGTTCAACATGAAAATACTTTTTGGGTTAAGAAAATGTATGTTTCTTATACAATTTTAATGAAATTAATACAGTTAATTGAAGAAGGCAATACCTTTACAATTGTGTCTTTTTTTTTTGCTATCGAAAATCAATTTTTATCTGTATTCCAGAAATTAAATTTGAGCTTTCTAAGCCAGAACTTATATTCCAAATTAAAAACTTCAAATCGAGAACTCTTCTATATTCTTAAATATCGGCTTTTTCATAGAGCTCCTAATGCTCATCAGAAATTTATATACTTTATGGGGTATTCTTCTTAATAAATGACTAAAAAACATAATATAAAACAAAAAAACAGCAAACAGCATGATGTATAATGAAATATGTTGCACTTCATTTATTTATCGCATGTGGCACAGGTCAGTTACCAATTGCGGCGCGTACGCCTCAAAAACATACACACACACACACACTGTTACACACACACACACACCCACATGCACAACCACAACAATCTGTCATATTTGCAGTGGCAGATTTTGTAAAGTATTAAGCACAATTTTATAAGATAACATTGAGGGTGGCTCCGTGCAGAAGGGAGGGGAGCGAGGCGCAAATTGCGGCTGCCTCGTTTGCCACGTGCCAGGCTCAACAATTTTTAACACAAAATATTTGCAACAATTTATCAAGAATTTCTTTTTATTTTCAAAAATTGTTTGTTGTACAGTTTTTTCTTTTGCTGTACATTTTCGGTTGTCACTTAACAAATTTAGCTGCCTGTTTACTGCATGCCACTGCATGCCCTCCCTCTTTCATGTCCCAACCATTCCCTGATGTCTGTCCTGTTTTGTGCGCTATCTGGCATTTTATATCTCTGGCTGCCAGCCAAAAAATTGCCCAACTTCAACTGTGTGAGCGCTCATTTTCCAGTAATTCAAAGATATACCTCAGCACACACCCACACTCACACACACACACACACTCACACTCACACAGCCACTCACACATATTTATTCATATATACATGTATATAGATATACAGAAGTGGAAGCCTATTAAGCACTGATGTCCTGATAAAATTGCTGGCAAGTTTTTAACGTAGTGTTTTGGATTGCATTTATAAATTGCCATGTCATTTATTATGACAGCTTGCTTGATAACGGAGCGGTATCCCTGTTAGTACCTCGCCACGCTTACACACACACACCGCCATACCACACATATACACAAACTCAAGCAGCCACACATGGGACTTGGCGGCAGCTGAGGCGAAAAACCAATCAAGCAAATCAAACAGCTGCAAACTAGATTCGTTTTCAATTTCCGCTCGGCAAACGGACACAAATTAACACACTCACACACACACACGAAAACACACACACACATACACAGTATACCCCATACACACATGTGTGTGTGTGTCGTAGGCAATAAAATGCACAAATTGACTTGCCCCACAAACAATAAGCAGAACATTTTTCTACCCAAAGCCCACGAACATTGGCCACCTGCATTCAATTTGATTAAATTGGGAAATGATTGCGAAATAGAAAACTTCGACAAGAAACATGAACAGCAAGTTGTTGTATTAAGTTGCATTTTAGCCGAATATTTAATACTCTTTAATGTCAAATGTGGCTGAAGGCTGCTTGGTGGATAACATAGCTGTAGCAAAATTTCTTGTGTTTAAATTTCTCAAATTAAACTTGGATGAGTTTCAAAAACATTTGTCAACAACCACTTTTAATCGGCCGGTCGAACCGTGATGTATTTCGATTTCGGTTCCGGTTCGTTTTCGATAATTAGTTCCGATTTGATACTATATCGAACAATAATATCGATTTCCGTAACTGGGTCTTACAATATTTTTTAATTTTACTTCTGGTTTTGAATTGTTGCTTTTCCGAATCTTGATCAGGTTTGTCACCCTACTTTAAGAACCATTAGTGGCGATAAATTGAGTTTGAGTTGAGAACTCTAAATCATCTGCCCTCTATAGACTTCTCTATAAGGCTTTATAAGGCATATATATTCTCCTTAAATAAGTCTGACAGACTTGCTGACAAATCAAAAAAAAGTAAAAATAAATAAAAAAAAAATAAACACACGTTCTCTCTACTCAGGGGTATAAAAATCGAAAGGGCCAACAGGTGGAGGTAGAGTAAAAGAAATATAAAACCTGAGCGTTCGACCATTGATAAATTGATTGCTATATTTATCAAACTGTCGCCTTCTGTCCGCCTGTCCGCCTGTCTGGCTGTCTGTCTGTATGTCTGTCTGTCTGTCTGACTGTCTGACTGTCTGTCAGTCTGTCAGTCTGTCTGCCTGTCTGTGTTTTGTCTGCTTACAAAATATATTTGATCCGATTTGCAACAACAACAACCACAACAATAGAAAAGAAACTCGTACTCGGACAACGACAACATCAAGTAGAACTTCATGTGGCAAGCAACAAAGTTGTCAACGCTTGTCTGCAATCCAAGAAGCGATTCAAAGGCAATGCTTAAACACTTGGATTGGATTCTATTCCACAGTGGGCGGAGCTCTGAAGAGGGCTACACATAATTGATAACATTGTGTGAGCATTGTAAGGGAAGCCGCATAGTTGTCTCTCCTCTCCTCTATCTTCTTTTTGCTGGGCGCACGTGTTGCAAGTGTTAGTTAAATTTATGATGAAATGGCATTCAATTTACATGCCTGCCCCTGCTACGCCGCTCTCTAACCCCCTCCAAATAGTTGCCATGACGTCTCGTAACGTTTTCTTGCCCCATCGATTTTCGCGCCTCTCTCTCACAATTGAGCATTCTGCAGAGAGCTGTGTGTTTAACATACTTGACTTTTGGCTGGCTTAATTTCCAGCTAACAGACTGCTTGTTGGCTCTTTACCGCAGCCCATTTAAGTGCTTTGCATAGCGGGATAAACTGTTTAGTTTAATTAGACAACTAAACGTTAATTTTGATACAATTTGGCTGAGTTCCAAAGAAGTCTTTTATAAATAGGGAAAAGTATATAACAGGCAGAAGGAAGTCTCTGCAATCCCATTGGTTATATATATTCGTAATTAGGATATACAATCGAGGACACAATTGTACCTTGATGTATTATTGATAAATTTGAGACATTTCAATAGGTTCATTTTAATAACTTTGTTAATCAAGACTAACTTAATTCATATTTCAATTTATCGTTACGTCAGCTGCACTCGCACAATTTGAACAATTTCAATCCAAAAAGAAAGTCATAAGATGGATAAATCGTTTAAAGTTGAGGCTCAAAGAGCAAGAGCCAAATATAAAGAAGAAGAGAGGCATAACGAAACGAAAAGTGTTTAGCATTTGTTCTTTTGAATTAAACTTTAGTTATTTCTCTGGCCCAAGTACGCAAACCCACACTCACATACACAAGCACACACATAGCGACATCCCTATCCTACACACACACATATACACACACCCACGCACAACAATATATACATGGAAGATGCCACAAAGGACAATAGTTGCTGAGCTCTCGGGCAAAGTTTGCAACATTGCATTCATGCTGCAAGTGCATTAAATATTTGCACAACAACAAAAAGATACAACAGCGTACCACTCAACTCCCCGGCCTAACTCTGGTTCCCTCCTGGGAGGTAAGCCCATTTCTCCTCTTGTTTGGTGTGCGCTTGTGCTTATTTCAACAATGCTTTTATCTGAATTTTTAGTATCTGCCTACAAAGCTGGCAGGCCCACATTAAAATTTTTAATTAGATTACTCGAAAACTCTTAACAATACATATATGTATATAGATATATGCACACGAATAGAGTTTTGTACATTCTGTGCGGTCCTGTGCATAATTATGCAAATGAATGTCCTGCACATCGGGTTGTCTACCGGTTGAGCAGGTTTACGAACTTTGGACACGTGCCAAAAGAAAACACACATACACAAAATGTTTATAAATTGATAACAATTAATTTACAGATTTTATATACATTATATTTAGACATTAGGTATTTGGGTTGGGTATTATATAAAGATTGGTTAGCTAAATGGATTTGCTATGCATAGATATGTACAATAACCTTTTATGGCACAACTTGACTTAAAATTGAATAGCAATATATTAGGGTGTTAAACTGAATCGTATTTCGGGTTCTGATTCACATTATTTGTCGATATTCGATTCCATTATTTTATAAAAATGTTCTTCTTTCATAAAATGTTAAATTTCAATTGTGGCTTTAAATTTGAATCGGTAAAGTTGAACACTCTGCAGTATATATACAAATACACACTCGCTCACACACACACACTCACTCATAGTAGGTGGAAACGAAGAAAAGGAGAAAGCTTAAAGCGATAGCAAGCCTAACAGTAACTTAACAGCGCGTTAACAGCGTATTAGGAGTAGAAATGTAGAGCGATAGGATAGAAGACTTTAGAGACAGCAGCAGATAGTTTGGAATAAGCGACAGAAAGAGATGAAGACAGAGAGAGAGTTTTTTGGCGGAAGTTTTGGGTGCAGATAGAAGAGGTTTTTTTTTAAATTTTTTTTTTTGACATTACCTGAACATTTGAGACCCTGATGGTAAATGCCATAGAGCAGAGAACCACAATGATCACAGAACGTGGGTCCTGCGTATGTGAATGGTTCGAAATGGTGCTGAGTTTTTGGTGAGTCCTTTATTTGGTTTTTGTATATTTTTGATTGTTTAATGCGTGTAACGGTGCCACAATTTTGAAATTTTTGTTTTATATATTTGTTGTATTGTTTTGTTTTTTTTTATTTTTATTTTTTTTGGTGAGCGATGTGATTTTTTTGACAAATAATTGTTTTTTTTTTTTTGATTGGTACATGAAAATACAAATACAAATACAAATTTATGGTAAATAAACAGAGCACGATGACAATTAAGCATTGCTGAACAATGGCACAATAAGCAGTACTAACTTTAACACTAAATTGTGGTTAGTAATATCTATTTTATTTTTAGATTTATTTTTTTTTTTCAAATGTTTTAACTAAGTTCAGTTGCATACTACATAGTTTAATTAGCTGCTTAACTTAACAAAAAGCTGTCATTTTATTTAAGTGCAATCTAACAGCATTTTCATGTGAGAGAAGTGTTTTTAATAGTTACAAATTAAATTTTAAATCACTTTAAAAAGAAAAATGCGTATAATTTAGAAACTGCTCTAATCTGGCTGCTTTCACACAAAATGTAGTTAATATTCTGCTCATGCTGTATGACATAAATGAACTCAACGCCGACTTTATCTAAAATCTTGCTATCTTGTGTGCACTGTGTGACATGAAATCCCAACTGATGCTTTTGGACACTTGGGGCAAGTTTTTGGCTGGTGGAAGTCATCCGGCGACTTTCACAACAAGTATGAATTTCGCTGTATGCTCAAAATGCCACGTTGTTAAACCAGTATGAAAAGCAGTAACAGCAGCAACATCAGACAGGACATTCGAGACAGCATTGCCAGGAATTCTTAGAGCCGACGCAAATACCACAACAGAAACCAGAAAGGTTACTTTTGCTAGCCGAAGATATTATACCCTAACAAACATCCAAACCAATAATAGAAAAACCTAAGAAAGAATTGGGATTCTTTGTCTGGAAGTTAAAAGCATTATAATATTCATCTTGAACATGTTTGGATTAAATAGCTTGGTAATCAAAAAAGTTCCACAGCTATGTTATATAGTGCACAGATTCAGCTCACTTTGTCTTATGTACTGCTTACAGCAAAACTATGAAGCTGAACAAGAATACATAATTTTCATAGGGTGTCTTCTAACAAACTTTACAACTAAATTAAAATACCCGCTACAAACGTTAAAAGAATCCCAAAGTGACACTTTAATTTGACAGTAAAACAAATAAAAAATGAGCAAGTAAAAAAAGAAAATATATATATATATATGCATACAGACTTATATTTAAATACATATATTTGGGAATGTATCTCTGCTTTTCACACATAAAAATGCTGCGCAAAAGTTCTTAAGGCTAAATCTAAATATTGAGTTGCTTACTAAGTTAAACTTGGCTATTGTTAGTATGCGTTTTTGTAGTACTTTATATTTAGTATTTGGAAAGACAAGGCATACAAGGCACTTACGGAATCAATGCCCTTATCCTTGCCAGGGCAGATGAAAGTAACGTATTCATGACAGCGCTTGTGCACCACATACGAGCAGACTGCAATGATTCAATTTGATGAGTTTAGTTGAGTTCAGTGAGACTCCGTTTTTCTTGGGTTCCCATCTGATTTACAAACCTTGACACTGGAATCCCTGTTTGCCGAAACCCCTGCAAAAAGGTCAAATGTGAAATTAGTTGTTGTTTTTTCTCAAATTACACATGAAATGCGGTTTCTTTTAATTTTCTACTAATTTAATAGATCCTCTGCGTGTGTGTGTGTGTGCGTGTATGATTGTGATTGTGTGTGTGTGGGTATTATTCACCATGCATAAATATTTAATTTGCCAACACAGCAAATATTTATTAATCAATATGTTAATTTTTCCCAGGCAATTTACGACACCTCATTTGCAACAAAATTCAATCAATATAATTATTATGGTTGGGTGAACAGGTCAAAGGTTAAGCCTTTTGGGTTTGTTAGATAAACAGCGTCCCTATTAGCATTGGGTATTAGTTGAATAACATATTTGCATACACTGAATTCGATAAGAGTGATTTAAAAGCTTATAATAAAATTGTTATATGAACAAGCAGAAGGAAGCTTTTTTCAATCCAAAAGGTATATACATATTCCTGATCGGTTAGGTCTTCGACAAGTCTGTCTGTCAATTATATATAGTATAAGAAGCCATATATACAAAAACATATCCTTCTAATCTATTTGGATAACTTGATATACTATTCATCATCTGTCAAACATTCAACAGTTGAGAGCCTATTTTTCAAACTACACTGTAAAAAGCGCAACCATTTTTTGTATACTTATTTTCACACCCACACTTACATAAATATATATCTAAATGCGTATTTTTCATCGACTTAGATTTAAACCTTTGGGCAGTGCAAGTATTTTTTGCTGTATTTTAGACAGTTTAATTAGCTTTAATGTAATAAATATCCAATCAAATTTAGAGATAATTTAATGTGATACATATGTATACTTGAAACTGTCCAAATTTGTTTCGAGTGCTGAGTAATAAATATGTTATTTTACGGCTTTCAGAATTAATAATGTTACGGGTAGTATCTGCAACTTGTAATTCATTTTTAATCAAGCTTGTTACAACTGAGAGATTAAAAGTTGATTAAAAATTTGCAATGTAAAAGGTGAAGGTTTAATATTTGTTTGCTGCTGACATGTTGCCACTGACTTTTAAAACCCTGCACACACACATGTTTGTGCTTGTGTGTGTGTGTGCATTGAGTACTTTTCAGCTTAAGCTTTACGTTCTGGGTTCCAGTTTGTGGCTGTGTTGGTGTTTAACTGCTTGTCAAGCAGCAAAGCTGCAAAATATAACTAGTGCTCGCTTTACCCATATTCCGTAAGCTATAAGTGCCTTGACCACAAGCCGCTTATCGACTATGTGTGTGTCCTACTTTTTAACCCCACCAAACATTGTGTTTATGTATTCTCATACATGTATTATATATATATATATATATAAATATATTAATATTATTATATATATACATTTTGTATATTGTGGTCATTTGCATTTTTTGTGCACAAACAACGGCAAACACAATGTTCAATTTGAATTGAAATGCGTTTTAGTTAATGCCAAATTTATGTGTGGGTTTTCATGCCTGAGGCGTGAAACGGTTGTTATCCGTTTAGACAATATCGATTTGATGGCCTAAAATGTAAAAGCCCAAATTTAAGCCAGTAAGAGTGTTCTGGTCTAGAGAGCTCGACTGGGCAGTATCCTGAAAGAAGCCAGATTTGAAATTTGGTAAAAGCGAATATATATTTTTGTTCATATTTCTCAAACAATTGTGATTAATTTTTATATGTTATCAATATTGTATTTAAGCAAATTCCGTTATAAGAAGCAAATATAAGGATTGTTGAAAAGCGATTACGGTAATCAATAAAATAAAATCAACTTGATCTGCACTTGGAATACAACTATTTATACTCTAAATTGTAGCTTTTGCAGTCTCTGAGATAGGCAAATGAACAAAGCCCAATCAACAGACAGGTTTGTTAATTTTGCGCTTAAAATATTCGTAAAATTAAGTTTAATTACATTTCATCTATTTGAGCATTGTTGGTCGGTTCGCTAGCTCTGTTGTCTTTTTTTGTTTACTATTTCGTCAGTTTTATGTGTTTGCGCACAAATGAAGTTAAAATGCGCATTCCACTCGCCGCGCCCGCAGTTATGCTACGCTTTTCACTATTTGCAACTGCCTCGCCTTGTTTTTTCTTCTTTTTCATTTGTTGCATTTTTTCAATTTTTAATTAAGCACATTTTTTCGGCTCCGGTCTTTTCAGTAGTAAGCACGCTAGCCACAAAAAAATGAGAGAAAGAGCGCTGAATAATAAAAAACAAAATTGAAAATATACAAAAAATATATGGTTTGCCAGTTAATTTCACACGCAATCGAAAAAGTTAAAGTGCACGCAAGAAATTTAAGATTGAGTTAAAAAATTACGTAGATAAAATACGATACGAGTTCGTGACTAGCATTTTAAATTAAGCATAAATTTTAACCACGAAATATGGAATATAATATGGAATTAACAGTGTGGCTTTATTAGTTTTTAATCAAAAGGATTCTCAACAGAATTGGCTGTATTCCAAACTATTCAATATGCTTTTTATGCCCAGAATGTGGCAAGAGCATAATGAGTGTGCAGAAATATGTTACAGGCGGAAGGCAGATTAAGTTTGTTTCATTTGTTATCGATAACTGCCAAGCGTTTCTCGAATATCGGTTTAAATCGATTTTCTATGGTATTCAATGACAGAACTGTTAAGATATCCCATTATCATTGATATAAAATATACGCTAAGATCGAATAATAAACGCAAATTTTGTTGAGCTAAACCTACATCTATATTTTAGTACAATTATTATCAGCAAGCATGCCACTTTCAACTAAAGTCATTTGAGTACAATCAATACCTGTTATAATTTTATTTGCTCTCATATGTACTCTGGCATTGTTTGCGTAAGCCCATTCATCAACTTCTTAACTGGCAGCTAAACAACAATTGTTTGCCAGAGACAAAAGCTTGCATTTTTAAAGATAAACTATTCCTGCATCTATCTATTAATAACAAGTATAACGATTTGAAAGCAGCGCAGAGAAAACACTTGTGCAATCTGATGCTGATACTGAACAACATAAAACAGAATTTTTTTTTGTTTTCATTCTAGTTGAGAAAGTTTTTGAAGTGCAACTTATTTTGTGCTCAGGGCGCTGCTGCTGCTGTTATGCAAATAACGTGGCATAAGCACGCCGGTAATTTTCACTTGCCCCCAAAATACAAAAATGAAATAAAACCAGTTAGCCACCTGGGGCGCATAAAGCACAAGGCAATCACCCCTGCTGCCCCTGCTGCCACATTCTGTGTACGTGCCTGCAACGCCTTGTTGGACGTGCGCAGGCAAAGAGCCAACACTATTAATTAAAAGCCGAAACAGCTCCTGAACCTGGCCGAAACGCGTCGTGTTCAAAATTGTACATCAAGTTGTTAATTAGGTAGCCAACAAAAAACACACTTGGCGTACACACAATGTGGCGAGAAGAACAGCAAAACGTGGCCAACAACAACAACCAAGTATCTCGAAATTTATCTTCTAGCTTGTTGGCCTTTTTGGGTCTCAGTTTCACATGGCTCAATTACGCGCTTTGTTTCCTTTTTCGGTCATAGATCGAACATTAGAGTGGCATTTTAAACAGCAATTCATTTAATTATTGCCTTAATCTTTTACACCAATTAGCTAAGCGAGAACACAGATAATAATAATGATTAACGTCACGCCCCAAAGTGCTCTGGCCACAGACTCCGTTGTGGTTGTTGTTGTTGTTGGTCTTGGTAACATGTCGCTCGGCAAGTTGACTATAGTCAAAAATTGTCTAATTAATTTTCTGTCATTTTCATTTTGTAGGTGTCAACTCAATGAGGCACATCTGACATTTGAGAATACGTCGCCCACTCATTCCGAATATTTAATTGCCAAGTAATTAAAACGCTAACGGAAATGGGTAAAACCGCAACCGAAACCGAATCCGAAACTTAAAATCAAACTATTGACAAAGCACTTTTAAGTGCTTTTAAGGCTTAACTATGAATATCAAATGTATAATTTTAATTACTTACTAATTCATTATTCTTCTTGCATTTGACTTATATTTGTTATGCTTAATTATTGAATGTCACTGTTCTACTTTAACACCGATTGATTAAACTATAGATGTCAAATGTAAAATTCCAAGTAATCACTCTTTCATTTTTATTTAATTTAAATGCTTAATTCATTTATTTCATTGTTTCTACTCTAACATATGCTTAATAAATAACTTTCGTGCACCACCACAAAAATCTTTTATTAATTAATTAACATAGTACTAATACGTACTTAAATCATTTTTCTGATATTATTACTTTATGAAGTTCTTATTTACTCCGGTTCCGGTTTTGACACCATGATTTGTTGATGTTCAAATGAATAGACATAATGTCAGGACGGTTTTTTGGAGATTCTGCTTTGCAATCTTCAAATGAATAGCCCCATCCACAATTCTCAATCCCCAACTAGCAATAAAATGTGTATAAATGACTTTAGACTTTTATGTACTGCGCATAAGTCGTTAAATAAAAAATACATACATCCATGCGTATCCCGATTGATAGCCGCTGTAAGAATAAAGAACAATATTTTTTCATATAAAGTGTTTTCGGCCAAAATGCTGTTGTTGTCATTTTTACTGGCACACTACGCAAATATTTGCCAAGGTCGGCAATATCTAAGCTTGTTGGGGTTTGGATGGCGGGCGAACAAAAAAAATTTACCTCCTACCTAATGCGCATGAGATTGTTTTATAATCCACAAGTTTAACTCAACAAAAAAATTATTATTTGGCTAGCTTATGCATAACAATGGATTAAGCTAGATTTGGGGAGCGGACTTTGCCTAAATTTAAATTTATACACAGGACTACGTTGTATTTTTTGTTGTTGTTAATGCTAGCTTTTTGTGCTTGTCAAGTTAAGTTCCATTACAATGTCGTTAGCTGGGCTTTAATTTGTGGCTATTGTTTTTGTTGTTGTCGATAGACAAAATATCGATTTACGTCGTCGCTGCTTAGTTATGTGGCCGACTTTGCTGTCACGTCGTAGACCCACAAGTGCCACAGGCCGCGTGCCACATGAAACATAAATTCAAGAATATCACACGGAATTTACAAATAACAGCAACACAAATGCAATAGCCAAAAGAGAAAAGCAAACCGAGAGAGAAAAATAGCTAAAGTCTAAATAGTTCACAGTACAAAAATGTCTTTATTAGAAGTTTAAAAATTGTTTCTATAATTTGTGGTATAGTATGGTAAATAATATTAATAAGAATAATATTTACATTATGAACTGAAAGTGTTTTGAAAACTTTTCAAGTGTTAGATTTGTCTGCTCAAAGTTTTGTTTTGAATTTGCTATGCCTTTTTATGATGTGTACAAATCTTAGGGGGTACACAATTATCTTTGTTTGTCTTTTCAAACAGTTAATTTCGTTTATGTTCGAATTTAATTTCAGATTGTTTTATGAAATAGCCAAATATTTAAATTATAGGGGGTAATTTCATTTGTTTCGTGAAGTTGAGAAGGAGACATCTCCGATGCCACAAAGTACAAATATAAGTGATATAGAAAGAATAATATTGTATGAATAACTGTTTTGTTTAACAAATTATCTTAATTTAACTCATACTTATGCATTCTGTTATGCTTCTAAAGGTTTGATAGAAAAATACTGTCGGTTTCTAATTTTATTGCTTAAATTTGTTTTTGTTTTGCTTTTATATATTTAAGAAACTGAGATTGTAACTGAGTTTTGAGCTTCATTTCATTTATTTTTTATTGCGAATAATAGGACGAAAATAAATCAATTTTTTAAATTTTCTTTTCTCTTATAATGTGATTTCTCCTTCATGTTAAGGTTTTCTACTCAAGCAATCTTTCCCAATAACTAAAGCATGTTCATACGAATGGTTGGATTGATTGGAAAAGCCTTTCAATTACTCAAGCATATTTATAAGATGGTTGAATCGATTGAAAATCAATTATTATTTTGTTAACTCAATTGAATGTAATATGGTCAAGGGATTTCTTACTATACATATACAAAAATGCTACTTATTTACATTTTATTTACTAATATAATATAATTCCGTTATTCGCTTACCAGATAAAGTCCTTGCAGTGGGAACAGAATGTGGGCTGTTTGAAGAAACGGGCGATGAAGCAATGATCCTTCACGTTGAACACATTCTTCTTCTTCAAGGCTCCTTTGCGCAGACGCGACTTCATTTTGTTCTCGCCCTGCGCCTCCCCCTCCGCCCCCTGGCCCTGGCTTTGCAGGTCACCATTGTTGTCGCTGCTCTCCGACATTTTGTTGTTGTTCTTGTTGTTTTTGTTGGATTAGTTATTGTTCTTTTTGATTTGTTGTTGTTGTTTGTAGGTTAGGTTTTGGTTGCCTTTACAAACTGCACTGGTTATTAATTTTGTTGTTGTTGTTGCTTTTTGTTGAGTCGTTTTTGTTGTTGTTGTTGCTGCTTCACTTGATACTTTTATTTTTCTTTTCTTGACTTTTGCTTTGCTGTCTTTTTTTTTGTTTTGGTCTTATTGATTAAAAAAAAAACCTGCCAGCAACTGGAGATACAATTTAATTTTGTTATTATTATTTTTTTTCCACTAATTAAAATGCAAAATTTCAGTTTAGTCAAGTTTGTTTAAATGGGAGAAAAAAAGAGGCACACAAATAATAATATGCATAACTTATAATCGTAAATATTTGTGGACAGGTTTTTGATATTCGTAAAAAAATGAATTTCAATTTAAAAAATGTACGCGTGAATTTTTCACATTCCACTCAAATAAGAAATGAAATATTTGATTTTAATTTGAATGATTATGAATTTGTTGTCTAATTTGTAGACAATTATTTTAGGAAATATTGTTTTTTATAAATGGTGCTCTTGTTGTGCTGATGTAGATATGTACTTGTCTGACAGATCTCATAAATACATCAAATAGTTGGTATACTAATAATTATTTGATAGATGACTTCTTCATTGAAAAACTTTTTTGGTTTACCCAAAATCAATTTATTTGTCATCAACTTTTAATGTTCTTTACAACAATAATAATCAAAATCGGTGTGACCCTTATATAAAATTGCTACCATAGAAAAGGCATCGTTTATTTCTTTTGTTTCGATTTTATTATTGTTTTTGTCGCTTATGATTGAAAATAGTTATAATTTGGATTTATTGAAATTTTTTGTGGCGCGTGCAAAAAATACCGTTTCGATTTGACGACGTTTAAAACTTTTTTTTAAATTTGCAATTCATATTTTTTTAAATGATTTTTTATTTGTATTTTAAATTTTGCATTGCCAAATTCGGTTTTGGACACGTTCCGTCGTTTCCGACGGTAAATAGCTGTAGCCCCTCTCCCCCTTCTCCCATTCCTGTCAAGCTGAAAGCTAACAGTGATTCTCCCCGTTATAATTTCCATTGAATTTGCGGGCGTCGAGATAAATATCTTAACATATGTAAGTCGATAACGGTTGTACATATGTGTGTGGGTGTGTGTGTTTGTGTTTGTGTGTGTGTATACGCAACAGTTACAAAACAAAAAAGTTGATTGCTGCTCTTTTATTTTGCTTTGTTTTGATTTGAATTTGGTGACACTGGTTAAATTGTCATTTTGCTTTTGGCGTCGTTCTAGTTTTGTGGTTTCACACGTTTGTTTACTTTTTTAAATGCACTCGGTCTCACTCGCACTCGCGGCGATGCTCGCTCACTCGCACTCAAGGAGCAACTGGATTTGCGTGCTCGCCAAGATGTTGTCAGTGTGCAAATTTTTTTCGCATACTGTAAAACATTACACAGACAGCGCACAATGTGTCCCCTTAACTTAACACAGTGTGGTGAGTTTAACACGAACGCACACAGCTGAAGAGGGAGAGCGCGCTCTCGCTGTTGCTCTCCTTGCTTATTACACACACTTGTTGTTGGCCTTGTTTTATTTATTTATTTTTGTTAGCTGTTGTAGGGGGCTTTTACTTTTTTTCTTATCTGTTTCTCGCTCTTTTCACTGCTGCTGACGCCGCTCTGCTTTACGGCACGTGCGCTTCACTCGAGTCTCAAACGCGTTCTGTTGGCAAACGCAGCCATTTTGTGTGCTCAGCCTGTGCTTGTCTATTCTATAGCAAGCTTTTGAGCGTCGCGCTGCCTCTGTTAACTAACATTTGGAGCGATTAAGCTCGCTAACCGTTATACGCCCCACAGCCTGCCAACCAATTTGCATGTGGCCGAAGAAGAAGCGAAAACACAAAAACAAAAGCAAACACAAAGCAAAAAAAGCCGATCGCGTTGACATCATATAGGCGCTAATTGCCACTGGCTGCGTCAATTGGCCGAAACGTGTTGTAAGATGCGATTTGATTCATTTTATTTTCTTTTTTGCTGCCTTGTTGTTCAGTTAAGCTCATAAATGCATGTGTCTTCTAAACACTGGCCAGAGCACACATCAAAACTCAATTAGATTGCTTGAAATGTTAAACGACGCTTTAACTTTAAGGTTATTCAACAGTACTGCTTTAAGTTTTTAAAGATTCTGTTGCTTAACATTATATTATGTTGTATATTCTTTTGTTTTCCTCATCTGTAGTTCTTTCGACATACCTTCACTTAATGAATCTTATAACGATTTTTATTTATTTTGTTTGTTCAATGCATTGTCAACTTTTTAAACTTATTTTCTTTCGGTTTGAATAAAGCACATAATGTTCTGCAACGCTGCTACTCTAAGTAATTCTGTAATATAACATGATAACATTTATAACAAACATCTATTGCGTTGCGAATTCTTTTATGGCTTGTCGTCTGGGATTCACAACAACACGCTTAACTATTTGTTATTTTTAAGAGCATACAGAAGAATTATAAAATTTTTTAAATATGCTGCCTATATTTTCTTTATCGAATTTTCTTTGTGCCTCTGAGTGATTCTTCTATCAGCGATAAACTTTTGAAATGTGATAAATTCAATGTTAAGATAGCACCGACCATATAAACATACAGCTGCGGGCAAAATAATAGAAGAGCACACATAAAATCATGATTACAAAAAAATTAAAATCAAAAGCGAAAAATAATTCAAGCCATCAATACTGAAGATAATTACAGCCTAAAAGATGAGATAGCTTTACAATTATTAGCAAAAAAATGTTTGTCTTGAATTTATCACAAACGTGGACGTCAAAATAATAGTAGTGAAGCAAAATATTTCTAAAAATTATATATGTTATATATTATACTAGAATGTGCAATTAATAAATCAGTAGTACTATTATTTTGTCCGAGAGCGTATAGTGTTAGTGTTAGTTAACATAGCTGACATTCCTTTCCCGATAAGTGAGAATGTAATTGGAAAAAACCGATCGAGCTATCAACGCTTTTGGCCAGATCGACTGTTCTGCTGTTTGACTGTTTGTCTGGTTAAGCAATAAGTGGAACTTATGCCTGTGGTATGTCGAACTACTTGTATTTTACGTGCCCCAACCGCAGCAACCTTCGCGATGTTGCTTGTTTTTTATTAGCGCCCGAGTGCAAAATCTGATAGCTAAGTGTCACGTTTCGCCATATATATATATATACATATATATTTTTTTTTATTTATTTGTGTATATTACGTATTTATATATTTGTGTGGCTAAAGCAATTGAGACTAATGCAATAATTATTTATGCATGCCACTCCATTAAGAAACAGCACACAAAGAGCGGACAGAACCACAAAACTAAAAAAAACCCAAACTTTGTTGGGCACTTGAAATGTTTTAAGCTGTTCTCGTTTTGAGTGCTTCTAATAAAAATGCCAAATATTTGTGTAAAACTCATAAATTGCTATACAAACACGAGAAGAACAACAACACACACAAACACACAAACACTCAGACTCAACATGTAAATTGTACTAATGATTTGCATTAAAATGGTTTAGGATTTCATGTACTTGGCTGTTGGAAAATTCAGTTCACATATGAACATTGTTTGTTGTTGTTCTTGTTGATAATTCATAAATAGCATGCGCAAAAATAATAAGAGTAGTTGTGTTTTTTTTTAGTTTTACAGACAGCAATAAATTTCAATGAATGCCGCAAGCCAATTAAAATTCATTTAGGATGCGTTGAGTGATCCAGCGATAATTTATTCGAATGGTGGTCACATGATAATAATCAAATAACTCAATATTAAGAGATATAAATATACTCTGATACACAAACTTATATAAAATGAAAGTAGATTTAGAATCTTGGCTTGATTGCCATCACTTTCACTGCTGCTCTCAAGTGTTGCGCAAATCTTTGCAAATCTCGTCAAAAATTTGGAATATCATTCATCATTTGCCTTAGGCTCAGCTCTTGTGAAAGCTCTATAACAATTTTGGGTTTCTTTGCTTGATTTGTTTACACATTCGGTGGCCGACTGTGATAATCAACTTAACTTGTAATCAATTCGAGGGAAGTTTGCTATGATTACGGACAAGGCATAATCTAATTATTGAATCTGACTACAAAAACATTTATAGGTAACTAAAATAATAATAAATAGGTAATCCTAATGAAATATATTATACGAAATTTATTATCATATATATGTTAATCAAACTTAATTGTATTGTACAAAGAAGATACATCTTTCTTTGTTCATTACAAGCAACACTCATACAAATATTTTTTAATTCACTTATTTTTAATTTATACTGTTTAAAAAACTCCCAAATATGCATACCACTTATTTATCCTACTAATCAAACACCCCTCGTTAAGCTCGTCGCTTGTTTGGACGCTACGCAAAGTAACAAAAAAGCAAAAAATAACAAAAGCAATAAAATGGTATTTGGTTTGTGCTTGTGACGTCATTGCTGCAGCTGGATAAAAACAATTTTGCTAATTACGTCGGGCAATAAAAATAATTTAGCATGTAAATGCAACAATAACAGTTCACAAATAACAACAACAAACACAATACTGAGCGCCACAACAAATGCTTGCAAGCAATAATTGCCAAAGACAGCGGCTAAAGAGTAATTAATAAAAATCTCACACGCACCAGGCCAGTTGTATTTTGGGCGTGAGCGGGTGGTGTGGGCGTGGCCAAAACACACATAATTTATACAATTAGAGCAATTACAGCAGTAACAATTGCAATTATAATACCAATCATCGCAAGAAACATAAATCATTTTCAAACAATTCTTGTGTAGCTTTTTATTCAATTTTTTATTGTTTTTTTTTTCAAATTTATTAAAGAGACGCCTTAAAATAGTTGGTATTTTGGTTTTATGAAATTTTTGTATATTATGCAAACAATTGTTATTCAATTTATATTATTATTTATTTTTGTGTTTGTATTTATTGTGCAAATTAATTGAATTTACGCCAAAAAATGAGCGCTGGCGTCGCGTCTTAATTGAATTTTTTGTTGGCTTTAGCCGCTTTGTCAATTGAAGCCCAGCAAATTGTACTCAAAGAACAGAGACGGAGAGTGAGACAGAGGAAGAGAGATAGAGATAGAGAGAGAGAGAGAGCACAGCATGTGATGTTCATAGCATTTGATTGAGCATGACAAACGCGGCATGCAACAAATGTTCCCGCATCGAATCAATCAACGATCTGCGAAAAATCTCGTGAAAATCGATGCCGTCTGCCATTAAAAAAATAAAGTAGAATAAAATCACTTAACGACCAACTGCGAATTGTTTGACTCGTCGCCGCGTCTATCCCGCTCTCGTTTCACGTACGGTTTGCCGCTGGCCACTGCGTATCGTTCAGATACAGATACAATTTAACTCTGTCTGCCACACGAAAAAAGAAGAAAAAACGAACGCTGGTCATTCGCCGATCTTCACAGCAGCCGGCAGCTAGCAGCACAGTCGCAGTCGGCGTCGCTGCTTGCTGCTGGTCGATTTGTTATGACAGGCCACACCGGTTCGACGCTCGCGACGAACTGACTGACGATTGGCCCACTGTGCCGACCGACAGACAGACATACAGACAGAACGCGTTCAATTGCGCTCCGGCTTTCAATTTCAAGGCATCGTGGGGTATGCGAGATACGCGTGGGGTAGTTCGACTATGTGAGTCGATTGGTAATAAATGAGATTAATTCAGATGTGTTGCATGTATGCAAATCCCACTCTCTTTTTCCCTCTCTCTCTTTCTTTCTCTCTCTCTCTCACTCTTTCCCATTGCTGTCGTTCCTTCTTTCGCTCACTTTCTCGTATCTCTTACCTTTCCCTCTCAAGTTATAGCCTCCCTCTCATTACTCAACCCACAAATATCACTTCGCAAGGAAGAGTATGAAACTATTTCAGTGATTGCTTGGAAACCAAGAAAAATGAGACATAAGAATACAATATTGAGTAACAACATAATTTCACCGTTTCTCACTTGCTCTCTCTTTTAGACTCTCAAAGAGATGTGAGTATATATATATATATATATCGCGCAAGTATATACGAATGCTTCAGTTATTGCATGCCTTTAATAACGTTGCACTTCTGAATCTCATTTTAATATTTATTTCTGAAGGCCGTTACGATTGAAACAAGTTTAACATTTTTATTTATTTGTATTGAATTTGCCTTAATAAGGAAAACATATTTAGCTCGTAGATAAGAATTGGGAAGTACTCATATACCAAAACATACTTTTGCCTCAGAGATTTCAAGAAAAACAATTCTTTATTATATATGTTTGAGCTACATTATGTCTTATACTGAATCTATTTTGATTATAAGATTTAATACACTGTGTATATTATTGTGTACCAACATTCTTATTAAATTTACAATAATTTACTTGCTTATTCTTCAAATAAAATTTGTAATACTTATATTTTGGTAAGAGTATTCTGAGATCCGTGGCCATTTTTCGACAGCTGTTGCAACTGTTGTTGTTTCTTTTGATATTGGTTTTTATTGCATTCAATTTGCAGCGTTTTTAATGCAGCTACTTTTGCGATGCGTTGGCGTATTACAACTCTGACTGACACTCTCTCTCTCTCTCTCTCACTCACACACTATCGCACTCTCTCGCTCTCTCTCTCTCTCTCTCCAAAACACTACTGCAGTTTAACAGATGCTGTTGCATATATAGGTGCAAATACATACAGAGTAATATATAGCTACAGATGCATGTGCAGATACAGATACAAATACAAACTCAGATACAGATGCAGATACAGAGACAGATGCAGATACAGATAGATTAACAATGCTAACGCCTGGTTGCTGGCTTTGTGCCAGTCGCTGTTTTGTTTTGGTTTTTGCTTGTTGAAAATATATTTTTGTTGTTGTTGTTATTGTAGATATTCTATGCACACTTCTCGTATACGTCGCCAATACCAAAACCTATCCCAATTTTATTTGTTTGGCTTAGACGTCACCTCATATATATATACATATATATGTGTGTGTGTAAGCCATATCCCTGATTGCCAAGGCACAGTCCAATAAATTGAAATTAAATCGTTTTGGTTTGTCTTCGTTTTTTTTTTATCTCTTATGTTTGCCGATTGCTGATTATTACCATTGTTGTTGTTGTTGTTGTTGCTGTTGTTACGCATTTAAGGCGCGATTTTTTATAAAGCTGATTGCCAATCGTAAAGTGGCCTTTTTTCTTGTTTTCTTTTTTCTTTGCAAAGCACACGCGTCACATTTGTCGTTGTTGTCGTTGTTGCTTTTATGTTGCTTGGGAGTTATCAGCGAAGAGCAGCGAGCCAACAAGTGAATAAATCAAATGTTCTATAAATAATTGAGTGAAAATTATTAAACATCGCTTGAATTGAATTGGGAATTGTTAGCGGAATTTAAATACTTAGATTATAGGTGGGAAGTTCACTAATGAGTTACTGATTGAGCAATGTGGGAACTCTAACTACGATTGTAGGAGTGCCATAGAATATGTAGACGAGTACTATATATAAGTGGGTTGATTGAGTAGAAGTTAAGGTTATTCAAAACTAATCACTCTTTATTCGATTTTAGTTAATAAAGATTTTTGTTCACAATTTTTTTAAGAATCATAGTATTACCAAATTTTATAAAGGTACAGAGTTAAAGATTGATACAATTTTAATGCCTTTGGTATAACTAACTACGTAGAGTTATGCCTTCAAATCGGATTACTATAACGAAAAGCTATAGTATAATTGGGATGACGTCAACTCCATCCATTAACTACATTCTACAAAAAGGTATGTAATCTTCGTTATGCCAAAGCTGGTCTGCTTTTTAGTTATTTTGCCTCAATTGTCTCAAATCTCTCAGAACCTTAAAGTAAACCCGAATCACAAAGCTCATTCGACCCTCACATTATTTCAGTTTTAACCTTTATCAGTTTCTCAGGCGATGTTGTTGTTTAGCATATTTGGAATTGGTGACGTCGCATTGTATATATTTGGTTGGCCGTTTCAAAAATGTTGTCTCGTCTCGGCTTTTGTGCTTTTGTTGTTGTTCGATATCAATTTTATTGTACGCGTCGCTTTCGTTTGCTTTGAATTTCAGCATTTTTTTGGTCTTTGCATTTGAATATGTTTTCCATATATGTTTTTTTCCTTTATTTTTTACTTTTTGTGACGCACACAAAAAAACAATATTTCTGGGCCAGTGGAGGTGTGAGAAAAGGGGATCCCATGTTCTACTCTTCTTGATATTGTTGTTTTTGTTAGCGCTGCTGCAGCGTTTTATTTATTTATTTATGCGCATAAATTAAATTGAATGCTAGTGTTCCCAAAAAGAATAAAAATTTCGCAATTCATTTGAATTTCCCAGCTGCAAATAGGCTGTACGTTATTGATAGGCATTTCATCAGCAGGCAATCGTTTTTCGTTTCTCTTTTTTTTTTTGTTGGTTGCAAGAAATTCCTGTGGAATCGTTAATATGCTAACATACTTTTGGGCTCATTGGTAAAAGCTGTCCCAGAGTGGGCAGTACTTTGGTGACATTTTAAAAATGATTTTAAGTATTCAAAAATGCCCATAAGTGATGTCAAATGTTTAACAAATTTATAATAATAAAAAAACCAAAATGATTTAAATTTTTCCTTCCATTGTGTTTGCAAAATGTATGCCTAGGCAGACAATCATTAAATTACTTGGCAATACATTGAAAAATTGGGTTTATTTTATAACAGATATATATCAATATATTGCTAATCAATTTGATTGAATGATAGAAGTTTTCTGACTTAAACTGGTTCAATTGAAAATGATTAATGGTTATTTCGGTGCTCTCAAGTGGAGGTCTTTAGGCGTCTTCTGGCGATACAGTTATCTAATAGATTTACGACCAGGCTGTTTTTGGGCTGGTCAGAGAGCTGTCAAATTAGTTGTGGTCATTGGGGATGGATGAATGGGAGTGATCCCAAGATCTTTAAGTATTTCCTGATTTGAGTTGAGCAGATGAGCTTAATTGATTGTCCTAAGGAACTTAATGTAAATACTTGACATTTGTGGCCCAGACAGGGAGAGGAGCGTTGCTTTGTCTGACCCGTTCCAGTTCAATCTACTTAGATCCTAAGCTGATAATTTTTTCTGGAAAAGATAAAAGCATAATAGGATGTGTAATTGATGAGTTTGGTTAAGATAACTTGGTAAACAGAAATATTGTTTATTACTATGACAACTATTAGATATAGTAATACAATACAAAATACTCTCCACAACAATATCCAATTTGAGAAGATTGCGCGTGTAACTGAAACCATGATTTTCTAGTTTTATAGTCACAAAACTTAGACTTATTTCGAAGCATAAGTGAATAAGATCTAACAGAGTTATGTAAAGTAGCGATAAATTGGCAAATTAACAGTTGATCATTCAATATCAGTTGTATTCAAATTATTTTGACCGAACAAAGAGCGATTAAGAATTTATTAAATTTAATATTTTGCAATTTAGATTTTGGTTTACTTAAGCTTAAAGCGCCTTAAGAAAAGTTTGCGGAAAAAAGTTTTGTTCCGCTACACAAAATGATAAACATTAAAAATTAATAAATAAAAGACAATTTAAAGTTTGGGTTCGCATTTCAAAAAAATGTGTTCAACTGACAGCAGCACGCGCCAAAGTCCCCCTCTCACTC
The DNA here is from genome assembly GCA_035043845.1 of Drosophila picticornis. Taxonomy (NCBI): domain Eukaryota; kingdom Metazoa; phylum Arthropoda; class Insecta; order Diptera; family Drosophilidae; genus Drosophila; species Drosophila picticornis. Next base: position 298,742 of record JAWNMR010000493.1, on the reverse strand, counting down.
CTCAGTCCGCATGTCGACCTTACTTGTCCGTAAAAAGTTTGTAATGAAACCTGCTCGCATCAAGCATGAGTATATACGACATGTATATACACTGCTTTCCCTGAAGTACCAAGAAAAAGCCCAAAAAAAAATCCACCGCCCGCGTTTTCTGGCCAACTTGTCAAAAAAGTTTTGCACAACTTTGGTAACATTTCTGCTGGCTCTGGCAACGTATGCCTTATTAAATTAAGCGATTGCCGGCTTGTTATAGAGAGGGACAGATGGCGAGAAGGATATGGCGAGAGAGAGAAAGAGAGAGAGAGCGCAGGGGGTATTAGTTGGCCAACTGTTGCGCAAATTTAGTTGTGGAATCGTTTTCCACTTTGCCTCATTTAAATTTGGCGCTTTTTGTAATTAGGCATTTGCCTTTGCTTGCGGCGGGAAATGTTGCGAACGCGTGATATGAAAGTGACACGCCCTGAAAATTGTGATGCAAATGCCTGGAGAGCCTGAAGAGGACACAAAACGACAATCGATAGTCACAGATTTTGTGAAAATGCGCGTTAAACGCATAAATCAACAAAATGACAGCTAAACACATGCTGTGTAGCTATGCTGCGCAGGTTGGCAAGGGGGAGGGGAGGAAAGAATGCTATTAGTTACACGTCTGCCCACTTGAGAGGCCATGCCCACTTTGGCACAAACAATGCTGGTCCGTTGGGCAAACAATGGACGCAAGTGTCTCGGCTTCAATGTTTGCGTGTTTGGCCAGGATGCCAGCCAGATAAGGACGAGGACGAGGACGAGGATGAGCCATCCTGTGATGACTGTCGCCACACTGCACATGACATTCACAAGCTCACCCATTGAAAGGCCAACCAAAGGAAATAGACTATGGGGGAGCTAGGGAGGATTGGTTGGGTTAGTTTTGTGACATAGGCTGGCAATGAGCAAGATCAAGAGTTTGTCGCTGCTCGAGAGCTGCAGAGTTGGCTAAGAACAATGGACCGGGTTGTGTGAGGATTAAAGTGGGTTGGATAGAGTGGGTGCCTGGGGAGGAGCTAGTGGTGGCAACAACAATTGAACTATGGGCAGCTGCTTTGTGAGCGACACTTTTGACTTATGTGTGACAGCTGCTGGCTGGCTAGCCCCGACTGATGGCGAACTTCACACAAATGAGCTGCTGCTGGCATGTCCTGGATTTGCGAATACATAAAGAAAAGCAGAGAGAGAGAAAGAGAGAGAAAGAGAGGAAGCCCACGAAAAGTCAGTTTGAGTTACAAGACAGTCCAGGACAGATAGCCAACTTACACAACCAGATTGTCAATCCCTTCTACAGAAGCTACCTTGATGAAGAGTATAAGAAAAATAGATTCGAAAAAAACCACAGCCACCATAGCCGAACCTAACTTAAGATAAGAAACATTATTATTATTATTTTGTTAAATTCGATTCGCATATTTACCATAGTTTTCCATTTTTTTTTTTAATTTAATCGCTTGTAATATATAAGTCTGACGCTCATCTCCCAAATTTATCAGCTCTACAAGAAAACAGGAAAACTCCTTTTTTAGGTCAAAATCATCATCATAATCAATAAATAATTTCATCGCTCGTCACTAAGAACTGAATTCCAAACTCATATATCATTTAAAGTTCGGCAAATTCATATAACAGAAGTAAGGAAAAGATGTTGCCAGTTGACAGACTGACTCTTTAGGCAAGCAGAAATGCCAATTTATATGCAAAGTTCGCATTATACTTGAATTATTTGCAGCCCAAAAGGTAAAAGTCACAAGTCACACGAGAAAAAGGCAAAAAGGCCAAAAAGTAAAAGGTCCCCAAAAATTATGTGAAATTATTTGCAAAATTTTACATTTCACATTTGTAATGACCAAATGTGAGTTGCTGTTTTTGTTGTTGTTGTTGTCAGGTCTATATGCCCAGCGGGCTCTTAATGCGAGTTTGGGGCTTGGTTTTTTTTTTCTTTTTTCTTTGTGTCCTGCCTTTAGAATTCAACACGTGGCAGCGTGGCACCATCAACTTTGTGAACCGCAGCTTCGACTAATTTACACGCAAAACAGCTGCTGACTTGTGGCATGTAATTAAAAGGAAATTGTAACGCGTGCCAGGATGATGACGATGATTACGATGAAGACGAGAACGAGATAAGAACTCGGCAAGCGACAGACACAATTTAAAAAAAAAAACAATTAAGCGGGTTTTAGAGAGAGAGAGGTCTAGAGAGAGAGAGAGAGAGAGAGAGAGAGAGAGACAGAGAGAAAGAGAGGCCTGATTAGGCGTTACCCTGTACTCAAGTCTAGCCTTATAGCTTATACACATAATCAAAAATTCAATATTGTTGCGAACGGAAATCGAATTAAATTCTGTGTGAAATTGCTGCACTTGATTTATGTTATGTTAAAATAAAATTTTTGTAAAAAAAACTGAAAACATTTAGTTTTTATTGCAATCGAAAATGGAATCCTGGGAAACTTTTGGAGCAGGTTGTCAAACCAGAACCACAGAATTACCGATTAAAATTAAGTAGCAGAAACGAGTTTCAACTAATATTTTAAAGAAAACAGTTTCTGGAAGCAATAATAGAAAGCGGTATAAATCGTTCGCCTGATAGACGAACGGAAATCGGATTAATTTCTGGATTGAAAATTTAACCTTTGGGGGAAATTGCTGCAGTTTAAGAAAAGTGTGTCCCTTATTGCAATCGGAAATCGAATGGTGCAAATCGCTTGGAGCTGGGTGTCAAATCGGAAACAGACCCGAACCGCAGCTTTCCCCATTAAAATTCCAAATCGGAATCGAAATTTAACAAAGAAAGAACCAATTACTGAAGTCGATTTTTTAGTTCATATTAGGGATAAGAATATCGAAATAAAATCGTAAGTAATTCATAAGCCTTTCCGCAACCGGATCAAAATACGTCCCGCTTCGACATCCTGTGATAGCTAAATAAAAAAATCCAATCTGCATTTTCCACAAGGAAATTTGAAGTCTATATCCTGCTGACAATTATAAGTACTGGGTATGTGCGCTGAAAAGCGTGCCAAGTGGGAAATTGTGTGCGCCAAAATGCAGAACGATGAGCGCAGGAAGAAGAGGGAGTGCTTTTCAAAATAGATGGCACATTTCACATCTTATGGCGTCACGTATACGCCGCATTGGTCTTCAGATTAGATGAGCTGCCACGTGCAGCGTTTTGTTTCTGGTTTCTTTTTTTTTTGTTCATGGTTCTGTGTGTTTTATGTTCAGCTGCGTTTGTTTAATTAAAAGTTATACACACTCGGACTAAATCAATTGCACATCACTTCAGCTGCACGACTCCGAGTTGCGATTGCAGAATATTCCCCAAGCTGGGGCCAAAAAAGTTTCAATGGCTTTTAATTACGAAGCAAACAAAAAGCTGCAGGCGAGTTGCAAGCATTGAAGGCGATTTTGCAAGGGCCACAAAATAAATGTGAAATGCGAAATGTGGGAGGCGTTACGGTTACGATGTGGATTAAAAGTGGGCGTGACTACATATAATACAATGTAAGCATGTGTGTGTGAATGACTGTGGGTGGTTCTTTTGAAAGTGTCAGCATTAAGCTGATGAGTTGAATGGCAATTGATTGACTTAAGAATAAACTCGTGAGCTTTTATAAAAGTGATATAAATTTAAATTATTAAAAGTATAACTGGCGTAGTACAGTGCAATGTATTATTATTATTATTATTGTTATTAGTAGGTTATTTAACTATAACTGACATGTTGCTTTTTAAGCACTGCATGCTATTTATTGCAGTAAATATATAAGTTAGTTTTGACTCTCAAGAATTTAATTGATTGCACGAACTATATTAATTAGCAAGCTTAGTTTTCCAAGTGTTCTTTTATTTTGTGAATAGTTCGGCAATAATGTTTAGATTTTAACTTGGTCTTTATTATTTGATGTCTGATGTGGTATACATATTCTTGATGACCATCAGCAGTCGACTTGAAATAGCCAAGTTCATCTGTCTGTGTCTCCGTTTCCATATAGACTAGATCCTCAATCTGTCGAAAGATGAGTTCTCGCTTAACAACATTTAATTGACTGCAAGGATATTTATACTTGGGCATGCCCTTTTAAGAATCGCTTTTAGTTTCAAAACCTGCCTGACTGTAGTTATCAAAGTAAAAACCGGTGTTAGCCTAATATCTTTAGAAATGTTACAGCACAACAGCTTGGGGCAAGTCTGAGACGAAGCAATCGATGCTGCTGCTGCAGCATCTGTTATGTAATTTGAGTGAAATAACTCGGGGAGAGTCAAAGAAAAACAGAGAAAAGCATTTCGATGCAAGACAAACCCCAAAGCAAAAAACGCCAGTTTCGTAATGTGAAATTGAGCTTAAGTGGCAGTTTACATTTCGATGGCAAATAGATTCATTCATTCGATGGTCAGTGCAAATTAATTACACCTTTAATTGTGTGCGACCGATGCGCACTGCCTGGTCACACTAATCCAATCATTTCCGGCTCAACGCCAACGACACTGCAAGTTTTGGTCTAGTCATGTGCGTTAATTATGCTTCCCAGATGTGAGTGTTCGAGTGACTGTGTGTGCTTGTGGCATGTAATTGCGAATGTTCTACAAAGGCAGAAAAATGCCAGGTAGAAAACAAAAAACAAGGGACAACAAGTTGGGAAAGGGAGCAAAGGATATTCTAGCCATAAACAAAAATGGCAAAGTTTTTGCAGCTGCTGGCGGCGGTATCAAAATAAATACAAACATTTTTCGAAAGCGAAGAAATAACAACGGAACGCGAACGGGAATGGGATTGGAAACGGGAACGGAACTGGAACGAAAAAGCTATAAAAGAACCGACAAAATAAGGAAAATAATAAGCAAAAAAACAATAAACAAACAAAGCGAACAAAAGTCAAATAAACAGCAGCGCAAAAGTATGCAACGCAAAGGGCGTTCATTGTTCTTAGACTAGGCGATTTAACTTTTTGAGACTTTTCTTTTTTATCAGGTTCACACGGCTGCCGCAATCATGGTGTTGGTGTATATATATATATATATATGTGTGTGTGTGTGTGTGTGTGCTTATGCCATAAATTGTGTTAAAGATAAGCCATGCAGAAGAATACGATATCTTAGTGGCTCGCAGACATAGCAGAGCGAGAAGTACTTAAAGCATATAGTTTTATTATTTTGTATGTGAGCTTGAATTATGGAATTCTACACAAATTTTACACGTCTGCAGCTGCAGCTATGTGTGTATATTTTGCAAAAGATAAGTTTTGAAGAAAAAGTGAGAATGCAATGGTCTCATTAGATCCACTAACAGACATCCTGAAGTCAGCTTTGCTGAAAGTAGTTTGATGACTATGAATTTAACATAAAATAAAAAACAATAAAATAAAAATAAAAAAATTAAACTTAATTTCACAATATCTGTGCTTTTGAGTCAATATTAAATATATTGATATATATGCGCTTTACCTTTACAGTTGTGTCTTTGGTTGCTATCGGAAATCGATTTGTGCCGATAGTCGAGGAGAGGACTTTAGCTGTCGATTAAATTATATAAAGTTGATCTACCTATGGTAAACGAGTTCTTATATTTCCAATTTGAGGTTTCCTGGTTTAATGGGTTAAGAAGCATATAATTTTTTTACGCAGTTTAGGATTATGGAAATCGATATAAAAACTGAATGCAAGTAATTTTTAAGAACACGAACATTTATCTGATCCAAATTGTTCAACTGACAACTCGTAATTATGCGAATTGGAAATGGAAGCACTGAATCCTTGTTGAACAAAATTTCGTCGCATCTTTTTTCCTTTCGGGACTTACCTCTTGTCTCAATCCCCTTGGACCCTTTTCAAAGTTTCCATTTCTTTTTTCAAGGGGGAGGGTATTTCACGCTGTGTCACTGGGCAGCTGTTTAAAGACTATGCAAAAAGCGGTATAAAGGCAAAAACAATGATAAAGACAAAAGACAAAAGCAAATTCGTGAAAGCACTCGAGCAAAGCGTATGAAGCGGGCAACAGCTGCTTGACTCCACTCCATACTGTGTGGCATGTGGCAGTCTAAGTCTTGTTTGCAGGCTTATCTCTTTCTCTCTCTCTTTCTTTCTCTTTGTCTGTTTCTTGCGTTCCTCTTACATTTTTCCAGCTGTCATTTCCGGCTTTCATTCGCTTCGTTTTGTTTCTTGCCGGCGTCGAAGTTTAAGCGCCGCAAATTAAGCGTGAAAAGCGAATACAAAATGCCCCAAAGCAACGCCGTTTAAGATAAACAAGAAAACCATCAACCAAAATAAAGAAACACAAAAATGAAAATGAAAATTCAGCAAATGGACAAACCAAGTAATTAAGTGCCTATCCCGGCCACTCAATCCGAAATGTATGCAAAATGCGAATTATAAAATTCTCTTCTTTTCGCCGTTTTTCTTTTCGTGGTATTATTTTATTTTTGTTTTTATAATATACCGGGAAAGACTCATTATAATAATGCCTAATTTTTTATGTAGGTGATGGGGTAGGTGTGCGGACGGGAGGGGGTAAGTAGGATTGCTGCTGCCTGTTGCTTTTTTACCTCAACCTGCCAATGGCCAAGTCTTCTTCTCGTTTTGGGCCACTTTGGTTTGGCTTGCGTGCTTTTGGCTGCTTTAACTGTGACTGAGTTTAGCACATCGTTACCTGTGCATACTGCTCGTGTGTGTGTTAGCTGTGCTCAAGTGCCACAGACTGTAGGCGTGCCACGCATGCAAATCAATATCAAACAAACAAGACCAAAAATACACACAAAGCGTTCTTTCACTTGCAAACAAGAAGGGAGTCATTTTTTTTTAGTGTTTTCTCTTTATTCGGCAAAATATTTTGAATTCCAATGTCTTTCTATTTCTGAGAAGTTCTTTATTTATTTGAAGAGAAGAGTGCAGGAATGGTCTTTACAATTCAACATAATAATTAAAAAGGACAAAATACAAACCTGCTTAACTCGCTTTGTTGCGTTGGGAAATATGTTATTTTAATGATAATAAATATTTAACCAACTATTGATTTATTACTACATAGTTAATAGTTATCGTTAGTGTTTGAGTTTTGGTCAGGTAGTCCAATAACAGAACTGGTTCACTTAACTAAAATCAAAGCGAATAAAATTCAGAACATTTATTAAAAACCATTAACCAGAACTGATATTAGTATTAATCAAAACATCGTAGCTGTATAGTTATAAAGAGATATATACCAGATCCAAGCCCAGTTTGAACTAGTAAAAAAATTCTGTAAGGTCCAACTAATATATCATATACTTTCTTTTTTGCTTGATATCAGGGATATCCAGATCAAAATCACTAAAAGTATTCAAAAACAAAACAGCTAATGATTTTCGGTTTACTATATTATAACTCTTAATATATTATAATCATTATTACATGTGTTTGTCTTATGGTTATCTTCAGATTGAGAGTAAGGCATTTTAAGTTCTTATGTAGCTTCTGGACATATTTCACATTGCACACGATACTTAATGCCTGTATATACTGTACTGACAATTCACTTAATTTGTTAGTGTTAAATGTATTTTAGAGTCTCAAAATGAGGGCTTTCCTGCATGTATCGTCTTTATCAATTGGCCTCTATTTAATAGATAACAAGAGAAGATAAGCATTCCCATATTGCTTACAACATATCACTTCATTAATTTACTCATGTTGGCAACTTAGCATTCTTGAACTCCCAAATTGTTTCAACTTTTACTTCGTCTTCTTCAGTTTGCCCATATCACATTGCGCTTTGTTCCAAATTGGGCATTTGTATATGCGATTAATATTTATAATCGCTCCCTCTCTCTCCCTCTCTACCTCCCTCTCTCTCACTCTCTGTATGTCCCTGTGAGTGTGTCAACCCTCAATGCCCCAGTTGACTTCTGTATCGAGTGTAAGCTAACATAAAATCAATAAAGTCGTTTTAGAGCTCATTGAATCGTTAAAGGACAACAACGAACCAATGACTTATAAATACTCATATACACACTCACACACGCACACACACACACACAGCTGGCAAAAGCCTAAATTAAATTTAGAAGTGGAACTGCATTAAAAATACATATTGTTGTTGTGCTCATTTCAAAAATATGTTCATAGCCACAAGGGAAAGTACTCCCTAACTCCCTATTATATTGGGAAAATATTCATCAATATTTTGATCTTTCTCAGCTGCGACTCTTGATGGATACGCTTTTGTTGCACTGCCTCTAATTATGCTTAAATAAATCTATTAATTTATGTCCTCAATCTGCTTTAATCAATCACCAAACTTTCCTTCTTAAATAGAACCATATTGAGTGTGTGAGTGTGTGTGTGTGTGCGCGGGGTGGGGGGTTCTGGTTCGACAAGTATGTGTGTTTGTGGATTACAGGCGGGATAACTAAGTAGTTTGCAGCTGAGGGAGATATGATCCAGTTACCACAAGTAACACGCTTTCCCCTCTGGCTAATGGACGGGAGTTAACAGCAACTAAATCTTACAATGAGATCCAGATGAAGGAATGGGTCAGAAGGGGATGATTATGGGGGAGGTGAAGGGGAGGGGTAAGAGCCATAAGAACATTAGGCGTGCCATTTTGTCTGACTGAAGTGTATTAAATGCGTTGATGGCAGCAGCACTGCGAGAATTTAGCAAATATAAATCTACTACAGCAGCAGCACTGAGAGAAATTAGCAGGTAAGAAACTGCGACTTGTAATGAAAAAACGAAAGCTTGAAGAAAGCTAGAATAATAAACAATAATTACTTACTTCATTAAAGAAGTTATATTATATGAAAACTGAGAGAAATTGACAGAAAGGAGCTGCGATCAATAACGAAGGTCTACACCGGCAAAATATTTATTTATCTTTAACTTATAGTGTATTAAGGCTATATATTAAGGCCTTTAGGCCGTTAAGATTTCGATATCTTGATTTCACTTAGCAAGTATACAGCTTAAAGCTGCAAACTATAGTAGATAATGTTGCTGATATGTAAGCATATATATCATGGTAGAGGAAGATTGATACAGAGTGTCAGACGGAGAGAGCGAGAGAGAGATAGGGGAGAGAGAGTTACTTGGACTCAATGTCATTTTTATGATTGGTCGTAAATCCAGTATCTTCAAAGTATTCCCTATGTGCTGCTCGCATGATGCTGACACACTTTTCGTCTTCTTTTCCATCTTGTTCTCCATCTTCTTATTTTTCTCTCTTCTCTCTTCATCTCATTATCCAGTCATTCGCATTCAAGCATCACTCAGCTCGCTAACTCATTTTTCGTGCAGGCAGCATTCGCATTCTGTCTGTTTGCCTGTCTCTCTGTCTGTTTGCCTCCTGGGCGCATCCTTGACAACATTTGCACGCACGTTGTCATTGTTTATTATGCCAATTTCACATGGGGGCTGAAGTGTTCGGAGAGGGGTACACACACAACGCAACACAACAACTGGGACTCAAAACAAGCGTTGAAACAGTGGCAGAGTTGAACAGAACTGAAAATACCACAATCTTGGGTATGTATTGATTATGCTCTATCTCTTTCTCTCTCTCGCTCTCTCTATCTACTTCTGTGTTTCAAACCATATTCAAATACCGACTAGAAGTTACTTAGCTTGACTGCTATCATTCTTTCTCTATTTCTTTCCCTTCTCTTCCTTCCTTTCTCTCTCTCTCTAGCATCCTATCCGCCATTATTCCTAAGTTTCTTTATCTCTCTTGACTCTTACTCACTCTACCCCAGTTATTTATCCCGTCTTAGTCTATTTGTCTTTAAGAAAAAATAAAAGACATACAATTTGCTCAACTGCAATGGTTTTTTGATAATTTCTTAACTTTCTCTTAAAAGCAACATTTAAATTTGAAAATACGATATTTGCATCAGAAATCGTGCCAAAAATTCTAACCAAATCATTTCACATTTTGCACAGTTTAAAGACACCCCTCGCAGCCAACTAATGCTTCACGGAGTAGCAGGCCAAAATGAAATACAAAGACGCAAGTTGTTGTTGGCTGAATTTGGCAGCACTGATAACCAAATGTTGCATGAAAAGCCTGCGAGCACAAAAATTCAAAAATGCAAATTCAAATTCAAACGAATACTGATACGAAATCCAGTCTGAGAATTTGTGTTGAATAATTTCCATACAAATTTTACTTTATGGCATTATCTGCTTGAAGCAGCCAGTTTTGCGAGCTGACTGCTCTCCCTCTCTCTCCTCTTCTCTCTCTCTCTCTCTCTCTCTCTCTCTCTTTCCTTCTCTTTCTCTTTGTCATTTGACCAAGATTTATGCTTGAAAATCAATGCAATGCCATTTGCTGTTTCTCTCACACACATTGCCAATTGAAATTTTGGTTTATTTGCAAAAGTTTTTCTGGAGAAGTGGACTTGAATGCGGTTTCAGTTTCATTGATGTGCCTGCATTTTTTGCTCGGGTTTTACTCTGGGCAAAGTTGCTCGCCGCATAAATCAAATTTATTTTGCCATTTGCCAAGCTGGCAACGACAACAAAGCAAAGTTTTTGCTCACGTTCAAGTTCACGATTGAATCGATTGAATAAATATTGAAGTACAACAACAATCACAGCTCATGCCAAATGTCAAAACAGAAAAAGAAAACTAAACGCAACAACAACTGCAACAGCAACAAGAACAGCTCATGCAACACGTGCTGCAAACGCATGCAACATGCAATTCGCTTGTTTAAGCATCTTAAGTGCACAACTGCTTATAGAATTTCACCTAGTGGGCAGAGGGGTTGAAAAGCTTGGGGGTGGAAACGGGCATGACAGGTTGCTTTTCATGTGGCAGGCAACCATTTGCTAATTACAAATGGGCAAACTTAACAGACAACGCTTGGATACTCTACCAGAAGTCAGAAATGATAAGGTTTAACAAGAATTATACCATATTTTACTCGTCGCCATATGATACAATATGAACAAGCAATTATCTTTAAACCAACAAAGTTATTTGTTACTCTCTAAATGCAGCTCACCATATTAAAGTTCTTTAAGATCTTCAAGTATCCCAATTAACAAACTGAAGTCTTAACTTAACCTAGATGCTTTTTTCATAGTAGAGTTAGTTGGTAAGAGTATTTTGCTTGAGTGGCAGGCAGGTAAGAAGACGTCAGTACATTCGATAAGATAAATGAAAGTGTTGCACAAATGTCAGTGAAGTATTTTCTAAGGAGACCTGAGTACCGTGTGTGTGAGTGTGTGTTTGTTGAGTATCGTTTATAATGAACACAGTAAGGCCAGCTGCAGAACTTAACAAGTGCTCTTCGCCGAGCAGCAATCAACGAAATATTTGATTAAGATGAATACTGAATATAGACAGACAGGGGCCAAGAGAGAGCGAGACAGAGTGAGAGAGAGAGAGAGAGATGGAGAGAGGGGAATGTGAGCTGACCTGTTAGCTAATTGAGCGACACAGGTGACCCTGCAAATGACGAATCGATGTGCCTTGAGTGACCCACAAAAACATGAAATTTCAATTAGAGCTACTTCGGTTGGGAACACGATGCGTATGTGCAATATGCAATTTATCTCAATTTAAGCAGAGTTTTGTGCAAAAAAATCAAAAATAGGAGCTGAAATCTAATGCTTTTCCGCGCACATTTCATTTACAGTTTTCCTCTTCAGTTTTCCATTGATGGAAAGTTAGTTAGTTGAAAATTGTATCTGCAAGTGGCAGCTTTTGTTATCGATCGAGGCTATCGAGGAGGGCAAGGACACTTGGCATCTGTTTACGTTGCCTGATGGCAACTGAAACGATGTCTGCTAACGATGTGAAGCCTCATTGACTACCCGTTTATATATATATACATATTTAAATATATTTATACACATATATATATATATATATATATATATAACTATATTTGTATACCACAGCCTGCCATTTTATATTTCGTTGGAATTTTGTAATCAAATTTACATTAACGATGAGTGGCGCTGCAGATATTTGCAACTGCAGTTCAACGAATATGCATCTCACAAAAAGAAGAGAGAACCTACATTTGAGAATGAAACATTTCCAATCCCATAAGGCATATATATTTTATACTGAGTTTGTAAAGCGAATATTGATAGAATTAAATAGCCGAGTCAATTTGGCCAGCTGTGTCTGTTTTTCTGTCTGCCTGTCTATATAGATAAAGGGATCTCACTTACTTTAATCGATAACTGGTCCCTTTTCGCGAATATCGTTTCGTATTTTCGTTTGCATAACAAATCACAATTTTGAATGTATATCTTATTAAGGCAATAGTTAAATACCTTGTTAAAAATAAAAATTGTATAGAAATCTGTCAAGAAACAAGAATGTTCATTCTGTATTATATAGTTTAGGACTTGAGTTCAGGGTATCTTTTAGTCGACCACTCTTGACTGTTGCATTCTTAAATTTTAGTTATGCAGTTGAGTGTACCACTATTGAATATCTTGAATATCTACATTTGAATTGAATTCGATAAATTGAAAGAATTGTCAATGAGTTAGTTTTCTTGACTTTAAATAAATATATACTTTAGTTGTTCAAATGGCAAGTTCAATGGCAATTAGGCAAAGGAGTTAACTCCTCCTAAGGTCAATTATACAACAGTTTCTTTTTTCCTTATCAATTTTATTTTTCCATTTTCTTTTTGTCCATTGTGCTTTCTTTCTGGCCTCAGTTGTAAGATTATCGATTGTCGGTTTGTGTCAAGTCTATTCAACCAGCTGGCAAAAGCAGTCGCGCCCCTTTTTACACTTAGCTGACTTTAAGTGCTGCCCCCTGCACCATCCCTCCGCCCATCAGCTCTGAGGCGTAGTCTCAGCGTAATTGCAGCGGGAACCTCTCTATGATTATTATGTGCTAAAACTGTTGGCCTGCATAGCAAAATTGGCTGGCGAGCAATCAAAATGCTGAGCAACATTTATAGAATCCATATATAAATATTTATACAGTTTGTCAAGAGTGCCTTGGACACTGGCAAAAAAAAATTCTGGACAGTTCAAAGAATAGATAATTTAGCTAACATATTAATTTGAAGAAAACCTCTGCTTATTATTATTATTATTATTATTATTATTATTATTATTATTATTATTATTATTATTATTATTATTAATATTATTATTATTATTATTTATTATTATTATTATTATTATTATTATTATTATTATTATTATTATTATTACTATTATTTTATTATTCTGGAAATGCTTTGATGCTGTTAATCCATAACAATTTAAAAAATTTCAAATTATTCTAAATCTATTGAAGTGTGAAACGTTCTCTGTATTTTTCCACAGTTCGCTTTATATTTAATTTTTCTCAGTGCATTTTGTTTTTTTGCCTTTGACCGAGTTTTACTTTTATTTGGCAATTTCAGCATTTGATTTAAATTTACGATTGTTGCGTGTGTGTTAGTGTGTGTGTGTGTGCGAGCTTTCTTTGTGAATTGATTACAACACATAATTTCGCATGCTGCGCAGACGAGTAATAAAATATTACAATCTTTTGACTTCCTTCTCCCTTTTCCAGCCTTGCCTTGGTGCCTGATTAATTGCCACTCGTTGGCCGACGGCGTATCTGTGTGTGTGAGAGTAGGTGTGATCACAAAGAAGAGCAGCAATAATTGGCACTTTCTCATCACATAACATTTTCATACACATCCTGTTGCCTCAATTCAATGTTGGTAATGCAAATCATAAATTTAACAGTTGTCAGCACTTCTCTTTTCGCTCGCAGCTATTAAAAGGTATGCTGTGCTTGCCTCAGAGACAGGGCACACTCCAAATATGAACACATATACATACTGCTCTTTCACCCAAGAGAGAGGACAGAGAGAGAGTGTAATATGAAACCAACTGATCTCTTATTGCTGCGCTGTAAGTGAAACTTGAGAGCAATATAATGGTGCCGATGCACAACTATCTAATTTATTTATTTATTGAGTTTTTTGATTTCGTATTATATTTTACTATTACGTGCTTTTAGCAAGACTTTAAGACCATGTTTATAAGGTATTTTAGGTGATGACTCTTTGAGTTTGACTTCCTATTTTTGCCCTTTTGATTATGTGCTGCGTGTGCCCCTTTGGGCATCGTGGCAAATCCTTAATGCTTAATTTATATGCGCTTACTCGTTGAAAACAATTTTGCCTTGCCAAAGACGCAAAGAAAGCGAAGGAGAAGGAGAGATAGATAGAGAGAGAGAGAGAGAGAGAGAGATAGAGAAAGAGAGAGAGAAGAAAGAAAGAGAGAAGAAAGAGACAGAGAGAGAGAGAGAGCGGGGCCTTAAGAAATCTAGAAATTTTTGCAAAACTGTGTAAATGTATACAATATATAAATACATCCATATATTTTAATTAAAAAAAAAATCGACTAGAAATGTTTTATTTTCTCAAAAGTAGAATATATTTCAAAGAAAAATGTACATAGTTTTGGGGTTGTTGAATTAGGGAAAGTCTTCTAAATTTTATAAAGATTCTTCATAAAATTGAGAAATTATTTCTAAAACAACAAAAGAAAAAACGTATATATTTTTTAGCGCTATTTAATAACATTAATGGTGATTTTTTTTCTGAGTGGTGCCGGTGGAAAAGTTTCGCCTCAACTCTCCGACAGACTCACGAGAGTTACACGTCAGTCTGTCCGTCCGTCTGTTCGTCTGCGCCTCAAAGTTGTCAAACTTCAGCTGAATTCTGAGAAAGAATTTTCTGCTGTAAAATGCCAAGAGCAAAAACACAAAAAAAAACTTTCCCTGAGGTCAGCACAAAAACAGTCCATGCCAAAAGTAATTAACAAATGTGGCATACGCACACACACCACACACACAGCCAACCATTGGAAATGGATGCTGACTTCCCTTCGACAGATGTTGTTGGCGTTTGGGGGCGAGAGGAGTCGTGGCACAACGGGGCGTGTAATTAATGTGGCCATTTAAACGTCAGAGCATCGTTAAAGGCTTCGCTTTACCGCACAGCCTGCCCCCTGCGCCGGTCCCTCATTGCGCCTGCCCTAAAACAGCCTACGCATACATGTAAGCACATATCTTTAATTTCCGCAGGCGTATTTGTCTCAACTTTCTATTATTATTATTTTTACTCTTGAATCATTTTCGCTCTCTTAAAACCCCAGCAAATTTTGTGCAGAACATTGCTCCTTTGTTATTTCATTTAAACATATCAATTTTCAAAAACTCTTACATTGACTTCATCATTGCTTTTCCTTATCAAAACTGTGAATTTTCAATAGGAACATTTTTTTTATATATAATAATACATTTAAACTTGGAAGCGCGAATTTGCAGTTTTCTAAATTTGGAGTAAAGTTCAGATATCATAAAAATAAATACGGTTTTCAGCATAATCCAAATAATTTTGTCTTTTATTTAGATTTGGTGTCTAGATTAAATCTGCATCTAAAATTATTGCACTCAAAATCTTGCCAATTTTTCTAGATCTTTTTTCTACAGCTTTTAAAGATTGACCACGACTTCCGCTTTATATATTGAACAACATCATAACTATGACATTATTAATGATAGCTGCTCTAAATTCCTTGAAATTTGCTTGTTGAATATATTCATAAGCCGCTGCATGCTAAAAGGAGGAACAGGACGAACAATTCATCATCCTTTAGTCAGTCACTTGTTCACTTTCAGGCAGGCTGGCTAAAATCAGAGCCAACTTGTCTCTGGCTCCTTTTTGCCAGTTAACGGTATTATTCTGTAGTGTCATGCAACTCCCGCAAAATGTGCACAACTGGTTTTCCTTTCTTTTATTTGATTTATTTATTGATTTTTTATATATTTTTTTATATTCAATATTGATTTTCATTTGACGTTCACTAAAAATTCATTGTGTGCCCTGTGAAGTCCCCTGAACACTTTGCTCAGCTTCTTTCCTTTATTAAAAATGCCCAAATTATGTGAGGCAGTTCTCAGGAAAAAAAAGGGAAATAAAGAAATGCGTTGGGCGTTAGAGCCAAAAGTGCCTCAAATGATTTATATCGATATCGACAGGCAAAGTCTGCCACACTCAGAAAAAAATTGGCACACATTTTAGAATTCTCATTTAGGAAGTCAATTTCTAAAACTTATATCATATATTATTAATTTATTTGTGGATTTTTCAAAATCAGGGTTTGCATTTCTAAATTTCATGGATTATTTATATTCAAATTTAGCTATGTGTGTATGTAGAAGACTTCTTAAATTAGTTTTTTGTGACTTATATTATTATTATCAAGCATTAGTATGTTTAAAATTCACAAACATTTTACGCTTAAGCCCTAATTAAAAAAGCTTTTTTTACGAGTGTGCCAGTGGCAGTGCTTTCTTTGCTTTTCTTGACCTGTCACACACACAGTCATTGAGAGGGGTTTTGTGGGGGCCCCCGTCACTGTTGGTTATAATTTCGCTTATCGATTTAATCTGGTGCACTCCTTGTGGCATGCCTCATGCCTAAAGCGGAAGCACTTAAATTCCTGCGGTGTTTCCGTTAGACAACGGCTGCACCACCACACCATACCACACCAACAAACACGTGCTGCTATGTGTGTGTTGTGCGTCTGTTGGGTTTAAGCAGCTGCCAGGCATCAAATGCGATAACTGGACATGGAACGTTCAACGTTTCTGTCCAAGGTATCCTACAAAAAAATCCACAAGCAGCCCTGGCATTGTTATCCCAACTGTTCCTGTTCCTGGTGCTGGTCCCATTTTCTGCGCACGTGCTGCGACAAAGTGTCGAATGCCAATCGCATTCTGTGGCATTTTGTTGCTTTCTTTGTGCCGCCTGTGGCGCTGTTGCAGTTGGCTTTAACCACACTTAAGGGCGAAACTGTGTTGCCTGTTGCCAGTTTTTGCCAATTTATGGCAGCTCTGTTCTCGTTTTACATGCATTCGCATGTAGCACATAACATTCATATCTATACCCTAGTTTTTATATATTTATTAGTGTGAGTTCTTAGCATCACGCTGTGCTCAGCAGATTTGCTTGCTAAGCTAATAATACAATTTTAGAAAAACTAAAAAGTTTTGTCGGGTTCTTAGAAAAAATTCCTTAATATGCGAAAAAATACAAACATCATTTAATGATTTGTGTATACATAAACAACACAATAACGACTGTAGGGTACTCCTCAGTCGCCTACTCCCTGCCAGCTCAAACTAACTGCTGTGTTGTTTTTTTTTTCTTTTCACTCGGGTGTGTGTTGATTTTTTTCAGCTTCCTTTCGTTTGTTGCTCAAAGCCTTGAAGCGGTTCAGGGTTTCTTTCTTTGGGCTCTGGCTTTTTTAGTTCACGTTAACATTAACGTTAGCAGTAAGCGTTAGCCATGTTTTGCTTACCATAGCTACAGAGAGAGAGAGAGAGAGAGAGAAAGGGAGAGAGACAGACCGAGAGAAAGCGGGGCAAGAGAAACAGAGGGACAGAGAGAGAAGAAGGTGACATACATATCACATTGCTGCAAAGAGAGAAAACTGCTTCAACTTGCCTGATTTGTTTGCTTTTGTGCCCGTTATTTCGCCCCAACACTGTGAAACCTCCCACTCCCTCCTCCATTTAAGCCCCTCTCTATATGGAGTAGCAGTCATTGGCATTGCCTGCTTCTGCCTTATTTTCATTTACTGTTTTACAGCTGAACTGAACTGAACTGAACTGAACTGAACTGTTGCTTCTTTCACGTTTCGCTCGTACGCCCTTTGTGTCTATCGCTGTTTCCGCTAACTGCCATTTATTTTCTTATTCTTGTTTTTTTGAATGCCCTGAACCCATTTAAAAGATGGGTAAGAAGGGGCTGGTTGAAGTTGTGTTATGGTTATGGTTTGTGCTATAGCCATGAGTAAGCAAATAGTATATCGTTTTTTGATCAAGACGAACAGTCGAATCAATTTAGTTAATAAAACTGGGCAAAATTCAGTAAAAGCAGGCGAAACATCTACTACCCCATATAGTATATATATTCTTGATCAAGACTAGCCGCGTTGACAAACCCATGTCCGTCTGTCTGTCTGTATAAACAAGACGATCTCAGATTTCCTAAGAACAATAGACTTTAAATTTGAAATGCTAGCTCTTGTTTATTTTGTTTTTATCAATAACTGCCTTGCTTGAAAATAATAAGTGAGGGGCATCTGATAGTCGCGACTTTTCTACTCAAACATTCTTCTTTGCTTCTGTTTCTTTTTGTCGCTGGCTCTGCTAAACGTTGTTCACACAGTTTTCTCTTTGCTCATTTCCGTTTCCGTTTGCGCGCAGCCTGCAACTGTTACTACTACAACTACAACTACATCATCTTCTTCGCTTCCTTGAAAGTCAAACTGTCAAATAGTATTTGCTTCAGCTTTTTCCCTTTTTTGTTTAAATTTGTTAAACACTTTCTACATATTAAATATTATAGCATACCTAAATTTTTTTCATTCTTGTTCTTGTCTTGAGTCATAAATCAGAAATTGTGCTTTTTATTGGTAAGAAAAAAGAAAAAACACTTTGAATTTGAACTTGACTTCTTGTGCACTTTTCGCAGTGATTTTTGTTGGTCTTCTGTACGCTTTTTATACTTCAGTTGTTGCGTTATCTCTCTGTCTCCCTCTCTCTCTCTCTCTCCCTCTCTCTATCTCTCTCTCTCTCTCTTTCCTGGCTGTCAGGGACACTTGTACGCTCACACACCCACATGCGCCGCAAAAGAGAAAAAAATGTGAAAACTTTTCTATTGCCAAAAAATGAAAAGTTTCTGACTTTCGTTGTCTGCTGCCTGCGTTTTCCTTTTCAATTGAGCAATTTTTGCCTATAATGGATAACGAAAAGACGCACAAGAAAAAAGCCAACAAGAGTGGGTTAGCCGACAGAGCTTGACTTGCAGATACCCTGCATTCAAGGTTTTATATGATAAATATTAATATACAATTTTCAGCCATGTTTCTTATCAGATCTTAGTGAAATTCTTAGATATGACCGATCTTATATCTAGGTATATAAGCAAAACCAATTAGAAAGGTATAAATTGAAAAAAGAAAAAGATCTAATGGCTATGAGTAATCAAGACTATAATGTTTATGTACTCTTTGGAGAAGCATCTCCTTCCTGATTTCCATTCCATACTTTTATTTTCTATAACTTGATCAGACCCTTTTTAACCATTTTCAATGGGCTTAGGCTTACAAAAAAAAAGAAGAAAACTTTGAGAGCGTTTGTCTCTTATACACAATATATTTTGTGATTCATCCCCAAAGCCTGCAGCTGATGCAGCCCAAGGAGACGATAAAGATGATGATATTAGTTTAGGATGATGATGATAGTGATGGTAATGATGATGGTGATAATAACGATGCTTGTGAATCGTTTGTCAGTTTTCAATTTCATTTTACACTTTACTAGCAGTTTCTCAGCTTTCTTTGGCTTTTCAATTTATGTGGTTTGGTAGCGATTTTGTTGATAAACTTTTTCAAACGGGCTGCTTAAGCGATTATGTTGAGTAAATTGACGATTATGTTGAATAAGACACTTGTTCAACTTTTGATCACGTCTGCAGAAAGTTTGTCCAAGCTGCATCGCAGACTTGCTCGAATACCTTAATTGTTAGGCAAGAGCCAACGTTGAATTAATGAATTAAGCGTAAGCTGCATTTGCAGCTCGTTTATCAAGGGCAGGCCAATATTATTTCAAGCCGAGCTTTCTTGATTACAGCATTCTTACTGTTTCTAATTTATATATTTATTTTTTTATCATAATCCAAAGTCCCCAATTTCAAGAGAGTATTTTTAAAAATGCCCAATTTTTATGGCACCATTAAAAAAAGTAGCTTTTTCCCCGCATTAATCTTATCTCTTTAATCTCTCATATCGCTTATGGCATGCAACCAATACATTTTTATTATAATCGTAGCAGCAAAAGTCTCTTAATAAATTTGAAATTTAATGACACCCTTAACAGCTTTCGATCTCAACTTTAATCACATTTTTGCTGATGGCCTTTTTCCAATCTGTTTTGAAATTAACGAACCCAAGCCATCGGTACAAATGAAATTTATTTCTGCACAAAAATTTAACAATGTGTTGAGCTATTTGTGAGATGTTTGCTTTCAGTGCTTATCAACGCCTAACAATTTCCGTTATCCGCTATCATTATTGCTTTGCATTTGCACATTGCGTATACGCACTGCTGGTCAAGGCAACATTTATCGCTCCATTTGTGTAACAGTATTTATGCGATTCATTTCGTTTCTTGTTTATTTTTACTACCTTTACAACAAAGGAGCCGGGGAGAAGCACAAATTAAGATTTTCGGATTTTCATGATTATTTTTGGCCGTAGTCAGGTATTTTTCCCATCGTATTCGTTGTTATCTCCGTTTTTTTTTTTTTTGCTTTTTTGCCATTGCACTTGACCTTTTTTCGCCACTTTCATTTTGACTTTCACTTTCATTTTTACTTTTTACTTTGATTATGCGCTACATTATTTACACGCAACATTAGCATTAACATTAGCATTAGCATTAGCATTAGCAATAACAACAACAACAACAACAGCTGCTTTATTTGTCAGCTTGAACTGGCAAAAATATTTGTTATTTTTCTTTGAGTCTTCAAGTCTTCTTCAAGTCGCATCAAAATATGCTTGCCACTCCTTGAATTGCGTATACGACATGAATTTTTAATCAAAGATGAACTCTCTGCTTGTGTGCGCGAGGATGTGAGTGCGAATATGTGTGTGTGGGTGGTTAACGGTAGATGCTTGGCATAACCGAAAAGTTGATGACAGGTGGCTTATTGAATAGAGAGAAACGTGCGCCAGATTGTATACAAATAGTTGTATATATAAATTTTTTCATATTGGATATATATATATATATATATTATGCGCATCTGGGAGGCGATATCATTTATATGAATCTCAAGTATGATGAGTTCTAATAAGTAAAATGCATAAAATGGAAGAGTAAAATGAAAGTGAATTTGAAAGAATGTGAAACGTTTTCTCACTTCCTAATTCTCGTACTTTAAATTCTTTCTTTTTCTTTTGCACACTGAACGTATACATGCTATAGCTTTGAGACCTTTATGTATAGGGTACTAGAAGAATATACTATACATATACTAGTCGAATCCATATAGAGAGGAAGTTTAGTTCTTTCAAATTAAGTTACAGGCACTTATAGACCATATGTGTTTTGTATATTATGTTCAATAATAATTGTAGTCCCAAAATGGAACACCTATATATATACATATATATATATATTACATCGAAATTGGAATGTCAGCACTGTTATTAATCGACCACAGCTTTTTCCCAAAGAGGATTCCCACTTGCCTGCTAAGTAGTCTTTGGCTGATTATTTTTATTATTCTTATAAAGAATTACTTTTCAAGCTACACTCGCATGTAATACTCTATCCCTCTTCCTCTCTCTCTCTCACACACAGTCTCTGTCTCTGGTTTATTAATGTAGTTGTATGTCTTATCGTGGATTGTGTCTGTCTGTCAGTGTAGCAGCGCTGCTTGTAGATCTCAGTCTCATCGGTATGCCATGCACGCAACACTGAATCGCTCTTTGCCCGTCCCTAAACTCCCCCCCCCCCCGCCCCCCGCACCACTCCTTCAAAAACTCACCCAATAAATGGGGCATCCTTTATAGCAGATGCTGCTCTCCTGGGTAAAACTGCTATCGCGAATTGAAAACGAAATATAAATAAGTAGAGAAAAACATAAAAATTGTCTTTTGCTAGACGTCGTTTTGTCAAATTCAAATTGGCAGTTCGTTTTAAAAGAAGTGCTGCTTAGCTGATTAAGACTCAGAGGGACAGACAGACGAGAGGGAGAGAGAGAGGGAGAGAGAGAGAAAGAGAGCGGAAGAGATTCAAGTGCACTGTGGGGATTAATTACGTAAGCGATAGAAAGAACCGCATAATATTGCAGTAATTGCAAATACAACAAGCTAAAAGGCTCAACTGGGAGATCCTTTCAATCCAAATTGTTTATACACTTAAAAAAAAATGCAAATTCTTTCTGGTTAAGAAAATCTCAATATTATACCAGAATGTATTATACAGACTATGCATAAATTGTGTTATTTATTGCTATCGTTAATCGATTTGTGTCGATATTGGCAAAACGGGTGGTAGTTATCCATAAAATTAAATAGACTTGATATTTCTTTGAGTACTTCTAACTGTAAAGTCTATAAAGTCACTGAAATCAAATTGATAATATTGATGGACAGAAAATATTTTATAAAGTGGAGAATGCTTACAAAGCTGCATTCTATGATTTTTTACACATTTCTAATGGGTCCAGAATAACATTTTCAATATCCAACAATTTATGTGCTTGAAAAAAAGAAAAACCCAAAAGCCGCAATAAACGCCAATAATTTGGCACTTAAGTTAACGGTACAGGGAGTGGCAATTATTTGCCAGTTGCCAGAACATGCTCAGCTCTGCCCCCTTCCCCTCCTTTCCTTCCTTCCCTGTTTCTTGTGTTGCCTTGGCCGACAAACAATTTATGTGCATTTTTATTAAAAGCACATTCCTCTTCTTCTTTGCTGTTTCTTCTTCTTCCGCATCTGTTTCTTCTTCTTTTTGTAAACGCACACGTAACTCCATAAATATTAGCCACATTCCCAGTGCATCATTTTAGTTTAACTTGGCAATGAAAAAGAAATTCGCTTTCCTTTGAAGGTCATCGTCTGAAAAGGGAACCGGAACAGGAAACGATTCTTTTTTTTTTGGGCCGCGTACCAATAATAGTCCTCTTATATGCACTCAATTAAGCAGGGCAACATATAGGCTAACACACACACACTCTTACATTGGCAACCAGTTGCACAAATTGAAAATACATGAAAATTCAACGCTTGAATACGCAATGAAAATTTATCCTCAGCAAGCCACGAACAACTGTTGCACAGGCAGAAAAATTCAGAAGGAGATTATAAATATTTAAATAGATGAATAAAGTAATAATAGCTTAAGAAATAAAAATAAAATGTGTAATAAATAATAAAGACAAGTTTGCTGTCTTCTCACTATTCGCTTTCGTTCTCAAACAATTTATTCAGAGGTTGAATAAAAATAGATTAGAGCTTCTAACTTTTCTTTTACGATTGCATATTATTCAATATGCACATAAAACAGTCAAAAACTTTAAATTTAACCTACGATTGAAGTTACAAATTATATGATAGAATTTAAATAAAAATTTTAAGTGAAACCAATAAGTAAATAGAATTATGTCTTTTCTCTCCACTTTGTCTCAGATTTTCTCGTTTATTTCTCTCTCTGTTTTACTTTATTCCACTCTCTAAAAATTTCCCTTTTCCTTTCTTTCTATATCGCTCTTTTTGTATTTATTTCTCTCATTCCGTCTCTTTCTCTCATCTTTTATCTTACTTTTTCTCTCCATCTCTCACTCGATCTCTCTCATTATTTTTATTCGTTTCGTTCTCCTGCTTGATACTTGCTTAATTTACTGATTAAATGCATGATCCACGTCGTATACTTAATATACTTAATACTATTAAACTAGGATTCTTTCTGTGTAGTAGTAAAATAAAAAGCACGCATTCGCCGACCCGGCCGCGTGCCTGGCAATCAAATGATATGAAAGTGAGCCAAATTGCCCCGAGGACATTTACTTTGATGCAAGCAAGCAAGCAAGTCTCCCATTGTGTCGCTTGATACGATACACACCCCACATTTATACACACCCCCTCCCCCCCCCCCCCCCACACACACACACAGAGACACACATAAATAGGAGGTTCGTTGCGCTTTTAAAGTGCAGTGAAGCGTAACGAGCGCAACGACCGAACAACTTGGTCAAGTTACTTTGTCTATTCAATATTGACGGATTCTTATACAAAACGGGCGACGTTTTCCCCTTTTCCCATTTCTCTGCATTGCGTTGTAGCTCGTGATTCAGTGTATTTTTATGGCAGTTTATAAGTTTATGAAGCAAGCGTGTCATAAATTCGCTCATAGCATCGCATGAGTTGCTTTAATTAAGCACACGACTGTCCATTGTATGTATTGTATATATCAACTACACATTGACTAATGCAAAGCAAAAGAAAGCTTTGAAATTGCTGGCGAGTTTAATTTTTAACAACAAGGAAAGATAGAAATAAAATCCATAAGCAGACAGTTTAGTTACCTGTGTGTGTGTGTTGATTTAACACCTACTCGAATTGGGTTTGGATTGATACTACTTTCTATCTTTCGCATTACGCAACGTAACGTAACGTAAAGTCTGCATAATTATTTCATGCATTGGGACTTCGAGTAAGCCAGGGGTAGTGGAAGGGCAGGTGACTGATTGGACATGCTCGTTACATTCAACTATATATGCGTAAGTGTTTGTGTGTGTGTGTGTGTGTGTGACTGAGCAGTGGCGCACAGAAGTTTTTTAATAAAGAGGGGGCAAATGTGAACAGTTGAACAGTTGAACAGTAGAAACAGAGGGAAATAGAAAACTCAAATAAAATAAACAAGTAAAATTACAAATAAATATTTGATACATTACAATCATTACGCACCTGGCCCAAAAGCAGACTCACATTCACATTCACTTGTCAGCATTTGTAGTCGCATTCGTATTTGTTTACGACTCGCTCGAGTGTCTGAATTGATGATTCGTGTGCTGGTTTAAAGGAAACAACTTTAAGTGAAACTATTCGGAACAAGATGTTTGTGTAAAAACGAAAGGTATCCTTAGACATACCACGCCCCCTTCAATTTATTACCATATTCATTTCACTTGCCTGCATCTCAAGTCTGCAAATCAAATACCCAAAAAAATAAAAATAATGGCTACAAATAATTTCGCTTGAAATGCTTCTCTCTATTTGCATATTTTTTTTTCTTTTCTTTTCATTTCTTTTCTTTTTTGGGGCACGTGTCAGCAGCTGTGCCACCCCCGCATCGTAAAAATAAACAAGTGAAAAAGTGGCAAACATAAAAACAAATTTCAAATCGCTTTTTAACGAGTCGGTGTGCAAAAATAGTGCGTAGCTCTTACATTTTATGACCATGTCAGAGTGTTTTATGTTCTTGTCCAGCAGCAGCATGCTGAAAATTTCGGCCAACTCAGAGTTTTTAAGTTAAAGTTGTTGACTTTTAGTTGAGCTGAAATTAGCTACCTTTTCTTGCAGTGGATGCTGCCCCTATATGATTATTTAGATATTTATGCAAATCATTTTGTGTGAATCAACGATAACGATAAGAATTGTTTCTTATTCATGTGGTACCTCAGCCAGCACTCTGAAGGCTAACTGAAAGCGCTGCGTGTCCTGCCGTCCATCTTTTTTTTATAGACTGTCACTTCCGCTTCCGCTTGAGCACACGACGAGGCTGTTAAGTCGCCTTCTTCCTTTCCCCACCTCCCTCTCTCTTTTCCTCTCTGATGTGCAGGCCATGACAGGCGTAACTACCTCGCTCTCCTTCGCTCTCTATCCCTCTCGTGCTCTGTCTCTCTCCCTCTCTCTCATTCACTCTCCCTCTCTTCCTTTCTCTCATTGTGAACCCACAAAAGTCACAAAATATTGCCTTGAATTAGCTGAGGCTCAATGTTGAATGTGTCCTTGGTGACAATGACAATCCTTGATCCTAGTGAATTAATTTCATTGGACGTACTTTTACAGATATAACTCGGAGCACCCATTAAAAAAAAAGAGCAAGCCGGGTGTAATGAAATTGTCTAGTAGCAGAAGTTGATAACTGCGAGCCATAAATATAAATTCTTGATCAGCCGATTGGGTCAGGTCCATCTGTATGAACCAGCCACATAGAAAACAAACACCTTGGAGATTACACATGATTTTTTTCCAAAATTTTAGAAAAGTTCACCCTAATATTTAAAAATACACGCCCTGGTTTTTAAAGAGCCACAATTTTCTTTCGAAAATTTACTATTTTACTATTCCATATTTTGAATAATATATTTTTTTTATGAATGTAACAAAGCGTGTCGTGTTGAACTAACTGCTATCTGCTAGTGTTTACAGGGTATCTGCTGGTCGAACACTCTCCAGCTTGTTCAAGCTATTACCCGTTGTTGTTCTTTTTTTGCTGTTGTTGTTGATGTTGTTGTTTTTAGGACTGTTTTTGGGACCATGCCCCCTAAATGGCATTGCCCCTCTTCGACTATTGCTCATCCGCTATGCAAACATGGCGCTCTCCGGATTTGTCTACCATCCCTCTCCGCCTCCTCCCCTAGCCAAGGACTCCCTTTGGGACACGTTGCGCGCTTTCAACACTTTAACAAACAAACTGTTGCCGTGTGCCCTTGTTTGCCTTTATCCTTTAACGGTTCTTGCTCACTTGACTGCCTGCCTGCATGCCTTCCTCCTCCTTTGCTGTCTGTTGCCTGTTGTCAACTGCAGTTGCATTCGACAATTTGCTGAGTGCAGCGTTTCAACCACTTTTTGTTCAAGCCAAATTCTCTCAGACAAGCTAGCAGGCAGTCAGCCGGGCATCAGTGCCCACCAAATGGAGCGCAGCGATTTGCATATCCCGCTGCGACTGTCAAAAGCACAGATAAATAAATATATATATATATAAATATAAATATATATATATACATATACATACGCATAAAAATGCGCATATTTATTTCTTACATAAGCAAAGAACCAGGAGAAAATGACTTTCAGTTGAAATACTCTTGCGGAAAGGAGTCAACTTGCTACTATTCCTGTAGTAGCTATATATGGGAAATAGTACTCCGATGTTGATGATTTTCTAACTATATGGTAGTACGCCGATCAGATAAAATAAGTAAAAATCAAGAGGATATCATGGTAAGATAAAAACTATCTGCTAGTTCGACTTTATCACTGATGCTGATCAAGAATATATATTTATATTCAGACTATGCTATCGGAGTCGCTTTCTTCACTACATTACAAACCGCACGACAAAATTGCACCTGCTTAATAAAAAAAAGGGGAGCTGCAAAAAAAGGCTGCGTTTCACGCATTCTTACTTTAATGTCCTTGTCCTTATTGTTTGCCACGAGCTAAGATATTTTTTCAGTGCCATTTTTTTTGTATTTATTTTATATTTTTTATTATACCCTGAAGCCACCAAAAATGGTTAAAAAGGGTACAATGGTTGTGTGCAAATATATGTAACATGCAGAAGGAAGCACCGACCTCATAACGCATAATATAAGAATTCTAAAGAATGGAATATAATTTTATTGATAGCTGTCCCGACATATGTCGATTTCCAGTAGCAATAAAAGCTTTAGTTTTACCGGCAGATCCCTGCAATCGATTTTTAATACACATTGAGAGCAATTCAATTTCTGGCTAGATTTATATATAAAATATAGCAATAAAACTATAAGAATTTATTTAACAGCTACTGGATTCAGAATAATAATAAAATAAAGTATAATTTATTAATTCATATATTCACTTTACTCTTTTAGCTAGAGTCTCAAAAGTTCGTGTACTCCCAAACTCAACTCCTTCGGCATTAGGACTGTCACTTATCACAGCAGCTCACAGCTCCTAATTGTGGTTTATGTGTCCTAAGTCGAAAATTTTTCTTAAGCTGATTTATATGCAATCTCCATCTCCGACTCCGATTTGTACTTGGAATTAACTTTAACTTGCATTTGGATTTGGATTCGGATTTGGATTTCGACTATTTCATGCACATTTATCTGCTGGCTGGTCAAGGCTTCATTAGCCTTAGCAGCTGAGGCCTTCAAGGAATGCTTTGCAGACTTTTCAGTGAGGCGTGCTCAGCTCTTTTATTGCGCTGCCAGGACGATAGTTTCCCTGTACACCTACATACACACATACACATGGGGGCAGCTATTATTTATATTGTGTTTAGCACTTTGGTACTTCCTAATGCGTAGTGTTGTCTTTGCTTCTTTTCCTGCCACATCCCGTTTCAGCTCGGGGACAGAGTGACATTATGCAGTTCAGGTAGCAGCGAAAGCAAGGACATTGCAACGCAACGCTTGTGGCTTGTGGCTGCCACAGCAAAGTCCACGTAAAACTGCAAATTGCTGACTCTAATAGAGTGCAAACAGGGGGCTTAAGGCCTTAGAAAATGTAGGAAAAACTGAAAGCGTTTACTGTTCCAAATAGAAACTTTGATACTCTTACTGTGTTAAGGACTTCAAAAGATAGTTTCTTGAGCTTTTGGAGTGTGATTTATTTTTCAGATTTGTAGCTAGAAATCATAATCAAATTATTTTGAAAATTTATAAAATATATAGACATAAATAAATAAAATCATAGCAATAAATAACTCGAATATATCAACAGCTTTGACTTCACGTGTTTCGCTTCCGGTTCCGGTACTTAAGGCGTAAGGGTTACGGTGAAGGTTATAAGTTGTTGCCAAATTGTAGTTTTAGGTTAGCAAACAGCAAACAAACTGAGAAGAAAAATTGTTGCAGTTCCACCAAAAGAACGCAATCAGCTGTAGATATTTTATATAAATATATACACATATAAATTATATTCGAATGAAACGACTGCCAATCAGTTGAACTGGTGCTGTCCACTCTTCACCTTATGGCGAACCGCATGCGAAAATCAAATCATTCGTTCTTGAGGTAGGATAACTAACTGCCTGTCAAATGGCTGGCCCTGAAATGGGTTATTCGTCGACCAAAGCCAGCACCTTGAATGGCTTTTGGCGCAATTTCAAATGATTGCTGCAGCTGGCCATTCACAGTCAGGACGAGCCCAAGTCCTGGGGGATGGGTGTTATATTGGCCAAGGAATTTGTTGTATTAAAATGTCTGCAAAGAGACGAGCCAAGAAATATTTCTGGTGTGCCCGAAACTATTTTTGTGGTCATGACCCAAAAGCACAGAGGACAGCTGAGGGTTCTTCTACACAAAAGCCGCTATAGTTTTCATTAAAAAACGAAAACAGCCCACAATAAAGCAAAAGGCATTTGCTCTCTGACCTGTGTGTGTGCATGTGTGTGTGTGTGTTAGCCAAAAAAAAATTGCGAAGAATTTTACAGCTGAGTGCACGCGAGGGTCGACGGACAAATTTAGAGTGTCAGAAAAAAATGACGACAAGAGTGCGAAATGAAATGAATTGAATTTGCAACAGCTAGTTTAAGTCTGCGAACGTGCAAGGTTCAACAAGCCCCAAGCAGGAGGCAGCAACAAGTTTTTCATCTAGTTGCTGCAAACTGATGAAATTTGACAGGGTCTCTTGACAGATTTTCAGATTTAAGACAAATTCATCATTTACGAGCAGGACAGTCAATTAGCCAACTCAGCTTACTCCTCTGCTCCTTTGCTCTCCTCCTCGTACTTCGCTTTCTCTTCTTCTTCTTCTTAATCTTCTTCTTTAGTTTGCGTGGTGAGTTTCTTTTTCGGTAATTCCCCTGACTAATCTCGCATGCGAATTCTGCTTGTGTTTCCCCTTTTGAAGGTTAAAGTTCAGTGTTCATGGCCCAAAGGGGCAAGTAACTACCGCCGCACTCCGCCTCCCCCTTCTTGTTATTTTCCATTGGTTCACCTGACCTCAAAAACAGGGAAAACAGCTCCGACCGGGCTCGACTCTAGCCAGAGACTGCCTGGCTTGTTGTCATTTACTATCTGGGTTCTCAATAGCCGCAAAGAGAACGTAAAAGCTCGCTTAAACTGTTATTCGAATGTTAGAGAGAGTAAAGCTCGTTGTTAAATGTTAATTGAATTTTGACAAAGCTTTTCGCAACACATGTGTTATACGAATAAGCTTAACAAAGCTTCCATTGACATCCTTTATTGTGTACTGAAACCTGAGCTTTTAACAGTAGTCGCAAAGATTAAATAATGGTTATAAACTCGGGATTCATAAATGAGAAACCAATGAAATCATTTTGATCCAAATTCATCATGAACAATTTATCCGTTGGCGTTAAATCCGTTTTCTCCTTGGTAAACGCCTCATCAAAATTGCCAATATCCTTGCGATGTTTCTGCAAAAGAAATCATAAGTAATAACAGTCCCCAGATGCGATCAAAGCCGGAAAAAATGACTCACAATTCTAGGCACAATTGGGGGCTGCATTTCACAAGCCTCCGCCGAGTCCCAGTCCACATTGCAGAAGAAAGGATGCGTGGTGATCTCCTGGCGGGCATAGCGACCAGCCCCTAAACGATTATTCGGCTTCTTGGCCAGAAACTATATGGCAGAAAGTACGAAATGAAGTATTATTATACTAAAGAGATATTCAACATACGCTCGTTAAAATATCCATGGCCTCCTGGGTGAAGTGCTTGGGAAAGATGGCCTTCTTGTCCTTAATGTTACGGAAAACGGAGCTCTCATCTTCGCCATCAAAGGGCGCCTGCCCGGCCATCAGTTCGTAGAGCAATACGCCGTACGACCACCAATCAGCCGTTGTCGAATACGGATCCAAGCTGACAATCTGCCAATAGGGAATTGGTTATTGGTATGAATAAGTGGCATTTTCGTGATGTGTTATGTTAAGAAGATACTATTTCTATATTCAATATTTCCCACTCTCTTTCTCCCCGCTAAGTTGTCAATAGTTCTCTAACTCCAAGGCCATAACATATGTAAGTCCTTGAAATTATACTCTGCTATTGAAGATAGAAGAGTATAGTAGGTCAGTCGATTTTTAACTACACATATACAAAATTATTAGAATATACATATTTATATATATATACTCTCCTGATTAATAGATTGCTACTCATTTCCTCCTAAGCCCGCAAATCTATTTCTATAAAGTCTATATCTATATCTTAAAGAAGACGTCTCAATATCTCCCACAGAGATGAACTCCTTAGGAGTATCTCACCTCCGGGGCCATATAGTTGGGCGTGCCGCAGAAGGTGCGCGTTGTCTGACGATCTGAGACGCCCTCCTTGCTCAGGCCAAAGTCAACAAGTTTGACATGTCCCTCACCATCCAGCAGAACATTGTCCAGCTTCAGATCTCGATAGATGATGTCATGATCGTGCAGAAAAAACAAAGCAATTGCAATTTCGACGGCATAAAAACTGAAAGCGAAAAAACAAAATGGATATAGAAGATATATAAATAGAAACCCGAACCGCAATCACTCACATGGCGACCGACTCCTTGAAGCGTCCGTATTGCTGCATGTGATACATGAGATCACCTCCCTTGCAATACTCCATGACAAAAAATAGGCGATCCATGGTCTGGAAGCAGGAGTGCATGGCGACTAGGAAAGGCGGACGACCCGACAGCGCCAGGATGCGTTTCTCGTTCATGGGCAACTCCATGTCATCCGTTTGAATGATGACATCCTTGCGCAGCACCTTCACCGCATACAGCTCATCGGTGCCACGGCGCTCGGCCAAAAGAACCTTGCCAAACGATCCTTTGCCAATGGTTTTCACAAAATTAAAGTCAGCTGCGCGAATCATGTCTCTTTTGTTCATATTATGCGGCATATCCTTGTTGTCCATGCGTCGCTTCTCATTGGGACGACGCTCGAGCTGAGTTTGCAAGTTTTCCGTTAGGGATTTAAGATAAACTTAAGATTGGTTGGAGCAGCCGTCACTGGCTTTACTCACTTGCACCTCGTCGCGGAGTCGGGCCATATCATTGATGACATCCACACATGGTATGTTATAGTGTTCACCCTCGACTTGCGATAAAAACTTGTACCAACCATCGATGGGCTCCTTCTGCAGCTCCTCTAAACTGAAGGAGAACGAGCCCATGAAATCGTTGCGTGAGGTGCGATCCCAATCCCAGACCTCAATCAACAGACGCTTATCCTTATCCTGTGGCTGCAGTTCGCTGTGAGTGGAGATCGATTTTTGGGATTAGAGATCAATAAAGGAGCCCAGGATAAAAAGGAAAGAGGTTACTCGCCTAGGAGATGCCCTGTTAAGAAAAAGCTGTCTTCGAAATTCGATCATAATAACTCTTTTTACAAATTATCGTTTTGATCGCGTACATTATAGATAAATAAATTGGAATTTTAAGTCCTAGGTCTTTTAATCTCTGAGATCTGTTTGTTCCTTTAGTTTCTTTGCGGACATGACTAGATAGAATCGACTTTTGATGCTCATCATGAATATATAGAATAGGGGATCGAAGATACTTCCTTCTTCAATATACTCTGCTAGCCATTTTTATTTAAAAGGATCAGGTTTCAAATATTTGAATAATGAAATCAAGTAAAAGTAAATTTTAGTAAAATCACTTACAAAGTAAAAGTCTCATTGAAGACCGGATTGAGATTCTTCTGTATGGTTTTGGTCTTCTTCTTGGTGCGTCCCGAGCGATCGGGATGCATTTGGACGGCTATATAGGGATCACTGAAGCCATTTGTATCCATAGGTATAAGATTGGCTGCCTCCTTGACTAAAGGGTAGTTGGATTATATATTACATACATATTTACAGCATTCATACAAAAATAAATTAAATTAAAAATAATACATAATATTTAAAATTAGGTTACACGGCTCTAAATTGATAATACGATAAACTCTTGTATAGTCAAGAATGGGAGTACTCCGTTTGTGGTTTTTACTCACTCTCCACTTTCAAGTTGTTGCCCTTGAGCTCCACGTAGAGCAGAAGCTTGCCACGCACCTCGCTGATATCGGCACCACACATCGGTGGCACACACTCCTGGCACTTTGGATGCACATTCAGATTGCAATCTGCATGGGACAAATATTAAATGAGGACTACACTCATAAAAACAAATTCTAGAATGGTTAGTCATTCTCTTATTCAAAAAGTGAATTACTAAACTTTATGGATGTGATTTTATAAAAACTAACGGCTACTTATGTTAATACTTAAAAATGATTTCGAAAAACAAGAAAAACTTTCTATTTCTTAGGTCAATTCATGGAAATTAGGGGGGCGTGGGTTTTTGTATGCTTTTTGTGAGTGAATGCTGCTCGCGTCGCACTTACTCTCACACTTAACGCCCTGATGCGCAACGCCGTGCAACAGCATGCCGCACTCGTCGCAGAAGGTGGGCGTGGTGTAGGTGGTCGAGATCCAGGAATGCTTCACCTTCGCACAGTCGGCATCGAAGTCGGTGTCCTTGCCGGGACACTTGAAAACCACAAACTTGCAGCACTTCTGGTGTATATTAAAGCGACATTCTGTTGTGCGAAATTAGTGTGCAATTAGTCCATGTCCATGTTTTGTTGCTAAAGTCTTCAACCTACCCTCGCACTGAAAACCTTGCTTGCCAAAGCCCCTGAATTATTCAATGCAACAATGAAGGAGAGAGCAAACCAAAGAGAGAGAGAGAGAGAGAGAGAGAGAAAGAGAAAGAGTGAGACAGAGACAACAAGAACAAGAACAAGAATAATACGTGTCATCTTACAGAGCACTAATTAAATTAGGCAACGCAAAAAAAATATAACAACAGCAACAAGACCGATGCTCTGGTCGAAAGTTGTCCACGGGCAGATATACTGCAAAAAGCCTATTGCAAACTTTAATTCTGGTCGAAAAACTCGAAGAAACTCAAAACATTCCCTAAGCTTAAGAATAATTACACTTTGGCGTAGAATACAGTAAAATCAAAGCAAAAAAGTTAGAATGCCCCAGCTGCGAAATATTCCGAACCAAGCTATCAAAATAAGTTATGGGTATTAAAATCTGAGTTTACGGAATATCTTAATGAAGTTTTTACAATTGATGATTGATCAGTAATTTGTGTTCTTAAATATCAATCTTTAATTGATATTGTATATCGATGTGTATCGATAGTTTTCGATTGATTACTTAAATGACCGTAATCTCTCAGACAGGCAATAGGAAACACAGAAGAATCTATATCGGAGATGTCTGCTTTCATTACAACCCAATTGATATCCTTCATAACCTACACCCAGTGCGTACAGGGTATTTAAATAAGAACTAGCAAAAAATAAAAAATAAAATAAAATAACTTGCGTTCTAAAATAGGTCGTGAATGTAGTTTCTATTTTCACTGTTCGTTGTGGCCATTACTGTTGTTGTTTATTGTTGTGGTCTGATTGTGGTTGCGCTTCCTTCGCCTGTGGTTTTAGCCAACTTACCAAATGAAGTCCTTGCAGTGACCGCAGTAGGTTGGCTGCTTGAAAAAGCGCACCACAAATCGGTGTCCGTTGACCACCTCGAGACCCTTGCGCTTCATTGCTCCCTTGCGCAATCTATTCTTCATGTAGTTGACGATATTCGCCTCCCCAGCGATTTCCACCTGATTCTGAGGTCCTTTGCCAGCAGAGGCAGCTGTTGCTGCTGCCCCGGCAGGACCTTTGCGAGTCGATGCCGTTGTTGCCGCAGCAGGTCCTGCAGCAGGAGCAGAAGGCAGCACGGTGGCGCCTGGTGTGGCAACAGCTGCGGCAGCCATGGCTCAAACGGATTTACCCCAAACGAAAAAAAGGATTAAATTGGAGACGTTTTCGTTTCTTGGACTTGATTTGAGAACTGTGCACTTTGAAGCGTTAACAGCAACTGACCCACAGCGTTAAATAGTCGTATGCTGTTAGGGCCAAGAGGAAGCCAACCAAGTGTCCGAGTTGCAGGTGATGGTGCCCCACAGCAGTTCCAGAGCTTCTCCTTGTATATCTTGAATACCTATCCAATACACCTCTAATCCCATTCGAGCACTTTCTATCTCCCTCCATCTCTCTCTCTCTCCCTCTCCCTCTCTCTCTCTCCCGCTCTCTCTCTCTCACTCTCTCTCTCTCTCTCTCTCTCTTCCTATCTTGATTAAAGCTACATTTAAATTGAAAATGGGATTCTGGTTGGATTTTTATATTAAAATTATTCGCTTACGAAGTGATTGTGTGGGTCAAAATTCCACCTAAAGTTGAAAACGAATTTCAATTTTTCATGTTAAAATTAAACGCTCAAAAAGTGCTATTTAACTTATTTCATTTTACTTTTTTTACAATTTTACATAAATCATTTGAATTCAGAACGGGTTTACAATGTCCAAATTGATGATTGGCCAATGTTTCTGTTTCTGTGCAAACATTTGGCGTGATAAGTGTAAACAATTTGGCTAAGGTCAGGGGAGGCATGTGGCATGTAGTATTTGGTAACTGGCGACTGCTGCTTGTGGCATGTACTATCATTGCAATGCGGCAACCCGTAGAAAGTGCAAGGAGGGGTAGGCAATCAGCAGCTGCTGCTGTTGTGTCTTTGTATGCATGTGTGTGTGTATGTGTGTGTGTATGTGTGTGTGTATGTGTGTGTGCGTGTGTGTGTGGTGTACAAGCATGTTGTGACGTCAATGGGGCAGTCTCTGTCTGTTTGTCTGTGCAACGAAGACGACGTCAACAAACTTTAACAATGTCAGAGACAATAATTTGAAGGTGTTGCTCTCTTTTTCTCTCTCTCGCTCTTCCACTCTCTCTTATAATTGTCGTTTATTTATTTATTCATTATTAATTTATGCATCTTGCGCATGGGAAATATGATCAGAGAAATTTGTAAACAACAAAAAGAAATATTAAAAAACACTTGGCGTGTGATTGATGTCTAACAATATTTAACCACCTCCCCCCAAAGCAAAAAACAATTAACCTTAGCATGTCTATGTGTGTGTGCAACGAGCTTTGTAGCTGCCTAAAAATAGAAATAGAAATGCAAAACTCAGCGAAACACAAAACAAGAAAAACGGAAACCAAATTGAGCACAAAGTGCAAAAGTTTTTAAGGGCAGCGAAATATGACAAACTGTATGTGTGTGTGTGTGTGTGTGTGTGTGTGTGTGTGTGTGTGTGTGTGTGTGTGTGTGTGTGTGTGTGTGTGTGTGTGTGTGTGTGAAGGACGCACACAGCAAACAAGCAGGTAAACAAACAAAGCCAAACTGTAGGTTGCATGCAGCTTCAGCTGCTGCTGTTGCAGTTGCAAAGTCAACCTAAACTTAAACTGAAATTGAAACAGAAACTGACGAGCTAAACATAAATCCGTGACGTGTCCTAACGTGTCCTAACGTGTCCTAACGTGTCCTGACATGAGGGCGGAGCAAGGGGATTAGTGATGAGCGCGTGACTAAACTTAATGTCTAAATTTATGATTGCCATTCGAAGTATTGCAAACCAAATAAATAAATAAAATATTGGGAAGTTAATAAACAATGAAAAAAAAAACATTTGCCATGTCAAACATTAATGCAAATTTTCAATAATAATAATTTAAATTAAATGCTTCACTTTTTTATGCCCACATTGCTTCTCTTTTGTGTCCTTCTGTATTTGATTTTCATTTTTGACTATTTATGTTTTTATGTAATTATTTGGGTGACCAATTTTATTATAAATCAAAGAGTTGAAGCTGAACCGGAAATGGAAACGTTGTCAGCGAGACGAGAAAACGCTCGCGAAACAATGCTAAGTGTTTTTAGAGTTACAACAACAACAATAACTGCAAGTTTCACTCATAAATGTATCCGTTTCTGAGAAGTGTACTTTTTATTGTTGCTCGCAACTCGACAAATGCTCGACAAACAAGCAAGGCAGAAAACCGCCCCATCCCCCATCCCGCCCTCCTCTACATCTTTCCACCTCTTCTCCTCATCTCTTTCTCACACACCTAAGCAGATTGCGTGGCGTAGACAGACAGACAAATCTAAGGACATGTAATGGTACAATGCAAATAGCAATTGTTGTGGTTGTTGCTGGCTTGCTTTCAATTTACGTCATCAATTCCATGGCGTCGCTTTGTTCGTGTTTTTGTCGTATTCGTGTTTGTATTTTTTTTTTTGTTTTGCCTCGCAAATTGTTTTTACACTCAAGTAAAGCAGGCCATGCGAGAGAGAGAAAGAGAGAGAGCGCAATGCTCTCACTCTCTCACCTCGCCCTCACTCTATCACTCTCTTTGACACGCTCTCTCATTTTCGTTTTGCCTGCGCTCAGCGCGTAGAACAGTATTAGTAAAGCTGTAGCAAAGTCGTCTGCTGCATTTCCAGTTACTTTGCTTTGCGTGATTGATGTGTTTTTTGCTCTCTTCACTTACACATCTATTTCGCTCATTTGGTAATTTATTGTTGTTGTTGTTGTTGCTTGACCTGCGCTCTTAAAAGCTATTGATCTGTAGCAGCAGCAAAGAGTGTGTGTTGTGTGCTGTTAGTTAACATGGTTAACATGTGTGTAATGTGAAGATTCAAAGCCCCAGCAACATTTTGATCATTTTGCAACATAATTTATAATCAACATGTTGTAATATTTTATACATTATGCCAACGATGGCAACATGTTGCTCGTACAAAGTTATTAAATTGATAATTAACAATATGTTGCATATTGAAAGTGCTTATTATAAAAATTTGTTTGGAGCTCAATTAACTCTACAATTAGCCCCATTCACAATTCTTACCCAAATTGCAAACTGGACTTGATTATTGTTATTGTTAGTAATATAATTATTATTTTTGCTGGTCACAAAAATAATTTTGTTGCATTCCACAAAAGCCACAATAATTAACGCCAAAAAGCAATGCCAAGCACGTTAATTAAAAAGCGCTCGTTAAATTGAGTTGGCCAACAACAAAAAAAACTGCATAAATTTAAATGCTGCGCTTTGGCACATTCCACGAAACACTTTCGCTCTGATTTTGACAATCTGAAAAACAATTAATTTTAAATCTTACATAAATCTTATAAATCTCAGATTTATTTCTTTAAAATTACATATAAATGTGTTGCATACATTCTTAAACTTTCGCTTATAAGTCGCCATTGTTTAAATCATAAATTCAACTTTACTTCGAGTTTCCAATTATTTAGCCTTCAAATTCTCTCCAAATCTCTTTTCCTTTACAAAATCTCTTTCGCTCATATTTCGCCCATGCTCCAACACTTTCCAAAACTCTGTTGATTTCAAAGTGAAATCAATAACAGAAATGTACAAAAGCTGCGCCAATTGTAAACGTAAATGCTCCCCACTGTTTGTGATTTGTTTACACGCTCTCACACACACACACACACACAGTAAATGTGATGACGTTTTGTTTACGAGACACAAACAATGTGGCAAAAGAGCGCACAAAAACTGTTAAACTCAATATAGCCGGCTAACTGTAAATTTGCAGCGACTGCGTAGTTGGCAGCTGTTGTTGGTCTGTCAGCTGCCAGCTGCTGGAAGCAAGCGTAAATCCTTTTTACAGCAGTCGCTTGTGAAGGCGCCACGCTGCTGGTTGCCAACGAAAAAAAGAAGTGCGCACGCGGCGAAAATGTAACGCAACGCTCGTGCAACATACGCCGTGCAATCAACAACAACAACAAAATATCCATGGCGCCTCAATAAGTGTAAAAATAATATAATAGAAATTTGCGTGTTTTTTTTCAAGTAAAAAAAATAATATGCATGAAGAGGAAGAGGAAGCAAAACAAATAAAAAAGCAAACCGCGTGCGAATAAACAACCGCATTGGAAACTGAGACGAAGGCGACTCCACCTCCAGCACTGGAAGTGCGTCGCACACACACACACACACATGGACAGACAGATACGCAGCTTCCAGCGTTGGCTTTGCGTGAGAATTTTGTGAAGCTGCTTCTGCTGCTGCGGCTGCTGCGACATTCGACGTTCTGCGTTGGCCCCGACGCACGTGTCACCGCATAACAAAAAGCACAAGTAAATCGTGCAAGCACCGAATTCACCTTCACCTCCAAACTCACCACACTTACTCTCTCTCCTTCTCTCTTTCGCTGTGCGCGCTCGTGTCTCTCTGTGTATATGTGTGTGTGTGTGGCTTAACTTGAATACAAAGAAAAGTCAAACTAAATGCAGCGTGTAATCAGCGACATTCGTTACCCGCTACATCCCCCACCCACTCTACTCCTAACTCCGCCTTCACTTGTGATTTACAGTTATGCGCTGCTGTATATGTGTGTTTGGTTATGTGTGTGATTTCTAATTGAAATTAATGTTCGTCTTTCGCCTTGTAATTTGATAGCAGTGGCAAAAGTCAAAGCATAAATTTCTTAGCATTTTTAATGCCCACGTTTCTGACAAATAATGATA
The DNA here is from genome assembly GCA_035043845.1 of Drosophila picticornis. Classification (NCBI taxonomy): domain Eukaryota; kingdom Metazoa; phylum Arthropoda; class Insecta; order Diptera; family Drosophilidae; genus Drosophila; species Drosophila picticornis. The sequence continues at coordinate 259,784 of JAWNMR010000493.1, read as the reverse complement.
AGAGTCCCAAACCACCCCATTCCCCTCCCATGGCATCAATTTATTTGCCAGGCTTCCACAAGAAATGGAAATTCTTAATTGGCGTGGCATTTTTTATGGCAACTCCAAGGCCATCAAATTTCAATTATGAAGCCATAAAAAACTAAAATAAAAAACACCCTAACTATTTTTAAATTGTCTGAGATTAAATCGAAGTTGATTTTGACTGTTCTTTAAGTAGCTATATGGGCAAAAAGTGTGTTTCTTTTTATAATTATTTATTAAGGCATTTTACTTATGCAAAAAACAAATGTAAAATCAACCAAATTTAAAGTCCGATTTTTAGTCCGATTGTTGCTTAACGATTTTTTTTAATATCACCGTAATTTTAACCTTTTTTATTACAATCTGCGTTGATATTTACTATGTTTTATTAGTGAACATTTTTTTATTTATTTGATTTAATTTATGTTTATATTCAGAATATATTTAGCTGTATTTATTGCTAAAATTTTAATTTTTTATATTATATTTTATCATTATTATTATTATTTTATTATTATATTATATCAAATGATTATATTATAAATTATTTGCATTTGGTTTCTCTTTTGAAAACTTGTTAAATAATTATTTAAGCTTGTTTTGAAAAACTGCAATTGATATTGTATATTAGTAGTTTTTACAGTAAATAAAATAAAACAGAACCATTAAGAATTTCATCGTTTTTAGACATGTGTTTTCCTCATTTTTAAATAACGTTTTCCTTAACTGTTGCTGCTTAGCAAATAGGGAAATTAAATAACTTGAACTATTATTAAGTGAATTTAACTAAATCTTTAAACTATTTTTGCTTAAGTTTTAACTTTTTTAATTTTTTAAAGCAGAGAAAATCTGAGATATAAGTAAAAGTATCTTGCATTTATACACACATACACACCTTATGGCTCAAGGGTGTGTGAGTGTGTGAGTGTGTGTGTGTGTCTGTGTGCCTCCTCAAAAGAAAACCACTTGCAACACACTCGAAATAAAAGTGGATACAAATCGTACAGAGTGAATGAAAGTGGCTCATTAGAAATGGTTTGCCCAACACACGCACAAACACACCACACACAGGTGAAACGACGATGAATGCAAAGTGTGAATTTGCAGCATGCGAAGAAAACGGAAAAACCACTGATTAAACATTACGAAAAATTGTGTGTTGAGTCGCTTAAGCAAACTGCCCGGGCATCCACACAATGTTTAAATCGTGTTGTGCTTACACAAAATTGTTAGTAATAATAAAACCAATAATACCAATCATAATACCGATAATAATGAGACACTAGTCGAGGCAACTTCTTGCAACTCAAATTGTGAATATATCAAAACACCTTAAGCAATAATTCAACACTCGCACGTAAAGGACTCCAAGGATACGAATTGAGCAGAGATGCCCTTTGGTAGGAAGTCTCCGTTGGAGGCGCTCGCCTTGCCCGGTGTAATGCTCGCCTACAAATACAGCCAGTTCCGGCAGCGAAGACGCGAGGCGGCCAGTCGACGAGTCACCGAACGCGAACTCTCCGCCCTCCATCACAAAATCGTAAGATCAACTTTTATCCATAAGTACAAAAAACTCTTTGCCTAATAAACGGAACATATTTTATATGCAAATAAAAATCCCTAAGTCCCTTCTGAACCCAACTTTCAATTAATCGCGCCAGATCTGGCCTAAACCAGTTGCCTTTATTGTCCGAAAACCTAATTTATATAATCTTCTCTAATCAAATAGTCGAATCTTGAGTAAGTAGCTTGAATGATTTCAGTATGTGCTGGTAGCGGTCCATGTTTATGATTAATGAGTAAACCCTTCAGAACTCTATCGATAACTTCCATATCAATAAGCCGACAAAGTTTTGACATTAATCTGTTTATGTATATCTCTATATATATATATCTATCCATCTCTCCAATTTTCAAGCATTTCTCTCTCTCTCCCTCTCTCTCTCTCTCTCGCTCTCTCTCTCCCTCTCTCTCCCTCTCTCTCTCTCTCTCTCGCTCTCTCTCTCTCTCTCTCTCTCTCTCTCTCTCTCTCTCCCTCTCTCTCTCTCTCCCCCTATTTCTCTCTCTCTCTCTCTTTCTCTCACTCTGTCTGCCTCATTACCACGTCTTGGTCATTTCCCCAGCCACATTTCGGTCGAGGAGATTACACATTACATATTCGAGTAACTTTTTGTTTACAGTGTAGAGTTGACTTTCATCATGCTCCGCGCACATAAAACACATGCAATAAAATTGTTGTCGGCTGCTTTTATCAAAGCTGCAGGCATCATTAGCCTCTCAGCTACAACAACAACAACAGCAACAAGCAGAAAAGGCTTTAAGTATCTGAAAAAAAACAACGAAAAGCGAACGTTGACAGTGCGGCAACTGCACAGCGACTGCGCTGCTTGTGTGTGTTTTCAGCTTCTGCTGCTTTTGACATCGCTTTGACATTTTAAAGTGCTTCCTGTTCTTTCTCTTCTTATTCTTTTTGTTATTTATCTATCTCCCTCTATATTTTTGTTTGCTTTCGTCTCGCATTCAACTTTGGCAAATAGTTTTTGAAAATGGCAAGCATAAATCGTCAAAGGTGAAATTTGCTTTAGCTTTTTTCTCAATTTTTTTTGTCAAGTCAACCCAAGAAAATTTCATCCATAAAACATGTCGTAAATTTGTGTGACATTTCATATATAAACACGTATTATTTTCATGTGTGTGTGTGTGTGTGGTTATACGCGTGAAACTATTTGCATTTTAGGTCTAAATTCCAAAAAATGGGCTCAGCTCTATGGGGACCATTGACATTAAACACTGAAATTAAATGGACTGCGAACTTTAGGGAATTGAAAAAGTGTTTTTCTTGTGCTTAAAAAATATCATGTAGACTACTTGGGTATTTGATAGAATTTTAAATATTTGTAGAATAATATTAAATAGAAATAAACAAACTAGTGTGTTTAATAGCAACATATTTAAATATAATTATTATAACAATTATTACCCTACACAGAGGCAGTTATTGGTCAAATGAAGCAAACTTGATTTGCGTATGGTAAAAAATAAATAATATTTGCTGCAGTTGAGTTATTCTTATAGATGGATATGGCTATATCATGACGACTGTTGATGCTGATCAAGAATATATACATATACGTATTGAAGTCGCAGATACTTTCTTCAGTCTGTTACATCTTGCTATTCACATCACAATTATATACTATATATTTTCATTTTACCCCTTTTACTGAATGATTCCTGACCAAATTCCTTGAATTCCCAACTGGTTAAAGCTCTCAATTACGCACTTGCCATCAAGGAATTTGCCCACAGGTCTAGCAAATAAAACAAGCATTTCTCTCTGCTCATTTGCATTTGCAAAGCAACAACAACAACAGTAACTGAAAATGAACAATGCAATACTGGGCGAAAAAAGGCTAAGCTAACTTGAGATTTAACGAGACTTGTTTGAAATTTATGACCAGCTCAAAAGGCAAGCCAAAGTCAAGCAAACAGACACACACACACACACACACATACGGATATTTACATATGTTACAATTTACATATGACAACAACAACAATAACAATTGCAAATGTAAAAAAAAGAAAGAAAAAAAAGTACTTTTAAAAAGTGGCTGAGTTCTGAGTTTTGCCTGCTTTGCATAAAAATCTGACGCGTGACTGTAATTTCTGCACGCAACCTTGAAAAGAAAGGCATACACACACACGCACACACACACGTACACACACACACACACACACACACAAACACAAAAGCTTTAATGCAAAATTAGCGGAAGCAAGTAAGAAAAAAATTGCGTATTAAAATGCTTTTACAATTAAATGGCCAGCAAAACGCCTAAAAAACTAAAATGTGCCTTTTACATGTGTGTGCGTGTATGTGTTTGTGTGTGTATGGGCACTAACAACAATTAGGCTAATGTCAAGAACCATGTGCCATGGGAAACCTCTTCAAATGAATGCCCCCCCCAAAAAAAATAAAATATACGCAACGCAAAGCCCAACGCAAATGGGGCAGTAGTTGAAAGGATAGGTTTGGAAAGGGGGTGAAAATGGTTGGAAAGGGTGGGGGGAGGGGGATTAGAGTGTAGTGTAGAGTCGAGTAAAACTTAGGCTGCTATCTAAAAACAGTTCTGTTCTACAGCCAACTGGCATTTAAATTAGCCGACAAAGCTAGGGGGCATGGAGAAAACAAGGTGAGTGAAGCGTCGGGGGAACGGTTGAGGAGAAGGTAATAGTTGGGAGCGCCTCGCAATGAGCTCATTATAGAGATATTTGTTGTACGATATCCGAAAACTAAACTAAACTCAAGTTGTATGTGCTGCAAATAAAATGAGAGAAAACCTACTGAAGGCAACAAATTGAAAATGTGGGGCTGTGTCAGACAGTACTTTACATTAGTGGGGTTTTAGAACGATTGTCAACTGGGTAATATAGAAAGACTACATAATATACTATGTAAAGAGATATTCTATTTAGAGATAGAGATAGAGATAGAGATAGAGATAGAGATAGAGATAGACATTTACCATTTTGACACACATATATACTGTATTCCAGCGAGTCACTTTTCATTGCCGCCTTTCGCCTTTTTTTGTTAGCACCAATAGCCATATTCACAAGCCGATCTCAGAGGCTTTCAGAGCAATTTACTTCTATAACAACTACACATGACTAATTTTGAGCAAACTCCAAAATGAACGAAGGTTATAGTGACAGGGTCAACTGGATCGCAAAGAAAAAACTCTAAAACAATAAAATTATCATGCATAATTTAAATTCAGATGCCTTGTACAAAAATGTACAGTATTCATTCCCCACTTGGGACATGGTTAGGAGTTGTGAATAATACTCTTGGATTTTACTGAAATCAATCAATGTCTAAAGGCTACCTCACTCACTTGACCATAATTTTTGAAGGGAAAAGTGTGAATGATCGTAAGACTTGATCACATATTATCATCATTCCCATCAGTGCAATTTAAAAGACTACGCCATTTGCAAAGTAAAAAAAACAAAGCTTAATCTCTGCAAATTTCGAAAAGTAGTTTCTTCGAAAAGTCTAAACAAGTACAGAGCTGAGGAGATGTTTCTGCAATCTCGCTGCTAGTCCCCACAAGTGGGTGTGACGACAAATTACCTCACGTTGTGCCTACGACATGTGGCAAGCAATGCGTGAGGCGCCTCTTGCCTCTCTCGTATGTCATACATTTCCCAAATGCCGGCAGCCTGACGGAGAATTAGCCACAGCTGATTGCCAGTGTTGAGGACGTCTAATTATGTTGATGTTTATAGCAGACTTGCACACACATCCGCATATATATAATATGACAGATATATGTTCTATGGCATGTGTGGCGTGTGCGCCATATTTTGTTATTCATGTAAACGGGCATCAAATATGACGCATACGCCTATGCGTCCCAGGCCATTAAATGTTGATTAGTGAATGGAAAATATGAAACGGAGGGGAGGATGGAGAATGAGAAATTTAGGTCCCATTTTGAGTCCTATTTAAAAGCGAAACGCTGTCAAATGTTTAACAAGCAGCCAAAATACCGAATTTTATGCTCACAACTCGCGTGACAAAGCAACATAAAAAAAAACAAACAGATAACCCGAATTGGGAAAATAAAAGTTTAACTAAAAAGTAATAGAAGCCCAGAGAGAAAAATTTGCAGCGACTGAGGAATACACTGGATAACAGCTGGTAAGAAAAAACTGTTTGATGATGGAGTGACTATTAAAGAATCATTAATATGAAGATAGAATGGATACACGAGAGGCTTATAATAGATATAGGGCAAGACTTCCAGTGACCTTTTCAACTGGGTGACTTTAGCTTTTAGGCTGTGAGAAATGTATGTGTAGTTATAAATGGATAAATAGAGACTTCTGTGGATATAGGCTAAACTTTCTATCAACCTTTTCAATTGGGCAACTTAAGCTCATAAGTTGTGGAGAATGAGATTTAGTATAATCGTTATCCATTTACATAGGTTGCTTTAGACAAACGGGAACATTTCCAGTAACCCTTTCAATTGGGTGACTTTAGCTTTTAGATTCTGAAAGACATATTATAGTATGCAAAAGTGATTTAGAAGCCAGGTTTCCTAGATAAAGGAGGTGATTTGTAAAATTAAAGTTGTTATGGGATATGGTATAAAATAAGGTCTTTATAGATATACATGGAGCTTTCCAGCAGCATTCGCTCAAAATCTGAACTCTACCTCCAAAATTAAGGGAGATATAAGCATAATCGATGTTTGTTCAATAAATGTTCTCCTTTTAAACTACCTGCCAAATTTGGCAACTCCTGCTCTGAAATTATGGTAGTTAAAGTATTTTGCCATTTTGGTGGGTATGGACATGGCCAGCAAAATTGACATATCTCTAACCGAAATACTTTATCAAGCATCTACGTGTCACATTTGATGACTCTGGCTTTAACTTGTGAGCGCTCTTATCGATTAGCAGTTATCGATATTATCGATTCTCTAGACTCCTCGTGAGAGGAATACACGTGCCAAGTTTCAGACCAATATACTCCTCAATCTGCCCTATCCAGAGTATGAGCAAAAAATAGGGAAAACACGCTTCACGAATATTTTTTGCAAGGCAGTAATAATTTATAATTTAGTTGAGCGGAAGTCGAGCGAACGGCGCTAGGACCTGACATTGAAATGCGGCCTGCAAATGAATGGACTTTACCTTCGAAACAATAAGAAACGAAATGAATTGAAAGTTCTGCTGCCTGCTGCCGATTATTATTAGCTGGCCGTTGTAACATTTGTCGTCCTATGCAATTTGCAGCTTGGCCAAACGATTGCAGATGCATATTATATATATATATATGTGTGTATATATACAAAAGGTACTACTACTGACCACACAATTTGACTTGGCAAGTTGAGCAGCAGAAAAACAAACCAGCTTAGTCATCCAAAAACTGGACAATGCCAGAACTTGGCCAGCAACAGAAACAGAGCGTTGGCTTGGCTTGGCTTCATTTTCTGAAACATTGTTTTTTTTTTGTTTTTGTGGTCACAGACAGCCCACCAAATAAATCACACAAAGCGTTTGAAAATAATTTCGTTTTTAGTGTTCTAAAAGGACACCTCCACCCCACTTTTACATACTAGCCCCACTTTCGTCTTTTTCCCTTTAAATGTCGTCCACATTATAAATGGTCTTTTGATACAGCACTTTGGCGTTCACATTCTAGTTTATACCTGTTTTATGCGGGTTTTTTGACGGCTGCTGCTGTTGGCAGCCTCGGCAGACTGGACTAAATAAATCATTAAAATCAAACATTAATCAACGTGATGACCGTTAAACACGTTCACATATACACACACGCACACGCAGACGTGGGCGTAACTTAACCGGATATCCGCATGGCGACCATTGTTCTTGTTGCTTTGTTTCTTTGTTGCCACAGTCAAGCGTCAAGTGGTTGAACTGTTGTGTCCCTTGCCTCAGTAACAGCGGCAGCTCAAGTCAACTCACACGCAACGTGCTCGTACCTGTACTTGGCCCTATTTAAATTCTGCTACACGGCGCGAAAAGTCGTGGCTATCTTGTGTAATTGAGCAAACGATTTGATCAAATGCAATCCATTTACATATTGTATACATGATAGATCATACATTCTTGTGCATTCAGAGTCACTAACCATTCAAGAGTAAAACAGCTACCTTAAAGCATTCGAATTGACTATAATGAAGTTGTGCAAAAGTAGGTAGCAGGAAGGTGAAAGCACAAGCGACCCAATAAAGTATATATACATATATATAAATATATATATATTCTTGATCAGTATCAACAGCATTTAACCCATTCGATTAAAGATATGTTTGTCATATCGAGTATGTTGATAGCTTGACATTGGTGTTCATTTGTACAAGTTTTAGCTCGATCTCGTGTAATCAAATTATACAGCAGCATGTGCAAAAATTTACGTTACATTCGTAGATACGTATATTCGAACATTAATTAATATATTTACACAAACATTCATACATTCACAGTCATACGTTCACACATATACTCAAATATACATACATATTCATACATTACATTCACACACACATAAATTCATGTACTCAGCCGTTTGTTCATCCATTCAATCATATGTATGAGTGAATACTTACATTGTCAATATCAAGCATTCACTCACATACACATTGATTTCAATGAGTTAATTTGAATAACTCAGATCTATGTATAACTCGAGTAGAGAATTGGGTTCTGGGCGTCCCCTAGTCGCTCTTCCTTTCTCTATCTCTCGCTACTCCTCGCTTCCTACTTGTTATTTTCTCGCAATGTAACTATTTTAATGATGCCCCAGGTGAGTTTTAGTTGCTTTGCCGTCGCGACAAGTACCGACTCCCACTCAAACTCCAAATCTGAGTTCGACTCTGGTTGCACGACACATAAAAGTGTTTTCTTTACCCCGTGCAATCAGAGTGCATTAAACTTTACTGTTTACGCATTGAGTTCAAGTCATTGTTGTTTTTGGTTGAATTTTACAAGAATATCAGGTGTTTGCTTCAGTTGCTTCTGTTTGCTCACGTGCTGCACTCGAGGTGGCTGCCATAACCAAAAAAGAGAAGCAGAAAGCATTGTGTGCAGCGTGGGTGTGGCAATATGCATTAGCGCAACTCACGCGATGTCTGAGCCATTATATTGCATATAGTCTGCGCTACTCACAGTTGAGGTCAAAATAATAGTAACGCTCCTTCAAAAAATGCAAGTTCTTTTATAATATAGATTCACACCTCATTTCTAAATTGTATAAATATTTATATATCTACATATACTATTACAGTATGTATCCACTACTCATTTATAATTTTTAGAAATAAGAGCTTCATTACCATTATTTTGACAGGCCCATTTGAGTTTACATTAAAAACTTTACGTTTTTAACTATGTTTTAAGTATTTTTCTTCCATTTTCCAAAACATATAATTTTGACCGCAGCTTTATTTATATACACATATGTTTATAAGCAAATGTATATTTGTATAGAAGGTACAGCAAGGCAAATCTGATTGCTGTTGTGCATTTACTTTAATTGCATTGATTGCAGCGTTTAGCAGCTGAGCTAACCGAGTCCTGCCGAAGTTCTTTTCAACCATTGGCCATTGGAGAGCTCACAAAGTGTTATACGTTCTGGCTCTGGTTCTGGTTCAGTTATATCTGAATTTAAAGGTTAACTATAGAAATTGAGACGTTGCCACATTCTAGTTCGGCATCAGTGGCAGGGTCGATCTCTGTCACTATGTTCCTATTGTACAAGCTATGCGTTTTATTTAACTCTTAACATTTTGAAAAAGAATCATCAACATCGGCTTGCTATAAAGTTTTTGCTGCCATGGGAACAATCGTTTGGTTCTTTAAATTAATAGAAAAATTTTGATATCGACAATTGGACTCCGAGTCCGTTTGAGTAGTTTCTGCTTGCTCAACTTATTTTTTAACTATTTATCATGAATAGAAACTTTTATCAACAGAAATTTCAATCAATGCACTTTTTTTTGTCTACAAAGTTTAAATTTCATTATTACTTTTCCTGTGCAAATCGATGTATTTATCAATACAAACAGCACACATATTTTCTCTCTCTCTCTTTCTCTCTCCCTCTCTTTCTCTTTATCTCTCTTCCTTCTCTCTTTTCCACCTTTGTGTCATTTGTTCCTTTTCATTAAGCGTTTCAAAGTGAAAGTCACAAAAGTTTCAGCATTCTGTTAAGGGACAACATTGACCATATCGTCGCATAACTCAACTCCTGCAGAAAAACTTACGCTTGAAAAACCAACTCAACATTAAAATACCCTGTTAAGGTACGGGCAATTTATGTTCTCACTCTACCTCTAACTGTCCAGCTACCCATTTGCGGCTTCTATCTTCTGCAGGATATCTGAAAACGGTAGCAAAAACTTTATGCAAAACTAAAAGCTTGTCTCGCAAAGGCAAAAAAAAATTGTAATCTGCCCAGAACAATGTCATAAATTTTGTAATGTACGCCGTCGCAGCGCAGGAAATGCCGGACGCGAAATTGGAAAAGCGCCCGCAAAATCTACACCATTAACACACACACACACACACACACACGCACACGCACACGCACGCACACACACAATAGACGCGCACAACTTTAGCAAAAAAAAAACAGCAAATAGAAGTGGGTAGCTATTTGAGGCATGCTGAACTTAACATAATCTTGCAGACAGGCATAAACTTCACGTTATTTAGATTGCACTATAAATTAATTAATCAAAAGAAATCCACCGGCTATTCCTATATTGTGTGTTATGTTGAACCAAAGTTGATTTGAGGAGCATTATAAAATGTTAACTGTTTGTTTTTAGATAATTTAATAACGAACAAGTTTGTTATACAACGAGACAGATTGTTCCTACAGATGATATAGTAAATCGGTCTAGTTGTTGGCTAGTTGCCACTTTATAACTGAAATACTCTCCGCAAAAGTAAGGGTGTCCAGAATTCGATTGCTGCTCTTTTAGAGCTTTTGCTTTTGGTTTTGCTCAAGGCTGCGCCACAATTAAATTTATTGTTTTTATCTCTGGCAGCTGCATTGAATCAAGTTTTGCCACCAACGACAATTGTTTTAAATCAGCGTTTTATGTAAAACAACCCTTCCTTCCTACCTCCCTCCCCCCTCCCACATTGCATTGCTTCAATTTGAGCTTGCGCTGAAAAGTGGGCAATGGGTTTTGTTGTTTTTCATTCACAGCTCATTTAAAAGCCATTTGCATTAACTGCAAGTGTGTAAATAATTTTGTGGCGCGCACTCGTCACACCAAAGCTTAGCACTTACAGCACTTTCAGCACTATTGCAATTGAGTCGATTCTCAACCAACCCGCACTCCCCAACTGCCCCAGCTACTCCCTGCTTTGGCCTCTTGCCTCTTCTTCTACCCGCTTAATTCATGGCATTTTGCACATTCACAAAAAGAAACAGTAGAAAAAGGAAGTGCTCGCAGCACACACACACACACACCTGTTCCTTGCCCCCTACTTCGTCTCCCACTCGCTTGGCCTCTTGCAACTTTCAATTATGCCATTTTGCTGACTCATGCTGTCAGCTAACTAATGGCTAACTAACTAGTATATCATTTACATTTGCACACACACACACTCCCCTCCTCTCTTCTCCCTTCTCCCTTCACCCCTCTTTGCACTCTCTTCCGCTCTTTTAGCGCGCTGTCAACTGGCTTTCAATGAATAAACCAAAAATAGCATCGCAGCGGCAATTTCAACTTTTCACTTTCAGCCCTTTTCTATGTGTGTGTGTGTGTGTGTGTGTTAAAAGCCATAATTACGCCTGATGAGGCTCTGCTTGCACATGTGTATTTATATGTATGTTTGTGTGTGTGTGTGTATGTATGTTATTTTGTGTGTGTCTGCACTGTTTAGTTGGCAAATTTGACACTTTTGTCACCAATTTGTATGGCTGCACTTTAGATTGGCCTCCCTTTCTCCCTCTGCCTGTGTGTGTGTGTGTGTGTGTGTGTATGTGGGCACATTCTCTGGTCCTGTCTTCTGTCTCCTGTCTAGCTACAACTCATTGTTATTGCTGCCCATTGTCGTTGCTGTTGTTACCACTGCTATCTGCCTGTTCAAGTTTTGCAATTAGCCTATTGATAAATAGCCACAGCCACAGTGAACGACAATAAACAGCGCACACTGCCCAACAGTTGTGTGTCTTAGAAGTATTATCGTCATTAATTTTAATTGGGGATCTCCGAGCTTAAAAGATGTTTCCCTACGGTACTGCATCTTTGCCTAGCTCTGATGTGTTTTGAGGATTCTGATCACAAAATCGACAGAGTTCACTACTGACTATACCAAATGTAATAAGATAAATAAATGTTAAAGTGATAATATTTTTGAATTTTGTAATCGCATAGACACACTGCTTTTAAGCGAAGCCACCATATCAACACAGCTGCTGGATAGCTGATTGGCTTCCGCGCCAGTCGACTTATTGATCAATTTCCCCTGACTAACCTGTTCTGTTTTCACTTCATTAAATTTACCCATCAACTCCTTCAGTAAGTTTATCTGTTTTAGTTTGTATAGGTAGATATTGCTCTCCACACTTGTCATCTTATGAAATTTCTCGCTCAACTGATTGACTTTACTCATCAACTCCAACTCGTTAAGTAAGTTTACATGACGAATCTGTTATGACGTTATATATCAGGATTGCGTTTGAGTTTACCGATCAATTCATTCAGCAAGACGCTCTGATGACTCAGTTGTTCTCTGCGGTTGTTGTGATACGAGAGTGTTATAAATGTATGAAAATAAATACTGAAAAATATATTGTTTATTAGCATGTGCTTGTTCTTAAATTCCTTGCTAAAGGGTATCTCCTAGTCGAATAAACAAATGCATATCAAAAGCGAAAAAGTCAGTTCACAGTTCCACTTTCCATATGCTTTTTTTTAGCATCCGTCAATCATGCAGAAGACTGAATGCGGTTGCCGTCATTTAGTAAATCCGGCTAAGCGATAATAGCTATTGCTCGTTGAATTGAATCTTTCTATACGCTCTATCAGATTATAATTTTGTAATGTAGTTTTATAAATAAATGTATGTATTCTTCAACAACATCAGTTGTGTATGCGCACCCATCCCTCCATCCTTGATTAAATTTTGTGATATATACATTTTTATTTGCTGACAGGGACAGACTCTGGTTCTGGAAAGGTTTTATAAGCTTCAACGTGCAAGAGATGGTCATTGTAGATGTTTTATAAACAAATATAAATTGAGATGTTTTTAAAAATGGATTAAATCAAAATGATAGGTCAAGCAATACACTTGTAGTGTAGTAAATTGCTCCAAATATTTACTAAATATATTATGTTTTCTATAAACTAATTATTGTAGAAAATCTGGAAATAGCATAGAAATCCAATTTGTTTTATTTGACTGACTACTGCAAAACGTGCACACGAAAAGATTTCCTATGGTATTACTTAAATTTTTAATTTGATTTCATGTCTTTTTTTCTAGCTATTTTTAACGCTATTTTATTTCTACTGTGTTTTGTGTGGTTTCAGTGTCAATGCTTAAATGTCAGACAGGCTGATTGGCTTTCACAGTCTTTTGCAGATGGCAGGCTTCATGAGACTCGTATTGCTTATATGGGTTGTATCGTATTTAATTGGATTTTAATATGTGCGACAATTAGAACACCCTGCACAAATAGCAAAAATGTATCACCTTCTCGCTCTTTCTGTTGCTCCCTCCCTCGCTCTCTCTCCCTCACTGTAATTCTGATCTTGTTGTGGGTTTAGTAAGTTTGTTTGCCTGCTATAAAAATGTGTAAAATATTGAGGAACGTCGAGCGCTGTGATTGGCATGAAGATCATATTAAATGCACATACACACATCAACACACACTCATGCACATACACAGCCACGCATACTTGTAAAGTGACTTGCTGACACGTAAATGTCGCTGATATAAATGCAATTTTCATTGACATTGTTGCTCCCGCTAGTATGCAACAAATAAAAACACACACACAGTTTCATGTGGCACGTGCTTCCATATGAGTCGCCCTGTCATTGTATTACTTAATGAAACTGCCTGTAGTCTCTCTATCCAACTGACAGCCGTCTCCAGAACTCATTAGCCATCTCGCACTGTTGTACGTGTGTTCAATAAAAAAATACCCAGCTCGTGTTAGAGGTTTCAAGACATATTTTTAAATATATACCCTATAGATAATTTATATACCATAGTGGAAATTTATTTCTGTTCAGCATCAATTGCCGAGTCGGGATTTATAAAATAAGTTTAAGAAAATAATACTCAATAACGTAAAAAATTAAATGTAAAGTTAATATACGTCTGTCTGTCTATCAGCCGATTTCTGAGACTTTCTAAGTAGCTCACAGTTCTTGTAAAGCAAAACCACAATCTCAACGTTAAGCTCAAATAAAATACAAAGAAAGCCGTTATGTTTTGAAACTTGGTACAATTTGCTAAATAAGTTGATAGGGAAAAATCTCCGAAATCATCAAATAAACATCGAACTTTCGTTGGAATCGTTGGTCGGTTTTTAGAACTTATAACAATTTAAGTTCTGTTGCTGTTCATATATATGTGTAACAGGAAACGACTGTCAGTGAGCCATGCCTTGTTGTGATTCTCCACTCTTCAATATTGAACAACTGTTATTTGATATAACTTTTATTTAACAGTTCATTGTAGATTGTAACCAAAACAGGGTATATCAGATACAGACAAAAATAAATAAAACAAAAATTGACAACGCAAAAACCATATCGATTTAAATATTTTATTTTCGTGTTTTCGGTTGGTTGGAGGATGCCCCTTTAGTCGAGTATCTGAGAGTTTCAACTTCAGGATGTGCAGCCAATATGAAAACAAGGTGATGTCAAGTTAACTGACTGATTGAGTGATTGAGTGACTGAGTGAGTGATTGAGTGACTGGATGAATACATGCAAACTCATGTTTGTGAGCAGTAGCCTACTTTGTGATGTCAAAATGTCTGACATACTAGTGAGAATGTCCCAAATTATATCAGAGTTGTGAGCTATAAATATGTTATATGGCTACAGGCCGAACAACAAACAACAACAACAACACATACCTTGAACATCAGTCAATCAATCAATCAATTGTAAAGTGGCACCTCAAAAAGAAAACAGCTCATTAGACAACACGCTCCTTACTCAGTCATTTTCTGTGTGGGAGTTGCTCGAGTTTGGCTCGCGTTCATTCTGCATATGTCAGAAACTTGTTCAGTGGCCATTGTCATATATGCTATGCCTAACAAATATACGACAAAATAAGTAAATAAATAAAAACAAAAAAAAAACAACCCTATAACGATACAATCATAATCGCAACTCATAATTAATTGGCCCAAAGCACAACCGCTGCTCGACTGTCGCATATAATTGATATGCTAAGTCAAGGTCTCTCAGTTGATGTCGCTTTGGTTTATGTATTTCTATATTTGTGTATTTGCTTATGTTTGTATTGAGCAAATTGATTTGATTTCTCAATAACGCACATTGTCCCTACAAATGGCTTTCATTTGCTCAGCAAGCAAGCAAGCAGGTCTGTTGTACTGTATTTTTCATTGAGTGCTTTTCCGCGCATTACTTTAATTTCCTGTGCCACATAACACATACCACATTCGATAATTCCCGTTAGATGACCCTCGTCACAGACAGTTTGTTTTTATTTTATTTTTTTATTATGTTTACATTTTTTTCGGTTTAGTTTTCGTTTTGACTCATGCAAAAAAAAAAGAGGAAACGAAAACGCAAGTAATTTAATTTAGTCGCTCATAAAACTAAAAAGCCTAGCTAAACGTCGAGTGCTCAACTGTAAATACCCTAACTGAGAGATTTTTATTAAATTTGGCTTGGTTCGAATAATTTCTGTTGTCAAACTAAGATCAAAAATTGGAAAATTACAAAAATGTAATAATTGTTGTATGGAAATTTGTGGAAATATTTAGACTAGATTTTTAAACTTTTATAAGCCTTTTATAAAATATCGCAGGAATAAATCAAATCTCTGTTCCGATTCAAGTTTAAATGCTGCTTCTCAGCTTCACCTTGGATGCTATGGAGTATTAAACTTTAATCAGGTATAGCCCATAATAAGCTAGTCAAAAATGTAGTAAAGAAAGCTCAGATTCTGGTTTTGAGTTTTTAAAGAATTAGAGAGTTTCACATTTCGGTTCAATTTCCAGTTCCAGTTCCTGATTTCACTCGGTTAATTTCGGTTAACTCTTGTATTTGCAAAATGAGCCCTAAAACTAAACAACTTTACTTGAGTATATTTAACATCTCTTAACTTTATTAGAATACCTTTTTAGTAGGGGTAGTTAGTTAGACCAAGGCAAAAAAATAAAAGAAAAAAAAAAGAAGAGAAAGAAAACAAACAAAATTTGACATGCGAAGTGCTTTGGGCTTCGACAATGACGCAACGGGAAACTTTAGAAAACAGAAGGCAGCAACTAAGAAAACTGCGAAGAAGAAGCAGCAGTAGTAGCAACAAAAATATGTACATCAAATATCAAGTATACGCCCCAAGGGCAGCCAGCAAAAATAATAAAATCGACCAAGGAAAAAAGCACACAAAATTATTAGTTAGCTGCAAAAAATTGGGTGTCAGAACACGCCCAAGTATAATAATTGGGCTAATAATAATAATAACAATAATAATAATAATGGTAATAATAGTGTGAGCAATTGCCGGCGTAATTAAAATGCAATTAATAATACAGTTTGAGGTTGCAACTAGTTACATTTAATAACTGTAAATTGCTGCATTTAAGACTGTGCAACCTGTGTATGCCCAAGGAGAAGAGGAACAGGAACAGGACCGGCAGGATGTGCGCCATAATGTGCAATGAACTGCTGCGGCGAACGATTTTCAACTCATTTCATAGGCCAACGCTTAACGAGCGGAAGTTGTGGAAGAGGGGTGTGTGTGTGTGTGTGTGTATGTGGTGTGTGTGTGTCTGTGTGTGTTGCATTATTAATGAGAAACTTTCCTTTTTGCCTCACTGCAGATTTGCAAAAACATCGAACGAGGCAAGCAGCAAGAAGCAAACGTGACAGCTCTACTGCAGTGCCACTTAGCAGCAACCTGGCGGCATGTAAGGCAACAACTAGGTTGCAACTAGCAGCAGCTGCTAGCTACAAGTGTGCAAACGGTTGTTTTTGTTGTTGCTGCTGCTGCTGTATTTGCGTTAGGTAAATATTCGTAGGCCAATGATTTGTGAATTTCCTTGATTACCATTTTACTGGGTCAAACTCGAGCAGGTAGGCGCAGAGAGGGGGGGGGGGGGGGGGGTTTGTTGGGTTGCCTGCTGCATAGAATAAGGTGCAAGGCTGTGAAACGACTGCATGAAAGATGTAAAAATTCGTGCGAATCGATAAAAGATACAAATAAAATAAGAAGGAAATTGCACTATGATACCTTCGGTATCGAAGTATAAATGTATTCACATTTTACATACCAATGGAATTCGAGAATGGCTTGGACTGAAAATTAATACTGCATTAAAATTAGAATCGCGATCCTGACTCAAATTTTATGTTTAGATTCTATCCCATAAGCTTCAACTGCAAACTTTCACAGATATAAATTAACCAAAGTGACCTGATTTTTAAAATTTAGCAATTTTTTATCATGATTTGAGCTCTAGATTATAACTTTATTTAGGGCGGAAAACGCGATTATTGGTTGAAATTTAAGTTTAGATTTTAGCCAGAAAAATCAACTTAAAAACAAGTTAAAAGTTATTTTTGCCATAACAAATGATTTCTAAAATCCAAACTGGAACATTTATCTTCCTTTATGCAGCTCTTACTATTCGGATACATGCCGAAAATAGCATGAGACCATATTAGATATAAAGGATTTTATATGACTATACACTTAATAAAGTAGTTGAATACACTCAAAAGCCTAAATGAATACCCAATAGAGCCACTTAAAGCCTCGGTCTCTCCCTATGCCACAATATATAAAAATCAAATGGCAATTGCTTTTCATTCCAACATAGATGGTAGTATTTTCTTTTTGAGATAGATAAAACAGCTTACGTGCTAACAATACTTAAAAGACAGATCACAAGACAACTTACAGGCTACAACTACTACTACTACAAAGGATGAGGACGAAACATCCTTGCATTGCGTCAAAATCACGCAGCTCATATAAATCTCAATCTCGCTCTCCCTCAGTCTCGAGTGAGCGAGAAAGGAAAAGCGAGTGAGGAATCAGGAGCACATTCAACATTTTGTCACGTCAATGCAATGTTGTCGATGTTGTTGCTTAGCGTGTTGTTATCATCTCCCAGCTCCTGCCTCTCCTTGAGTCTCAGTTGCGCCGATTCGCTGGTGGCATTCTTTGGCATCTTGTAGGAGATGGGCAGCTGAGGTATTATTGAGCCGGATGAGGATTGAATATGCCGCCCAAATGGCTTCGCATCATTCGTCTCCAGATAGAACTTGCCGCGCAGTCTGTGAAGAATATAAATTAAGGAGTTTTGATTTTATTTCTGTTTGGGATTTGCTCACCTCGGATCCGCAGCATAGCCCATGTGGGCAACGCCTTTGTAGCCATTGCGACAGATACCAAAGTTTTGCGAGGGTTCGCATCGCTCGGCGGCAAAGGCCAATGGTTGCCGGATGCTCTCCACAAAGTATTCCCATGCGCGCTGATGACTGCAGCCAACTGCAATACGTAAAAAAAAGCAAAACAGTTATTTAGATGAGTGTGCTCAACTACCATATATATGTTATATATATATTCAAACTCTCTTTCTGGTCTCTTGTAATCTTTAAATTTTCAGAACATGAGAGATTGAATGTTTTTCCTATTGTAGATTGGGTTGAATAGTGAGAAACAAATACTATTATCTTGAATTAACCTTCAAAACGTCTTTAAAATCTCTTTCTCCTTTAATCTCAGAGATTTGCTCAAATATTGGAGCTCGTACTTCGATTTGCCAAATTATGTCAGAATTTAGATTTAGATTAAAAATTCTATGACTAGCGGTATCGATAATATTCTGCGGTATCGATAATTATCAGGATGAAAAATTCATTTATATATAACTTGTCAAAACTGAAGCAATTTTATAGAGTAATGGATTTCTATTTGAAGTCACGGTTTTTGGCACTATTCACCCAACTTAAATGATTGCTACAATTAAGACGCAGCTAGAATTGCAATCACTTACTAATGATGCCCAGCCAGCGATTATTGGCTATTTCCTGTCGTGCACAGCCCGGCTGCAAGGGTCGTCCGCCATTCGGATAGAAGTCCGCATGTCCCATCGCTGTCGGATTGCCCAGAATGCCGCCATCTGTGTGGATCACATCCACAAAGCGGGCATCAGTGGGACCCAGTCGACGATTGGAGCTGTTGCCCTCGAAGAGCGGCAAGGCCGGATCCAAAGCTGTTATCCTTGTCAACTTAATGCCCCACTCCTGCAGCAGCTTGCCCGCAAAGCCGGCCACCTCGGCACCCAAGCTGAATCCAATCAGATGTATGTGCTTCACCGCATACCCCTTGCTCACTAAATACCGCAGAAATCGGGCCAAATATCTCGCAGCCACTGGCAGATTTTCCACGGCATTGGAGTACCAGGGCACAGAGACCATCGCGCTCCAGTCCACCAGTATCACGTTATAGTTGCCGCGTTGCAAAAATGCTGCAGGTTATATAAAGAAAAGAAGTGAGAACGTGGCACTCGAAGCCAAATAGCCGACTGCTCTATCCTCTCTGCTGCTCGTGTGGAAAAACTATATGCAACTAAATACAATAATTTTGTTTCTGTTGCACACTTCAAGTGAAAAAACTTTCCATAGTCACATCTTTGTCAAAAATAAGTAATCATCTTGTGACCTTTAGATTATATCTGTATTTAAATTTGAAACCAATATTTTAATTCAAAATTCAATTCAAAATCTATCCCGAGAATGGGACATAGGAAAGGGTCCAGGAAAAGGTAGCCCTAGATGAATAATAAAAACTTTCCGCAGTTCAAACATTCAGCTTGACATAGACGTCCTTAGACTGCATACGAATCTAATCAAAGTTTTTAGTCTCCCTTCCTTCGGAGAACCAATATCTATTTTTTTTTTTGGCCCAAGGGAATGGAGTATATAAAAAAAAGAGCGATGATGAGCAGCCATGTTGACATGTTTAGATTGAGGTAAAAATAATTTCGCTTACCATCCTTCATTTGCTGGCTGCTCTGCTGGTCGCCGCTGGCCGACTCGGAGAAACCGTGCAGATAGATGGCCAACGGGTAATTGAAATTGAAATTGCTTCGCGCCAGTCGAGCATCGTCACTCAATTGCAGCAGCTGGGCCGCGTTGCGGTTTCTCCTGAAAAATGCCAAGCAATGACCTTTTAATATGCACGAGTCAAGGAGCAAGGGCAAATCCACTCACCTCGTGTATAGCAGAAACTTTATGTCCTCGCTTTCGCGTATCGCACAGCAGTTGCTGCAGCTGCCCCGCGGTGCAGCACTGTAAAAGATTGGCGATCCAGCTGTAAATCAAATAGAGACAGACACAGAGACAGAAGGAGAGAGAGAGAGAGAGAGAGAGAGAGAGAGAGAGAGAGAGAAAGAGAGAGAGAGAGAGAGAGAGAGAGAGAAACACAGCATAATTAATCTTTACGCTAGAGATTTTCCATTACAAATTCCTAATTTGACATATGAAAAATAGAACCTGATAGCTAATTGATTTATTAGGCAGCTAATAACAACAAGCCAACAACAGCAACCACAATGAGGCACATAACTTGGCTAAAAAACAGCCAGCCAACGAAGCGAGGCATAGCTCAAGTCAGCCATGGACTTGAATCTGATTGTGACGAGCTTCCCATAAAAACAAACTAACCAACCAACAACTATGACAACACAAAACAACAATAGCAACAACCACAACAACCGCAACAAAACAAGTTAAAATGCTATAGTCAAGGCAGTGCGACTACCAGATACCCTAAAACCAGATGTTAAATATATTGGCAAGCGATTTGTATTGACAAATTGTCGAACTTGATCTGATTATAACTTAGAATCCAAAATTGCACTCGACTGTTGATACTGATTCAGAATATATATACTTTTTAAGAGCTGAGATGACTCTTTCTATCGGTCACATACTTTGACAAATTTCAATATATCCTTTCAGCCATTGTTAATGGAGATAGGGTATAAAAACAAACAACAAACAGCAACACGTGACGTATTTGTGTATCACGTCGATTACATGTATATATATTGACACATGCATATAAAATAGCTTAAGAAACTTAACGACCAATGAATACACTTTGTTTTACATTGACTACTTTTATTAAGTTGAAAATGTGAAGAACGTTAAGCTTAATTAAAGAAGAATACTCTTAGAAATTAAAGTGTTTACACTTACACTTTACACTTTAGACATTGCCCTTTGCATGGGTGCTGTCCAAAAGAATACCTTGTCTGAATGAAATAAATGGTAGTGCCTTTTGCATTTATAAATGATTTCTTAATTTCTTCGTAATACTCCTTCATATTAACTTACTTATTAACATATCTCATACCATATTTTTTCTTGTATTAATAATAATTAATAATTTGAAATAAGTAAAACTGACCTAGTGTTTACTTAAAACTAGTGATACAAAATGTAAAGATCTGCTTAAAATTAATCATTCCTTATATAAAATGGTCAATTCATGTTGTTCAAAGAGACTGTTGAATAGCCAGATCTAATTTAAGAATTGAAATCTGTAGGAAAATCTTCAAATTCAAAGTTTTATGCAAATATTTATACAGCAGATGTTCTTTTTTTTTCTTTTTTTGTTTTTTTGTTTACATTACTAATGTATTTAATTATTAAGCGAGTTGTCACAAAAACAAGTTTTTATCGAGTTTCAATTTATCACAACCCCTGTATCGAATAGGTGGGGGCGGTGACGCCGTTGTTGTGGAGGCGTGGCACTGGGTCAACAATGCAATGTCAATGCCTCGTATCGTAGCAGCAAGCGTTTAACCGCATTGTGTTTTTTTATTTCGCTTTTGTTTTGCTACAGGAATTTAGCGTTGTTTCTGAATTCATTACGTTTCGATAAAATGCAGAACTAACTAATAATCATGACCTTAGACAAGGTCAATTGAAGCGAGCAGCATTTTATGGCATTCTCTTCTCTGCTCTGGTCTCGTTCAAAACTGTTTGCCAAATTTTATGCATGTAGTTTAGATATCCGATAATTATGTAAATTTATTACTAGTATACCTTTTTGATTTCGCTGCAGAGCGGAAGAGTTTTGAATGCCTTATTTTGTTTGTTGTTAACAACTTGCTTTGTTTTGTTTTTGTTTATGTTCGCTTTGCTTCCACGTTTCGCGGCTATTTTAGCAGCGTCACGCCGTGCATTTTATTTGATGTCTTTTTTTTTACTGTTGTTAATTTAAACGTTTCTTTTATTTCTTTTTTTTTTTGTTTCTCAGCTAATTATCTACCTTAAGTTGTCATTGTTGGCTGTCAATTGAATTATCACATTGTGAACTTATGGGTTAAGTTCTAAACATTATATAGCAATATTCTAAGCTGGCTGTCAATCTATTCAGCTGTTTCACAGTCTGAGCTGGCCATTAAAATTTCGTCGTAAATATAATGGGACCAAGGGATGCCCCGATGTCAAAAACTCAAACTAATTGGGGGGTTTCTTTACATTTAAAAATTTTGGTAATTTTTTTCTGTGATGGCATATTAAAATGGAGCTGTGATTTAAATAAGATATTGCATTTTCCGAAAAACAATAAAGCTCTCTAGGCTTAGTTAAATATTTTTATTAGAGCTCAGCAAATTTAAGTAAATGGCTTTTTTTAACAATTTTTAAAAGGGAATTTACAATACGAAATGTGCTTATTCGTACTCAAATTATTATGTACGCTTTTCACATTTAACTTAACGTCAATGACTTATTTATACTGCTAGCAAAAACGCTCAGCTTTTAGACTAATTTTTATTATAGGAGCTAAATGATATAGTCGTCCGATTCTGGTAAATCTGATCAATTTAGCATAGAAACCAAATAGGAATCGAAAAACTATATCTATAACCTGTGTCTCTTATTGTTATCTCAAATCGATAACCATCGATCAAATAAAATAAAATTGACTTGCCTATAATGGACAATAACTTTTATTCAAAATTGTCAATCTCTACAAGAATGTATATATAGTGTATGTGCTATTTTTTCCATAAGCTGTACAAATTTTCAACTTTAACTAAAAATGCTGTCAGCTGCAACAAGTATTTACTCATTTTTAATACATATGTATATAAGTCCGCCCAGATTACACATATAAATTTCGCCCCTACAATTTATCGACTGAAGACCTTGACTTTATTTACAAGTTAGCACGGATCAGATGTTCCATTGTTGTTCATCGATTGGTCGCTGAGGCAAAAGCTATAATGAAAAAAAGGCAGTCGGCCTTCTTTCACAGCTGAGTAAACCCTCAAACAAGCTAACTGCCAGTCAGTGCTGGGCACAAAGTAACCATGCATCAAATATCAACAATTGGCACTTCCAATCTTATCTACACACATATTGTTTTCTGACCAGTACCTACGTCGTTTTAGTATTTTCAATGCACACCACCTTGAACTTTTGAACAACATATTTACACATATCTGACTAAAAGATTAAGTCAACATTTTCACCAAAGATCTGAGAATTTATTATATTTTTGGGGCTGCTAAAAGCTGAGAACACAAAACTCACCCAATATAAATGTAAAAACATTGCATAATGTGGACGCAGCTGACAAAACCATTGCAAAAAATGTTAGTAAGCTATATACTTAATATCGTCGATATTGAGCCGTTCAATGAACTTGGGACATGCCCATCAGCATATATATATATATATTTTTCGTATATGAATATATACATTTATATATATAAATACATATTTATTTAACACGGCAAATCGACAAATTTCACACTTTGAGAACTGTTTGTATTTGGATCGACACTGTTTCCGCATTTATTGCACGGCGTATTTTGGGCGAGTCTATGAAACACACACACAACAAAAATACAAATACGAACTTAAATTTTTTTTTTGGTAACCGCCAACAACGCTCTGTTCTGGGCAAGATCCGTAGACGAACTGAACGCTGCTTGAGACTCACAACGCCAACGACAGCGACGACGATGTCGATGACGATAATAACGATGACTGGGAACCTTTCAGTTGTCTAGAAGTTGATTTCGGGCTTGCTTGCTTCGATTGCTCATTGGGGTGTCAGCTATCTGTCTCTCTGTCTTTCTGTATCTCTATCTGTCTGTCAGTTCAATCAATTCGCATGGCTCTGTGCCAAAACAAAAGACTGAAGCAACGAACTTGATCGTCGCCCATTTTCAACATGTTCCGTCTTAGCCTGTGTGCAAAATATTCAGATTACCTAATCGCGCATGCCAAATAACACACACTCACACGCATACTCGCACTCATATTAAACACAAACGCACACACACCCATACGCTTGAGTGGAAAAGTCGTTGAATAGTTTTTTTTTTTAACTTCCTGATGTGTCGCACGCCCCACGCAAAGTCCGCCCAGCATACGAAATTAATTTTTTGTTGAGTCAGTTGAGCATCTTTGTGGGTGGGCCACAAAAATAAGAAAACAAAACTGCTAACTGCTTAAGAAATGAGGCATTATATTGCCTTAAATCAGCTAAAAAAAAAAAGGAGAACTGCTAATTGCTTAAGAATTGTCACAGATCATCCACAAAGTAAAATAAACTTTAAATTTGTTGTCATTATTGTTCAGTAATTTTAGAGAGTGATTCTTTTAAAACACTGTGAGAAATTCAAAAACAAATCCAAGAAATACTGTTAAAGTGACCTGCAGATTTTTATACAGATATTTTTGAATCAACTAACAAATATTTCATAATTTTGATTTTAAAGAAAAGTACAAGTGATTTTTAAATCATGCAGACTTTTTCATAACTTCAACAAATTAAAAAAAAAAATAAAGATGAAAAAAAGAAGGCTTTGATGTATTCCTAATAAGTTTTTTGTGCAGTGTGTAATAATATAACCAGCCCGATCACCTTGACCGAATGCTGACTTTTGGATTCCACTCCAATATGCCAATATGAGATGCTCTCTCAGTTATCTTCGCCGCTGACAATAATGATGATGATGATGGTACTTATCGCATTTCGTTGACCAGTGCTGACCAACCTCAACTCATCTGCCCTTCTTATGTTGTCTTCTTGAACATCTTCTCAGCTTTTGTTGCGGGTCAATTAGCGAGACGCCGACTTTTGCATATTAAGAGCATTAATCAAACGCATTCATTTTACCAAAGTTGCGGGTGTCTGTTAACTTGATTTATGCACAGATTGTAATCTGATTATGAAGACCGGTAGTCAAGGTCAGATACTGATGATGCACAACATCTAGAAATAGATAGCTTCAAGCACGACTTATGACAGCGAAGACAACTTCTAAATGGCAATACTTTGAGGTCTCACGCCGTTTCGTACTAGCTGTCGTAATTAATTGGCTAATTGTTAATTGCAATTCAGGCAACCTTCACTATGTGTATGTGTGTGTGTGTGCGTGTGTGTGTGTGTATGTGTTGGCTTTTGGCCATGAACGACGCCAAGTGCAAGGCGAATTCTACTTGTGTTCCAGTGTTCTAGTCCATTGGCCAGGTCGAAGCCGTCCAACAACCTTTTTGTACCATAAATACGTTTACAACTTCCTCTTGCCTTGAGTTCTCAAAACTCTCTTAAAAGGGGGTTATTTCACGACAATAATTGCAATTGATTCTTTATTTTTACAATAAGCTCACAATAAGTGCGCTAAAAATAGCCAATAGCTATGCTAAAGCCTTTCAATATGTCATAAAAACCATTAACTGGCAGCAACCGATTCGAACGATAAATAAATAATGGAGGTTTTATTCTATTATTTTTTTCTTTGGTTGGCCCAAGAGTTAATACTCTTGAAAATCATTAAAATGTGTATATAGAAACACAAACTGCAATTCAATATTTTTTAAGAACCAATGTCAGAAACCTCCTATATCAGTAGTCCATATTATCCATAAGGAACTCGAGTGCGCATAAAAAATTCGGCGTTCATAGAGGCATTTACTAAAATTCTCAAAAAATACAACGTTCTTAAAAGCTTAGTAATTATATTTTGTCTAGCTTTCCATTTAATCAAATTTATTTGATGATGTGTTATTTAATGCAATCGTAGTAGAGTCTAAGCAAACCAAAAGGAATAAAAAAATAAAAAATAAAAGTTTACTACTCTCCAAAGGCGAATAAAAATACCACAATAAAACTTGCTGACTCACAAAATTAATGACAGCAAATAACAAAAACAACAAACACAATTAAAAAGCAACAATAAAAAAAATCAAGTCAACAATGCGAGTTCCAGATTAAAAATTATACAATAATCTATTTATAAATGCATAATAATAAATTTCATGAGGTCGAAATCCTACCAATAAATAGAACTATATATATATTTATATAAATATTTATAAGCAAATATTGAAGACGTCTATTAACTGTTCACTGCGTATTGGCCAATTTTCTGAGCAGTTTGTGTCGAGACAGTTTCATATATTTTAAAAACTTTGATTTCTTTTATGGGCGTGTGAAAAAAGGTTCCGGCTGTGTCTTTGGCAGTAGCAGACGCTGACATAATTTAAAGTTAATTAATGACCGCAAATAAATGAAACATAGTTGCATAATTTGACTATGGACATTTCAACAGCGAAACACTTTTACTGTTTACTTTTGACCAATAAATCTATCAATATATCTATGAAATTGATAATAAATTCACTAAGAGAGCTTCAACAATAACTAAGCTAATATGTTATTTATATGCTTAAAGAATTTAAATAAGATAAAAATGTAACAAATGTAGATTGTTTCAAAAAACAGAATTAAATTAGAGCATAAACGAAAAACTAAATGGCATTTGTATTGGATATCGGCTTAGTATCAGTAGGTAATTGAAATTGGTTCAACTTTAACTAAACCAAGTTTTTATATAGGTGCTTGGAATGTGAATTGACAAAGAATTTTCTGTTGGACTTTATAGAAAAATTCAAAATATAATATGGAAGAAATATATATTAATTTATTTATTTTAAATTTAAAAGTATAATTAAAGAAGACTACAAATAATTACTAAAAGTGCATTGGAATCGGAATTCGGGAATTGATTAAAGTAATATTTAAGAACTGTTGCATACGTTTAGGCGGTAGATAATATTTACGTGTGAACTCTCTCTCTCTCTCTCTCTTAACTCTGCTAATAAAATGAACTTCTCTTTCGATAAACAGGACAAACTCCTGAGCAAACTGGAGGAGGAGAGTGAACCGGATCCGCCCACGTCGCAGGAGGACGAGTGCGTGATCTGCATCAATGCGCGGGCAACGATGCAAACCTCTCCGTGTGGCCATCGTGTCGTCTGTCGCCGCTGCTTTGTGAAGACCATCCAGAGTGCGGTTGCCCAGCGCCTGTTGCCGCTGCGCTGTGTAATCTGTCGGGCGCGGGTGAATCGGCTGACATCCTCGTCAGGCAGCTGGCGCATCCAGGAGTCGGCGAGCAGCTATTCGATGGGTGCCAAAAGCTGGTCGAGCGCTGGGGTACACGCTGGCGGCGTCATTGCCTCCGCCAGTTCCTATTCGATGAATGATGCGCACAGTGAGCAGCATCATGCCTTCCATCAGGCGACGTTGCGCCGTGCGGCGTCGTCACGTGGCGCCCATGGACGCTGCGTTTCGCATTCGGACAGCCTCTATTCGATGAGCTCGTCGACGGGGTCGATGGGCTCAACGCTATCGGGCTACTCGCACTATTCCAAGACGTCTTCCATATCGAGCAGCGGTCCCTGCTCGCCAGGTGCCAATCATCATCATTTGGCGCCACCCTCACCCAACACTCATCACAATCATCACCATCATCAAAATCATCAAAATCAGCAGCACCATCCGCAGCATCATCAGTTGATCTCGCCATCAGGCTCATCCTCCTGCTCGTCGGCTAGCGTTGGTTCGCTGTCGCCACGGGACACGGGCATTCATCATTCCCATCATGGCGGCTGTCCCAGCGGCTGCTCGGGTGCTGTGCCCCGCAAGCCGCTGCATACGCTCAGCAATTCCGCGTCCTCATCTAGCAGCAGCAGTGGCAGTGGCAGCGGTTGTGGCAGTGGTGCCATGACACCCACTCCAACGCACACGTATCCGGGTCGGCGACATGTGAAGAGCCGCATGCTGGATCTCCAGAATCGACTGCCACCCATCAAGGAGTTTCGCAGTCCAGCCAAAGTGCCACATCCCTCGCCGGTACATGTCAGCAATCCGCGTTTTCGGTGCGTATTTTGCCTACGAATAAAATTTACTTAAATTTCAGTCAATTGTCCTAAAAAATTTAACTTTTTTTCATTTAGTAAATTCAAAATAAAAAAATTATCTTATTTTTTATTTTAAAGTTTTAAACATTGGGAAAACGTATTTAAGCCAATAATGTAATTCCTATTCGTTCTCACGCTGTCTGTCACTGCCTCTCTCTCTCTCTCTTTCTCTCTTTCTCTCTTTCTCTCTTTCTCTCTTTTCTCTCTCTCTCTCTCTCTATTCTCCCCCAGCTATGCCTCATACACGAAGTCTAGCAGCCATGAGCTGGCGCCGCTGCTGCGTGAATCGATGTCGCCGCCACCGCCACGTCGTCTCAGTCCGATGAATATACAGTTGAGCTGCACGGCTGAAACGTCGCTGGCACCGCCGCCTCTTAAGGCGGGCGGTGCCAAGATTTGTCCGGTGAACTCGAAGAACTCGCTGCCCAAGAATGCCTATGTAATGCCCAAGGAAAAGAAAACATTAAATGCTGCCACCGGAGCTGGGCTGCCAGCCAGCAAGGTGGGGCAAAGTGGACGTGGCACCGCCTCCAAGGTCACAACGACTGCGGGCAACTCCTCCTCATCCTCATCCTCCACATCCCCATCCGCGTCGACGGCAGGCCTAGGGGGTGTGGGCAACTGTAGGCCACACTCTTCAAGCGCTTCCAGTCGCACTTTTCCACTATTCTCCAACAACAGCAAGAACAACAACAACAATAGCAGCAACAGCAGCAGCAGCTATCACAGTAAGTTCTGATCGCACGACAGATGACGCCAGAAATTAATTATGTTCCGCTTGTCCAATTTTTTTTTGGCAGAGGAGAAAGCCGACAACAAAAAGAACGAATCCATGGAGCGCAAGAAAAAGGAGGAGAAACTCAAGATGAAGGCTGAAAAGGAAGCCAGAAAGGTAAATTTCCCTTTGTTTTCTCTCTCTCTCTCTCTCTCTCTCTCTCTCTTTCACCGTGCTTTTTTGTATTCGCGCTTATTGTTTTCCCACTAGGGGGCGCCACGTTGTTTGTAATTGGCCTCGTTTGCTGCAAAAGTTTTTCATTAAACACGCGTCTTTTGTGACCGCCAGGCATAAATTTTACAACCAAGCTAGTGGTTGATAAAAAGGGAGGAAGGAGGGGAATCGATCTGTTGTTGCCAAGAAAAAGGTAGCTCATAATGCCCTTTTTTTAAGTTCAGTTTTTTGCTTCACATTTATTGCATGTTTATCAGGCAAAACGGTCGTCAGACTAACTGACTAGCAGATACTCCGAAAACTCAAACAAACTCAAACAAACTCAAACAATTTACAAGAAATTTAAATATTGTCCAACAATTAATATATACCGACCGCAATAGTAGGCACTGCATATATCCTATATACATAGATAGAGCTGCTAAGTATTAACAAACATTTTCATAAAATAGTAATGTGCAAAACGAATTATGATAATTGATTTTATGCATTTAATTTCATATAATTTCATGACAAAAGGAGGAGAAAAGAATGGCCAAGGAGGAGGAGCGATTGGCCAAGCTGCATGCCAAGGAGGAGAAGAAGCGGGGAAAGAAGGAGGCCAAGGAACTATTATTGACCAACGATGGCAACAACAAGAAATAAACTTAATTAACCTGCAGAGTTAACATTGAAAATTATGCAAGCGATAACTGGCATCTGTATTATATCAGACATAATATAGACTTGATACACACACACATACATCACACACACCCCACATAAAACGAGCTTGATTGTATTTATAGGATATTTATTTAATTAAGTCGTATTTATTAAAAGTATCTTCATTTCTTACCAAACACCAGTAAACCACAAAAAACACTATAAACACAAAAAATTGTTTTTTAGCGCAACAATTTTAAAGAACAAATTTTTTGTTATTTCATAATTAATTGTTTATACTAGTTCGTAGTTCTTTGTCTATTGTTTTGGGCAACTTATGTGACTCTGGCTTAGGAACAGAGCATTAAAAAAAGTTGATATGTATCAATTTTCCTTTATTTTCTACATTTTATTCAACCTGTTTTTGTTTCTCTGTTTTTTTTTATTAAATCAAACATAACAAACTCATCTCTCTCATAAGTTGAAAGGTTGTTCGAAACAATTGTTTTATAATGAATACTAACAATTTCAACAGATTCTAAACTTAAGGTTCAAGTTATACAAACAAAAACAAGATATTCATTTGATTCAAAGTTCAATTCTATGCCTAATAGATTTTATTACCAAAAACCGTAGAGGAATAAATGCAGAAGCAGAGTTAAAGCAGGAAAAAAACTGCAGTATAAATTTAAGAGCGTCTTTAAAATCAATAATAACATGAAGAAAAAGAAAGAAAGTATTTAGTGAATGTTGACAAAGTTGAAAAAGAATTCTTAAGTAGTTTTCATATTACAAACTATATACTAATAAAAACTTACTAATACTATATTTACATATACATATATATATATACATCCATACATACATATATATATATATATATATATTATATTATATATATTTATATATATATATATATATATATATATATATATTGCATATGTATTATATATTATACCACAACTATAGTTCTATATAGATTGGAAACTGTTCAAATGGCAAACCAAAAGCAATGTGTATTACAACTTAATTGTTTTCGAAAAACAAAAAACCAAAAACCCCTAACAAATAAAGACAAGTTATTTAGTTATAGATGTTTCCTTTGATTTGGCAACACGCTCCTTCATTTTTAGGCACTTGTGGAAAATCCGGCCAAAAGTGTATGGCAAGTCATCCTGACACCTCAGATTGCCCATCTTGTGTAAGGCCCCAAAGTCCAAGCAATCGATGCGACCATCCCCATTGCAATCCTGTCCATATTTATACATATATTTCTGGATCGTTTCGGCGGCGCAAACCGGATCATTCACACAATTCGTAAACGCTGAAAAACACAGAGGAAAAACTACGTAAAAAAAAAAAACCGAATTTCTAATTTTGATTTTTGATTGTTTTCCATTCGTTGTGGACTGCGTTGAAACAAATTTAAACTGTGCAACTTGATTCAAAAAGCTTTTGATTCTGATTTTTTGGTTTGTTGTTGTTTTTGTTGTTGTTTCTCACCCTTCTCCGACAATGAGGTGTCATTGAGCAACGTTAGCGATCCTGCCTCCGTCCAGTAGCCCCATGTGATCCTAAAAATGCCGCAGGCTCCATTTACACATATCTCTGTCGCATTGCAGTTGCTCTTCGCCTCGCATAAACATTCCAGACAGTTTTCCGTAACGGGTTTGTCAACCATCAAATCTCCATGAGAGAGAGAAAGAGATACAGAGTTAGTTAAGTGGGGAGGAAATGCTTTAGTACAAGTTGCTTAGCTTATAAACCACTTGACTCTCGTTTCATATATAAGATTCGATACTAAGTTAGTTGGTATTCCAGCGTAGCCGGTTTGCATTCCCATAGTAAATGAACAATTGCTATTTATACTATATACAGATAATTGTCTCACACTACAGCTGCACTGTGGTGTGAAAGGCGATGAACGGTTTTTGAAAAAGGTACTACTGGATAAAGCAAATTTATCCCTAATAGAGAAATTGTGTCAATTTTTTCCGATTATCGTATGCAAAGTTTTAAACACGTAAATACAATGGCAAACCGAATCGTATTTCGGTACAGTTACGGTTTCAGTACATAAAGAGTAAAGTGTGGTTCCGGCAAAGCTTAAGATTATTTTCAAACTTTTTGTTACTTTTCATTTCCGTTATTGAACTACAAGAATTAATTACATCATTGCCTGTAATTGATGCTTAAAATAATGTCTGAATTTTAATTGGCTAATTATAAATTTAAAAAACGCTACGACTATTTCTATGGAGGTTCTACTATATCAGAACTCCTTTTTTACAAATACCATCAGGAGACATTGCTTACCATCATCAGCTGCACCAATGTGCAACAGGTCAAGCGATATCCACAGAATAAATACGAAGCACCGCAAATAAAGTCGAGTATTACACATTTTTAATATTTATTTATTTTTTTATATTTTAAATATTATTTTATAGGCGTCACAGGATCAGTCTCCGTCTAGATTGTTATCCCAGCTGTTGAGCTGTCTTGACTCCGCCACGCGTTGAGCACGACTGAATCACTTTGCTTGTATTGCATATATTAAAAGAAGATCAAACACAAAACTAGTAACACGTGTGTATTTTATTAGCTGAAAAATCCCACTTATATATGGATATATACATAAGCGACTGTACTTTATCTGGAATAAATAGTTACAAGCTAGTAATTTAGATTAGTGTTGTTGTTGTCGCTGGGCTCTTTTGATGCACTTTCTGAATATACTCTCGAAGCTGTAGGGCATATCGGCTTTGCAATTGAACGGACCCATGTAGTGTACGGCCGCATAGTCATAGCAATCCTCCTGTTCATCCTCATTACAATCCTGCCCAAATTTGAACATATAGTTTTGTAGCGTATCCGCCGCACAATATGGATCACTAGCGCAGTTTGTGAATGCTGTGATAAATATACATATATATTTAT
Organism: Drosophila picticornis; assembly: GCA_035043845.1. Taxonomy (NCBI): domain Eukaryota; kingdom Metazoa; phylum Arthropoda; class Insecta; order Diptera; family Drosophilidae; genus Drosophila; species Drosophila picticornis. The sequence goes on along the minus strand of JAWNMR010000493.1, from coordinate 227,199 downwards.
ATTTATAATTTAACTTATTATTAATCAATTTTTAATATATTTGCTTATGGGACATAATATTTTGAATAGATCTGCGTCGCACACTTGACTTTATACTCACCAGTATCTGAGAGGGGGGAATCCCCTGCCACCGTTGGACGTTCAGAGTCCACCCATTGATCCCAGGTTAAGCGAAATATGCCACATGCCCCATTCACACAGATACTCGTCGCATTGCAACCACTAAGTGCCTCACACATGCAAAGTAAGCACGTCTCCGTAATGGGGCGCTTTCGATCCGTCTCCGTTTCCGTCTGCGCCCCAATCCCGGCCACGCCCACAAAACACACTAGCGACAACAACAACAACTCAGCGAAACCTTTTATCAACATCATTTTCTATTCAGGTTTTTTGATTTCCGATACGTTCCACGGCTGGCGAGCAACTGATATTGTTTGTAGATCGGTTGTTCAGTTTTATATGTGCGTTGCAGCAGCAATAAGCTTGATATATATGGCTATTTGTCGGAATTTTTATTTCAACTATAGTATAGTTCAGGAAAATAAAATAAAATTATTGCGTAACTGTTAATTGAGCCAATTCTTTGGGAAATTGCAATTTGATACCTATCCTCAGTGACTATTTATTTTATATAAGTACAAAAATATATAAAATCGGTTTTAACTATAGAAACACACCATCATAAATCATCAAATCTCTTCCAACTCGATATGAATATTCAAAACATAATGAACAAATATATTCATACCGGCGAAATTGTTCAAAAAAAAAAAAAAACACCGCTTAATCCTTAATTATATACACTTTATTATCCTTTTGTCACTCATCCCCGAATCCTTGGTCCTCATACTTCTCGATGCAGTCGTCGAAGGTGCTCTGATATTTGTAGGGCATCTCTCCGGTGCATCCATAGGCGCCCAGTCTATGTATTCTCGCATAGTCATGGCAATCCATCTCACCATCCCCATTGCAATCTTGATTGAATTTCTTCATATAGTTTTGGACACAGTCTGCCGCACAGTGCGGATCATTTGCACAATTGACGAAGGCATCCTCCGAATCGGGTTGCTCGCCACTCACCGTCAATTTGCCGGCGTCGACCCAATAGGCCCACGTAATCCTAAAGATGCCACAGATACCCTTCTCCTGGCTAGTGCAAATTGCAGTTGCATTGCAGCCAGACATTGCCTCACAGAGGCAGGTGAGGCAGAGTTCGGTGACTGGCTTATCCAACACATGGCCTGCAATCAATCAAATGAATATACGGATAAATATATGCGTTTATATATCCGCTTCGAAAACTTACCCTGTCCACGCACCAAGCTAGGCGATAACAGGCAAGCAAGTAACAAGCATAAGAGCTGTAAGATTTGCATTTTTCAATATACTATATATATATGTACATAAATATATCTCCTACTACATAGAGAGAGGGAGAGATATTTGAAGCACGTTCTAACACTTCCGCTACTGGGACGTAAATGCACTTAGCTTCAACGGCAAATTACTACTTATAACTCAGAAAGTCAATAATACCGGTTTTTAGGGCGTCGTGGAGAGACTTAGTCGAATCTGATATGCACTTATAAAAACAATCTGGAGGTTAGAGTGCAGCTCTCTTTAATTTTAAGTATTTAAAAATACTTCATTTTCATTAAAATCAACAGGGAAGCTGCAAAAGCCAACGGAATAATAACAAGTGTTTGGGTTACATATGAAAGAAATGGAGAATGTGGAAATGATTTATAGTTCACAGAAATCAGGTCAAATACAGAGTTCATAGGGTGGTAGGTATTAAATACAGCTTTTTTTTTATGCTGAATTAGCAAAGAGCTTTTTAGTGACAGGTTATTACATAGCGAGAAACTTGAGCAAGGGCAAGAAATAACAGGTTATTCAAAGCTTGCGACAGCATACGGAAGATAAGCTACGCAAAGCTTTAAGTCGAACCTTAAACCCAAAGCTTAAAGAACAACCGTTATATCTTCGAGCGCAAAACCTAACTTATTTTGAAAGCAGGTTATAAAACTGATTTCTATGCTTAGATTTCACTCTCAAACATTAATCTGTGATGATTTCCCTTATATTAAATATTTCAAGTTCATTTATTACAATAAAAACACTCCTTTTATGTGTAATTGTCGTAGAGTTTTTGCACAGTTCACATTCCAATTCGAAACATAAATAATTAAAAAATATATATATATAGATACTCGTAGATTAGTAGATTAGCTGTGGGAGAGATTATTTCGAGTTGCGCACATCAAGAGGCGAGAACAAGACCAGGCACTTATCGAGAGCACTCTGATATTGATAACTCAGCTCACCCTTGCAGCCATATCCACCCAGTTTATGGATGGCCGCATAATCGTAGCAATCGACGCCGCCATCTCCATTGCAATCCTGTCCAAACTTGGACATGTAATTCTGTATGGTATTCGCAGCGCAATACGGATCATTAACACAGTTCGTAAAGGCTGGCGGAATAAAAGAAGGAGAATGAGGGAGGTATCAAAGTAAAGAAGGTAGAGCAGAAAACTTACCGTCCTCTGATAGAGGACTCTCATTGTTCAGTGTCAGCTTGCCACCGTCAGCCCAATAGGCCCAGGTGATCCTGAATAGGCCACAGACACCGCCACCACAAAACTGGGTCTGATTGCAACCACTGATCGCCTCACAGATGCAACCCAGACAAACATCAGTCACCGGCTTATCTATAATTATTAGAAGTGCAAAGTTTATTATGTTGATTACTTACAATGATTATTCAAGCGCCTTATCAGCGCCTTCTATACGAATGACCTATAAACAAATAATATTGTATTGTGTATTGCGAGCATTATTTTGAAAAACTTGGAACAAACCTCAGTCGAGAAACTGGAAATATCTGTCACATTTTTGCACGCACATGTCATCGTCGTATTTATTCTATCTATCTCTCTCCCTCTCGATCTCTCTCTATATCTCTCTCTCTTTTTCCCTCACTCGGACTTGATTGTAAACAAGCGTGTAACAACAACTGAGGCTAAGCCTGAGCCTTAATAAAATATATACTTAATCGTTACAGTATGCGTATATATATAAATATATCCATATATTTGGAATATGATATACAGCAGGCGAATCATAATAAAATTGTGTACGCCCATGAACCGAACGGTTCCGTTGTATTATTATTATTATTCTGTTGCTCTCAGACATTGCCGAACTAGTTTTGCAACTTTCAATGGCAGGCATTGAGGCATCCACGTTAAAGATTTTATTGTGTACATTTTTTTATTTATATATTTTTTTATATTTTTCATCTTTTCTTTTTTTTAGTAAAAAGTTCCAACTTGTGAGTGGGCATGAGTCAATTTGGCTTATCAACGACGCACGATCCAAGCAATTTGCGATATTTTTTTTCAATATTTCATTACTTCTGACATTTTTGTGGGCTGTACAAGGTGACAGCTTTTCGATGTGAATTGCAGATGTTTTTCTCATTAAGTGCCTTTTTTTCCTTCTTTATATTTATATTTTTACAAAATGAATTTTGAGCACATTGTTTCTGTACTTATTTTGTTTGCAAGAAACGACCCATAGTCGTTTATTATTATAATTAATTTTTTTTTAGTTGTTATTACTTAAAATTGATAAATGTCACATTTTGAAACCCTTTTGTCTGATGTGGCAAACTCGAGCTAAAGAAGTAAGTTATTTTTCTTTCTTAGATTTAACATTTTGGGGTTCAACGAACCAGCAGAAAAAGGTATAAAGTTAGGTCAAAATATGAATAAACTAAGAGTCAATTTTTGTTTTCATTATATTATTAAATGAGATTTTTTTATTTATTTACTTTTCATTTAATTCTGATTTAGTGCGATGACTAAACGAATACTTTTTTTATCATACAAAAATTATACATCCAATATGTGTATTAACTGGAAATCGCAGAGATTATCTCACTCGAATGGATATATTTATATATATGTATAAATATATATATATATATATTAATGGGGTAATTACGAGTACTTAAAGTCATATCACGAAAAGAACTGTTTTCTCCCGGATTCAGCGATAACAATGAATGCAAGATTGTGTGCGGAAACAATTGGAAATTCTTCAAAGGGTACAGTGCCTGAGTGTATAATGTTATTGGAAAGTGTTCTAAAGATCCTTGAAGAAGATACCATAAGTATTTATATAGTATTGATTAGACAAATCTCATTCAACCAACTGAATACATCAGTTTTCTTAATAGCTGGTTTTAATAACATTTTTATGGCTGTATGTTCGGTCATAACAATTGCGAAATATGTTTATAGTTATTATGATCATTGTTGAGCAACTAGTAACTCAACTATTAAAAATGAATTTAAACGCAGTCAATAAATTTAGTTCCGCTTTATGTAACAAGTCTATTAATATCGGAAGTACTTGGCCACAATGACACGTAACCGGAATCATCTGTCAATGCCCCCCTAATGATGATGAGTGGCCCCAGCTCAATTACACACAACTAAAAATTAACTAAATATATATATGATATAGATTTTTTTATACAGAAAAAAGAAGAAGAAACGCATAATGCGACAATAAGATAGAATCTTGAATTTGTATGAATGCTAATTAGTGTTAATGAAATACACGAATCCGGTGTCAAAGTAAATTAGGTATTTCCATATTGCTATTGACAAACATGTCCGTCCATCTTTCTGTCTATCTGATGGAATCCCAATTCAGAATATTCTGATTGTATTTGACTCACCCTGTGCGTGGATGAGCACCGAGAATGCCAAACAAAATATGGCTCCAATTGCCAAAATGCAGCACAATTTGTTTCCAGCCATAATAATAATAATAGCAGCTTGTTCTTTCCACCAAAAATCGACTACAATTAATTATGCAAAAAAAGCTCGAAAAAATACGCTGACGATTTATGCGTACAGCCAGCACTGCTTGAACCGGTCGCGTTTGAGCTGCGCGTTGAACTAAGCTTCGATTCGAACATGCTGCGCTCTTTTGTGCACTCCAAAAAAGCTTTTGGCGCTCGCGACTAACTTGGACGCTGACGAATAACTTTGAACACGAACTTGACGAGCAGGGCAATAGCAGCAAAAGCACAATACCAACAGGTCGAAAACACCCTGTAGTCAGACGTGAATTGACAAACGAATAAACTTAAAAACAACATTTGTGTTTTATGGTCAGTTTTTGAGACGAAGGTTACTATGTAATATCATCCGTAATAACAATGACAAGTTATAAAGTATTTGGGAGTCAAAGAGGAAACAACCTGTAACCAGACTAGAATTGACAAATTATTGGAAGCACCCTGTGGCCAAAGCTATATAAACGAATTGACTCAAAAAAAAAAACATTACTTATCGTGATAAGTGTTATTTTCGAGATGTGTGTTACTGCATAATATATATAAATATACTTTATGGAATCGGTAATTTCTTCCCCACTCAGAAAAAGGAACACAACTTCAAATTTTCTTTAGCTATGCTCGAGTTTTATTTTATGTGTTGAGTCAGAAGAGAAATTAATAACCCAATCGTGATCGGATCGCTGCTTAGATCTTGTTGAAGGCCGCAATGTCGACAGACTGAACAAAGTCCTCGAACTCCTCGATCTTCTCCTGGAGCAGATCAATGGACACCTTGTCGTCCTCGATGACGCACATAATCTGCAGCTTGTTGATGCCATAGCCAACTGGCATCAATTTGGACGCGCCCCACAGCAAGCCATCCATTTCAATGGTACGCACATGTTCCTCCATCTGCTTCATATCGGTCTCATCGTCCCATGGCTTCACATCTAGCAGCACCGATGATTTGGCAATGAGGGCGGGTTTCTTTGATTTCTTCGCTGCGTAGGCAGCAACGCGTTCGGCCTTGATGCGCTCAGCCTCGGCATCATCCTCGTCATCCGAGCCAAACAGATCCACATCATCATCATCATCGGCAGCGGGGGCTGCAACAGTTGGCTTGCCACCAGCCAATTGTGGTAAAGGAGCACCGCTCCAAGCGGCACGTTCGCCAGCCTCGAAGGAGGCAATGTGGCGATACCAGCGAGTTACATGTGCATAATCACCAGCTGGCGCCTTGCCTAGAGCATCGAACACGGACAAATCGGCTTTGCTGGCGGTGTAGCTACAATAAAAAAAAATATATACAATTTTAATTTTCCGACGTGTGCGCCGTTTTTAACCTAACTTTCAGTGTTTCACTCTTATACTTACCCGCTGATATAGCTGTTGTCGGCCAGGTAGTTATTCAGCTCCTTTAGGCCCTGAGGCGTCTTAACATCACCGAAAGCCATTTTAAAAGCGTTTAAATTGTGTTTAAACTCGCGTCTAAAAGAATTTGTACCGTGCGCCGTTTGCGAGCGCGTGTGCAAAAGAGCGAGCGATGTGCAAGCTTAACGATACTTTGCGCATAACTATCGATAAATCTGAACAAATATCGATATACAAATACTCTATGCAGTACTGTTTCGATCAGCTGCTTCCGGTTGGCTCTGCTGTTCGGTTGTTTAATTGGCCCAGTTTAAATTATATTGATCACATCTTGTTTTCAATATATTAAAAAAACTTCATAAAAACTGCAGTTGCAACCACAATACAGCAACAACGGCATTTGGTATGTCAAAATAGCGCTTCCATTGATAACTACTACAACACTATACAGAGGGCTGGAGGGAAGCACCCTGTGTACTTCTGAGTGACGCAGTTACACAACGCCAAAGCAAGAGAAATCCCAAAATTATCAGTCTCTGGACGAGTAGGCCTCGGGCGGAACAACTACAAATAAAGCATTGCACAAAGCACGACCCACTCACGCAATTGCGAGTGTGAAGAGGAAGGTATGTAGTTTGCTCAGGCCACCCGGTCTCTATTTATAGCTAAAACAGCAACAACTACATATTTTTATGCTCTCTGCTTATCGATTTCTTCTTCGTTCAGTTCAGTTCACGGACGAGATTTTCGCTTTCGTTGCGTGACAGCGCACTCTAGAATCCTTTTACTTTCGCTCAGTTGTTTTCAAACTGTTGCATTCATCATGGTTCTCACTGCTTCCACTTGTCGCACGGAGACGGTTTTCGACTACAGCTGGAAGCATGTAGTCTCTGCCTATTGGAACCGTTATCCCAATCCTTCCAGGTGCGAACACCTTCGCTTACATTTTACAGGTCTGTCGATTAACCATACATTTTATGTGCTGCTGCAGTTCTCATGTGCTTACCGAGGACACAATTAGGCGCGAGGTGCGCGATGGTAAATTGTATTCGCGTCGGCTGCTCTCGAAAACAAATCCGGTGCCCAAGTGGGGTGCACGTTTCTACAACAATGTGCCGGTCAAAATTGTTGAGGATTCTGTGTTGGATCCGGTAAAGAAGACATTCACGACATTCACGCGCAACCTGGGTATGAAGAAGATCATGGTGAGTTTGAACTTTGGCCGCCTCACAGTGTGACACAAGTTATTAATTGTTGCTTGCAGAAAGTGGACGAAATTGTTGTTTATAGCGAGCAGAAAGATGGTCGCACTTTGGCCGTGCGTCGTGCTTTTATCAGCTCGCAGGTGTTTGGCTTCTCGCGTGCGATACGCGCTTTTGGCATTGAGCGCTTCAAATTGAACGGCAACAAGGCATCGAGTGGCTTCAATTATGTACTGCGTCGCATGTTTCCCCAGCATCAGCTGCAGGCAGCAGCAGCAACGGTAACTTCGCAACAACAGAGCACAGTTGATGTGGCCTTGGCAACAACAACCAATCACAGCAGCAGCAGCAGTTCGGAATCACTCAAAAGAACAGCCAAAGTTGGGTACGAGTTCTGCAAAAGTCATGCGAGCAAAATTGCCCAATTGTTTTCAGTGCGTAACTGAGCGGAATCGGAGCGAGATGATGGAACGAGAGTCGAATAATGCAGCAGCATATATGAATAACACACACATGTATCTGCATGCACACATGTATTCCAAACAATCGCATACTGAACTATTGGCTGCATTTCATTCCGAGTGTGTGTAAACGACGGAGGATATTGCTGAACACACACAAACACTCTTACATCAAAGCATCTTTGATCTTTATGGAAGCTTTGCTCGCGGGAAAAAAGATTTTTTTTTGTTGTAAAAATGCGGTCTTTTATGTAATATAATATTGTACATACATATTTTGTAGAAAATAAATGAGTAGGTTGAAAAAAATGCTGCTCAACTAAAACCGTAAGGCGCGCGATAAACAAATTTCAATAACAATGGAAAAGCAAAGCAGCGACACGTCTATCAGACCAATTATCGATTAAAATGTACCATCGTCCCGCCAAATGGTTGAACAGCACGAATGTCAAATTTATAAAAATTTATTAATTAATAAGATTAATCTTTTACAAACCTGGACAACAAAATTGGTGGCAAGCTGCTTTTTTAGTTAATTTATTATGGAATTCTTTACAAACAAATTGATCTAATTTTTATCAATACAGAGGATGTTGTGCAATTGTTATACTTTGATACCGAAGGTAATACGAAGGTGCTACGTTCACCAGGGGGCACTTTCGTCTGTGCCATCCTAATAGACCAATGCGATGTTTTTCCCCATCTTCAAACTTGCTGTCTTAAATAAACGAACTTTACTGAATATTCTACTAGATCCAAGGGCGCAGCGATTGTGTTTCCTAGAAGGCCGAGGTGCTTAAATTATTATCAATTAAATTGGAAAATTGCCCCTCAACTGTTGTCAAAGTGCTTTAATAGTTCGTGTTCGCGTTTGCAGCCCTCGTGTTGGACAACGTATGCTCATCGATAAATCGTTTTCAAGGCAACCCCGTCAAACGCCACTTTTTCCCGCTGCCGTTCACTCATACAGACGCAAGACCGCGCGACGCTCAGTAAAACAAAATAATTTCGAAAACTATAATTAACAATTACAAACGCGCAAAATCAAATTGCAATAGCGTAAACATGTCAAAACCAGAGACAGCCACAGTGGAAGCCAGCGAGGAAAACTCGGTAAGTGCAATTTAATCAAGGAAAGCAACGCTTGCAAAAATTTTCCCCACACGAAAGAGTAAATGAGAAAAAGAGAGCGAAAAAAAGACGCCGCATGCCGCTTGACAAAAAACTTAAATTAAATTAAAATTTGTTGCATTTGTGTATTTTTATGTTATCTATTTTAGAATGAGACAACGTCGGAAGCGGCAACAAGCAGCTCGGGCGAAAAAGAGGCCGAGTTTGACAATAAAATCGAATCGGATCGCAGCCGACGCTTCGATTATCTGCTGAAGCAAACGGAGATTTTTACGCATTTCATGACAAACAGCGCTAAGAGCCCCACAAAGCCAAAAGGACGACCCAAAAAGAACAAAGACAAGGACAAGGACAAAGATGTGGCCGAGTAACTATTTAACTTTGCCTCTTATAATTATAATTGTTATTATTATTTGTACTGCAGCCATAGACACCGCAAAACGGAGCAGGAGGAGGATGAGGAGCTGCTTGCCGAGGATTCGGCAACAAAGGAACTATTTCGTTTCGACGCCTCGCCCGCTTACATTAAGGGCGGGGAGATGCGGGATTATCAGGTGCGTGGCTTAAACTGGATGATCTCGCTGTATGAGAATGGCATCAATGGCATCCTCGCTGACGAAATGGGTCTGGGCAAAACACTTCAGACCATCTCGCTACTGGGCTACCTAAAACACTTCAAGTGAGCCGAATGGAGACTTAACAAATCTTATCATTTACTCAAAAGAAACTCCCTTTTAGAAATCAAGCGGGTCCGCATATTGTAATAGTGCCCAAGTCAACTTTGCAGAATTGGGTGAATGAATTCAAAAAGTGGTGTCCATCGTTGCACGCTGTCTGCCTTATTGGGGATCAGGATACGCGTAATACGTTCATACGGGACGTGCTGTTGCCGGGCGAATGGGATGTGTGTGTCACCTCGTATGAGATGTGTATACGCGAGAAGTCCGTGTTCAAGAAATTCAACTGGCGCTACATGGTTATCGATGAGGCGCATCGTATCAAGAACGAAAAGTCCAAGTTGTCTGAGATCTTGCGCGAATTTAAGACAGCCAATCGTCTGCTCATCACGGGCACCCCACTTCAGAATAATCTCCATGAGCTGTGGGCGCTGCTCAACTTTCTGCTGCCGGATGTCTTCAACTCTTCGGAGGATTTCGATGAGTGGTTTAACACGAACACCTGCCTAGGCGATGATGCGCTTGTCACACGTCTCCATGCGGTGCTCAAACCATTTCTATTACGTCGCCTCAAGGCCGAGGTGGAGAAACGACTGAAGCCCAAGAAAGAAATGAAGATCTTTGTGGGTCTCTCCAAGATGCAGCGCGATTGGTACACAAAAGTTCTGCTCAAAGACATTGACATTGTGAACGGTGCGGGCAAAGTGGAGAAGATGCGACTCCAAAATATTCTGATGCAGTTGCGAAAATGCACCAATCATCCGTATCTATTCGATGGGGCCGAACCGGGTCCACCATATACGACAGATTCCCATCTGGTGTACAACTCGGGCAAGATGGCAATTCTGGACAAATTGTTGCCCAAACTGCAGGAGCAGGGATCGCGTGTCCTTATCTTCTCGCAGATGACTCGCATGCTTGACATTCTAGAGGATTATTGTCACTGGCGCAACTACAATTATTGCCGCTTGGACGGACAGACACCGCACGAGGATCGCAATCGACAGATCCAAGAGTTCAACATGGACAACAGCACCAAATTCTTGTTCATGCTGTCTACGCGTGCCGGTGGGTTGGGCATCAATTTGGCTACCGCCGATGTTGTCATCATTTATGACTCGGACTGGAATCCACAGATGGATCTACAGGCGATGGATCGTGCCCATCGTATTGGTCAGAAGAAACAGGTGCGTGTCTTCCGGCTGATCACCGAGAGCACCGTCGAGGAAAAGATTGTGGAACGTGCCGAAGTGAAGTTGCGACTGGATAAGATGGTCATTCAGGGCGGTCGTCTCGTGGACAATCGTGCTCAGCTCAACAAGGACGAAATGCTGAACATTATACGCTTTGGAGCTAATCAGGTGTTCAGCTCCAAGGAGACGGACATCACGGACGAGGACATCGATGTCATTTTGGAGCGTGGTGAAGCGAAGACGGCCGAACAGAAGGCACAGCTGGACAGCATGGGCGAGTCATCATTGCGCACCTTCACCATGGACACCAACGGCGAGGCGGGAAGTTCATCCGTCTATCAGTTCGAGGGCGAGGATTGGCGCGAAAAGCAGAAGCTAAATGCGTTGGGCAATTGGATTGAGCCTCCGAAGCGTGAGCGTAAAGCAAATTATGCTGTCGATGCCTATTTCCGAGAGGCGCTCCGCGTCTCCGAGCCAAAGGCACCCAAAGCACCACGTCCGCCTAAGCAACCGATTGTGCAGGACTTTCAATTTTTTCCGCCACGCCTCTTCGAGCTTTTGGATCAGGAGATCTACTATTTCCGAAAGACCGTCAGCTACAAGGTGCCCAAGAATACGGAGCTCGGATCGGAGGCGAGCAAAGTGCAGCGCGAGGAGCAGCGCAAAATTGATGAGGCCGAGCCGCTTAGCGATGATGAAATGCTCGAGAAAGAGTCGTTGCTCTCGCAGGGATTCACGGCGTGGACGAAGCGTGATTTTAATCAGTTCATTAAGGCCAATGAGAAATATGGACGCGACGACATCGAGAACATTGCCAAGGATGTTGAGGGTAAAACGCCCGAGGAGGTCATCGAGTACAATGCTGTGTTCTGGGAACGCTGTACCGAACTCCAGGACATTGAGCGCATCATGGGACAAATTGAGCGGGGCGAGGGCAAAATCCAACGACGCCTATCCATCAAAAAGGCCCTCGATCAGAAGGTGAATATAAAAATATATATATATATATATATATATATATATACATATACATATATATATATATGTATGTCTATATTTAATATATCCACCTATCTCCTTTTTTTATAGATGGCCCGCTATCGTGCTCCATTCCATCAGCTGCGTCTGCAGTATGGCAACAACAAAGGCAAGAATTATACGGAAATTGAGGATAGATTTTTGGTCTGCATGCTGCACAAGCTCGGCTTCGACAAGGAGAACGTCTACGAGGAACTGCGTGCCGCCATACGGTGAGTTGGAAGGTTCTTTTTAGATGAAACCTTCTCTGAATATCATATCTATATTTATATTACAGCGCCTCACCTCAATTTCGTTTCGATTGGTTTATTAAATCGCGCACAGCGCTGGAATTGCAACGACGCTGCAATACGCTGATTACGCTTATTGAGCGCGAGAATCTCGAGCTTGAGGAGAAAGAGCGTGCTGAGAAGAAGAAGAAGACACCGAAGACGCCGGGAGGAGGAGGGGGGAGCAGCAGCACAAGCACTCCGGCGCCGACGCCACAGGCCAAGTCAAATCAGAAGCGCAAGAACGAAGTGGCTGCCACCAGTTCTAATGCTAAAAAGAAGAAGAAGTAATAAGTAATCAGATCATTATTCAGTTAATAACAATATTATATATTCATTATAATTATTCTAAAATAATCAAAGCTCCGCACAGCACTAGTTTGTAGTTGAAATTGAAAATCATGGTTCGATTTGAGAGCTAATCGCATTGAGTATGTCTGTATTTCTTAGCTCATCGAGTTGCACACTCACCATACACATATACTCCGCACACTAACAGACTAAAAATTAATGAATTAATTAAATTTATTATATATCTATTAATATACATATAAGTGCGCGCCGCTGTATTCTATTCCATTTAATTTTATTTTGCTTTAAGTTTCAATTTATTTGTATTTTAATTTGTATGTGTATGGAAAATAATGCTACAAACTGAAAAAATTAATGACTAATTTCTTACATAACTCGGCCACAACCTTAAGGATCCTGGAAGCACACCTATTTTTGAACTCGCAGGCATAAGGTCTATGGATTGGCATTACAAAAATTTTTTGACTTCGACTTTGAAAAAATTGACTCAAGGGGGTAGGTAGAGTAGAAAATAATTGGATAGAATCTTTGAAAGAAAATCGAAAAATCGACTACAACTTCGATATTTCAAGGACACATAAAAATTAATTTTTTACAGGACATTCAAATCATTTCGGAGAAAACTGGGTTTTTGTGCTTTCGCCTTATATTTCACCCGAAAGATAAGCTTTAATGTGTTTGGTTTCTTAAATCCTTGAATGTTATTGGATAGAATTGGATCTTGTGATGCTACGATGATCTGTAAGAATATGGTCGACTTACAGCCATTTTGTGCTCAAAGTATGCTACACATTCATTGCTTAGAGGCAATTTAGTCAATGCAGCAACCTACTTGTATTTGCTGTTCCTACATCAGCCAGCTCCAAAAAGAAAATAAATTCGTTCCATGTTTCCTTGCCAACAAACGACCGCTTCATTTTTAAATTATATTCAACATTTTATTGTTATGAATACAGGAAGAGGTGGCAATTTTGTGTGTGATAATGTTGTTTTCCAGTAAGTTTCGAGATTCGCTACAACCACAATCGGCTATTATTAAAATGGTTTTAAGATTGCAAGCATAGTAAAAGATAAATAAAATCAGCTGAGAAATGTCAAGATTGCAACAATTTAAATATTCATAAAGATTTAACATTTTTATTAATTCAATGCGTATAAAAGAAGTTGCTTTATCTTAATGTATATGATTATAAATTCTATGGATTGCGGTTTAGATTTTAATACAAATACATATATATATATGTGCATATACATGTATATATATATGTATATGTATAGATACAGCAGGTACTTACTAGGCACACATAAGACAAACATATATGTGCATATATAATCGGTGTCTGAAGTTAAGAATTAATATCATCTTTATGCAATGCAGTCCAGCATTTAGCAGCAGCAGCAGCTGCTGCTACCTTTAGTCATGTTCAACATGGCTTGGGAGAATTAGGAGCACCTGCATCTCATTTAATACTACTTTGAGTGTCCACTACGACTTAGTCATCCTCCGGATTGATCATCTCACCAATGCTGGCAGTGGCGCCGGCAACAAGCGCCAGTAAGGAAAAGATGCCCAAAAGAATGTTCTTGATCAGCTTCCATTTGCACCAGCCAAGCCGATCGGGCCACAGATACACAGTCTCAATGAAGCTGGGTACAAATATGCCCAGCAGCGAGAAGAACACAGCGCCCACCAAACTGATGAACGGCTCCAGATTGGGTATGCCAGCGGCGATCCCCCCACTTACCAGTATAATCCCAGTGCGCAACAGAATCTGCGTAATGTTGTGCCTCTCCGGCCGGAAATGGTGCTGAATCTTGCGCCACAAAATCTCATTGGGACTGCAGTGCAAATTAACCTATTAATTCTTGATTAACTCAAATATAAACTCTGCAAAACTTACACATAGAACTGCAGGCCGTAGGTGAAGAGAATGGCCACAGCCATCAGCAGTTTGGCAGTATCTCCCAGCCAGTAGCCCTGGGGCAGATTGAGCGTAATGCTGCCACGTACTTCATCTCCATAGCGCACCTTACAATGGCACAATTGATTCGCCAATTAAAAAAGATGAAAATATTCGAATCGAAATTTTCCGACTGCGGCTTTAGAACTAACGAAATAACCGTTATTAATAATCTAACTTAGCTGACTTAACTAAAACTGGGTATTGAAATGGGTCAAAGCTTAAAGTTTTCCAAAAAAATTATATTTCACCTTGATGCAATCTTTTTAATACCATAACTTCATCAAACCTGAACCGTTTTCCAAAGCAATCAATTTTTGTGAATGTTTTGAACGATTTGACCTCTGTATTCATAATACATTCTAAGTTTTAGACGTAATTCTGATTCCCAAAAACAATTCTTGTGAGATGTGCCCAAATTTTGAAATGCCATGTCTTTACCAAAGTGGCACATCTAGCTTAAACCTTCATTTAAAGCTGCAAAAGCGATTTTATCTCGAAATTCAAAAAGTGTATAAAGGAATGAGCCCAAAACAATTCTATTTTTAACTCATGTTTTGACTTCCAGATTAATGCTACACTTTAGATTAGACTTTAGATTATCAGGTGTACATACATAGCCAAAGAATCCAATAACTGCGTAGAGTAAGACGACCGTAATCATTGCCGTATTAAGGACGCCCGGGCAGCCCAAGAACTGTTGCGGTTTCTTCATCGAGTTCTCCACGGGCATAACGGCACCAATGCCCTCCATGGCAAAAATCACTGTGGCAAAGAAGAGAGGAATGTGGGCAGCAGGGGCAATCAGAGGTTTGTTGGAGAAGACAAGCGGCTCATCGAACATATAATAGAGTGTAATGCCAAAGGTGATTACAATGAAGATGTTCGCCATTAGGGAGAAGGGCACCAGAAACTTAAGACTCCTGATCTGACCGATGAACAGACAAGGTATCACCGTCATTGCAACATAGATGCGGACATTCCAATTGAGGCCCACATCATAGTTGATGACATCGTTGAATGAGGTTGCTATGAACAGCATATAGACACAGGCGGCTGCAAAATATGTTGCCATCAGTCCAATGTCCACAAATTGCCTGCAATAAACATAATGTTGTTATCAGCATTGGACCCGGAAATACTCTTAAGTCCTCAGTCCCCAAATGTCCCGAACATTTTTGATAAACTTTTTTTTTTTTTGCAAAAAAAAAAAAAACAAAGAAACCACCTTTCGTTGTGTTGCTTAAACAGAGTTATCTTATCTTAATTTAAATAATATGATATTGATGTGAATATAAGCTATAACAAGTATCTCATCACTTATGTAGTCAATTTCTAAACAACATTATTTGTTCAACAGAAGCAAAACAATGACCAGTTCTTTAAACACTCACTTGGCAAAATTGGAATAGGGTCGCAACTTTTTGGGCCCGTACTCGAAGACCTTCTCAGCGGTACCCGCAAAACCCAATGCGGGAACTTTAGCATCCAGACATATGTTGTGTGAAGTTTTTACCTAAAAAGTAAACAAGAAAATATGAATAGAAATTATAAATCAAATTAGAATACTCTAGTAGACAGAGCTTGCCTAGGAGATACTGTTAAATAAATAAAATATGGTTAGTATGTAAGATCTAGGAAGGGTAATAGTTAGTTTTCAGTAAGTTCTTATATCATATATTATTATTCTTAATCCGTTTATTCTTAGTCAGTTCCATGAGCTATACTTATTCAAGTTCCGTTGGAACTGCTAAATGTTTACCCAAATGGATATTGCGCACTTGCCGCTCCCATTTCTTGAAATCAACTTAGTTATAAGCACCTCTATAAAATATAGCTGAGCTTGGCATCGATCATTATATGTATTTGGTTAGGCAATCAGCGACTGCCAGTATGCTCAGATAAGGCAACTGTTATCTCAATCTGCACACTGGTCGTAGAAAATTGCTTACTTGCACTTTTTATTGCTTGTTAATCGAATTTGAATCTTAAACCATATATTTGCACCTCCAGTGGTTCCATATATTTACACATATCTTTATACAGATTTAGTGGCCAAGAATATCAGTACGACATATATGTTTATTATCGAACTTCTACGATGGATTATTTTTATGAGACGTTTGCCGATTATGGCACACTAATTGTCATCTATTCATAAAAACTTCAGATTTAACTGGCTAGGTCATTTTGCGCACGTTTTTTAAAGCAATCAGCAATTTCGTTGCGTCCTTATCAAAAGAGCTTTGCCGGTTGATTACTTTGTCCGGGCTTTGAGCTACTTAAGCCACCGACTAAGTAAATCTCCCCAATTGCGTCAATAGCAACCGAAGCAACCAACAAGCCAGGTGTTAAAAAACTTTCTGCTTGATTGGCACTACTTACCAAAATGTGCACACAGTGGGTGCATAGAAAGCCAACGATCAGTGTCATTATACCGCCAAACACCAAACCGGCATTGCGAAAAGCCATCGGCATGGCCAGAATACCGGTGCCTAGCGAACTCTTGAGTAGATGGGCCAGAGCACCGGAAGCACTGGCACCATTAGGATCCCGATGATCAAAAGGATTGTAGGCTGCCTCATCGAGCGAAAATTGATCCTTTTCCGTTAAGTTGACCCTTCAAGCACAAATAGTTAATATAAATAATTACTATCATTTTTAATTAATATTAATAATTACTATTATTTCAGTCCCTCAAACATTCACATATTTTAAAAAAGTTTTAAATAATATCAAATCAAAATAAATAAATAAATAAGATTATGACTGAGATTGAAATTAGAGAAGAGATATACTTATTTCTGAACCAGTGAAGAAAGATTCCTTTGCCTGTGGAGAAAGATTCATTTGCGAATTGGATAGTAAGAAAAATTACTTTTTTCCAGAATCTATTGATATGAAATCCCACTGAAGGCATATTTTAACGTTTGTTTGTTTTCGAAAATAAATGTTAAATGCAAAAAAAAAAGTCAAATAAAACAGAAAATCTACTGTAGATTTTCACAGCACATTAATTTTTAAATCCAACTTAGCTTGGCTTAGATCAAGTACTCACACATTCACTTTAAGCTATAAAGCTCTCTATTTAAAAATGTAGAATTACGGAAGTTGAACTGAGATCAAGCTCATCTTAATAACAATTAGAATATTGAGCTTGATCTGTGATCTCCAATTCTATACTCCAATTCTATACTTATTTTAATAAAATAAACATTTTAGGTGTAGTGATTTACTTACTTAGAGTTGAAGTCATTCAGCGAGAGTGCAGCATTATAAGATGGTGGCGATTGGACTGATTCCGTCCTGGTGACCGAGTCCGATCTGCTTGGCTCCGTATCGGGTGCATATGCCTTATTATCTGTCATCTGCAAAGGTCACATGATACAATAAACTAGTGGTTAAGTATGCTTGATATGGTTGGCTACTTTGATTCGGGTTGCCATGGCTGATCCACTCGAGAGATTGTCCAGGCGTATGCGAACCATATCTTATCGTTACAAAAAGCTTAAGTACACTTAATAGCTGGTAAATGTTTTTTATGGCTTTTCTCAAGTGCAACAACATGATTAAGTTCCTCGTGCTTTTGGTTTTATTCAAAAACTTGTCCTTACTTGAGCTTCAAAAGTTTTTAAAGCTTTTCATTCGAATTTTATAAAAGAATTTTTTACTGCAAATATTAACCAAATTTCTTTACTATTGTTTTTATAGTGAATACTTAAGCAGAAAATAAGTTATAAAAAAGTGTTTCAAATCAGATATTTGGAACACCCAATTAAATAATATAATATAGATCATGTTTTAACTTTCCGTTTGACCAGGTTTCGAGCAAAATATAAATTATATAAAGTTTTGCAATTAACAACGAAAAAGTGTTTAAATTTACTTTATCATATACATTTGGAAACGGACCTTTAATATGTATGGAAACTTTTTTTTTATAAATTTTGTGTGATGATTACTCAATATTCAATTCACAGAAATTCAAAACACTTTTGAAAATGCATAAATTCGTAATTTGCGCAATCTAATTTTTAAGTAAAGGAATTTTCAACCACCAGACCAGAACTTACGCTTTAGCTATTATTTATATGTATAATAATCGAGAACAATTAACTGGTAAGAACCGAACGCGGCCTCGGGCCAAATGCAACTGGAAATTGGGGCCGGCGCCAAATGAAAAAGTGTTAGGAAAGCAAGTCCCCGATGATAAGGTTAACATTGGAGCCAAAGGCAAATACCAAGAAGCAGTAATTAATAAAGTAAATCAGGCAGCACGCCATAAATAATCAACGCCACCTTTAAAATCACTTACTGATTACTGATAACGCCGATAAGCGAAAACTATGGCAACGCCTGAAAACATCTTAGTATAATTTTAAATAGCATCTTAATGCTATAATTTTAATCTAATCTTATATTTTCCAATAATTAAATATTACTTTTTAACAGTTGCAATTTGTTAGTATCTATCAAAAGTTACGATTAACAAATTGTTCCAAGTATTTAAGTATATTTTCATCTGATAAGATTAGCGAAGTGTCACAATTGTGTGCGGCATTGACATCCTTTTCAAGTGCTATAGCATACACATAATTATATATATGTATATATATTATATATATATATAATAAGCTTACCCAACTCAGTCGGGTAATTACAACCTTAATATATATTTACGGCCCGATTAGCGAAGTATTGACAAGTGCCATAATTTATTTTGGGCCCACTGGTCAGTTGGCTGGCGATTATTAATTATTATTTTTTTTATTCTGTCAGATTTTTACATCACGCGGATCGAAAAAGAACGTGAATCATAACTGACACTTGATTAGTTTTCGATGTCATATTAATATCGGACTTATTTAGATGTATGATTTGTTTTTATAAGCATTATAATCGTATCAGAGCGTTGACTTAATATAATTTAATTAAACATTTGCGTCACTCGTTTTATGATTATGCTAAACTGTCAATAACCTCTGGTATCAGGCACCAGGATATCGCTAATATCTAAACTACTGAAATGAAACGATCGATAGAAGAGAAATATATATATATATATGGCCTGCCAATTTATTTATCTGACAGTTAATACAGTTATTTGAAATGGTCGCTAATGATTTTTGTAATGAATATAATTAAGTCTTATCAACATTAAATCAGAGCAGATTTGAATGCAATAAAACAATAAATATGAATAAGCGATACTTAGAAAATTCTTAACAAAATAAACAATTGATTAATTCATAAAAAAAACTAACAAGAACTGTAGTTGTTTTGAAAAAAAATATATATTTCAATAAAAACACTCTTATTTGTAAGCATTATTAAAAGCAACAAAATCTGTATATTAAGCATGCGCATTTTTCATAAAGTAAAAAATAAAAATAAAATAAAAAAATGCAAGTAGTAATATAACAACATAAGATGGATGCAAGATATTTTTCCTGCACCAAGAAGCGCAACGAAGATTGCGTCTTTATGTATTGCTTCGATGGTTCGATTTTTCATATTAATCACAAGATCCACATCTGCAAAACCGCTAACCTCCCCTGGCATTATATAAACAATCTTATTGGAAACTTGCACTCGTAATTGTGGGAAACATAAATTGGCATATTTAAGAAAAAAAAATTGTTAGGTTCATCAACTCTTCCTTTAGGCTTTTTATTTTTCTTATTTGAGTATCTTGAGTAACGCCCTGTGCTGATTTACCGTTAAATGTTAAATGTTGAGTACATTATCTATTAAGATCTGTCAGAGGCGCTTGGGATTTTGGGTCAATGCATTGCATTAAAACCAAATTAAGCAAAAGCCGCTTTTTTTGTGTGACTGCTTTTTTGCGAGAGTTTCTCATTTCTTGTTTCGCCGCTGTTTTTTTTTGTTTTTTCTTTTTTCTTTCGCTCTTTGTTTTGATTCCATTCACGTGCTTTGGATATGTTGTTGTTTGTTGTTTTTAATACCGTCAATCCATTAAATAAGGATAAAAAGGGTATAATGGTTTAGCGCTTGTGTATGTAACAGGCAACATGAAGCAACTTTGACACCATAAAGTATATTTATTCGTGATCAGGATCAACAGCCGAGTCGTGCGTCTGGCTGACTCGCGGATCTCAGACTTTATAAGAGAAAGAGACTGCAAATGTGGAATATGAAATCTCTTTGCAGTGGCTTCTTATTGATATATAATAAACATTGATATATTCTTGATCAACTTTCATCAAGATCAGATAAGAAATATCCCATAAAAAGTGGGAGCACTTCCACAGCTGCTCAAATTTGAGTATACAAATCTTTTAAAGCGAAATTGGCCAATATTTAACAGCTGTGCTCAGGGTATATCGTACTCAGTATCTCGTATTTGTTGTTGTTGTTGCTCTCCGAAACTCGATTTTTAATTTAGTAGCGATAAACTTGAGCCTGAATGTTCAGTGTCAAAAGTGATCTAACACACCACAACCCCCGACGGGCAGTTCACTTTCGTTATGCAAATACATTCGTCGCATCTGAATTACTGAAACAGCCAACGTACCCATTAATAATATTGAACTCGTATGACGAAATCCACACATGCGGTTTTTAAAACCTTGTTTGTCTTTTGTAAGTGTTAAGAATTTGTGCAGACATTGGACCTTATTTAAAAGTTCACTCGCTAGCAGATAATACTCAAGTTTATTGTTGTCTTATCTGAAGATCTAGGGATCGCAAATCGATATCTATAAAATTGTTATCATTGAAAATCAACCAATTTAATGCACAATTTGGGTGCAATTTTGTGTTCAGTCTAATAAACAAAAAAAAAAAAAAAAATATCCGAGCTTAATTTGTTATTTAAATTTTGAACGACACATTAATCATAAGTAATGAGTTCACTTAAAATGTGGCTAGGTAAATAAAAAAAAAACAATATAAATAACAAGAACTGTCACAGAAGCAAACGTTACTATTATTTCGATGGAACTCGTCGTGTCCTATTTAATTACAATATTACATGTTCTACACATGCCATTTAAGACTCTAGTTTATTATAATTTACCATTACCTTTTGTTAATAATCTGGCAAATTTAATATTTAATATTAAATTCGTAATTTCTTATGACTACAACAATTTATGTGTCCTCCGCATTAACACCATTTATTATTATTATTTTGATTACACTTTTCTCAACTTTTGCTTGCGTTAATTAACGCTCTCAAACCGCTAGGACGAAATCGCTTGAAAATGAGTCTTTATTAGCGGTAATTAGCCAAAAGTTAATTTTAATTTATACAACAATCAGTTGTTTAGATGCCTTTGTTAGAGACACAAAAAGAACTGTTTCATTAAAATTAAGTCGCTTTTTTTGGTTTTTAAAAAGACGCGCGCGCGCTTTTCCGATCTGTTGTTTGCAAACTGTTGTCGTGTTGTTAACACTCCGGCGATCAGTTAGTGACTGATATAAGCCAATATTTCTGCTTGAATTTTTTGCTGCTGCTGCCGACGAAAGAGCAGCGCATACCAGAGCAGAGCAGCGCATCACACATATACACCACACTTACAAGTATCGTCTTATGGGGTGCAGCAATTAGCGCAAATGGACAATAAAAACGACACCGTGACGCTGGTGAATCGAAATTGGTCTCTCTTTCCATTTCCCTCTCTCTTTTTTTCACATACTCTCTTTGTGCTTTCTATGTCAAGTTTGGTTTTTGGGCATTATGAAGCGAGACAAGTCGACTCTGTTTGTCACAGGGCGTGCGTTTGATGCAGGCTCTAAAATAAAAACCTAACAAACCTAATAACCCCAAACCTTAACAACCTTGTGGGGTCAAGAAGTTGTGCTCACATTGAATTTATTTAAATTTATTTATTTGTCTTACTATTAAGCTCTTATCGTTTTTAGCTATTTATATTTGCTCTGGACTTAATCTTATTAGATTTGAATAAGTAGGTTTAAAGAAGATTCCTTTGATTACATATGAATATTACTGATCAGCAGCAAAAGTAGGTAAAACTGTTTTCTCAACTAAGATTTTCCAAATGAAAACTTATTTAGCACGAGTTTTATCTGTGTTAGCCTCTTAATTTTTTCATCTTTGTTATAGAGCCGCCCTGTATGCACAAGAGTCAGGCTGTCTGCCAGCAGGAGCAGCATCATTACTGTCATCATCAAGTTGTTGTGTGCGGAAGAGGAGGAGGGAGGGAGTGGTGTTAGAGTGCATTGAACATTTAAAACTCAAGAATTTGCTAAGGTGCCTAAAGAGCGTCAGAGGAAGCTGGAGTGTAGGGAGAGGGTTACGAGTACTGTAAAACATGGCAATTACTTAGTGCGAGTGTTGTTAGTACTTTTTTTGTCGCCTTGAGGCGTCTGTTTAAGTCAAATCATGGAGTTTTGTGATTAACTTGTTTCAAGTGACCATTGTTTTTGTTGTTTTTGTTGTCGCACTCGATTTTGTTGTCTGTCCATAAAATATGAAAAGCTCGATTGTTGTTGCTGTTATTGTTGTTTGTGTGTTTGTTCCATTCAGTGGGGCAGTGGAAAATTTTGGAACGCACAAATTGTGAATGCAACTTTTTCACGTGCTGCGCCTTTTTTAAATTAGTTTCGAGTTCAGTTTGAAACTTAATAAATGCACACTGCTAAAAAGATTAGTAGATAGTAGTGAGTTTATTGATGTATGGAAAATTTTACAATTTACAATTTCAGGTTGCGTAATTTAGGTTTTATTCAGCTCAAACTGGATTTGTAACGCAATTGTCTTAATTGATTACTTGTTAATTTGTTGGCTGGTATATCTTTAATTTGTACAACAGCCTATATATCTAAGTACACATAGATACCCGTCAGATATGCGTAAGACATGGCATATACGCAACGCGTGACGCAGACTGGGACACAGATAATAAATACATTAAGTCGTTTATGTACAAAGCAATGCTTTATCAGCTCAAGATGAGTCAAAGGTCAAGTATACGTTGGCAAAGACCTGGCACATATATATATATATATACATCTTAAGTCATTTGTAGTTTTTTATTTTTGTTACGTGTTTGAAATTTGAAACAAGGCATGTCTCACAAAATACCCGGAAAATGTGTTATACGGGGTATGTGCTCCCCCCTACACCCGCACCAACTCTCCTGTGCTGTCACCCTCATTGCAATGCAAATCACGAGATCCAAACATAATATTCAACTTGAGCAAAGATCATTTGAAATGCACGAAACTCGTTTAGCACGTAATATGTATTTCTTATGTGCCTTATTGTTTTATAAATAATAGTCGATGAGCTTCCGCACTGCGGTTCCGCATTGTGCAATATACCCTGAACCCATTTTAGAAGGGTATAATGGCTGTATGCTTGAGTATGTGGAAAGAGGCACCTCCGACCCATAAGGTACAGGTGAGATATATTCTTGATCAGAATGAGCAGCCATCTCCATTTGTCAGTCTCTGAACAAGCGTATCACAGAGAATACAAAAGCTAGTCTTCAAACATGTGTTCTTGCTTACCCAGTGCAGATCAGGTTTGTTTCATTTTATCGATAACTGACTGTCGTTTCCTATCAACATATCGTTTCTGGTAGCAACAACAGCCGCAATTTTAAGCTCCTGCTTGTTGCTGCCAGGCTGCTTGTTGATATATAATAATCATTGACATATTCTTGACCAACTCCCAAATTTCATCAAGATCAGATAAATAATTTCCAAGTTATAATCGAAAACGTATTTCCCATAAGATATAACAGCTTTTCCACAACTACATTTGAGTGTCCAAAAAATAAACAAAACATATTTAACATCTGGGCTCAAGGTACTTTTTTTTTTTGGGCTCGGATTTCAGTCTACTTTTCAGAGTTGAGGCTAGTTGGTTAGTATGCAAAGTGCGATGTGATATTAGTCGTCGACGTAGTCGCCTTTTAAGATTTTCGCATCCGATTTCCTACGTGAATCAAACAAGCGATTTGCGATGTCAAACCTGAACCATACACAACACACACTCCGCACCGATCCGGCCAGTGACCTTGCCTGGTGTCAGTCAAACACCATGTTAATTGAATGGGCGTTTGATATCTGTATACATTCATATTTCAGATATATTTAAATATTTTGTGCGGGTGCGGCTTCAAGGCATACAAGGGCGTGGAACACATTTTGCTAGTGGGTCAGCAGCTGTGTAGGAAGAAGAAACACAACTGATTTTGTTTTGTTTGTCGCCTCCTTGAGATTCATTTGCCGCATAGGAAAAAACAAAAAAAAAAAAAAACAAAGCTCGCAAAACGCACCCGCATCGCATTTCTGTTTGAACATCGCATTAACGCCTTTTTTATGAATATTATCGAATACATTTTATTTACTTAACGCTTAAAACAAAAGCTCTTTGTTGGCAGTGCCTCTCTAAAAATTAAAGCAACTAAACTGCTTATGCGCTGATGTAGGCTTATGAGTTATGTACACATATATATATATATATATATATATTTCTTATTTAAGAAATGCCTACAGATAGCATTTCTAAACAAATTCTCATCAGAATAACGCTTGAAACTTCCCCATTTGTTTGGGTTGGATTTTTGCATGCTTTTTGTTGTGTGTGTAATAACAGCAATTAGCATTCAACATGACTCACGATTACTTTTACAAACTTAACTGACAGATTGACAATTTAATTAGTTGTTACATATTTAATTGCATTTCAAAATTGTATTTTGGTAACAATAACTAATAAATGCACGTTGGCTTCTCATTAGAATTCCACTTCCCCTTGTTATTCACCCATGTATATCGGCTTGCGTTTCTCAGCGAATGCTGCCAACCCCTCCAATCGATCCTTTGTGGGTATAACCTGGTCATAGCAGACCTCCTCGATGGAGTAGCCCGTGCTTAGGTCCACCTGCATGCCCTTATCTATGGCCAACTTAGCCATTCTCACTCCCACCGGTCCGTTAGGTAGAATTTCCTCGGCAAGTTTTACGGCCTGCTGATAGGCAGCATCTTTCGTTTCATTCTGAGGCACCACATGATTAACGAGGCCCAAATCCTTGGCCTCTGTGCCATTGAGCACACGTGCCGTAAAAATCAACTCCTTGGCCAGAGCTGGTGAGAGTATGCGGGGCAGTCGTTGAGTGCCGCCGGCGCCGGGTATTATAGCCAGACGCGTCTCCACCAGACCCATTTTCGCACTCGCTGCCGCTGTGCGTATGTCGCAGGCGAGTGCCATTTCCAAGCCCCCACCCAAAGCAACGCCATCCAGAGCCGCAATCACTGGCATTGGCAACTGCTCAATGCTGACAAGGAGCCCACGCAGCTGGTTCACAAACTCCTTAGTCTCCTCGGTGGTCATGCCTAAATAAAAATTAAAAAATATAGAGTATAGAAAAATAAAGAAAAAAAAAATTCCTGGAGATGCCGGGGATTGAACCCGGGGCCTTTCACATGCAAAGCGAACGCTCTACCACTGAGCTACATCCCCCGTCTACCTTTGCGCTCCTTCAAATCGGCACCAGCACAAAAGATTCCCGGCGTGAGGCTGCGCAACACGACCACACGCGAATCGTTGTCGCGCTTTATCTCCTCGAGGATGTCGCTAAACGTATTGACCAGGCCACGACTGAATGAGTTTTTTGCTGCCGGCCTATTCAGTCCCAGCACTGTTATCCCGGCCTGTTTGCCATCAAGTCGCTCCACAAGCACCTCATTGCCATCGCCCAAAATCGCATCGGTTGCATAGCGGCATCTGTTTGCTGCAGCTGAATTGCGCGTAATTATCTTTGTCACATGCTGCAATAGGAGCGACATTCTTATTCCTCAATCTAAATAAAAAACGGGCGAACCAACAAAAAAAAAATATGATTACAAAACAGGCAGCAGAGAACGAAATCGAAGAAGAAGACTCACATAAATTTATGCTTGGCCGAAGCTTGAATACCCTTAAGATATATCAAAAATTGTAGCCTAGTCAAATTTATTAAATTCGGTAAGTCACAACCCTAATAAATCTGCATGGACATCAAAATACATTTATTCAAATTAATTTGCCTTTACAAGTGTTAATAAACATTTCTTGACAATATTATGGTTGCTGGTGCATCAGTGTTGACAAACATATTGGCCTATGTGATTCATTTTATAGCTATCGATAACGATAGGCTTGATTCCGCTTAGACAGCGTTGCCACTTACCAGCAAGCCAACTGCTGCAACTGCGCGCCAAAATTCAAATTATAATAAAAAATTACTTCACCAGTAAGTTTTATTTAAAAATGTTTGTTATCTTTTGTATAATTATTATTCGTGTTGGTAGTACAGATTTCGGTTTGTTGATGCATTACAACTTCATTAAAAAAAAAACAAAAT
Source organism: Drosophila picticornis (assembly GCA_035043845.1). Lineage (NCBI taxonomy): Eukaryota > Metazoa > Arthropoda > Insecta > Diptera > Drosophilidae > Drosophila > Drosophila picticornis. The sequence goes on along the minus strand of JAWNMR010000493.1, from coordinate 200,385 downwards.
ATTGCACTTGTGTATAAAATAAATAACATAATTATAGATAGCATAGACAAATTTCGGTTTTTGTGAGTTTACGATTTTCATTTTCTTGCCGACTTCATTTCTTGTCGATTTTCAGTGTTTATAATGCAAACTATGTAAAATAATTATTTCGATTCGTATTAATTAATGTAGATTGTATATTTTTACAATTTCCTAATGCTACGATCCGCCGCAACTGAGTTAAGTTTCGTTCTGTGAAAAGAAAAATGATATATATTAAGAATAGTTGGAGAATTATCAAACATACATTTAAATACAAAAAGATAAATGTACAAAGCAATCATTGATAGTGAACACACATAAAACCAAATGTGGAACAGGCGGCATAAATAAATCAAGAGAAATTCGAATTCGACCCAAATAACAAAAGCGTTTTAAAATTGTTAGAAAAACCTGCGCATAGAATTATGTGTTAATTTGGCTAAGGTGAAAAAAAAAACTTAACTAGAACTCCATGCAGATGAAAGGCTTACCCATTTTCCTATATTCGACAAACAATATTCAAGTCAAATTAAGGTTTCATCAGAATTTCAACCTAAAAATCTGTTTTCTGAATATTCTTGTATTCTAAGCACACTTTATACTTGGCGTCAAAATTACATCTTGGCTTGAACTAAATTCACTTAAACTGTTGTTGTTACCGTTGCTCAAGTTGCTTGAAAATTTCTCTTTTACTGGTCACTAGGCATCCTGTGTCCATTTATTGAGTATATATTTTTGTGGGTTTTGAGAATGGCAAACCGGTTAAAGTTTGTTTTTTTGTATGAGTTGTGTGAAATATAAAAACATCAATAAATGTTAAAAATCATGAAGGATTTTATGTTTATATTTGTATGTGTGTGTGTGTGTGTGTTAATATTGACAGATGTTTTTAGTTGGCAAAAAGCATTTTAAGTAGCAGAAGACCGCAATTAATATCGATAATGAATGCCAAACAATTTTTGTAATTCTGACGCCAATTTTTGCAAAATGTTGCAATAACAAAAAGAAAAGGAAGCAAAGAACGTAGCACAGAAATAATTGCATGTAGTAAACAATATTTAACAGCAGACTAGAATAGAATTCAAGAATATTATGTTGTATTCAATATTTAGTTGTAAGTATATATATTTATAAATATTTTTTTTTTTTTTGCTTCAGTTAACTATGTTCAAATCTCGCTCTGAGAGTACCGGAAATGATGTTCTACATTGTGCCAAAGAGCAGTGGGGCAGAGTTAGGGAGTGTTTTTGTGTGTGTGTTTAAAAAAAGAGAGAAATTTAAAAAATAAAAATAAATTAGTCTTACAAATATAGCAAGGACCAACCACCAAATCGAGTTAAAATAAAAGAAACAGCAGGAGAAGGAGGACTACGGACTAAGCAAAGATAGAGTGTAAAACCTAACTTACAGTTCCATGGAGAGAACAGTAGGATTGGGGCACGACTGCGGCGCCCTAATGTGGCATTGCTTGTGGCATATCAGCTGGCAGTCGCGGCACTCATAGCCTTGTTTGCCCGGCCTCCGTGGTATGGACTTCATGCAGATCGAGCACTGCAATCCACTGCTGCAAGTTGCGAATATATATAAAGAGAGTCAGTCAAGGAGAATGCCCTGGTTTGCCCTTGTCCCTCTAGCTTACCCGCTCAAATGCTTGGCGATAAACGTGTGATCATTGTAAATGTGCAACTTGGTGCCCTTGCGGCGCCAGCGTGGCCTCTGTGCAATTGCCAGCGGCACAATGAAATGCCTGTAACAAATGAATACTTTTAATAACAAGTGGGTATCGACTCCAAAATATTCTGATCTAATACAATCTAATACCAGCTAATGCCAACTGCAAAAAAAAATTACCAATCTGTGAAGGAAGTCCTGCACGTAATCTAACTTCCAAGTTGACAATTTTATTGATTTACACCGATTTGCTTTAAAGGCGGTTGCCTTTCCGGGACTTGAGGTGGGATTTGATCAATTTGTGCTTATCGATAAGAGGATTACTCACCGCTTAACGCCATTCTCGATGGTCTCCAGCACCAATGTGGATGCCTCATGGACATAGGTTTTGTTGCTGGCCGAAGAGAAGCCTGAGATGGCTGAAGATTCTGAAATTGAAGAGCGTCGTGAGTGGTGATCGGTGATGGACGAGCCGATGCCCATACGGGGTCCTAAATTTGTTGTGATATTGTTGTATTGTTGTCATTGAAGAAGTTGTTTTATGTGGTTATAAATAGTATAAAAGTGTGTTTTGTTCAGAGTATGTAAAGAATGCATCCATAGCCAAAAAGCGTGGCGTGGCACACACCAAAACACCCGGATTGACCAATTTGTGTTGCAACCAATCAATTAGTTATTTGCATAAAATTAATTATGGCACATATGAAAATAAAAAAAATAGAAACAAAATATACAAATAAATAAGAATAGAAGTGTGCAAAAATATATTTTGAAATAAGTTCAAGAGATGTGTGTTCAGTGTAAAATATAAAGCAATACGTACAAGCATTATATACAGAGTAGATACGGTGAATATAAAGAAATGTTGTGTACATACAGGTTTGTATTGGTATTTGTTTTTGTGCAGGAGACAATTTGGTTAGCGTTAAGTTTTGGGGAAAAGTTATAAAAAAAAGAGGGAGAAAAAGTAGAACAAACAACAACATAAAGATAAGGACTCAATAAATGGTCTCGATATGTAATCTGACATATGTATGTATGTATGTGTGCATATATGTATTTATATACACCACCTAACCCAAACATTTAGTGGAAACATTTATTGAATGCGATACGAAATGATTTCGAAAAGATACGATATATAGTTAACAGAATATAATGTGCTCATTAGAAATTAATAGCTGCCTCAACTGTAAAGAAAGTTAAAAAAAAACTACACTGTAAACAGATTGTAAAGTTTTCGAATCTCAACTGAGAACCAATTTTTAGGAAGATATATTTTGAATATAGACAACGAGCCCGAAACGTTTTCCAACTTTACATGCAGTTTGCTTTTATTTTTTTTTTTGCGAGCATAATTTTAACAAAAATTTCATTCCAGAATTACGTTCCCAACTTTGAATACGGAATTCCTTTAAAGTCCAAGTCATGACTAAAAAGCGCGGATTTTAAAAAATCAGATTACATTTGGAAAAATTTTAGCTTGGGAACGTTTTGACTAGTCACTAAACATTTTTTTGAGAATCAAATCATAACTAAGAAGTCTTAGATTTCAGGAAAGATATGGATTTGGAAAGATCCTAGGCTCTGTTATTCTCCACCCTTGCTGACAACCATCATTAGCTAACCTAACCTTATTTTCTATACTAATTAGGTGTTAAACTATTCAATACAAGCTGTTATCTGAGTTTAAGTGGTTTTCAAATAAATGCATCGATTTTGTGTTTTCGGATTGTGAATGGACTGATTGGGTAATTACCAAGTGAATTGCTTTTAGACAGAGTTGCACGATCGACAGATAATGAACGGGAAGATTCACCATTGAGGGTTCCTTGGGCTGTTCTTGTGAGTCCTGTGCCTGTTGTTGTTGTTGGGTTGGTGACTGATTGTGATTTATGGTTGTTATTGGGCTGATCTGCCGATAGGGTACGTGTCTTGGAGCGGCTGAGCCGCTTCTTGAGGGTGCCAAAGAAATTACGTTTTTTACTGCGACCACGATCATCCAGCTCCAAGCCAGATTGCAGCAAGAGCTGCTGTTGTTGCGGCTGTTGCATGGCGCCATTCCGTTGTAAACTGTTAGAGTTGTGGCCGGTAAGTTGACTGCTGCCATTCAAACTGTAGTCGTTGTGGTAGCCGCTGCCATTCGGCGAGGAGGCAGCATTCGGCTGACCAAACTGCAAAGAGTCGCAGTTAGTTATTGATGATATTTATATTTCTGCATGCCATGCTTGCATAAATCATAGAACTCATTGAACCATGCGGAACTTGGCTACACTCAGCAAAACAAGTCGATCTAAATTTTAGAAAGTGCGATTTTTCTCAGAGTGTAGTTGTACTCACCTCGGCTGTGCTCTCCTCGTTACCTGTTGTTGTGTCGCCCGTCGGGCTGTCGGCCGGGCTGGCAGCCCGTGGCTCGTTTTGGGCGCTGGCCGCCTCGTTGGCGGCACGCTCAAAAGCCTGGGCAACGGCCTGATCGAGCTCTGTGGGAGATTCGATGACTTCGATGTGACCATCTTTGTTCAACTCAACCTGGTATTGGTGGATGATGTTGAGTTGAGTTGTTTGGTTAGAGAAGCGCAGGGTTAGGCAAATAAACGATCAATAAACAGAACGAGAAACATTTTGTGATTAGATTGACTTGTATATAGTCATCGTGACTGGTGGCTTTATGGTTAATTACTTGACTCTCAACTAAAATAAACTTAAAACGGTGAAACGGAATTGTGATTGTGGCTAAAAGAATTACCTTGAATGCATTTGGATTGCTCGAGTTCTGCGTGCGGGGAAAGGGAAGAAAAAAAGAAAGGCCGCAAATAATAAAATTAAAGAAAGAGAAAAATGACCTTTCAGGGGAATGTGGCGTAGGAGATACCTCCTCGATTCTCACACTTACCCGCTGCACACTGTGGATGATGAGGGTGCTCTTCTGGGTCTGGCCACCGTTGGAAGCGCCTCCCGAGAGTGCCCCGTCCTGAAGAGCACGCACAGCCGCATCGGCCAGGTCGGCACCGTTTCGTATATGCTCATTGATGGCGGGTGTGCTGAGACGCAGTGCCTCCTTCAGGCGATTTGGCCGAGAACCGGCCGGTATCTCAGCACCCTCGATGAACACAAAATCAACGGTAATGGCGCCCGCAACCGGATGGGTCTCGTAAGGACGCGGTTGCAACTGCAACAGCTGTGTAGAGGCGGGACCCACGGCGAGCTCATCGATGCCGACGAGGCCGAGGCCAAGGAACTTGGGCGGATCAGATGCAATCACTGGACGGTCGTAGACCTCAAAGAGTATCTCAGCAGATTGTGGGGAGAGTTCGCTAAAGAGTTGAAATTATTGAGTACATTAATGAGAGGGGTTCAGATAATGGGGCAAAGGTAACCTACAAGAGGAAGTGCTCGTCCCAGTAGGGTTTGCTGCCGCGTTGGGTACCCGTCTGATTCTTCTGCGCCGGCTCATCCATCTCGATGACAACATACGGGTCGTGAGCATCGCGCAATCCATCGCCCTTGACGATCTTCACCAGCAGCCGACGACCGGAGACCATGTGTTGGGTATCACGCAGAATGCCCGAACCCAGGCTGTGATCCATGTTGTACTGTGTTTTTGTTTTTTTTTATTGGTCCGAGCGAGCATGCAATGAGCGACAATGACAAATGAATGAATTAAATCAGATGACCAACTGAAGACTCAGAGAAAGAAGGAGAGAACACTTAGATCTAGTAGTCGGAGTAGCTTATGAAATTCGCCTTTAAATTTGGACGTGAAGGGTATAATAGATCAGGGGATAAGAGAATGGGTCTGATTTAATTAGTAATTGTAATAATATTGAAAATATTGATTGCCCTGGAAAGAAAGAGCGCAAAATACAACATTTTAACTCAAACACGCAAATGCTAAAATGTCGCACATTTGTGAAAGGCCGAAAGGCGAATTTCATAAACAAAACAAACAAAAAAAAAAACAACAAAAAATACAAGTGAAGAAGAGTTCTTTTTGGCTTGGACGTCGTAAGAACAATGAGAAGTGTTGTCGATCTTTTAACTGTGTGTGTGTTTTATGGAGTTATGTTAAATTATAGAGAAGGGGGCAGAGAGAGAAGAGAGACAAGGTGGGGGTAACCAATAGAACACTGAGCATTCTCCAAGTTAGAGAGGTGATTGACAGAGAAACAAATAGACATTGACTGTCACACAACACAACACATAACGGAAGAGCAACTGCTTCTCAATGCTCCACACGCTCACCGCCAGCGATTCATAATGGACGGGATATATTACAGGCAAATCCAGGGGCTCCACCTCGGCACGCGGGCAGGTGGAGTAAATGGAGAAATCCACCGGATAGATGGTTTCACGGAGTGCCGTTGTCAGTATATCACTGATGACTGTCTGCAGCTGCTGCTCATCCTGATCCATTGCCTTGATAGCGCCCACGCTGTTCATGGCAATGCGCACCTATGTTGAAAGAGAAGATAAGCGAAAAATCCTGGTTATGTTCTGATATATGTATGACATAAGTGCAGGCATCATTGTACTTACGTCCGGATAGCCGTCGACACGCATCTCACCCTTGAGTGTATTGTAGTTGATGGGTATGGACATGCGTGCACGGAATCGCGACACGGTGACCTTATAATGCGAGGTCTCCACCTTGCCCGACTTCTGACGGAACGTCTTCACCTGAAGCACGGGCATTGCGTCACAATCGAATGTGATAAGCTGCAAGGAATTTAGTCGCCATTTAGTAATAAATATATGAAACATATATAAATGTATAAATGTATTTATATATATATACATATGTATATATATATACATCATATATATATATGATATTCGTTTGCTCACCATTTCGGCGGGATTGTGCTCCTCGCAGTTGCAGAAGATATTGTTGAGGCCCGGTGCCGGGCTGTCCGGCAGAACTCGGACCACTTCCACAGCCACACCATGCTACAAAACAAGGAGACACATTGGACACATTAGATACGGTACATTTGGAGTTACGTCGTGGAGCTAAACCTGTTTTCCAGTTTCAAGTTTTTCGGGGGCATTACGTAAGTGGCAATTATAAAGAAGCAACTCATATTTACGTGTGTAGTGATGCGGAATATGCCACATCATAAGCCATAGAATTGTGACAAAACTCGAGAATGACTAACAAAGCACATTTGGGCAGTACACTCGGAAAAAAATAAGTTTTACTTGTTCTTATTTTCTTTTCTTGTAGTTGAAAGGCTTGCCCTAAATCACCCACCTCAATAGAAATATTTTCTATTATTAAGAAATATAAATGCATTCTATTTTAATATATGAATTTATTTTATATTATATGAATTTATAAACTATCTGAAATCTATCTAAACATTAAAAAAAAAAACACTGAAAATAAGACAAACTTTTTTCTACATTTTAGAAAATTTAAGAACATAAAAACCCAGTTTTTAAAACATATTTTGGCGAATTCCAAAAATTTAAGGCGATTGTCTTCTCTGAGTGTAGTCACACAAATAAAACTCTGACCTTGGCCTACGTTCGGTGAGAGCGTGTAAAAAGCGACGCTCGAAACGCGTTTTCCACACCGGTCATGGCTGAGTTGCTAAGTTGCTGAGCCGCTGAGCAACCGTCTACCCAATTAAGTCTTGATCGAAGTAAAAGGCCGCTCAAGTTGAAAGTCGAGGCCACTCTAGGGGAGCCAAGTTCAATGCACTGCCTTGTATGAGAACATCCTAATGACATCACAATTATATTTGTATGTAGATGACTCTCACTCGCACTCTGAAAAAAATTAGCTCGTTTTTTAAAGTATCGCCTTTCTATATTTTCTATTATTAAGAAATTCATTTCTAATAAGCAGAAATGGAAGCCCTCATTTTTAGCAATATACTATATGAATTAAAACGTAAGTTAAACTGGTCGTCAAAAGTATGACAAATTTCTAAAATACAGGTCAATTTTTTTTTTATAGTGATGATGGTAGATGGTCGATGGCGATGATGTCAAAGCTGATGTCATGCTTTGATGTACTCACCTCCTCAGCTGATTTGCGCAGGGTATCGTTAATGGCTATCACCCAGGACATAAGTAGCTCGTTTACAATAACCAGATCGCTGTAAAGCCAGCGAAACACTTGACTCGTCCACGTAACGGAGCTCTAAATGGGATGGAAGACAGATAATATAAATACGTATGGTAAATATTAATAGATAGCAGGCATTTGGGACAGATAATAGAAATAATAGTAGATCAATAAATAGACAAATAAAAACTAAAATAATTAAAATAGTAATAAATGGCTATAGATAGCATGCATTTGGGATAGATAATTAAAATAGTAATAGATAAATAAATGGTTATAAATGAATATATAGTAATAGATTGCAGGCATTTGTGATAGATATTATAAATATAAGTAGGTATATAAATAAAAAGATGACTCAATAATAGATAGCTGGAATTTTCTCACCGTTTCTGGGCCGACCACATTTGAGGGCGGCGGCACGTAGCGTTTCTTGCGATTCTCCGGTCCAGTCGAACTCTGACGCACCACTCGACGACGTGATCCGCCAGCAGCAGCACCACTTCCTCCTCCACCCATGGGCGATGCTGTGGACCGTCCGCGTCCCGCTGAACCACTACCTGTTACTGGTTTGGCCAGATCATCGATTTTGCTTTTGGTGGCCATCAGTTCGCGTGGTTCGGAAGAACGTTTCTCCGACCTGGCGCCACTGATCGCCAAGGAGGCACCAACGCCGGGTGCAACACTGGTCTGGCGACTGTTGCTGCCACTGGCTGTGGCTGTGGCGCCCTTTTTGATGAGATACTTGTTGTAGAGCAGCTTGCACAGCCAAACGGAGAAGAGGGCCAGAACGGCCCAGAGGAATATGAACATCGCTAAGGAGTCCATTGTTAAGTCACCAAGTCCCTCGAATGAACAGATATAGTCATCGATTTGATCTGCTAGATCCATGGTTCAACATCATTACAACATCATCATTATAATCGTGTCGCGCTGAAAGTGGAAAGCGAAAAGTGGAAACAGTTAAACGCAGTAAATAACTTCGAAAACGATATCGAAACAGTTTGGCACAAATAAGAGTGTGTATGTTTTGTGTTTGTTTTGTGTATGTCTGTGTAAGCAGTCAAAATCTGTGTATGGCTCGGGGATCTCTCTCGGCCAACAGAAGTCCCATGTCTATTTATAGGTATTAAAAAAAAATTTTTTTTCATTGGGAAATATGAAAAAAGCTTTGCACTCACAAAGAAAAACTGTTCAAAAAGTTTTCAAATTTAATTTGTGAAATCGTTTTAAAAACTTTACAAATTAATATTATATTAATATTTATAAATTATTTGCTTAGAACCCAAAACAGACGGCAAAAAAAAAGATAACAGAAGAAGAAAAATTCAAATGATAAATTGTGCTATGCTCAAAAACAGAACCGAAATGAAACTGAACACAATTTTTGCAGGCCCGTTGACCGTGTGTATCCCAAAATGAGAAACGGTTCTCACATCATATATGTATATTCATTCTATCTATCTATCTGCTGCATCTGTTGAACTAAGTTAAAGCATTAATGCGCCGACGCACAGAGCTTGCCACAGAATTTATCTTAATCGTGTTCCACGCTCCAACTGGAAGAGGCAGACAAAAAGAGAGAGGAGTGGCAGAGGTAGGGACAAGGGGAGGGGAGAGTCAAGGCGGCCAAGTATTGACGTCATTACTTTTTGAGGTCGCAACGTGTGCGAAGAACAAGCCAAATAAATAAAAGTCCAAAGAAGCAAAAAAAGAAAACAAGCAAAAAATGGATGCATCGACAAAGATACAATGAAATACTCTTGTCGGCATCAATTTTTGATTCGTCCTCTTAAAGAAAGTAAACATAAAATGTATCGCATTTCATTTTAAAATGCTCTATTTTTATCATTAAGAACTCTACCTTGTCTTCTTGTCTCGTGAATAGCAACCATTTTTTGTGATCTGATTGGATTTTTTGGAGTTTTTCCCCAATTCATGCCACCAAATTTTTCACCATTTTGAATTTAAATGCCCCCCTTTCCCCCAAAAATCTGATAAACCTTAATTTTTTTATTAAATTAATTTTAAGTATTATATTTTATTTTTAATTTAATTTAAGTTTCTTTCCACATTTGTATTAACGACATTAAATAAATAAATAAATAAACTGTAGAATTTTGAACTTCAAATTGTTACAAATTGCATATCAAAGCTGAAGCACCCTCTGCTAGATCATAGAATAAAGCATGTATCTATTGTATGTAAATAAATAAATGTCTATACACATACACATACATAAACGCACACACATTCACTCACACACACACATGCATACATGAATTCATACCATTCACACACACAGAAAAAGAAATGACGTAAGACGCAGCTAGAATTTGTATTTGGAATCGTATTCGGAAGCTTGCCCCTTTTATTTGGGCAACGTGTTTTTTATTTTTATAGACTGCGTGAAAAAAAACATAAATTTCTTAGGTATTATTATTATTATTAGTTTACAATTTAGTTTAGCAAACGAAATTCACACATTTCTGAACACTGCATTTACATAAATAAATAAGTGCATACAAATACCTCCTCCTCTCCCCCTTTTGTTGGTTAGCACTCGCTGCAATTAATATTTGAACATTTGCTCAATAATCGTATTGTTCAAAATTGAATTTCAGTAGATTTTGGCAAACGTTTCTTTTGCCAACTGAGCGCATTGCTATTGTCCGTTTGCTATTGGCCGTTGGCCCATTAGCCACTTGTTTTCCAACAACAACAACAAAACAATAGAAATAACATTATGTATTTAGCAGCGCTCCTGAATATATATGCGAATATATGTTATATGAGCGCACGCATCATTGTGTGCCCTTTGGTCTGTTTATATATGCACGCGTTTGTGCAACACGTTAAGCGTAGGCATAACTGTGCTCCAGCTGCCTATATATATATTACACATGTGTAGTACGTGTGTGTGTGCATGCATTTGTTTATATACATATGCTTAGTCTTGCGCCGTTGACTTTGACTTTGACTAACGACTTGCTTTGGCCTGGCTTGGCTTGGTTACCTCATCTGGCAACGACAAACCCTTTACTCCCGTGCTTTGTATTCGCATGCTCGTCTATTGACCCCCACCGTCGGGGAGGGAGGAGGGAGGGTAGGTACGCGAAAGCAACAAGTATTCGTGGGTATTTTTAAGCATAAAACATAGAACAAAAGCAGAAAAATTGATGAAAACACGTTGCGCTGTTTTTGCTTTTGCTTTGGCTTGCCAAGGGGCAGCTGGCAGACCCTCACAATGTTAACTGTTAGCATTCGAACAAATATTCATTTTTTCAACGCAGACGTAGATGTTAAGCCAAATAATTAGCGACACATGTTTGTATTAAATGTATGTTATGTTAAACAAACATAACATTTATGTTTGTTTACATTTTAATTTTAAATAAGAGCAGATTTTAATTTGAGTGAATTTAGTTACAAAGCTTTTGCATAGGCCGTTGACCTTGCAACAGGTGCCGTTTTAATTGCAGTCAATTTACCGTTAGCAGTGTTGCATAAGCGGTAATTAAATAATAATGAGAATGAGAACACTAGAAGAAGTTGGCGCAGAGAAGTTGATGCAGAAAAATAATTACGGCCCTTTGCTAGTTAAACTCAAATGCATCTTAAATATAACTTTCGTAATGTGAAAGACAGCTGGAAGGTCATCGGAAGTGAGCTGGATAAACACTGGAAAGCCGCTGGAGTGAGCAACAGTAATTTGTTTATTTGATAGCCGAATATTCGCACTTGATATGAATGAATATGATGTGAATTGCTCCTAATGTTTATCAACCAAAAAAAAAAATAAACGATTTAACTCGCATTCTCGGCTGATTCATTCATCGAGTTTTGATCCGTAATGTTCTTATCAGTGCAAGCCTAGCAAAGTAGACACAGCTATTTACTCTTTTATCGTTTACAATTTTATGTAAGGAAAATGCTGCAGCTAATGGGTCAGTAAAATGTGCGAAACTCTCATTTTGATGATGTCATTCACAAGCACACAAATACAATATGAAAAAAATATTAGAAACGTTATGCGTCATGATAAAAAAATGTGTGATTTATTTACTTTCTATAGGTTTGGCATTATAATGCTGAAGCAGCTTTGGCTGTTGGACACAGACCCAGACCCAGACAGACAAGTCATGATCAGAGTTCAAGATCGAATTCGAAATCGACGACAATCCACTTCATCATCACTTCGTATTATTATATGATTATATGGCGGAAGTAGCAAATAATATTTGTGTGCGAAACGAGTACATGGCACATTATCATGCATTATTACACATACGACATGTATGCCACATACTTTTACGCACGCTTTACACCACTGTTGCAATAAAAAAATATTTATGTAATTAAACATAAGGTCTTGCAAAGGTAAGTTATCTGCGGTGTAGCCAGAACCCATTAAAATGGGTAAAAAGTACATAATGAAGTTGTGAAGAATTATCTAAAAGGCAGAAGGAAGTAACTCCATTAAGTACATAGAATAGTGATCGGCATCAACCAAAGCGTCGATCTCGCCTTGTCAGTATGAAGAAACGGATGTCACTCTATAAGAACTTAAGACTTGAAAATTGTTATATAATTTCTATGTCGACTTCAATGTTATACTACGATGTTTTGGTTCCAATACGGCCTTTTTACGTGAAAAATAACATAAGTATCAGTATTTGGGTTTTACAAAAATGTTAAATTTAGGAATTCATTCCGATCCATATTCTGAGTTCTGATACCCAGGCATAAGTTAAGTTTAATAAACGCCTGTTAAAATTGTGATTCTGTCTCTAACAGAGCACCGAAAGTTTGTCTGACTAACAGTGATTCCGGTTCAAATTAAGTTCAAATTGTTCATGCTGTTTTTGCCGCTGTTGTTGCTGCTGCTGTTTGTTGCGAGCAAAGTTCAGATGTTAACGCTAGCAGACTTTGCGACTTTGCATGCGAACTGAAGCGACTAGTTAACTGCTGTGGCTCTGCTATCGATTATCTTGTCTGGGAACCACACTAAACGTTGATGTGTATGTAAATTAGCAGCAATGCTTTATCTTGTGCTATGGCCTCACAGCATATCCCAACTCAAGCACAAACACACACACTCGCAAAGAGACTTTGCCTTATTTTTCGATTTATATTGATTTTTTTGTTTTTTTTTTTTTTTGAGACAAAGTGGCGTTTGCTGACATCAGCTCAAAGTTACTTTGTAAACAGCTGTCGTGTCTCTGAGTGCGTCTCCTTCACACCCTCTCCCTCTCTCTGCAATTATTTGACCGACAATTTGCTTTCAGCTCAGGCCACTATTGATATACACTGTAATCTTAACACACCAGCAAAGACTGCTCAGCGTTAAGGTATTTGAACTCTGTACAAATGTTTTGACCGTTGTGTTTGTGTCTGTTGTCAGGGCGACCTTGAATTGATTTATTAAATATTATTATTTAAATTGGAGATGCATAAATCCAAGGCGAATTCAAATACAAAAATAAATACATAAGAGAGTGAGAGTGAGAGAGAGAGAGAGAGAGAGAGAGAGAGAGAGAGAGAGAGAGAGAGAGAGAGCGAGAGAGAGAGAGAGAGAGAGAGAGGGAAAGAGAGAGAGTAAGAGCTGAGAGCAATACGAGAAAACAACTCCGTTGCGTTTTGGGGGTTGGCCAAAGCGAATGCAACTCGGTTATTAGGTTAACAGACAGACTGACAGGGTGGGTCAGACAGAATGACAGTGTGGGGCAGCTGCTGTGCACACACTCTTAAAGCTCTTCCTTTTGAATGCCATGACACACTTTCGACGATGATTGGGAGAGACTCTTAAAAAAAAAAAGGGAGTTGAAGGATTTTAAAACTCCAGCTGTCAATTAAATTTTATGCGCGGTTAGGGATTGGGATTGGGTCAGCAATATATTTTCGTTTTGTCAAGTTATTAAACAGCCCAATATATGCATTAATAATAATTAAAGGCAATATGTATAATAGTTTATTATATATTATACAAACGACTTCTTTGCTTCATACATACATCTAAGCGTACAGCGTATTATTTTTTTGTTTATTTTATTTATGTAATTTAAATATGCAAATATGAAAGACATATTTACATTTAACACTTTTAGTAAAGATTTATATTCATATTTTATTTACGTTTTGAGCGACGTCTTTGCACTTCACAATAAAATATGCAAATACCCGCTTCAATATATATGTAGAGGGTATATGAATTCACACATAAACCTAAACCCAGCCCAACCCAGTCCAAAATGTGGGGTAGAGGGTAGTTCACACAGTTTTCTCGCTCCCTACCCCTAAAGGGGGTTGGTTTTTTGCGTTCAATTTACTCACCATTCCAAACAGTTTATTGTTTATAGTTTGTCGTTTGTTGTTTGCAGGATATGCGTTGCAATTTTTCGTACATTTTTTTACACGATGCGTAGAATTTTTGGCATTTGTTGATTTATTTCCATAAATTATTTCGGTTTTTGTTTTAGGCCAAAATGAAAACAATTAAACGAAGACATTTTTATTATTATTAAGAACGCGTTTTGTTTGTTTGTTCGCATAAGAATGTATAAATAGAAAATTTGTTGATAATATTTATGTGTGTGTATGTGTGTGTGTGTGTGTGTGTGTATGTGTGTGTGTTTGTGTTGTGTGTATGAGTGTGTGAGTGTGTGTATGTGCGTGTGTGTGTTGTGTATGAGTGTGTGTGTGGCTGTGGGTAGAGTGCTCCTCAGTTGTATGCCAACAATTTTCGAATAGAGTTTTGAGCGCCACTTTTGGTGGGTGTAAAGCAAATAAAGCTGAATGAGTTGTAGGCAAGTGTGGGCAATAATTGAATGAATGCATTACAGAAAAGTACAACAAAATTGGGCGAAAATTTCAACTCACACTTGTGCCCAAAAATTTGTTGCGAGTCTCTAGAAAGTAGCTATAAAATGTTGCTGTTAACACAATGTTAACAACAAATTTGTTCACCAAACAAAAAACACCAAAACTTTCAAACACAAATTTGCGACTAAAAATGTTGCCGCTTATTTTCGTATCATATAAAAAGATCGCCGTTTAGTGCATAAATTTAAATAGTATTGTTTTTAATTACTTGTTGAGCAAGTTCTTTTCAATAACGAAGACTGAGAAGGGTGTGGCGTGGGCACGGGTGCGGAGTGGAGTAGAAAGGCGGGCGATTCAACGTGTGATGAACTTTACAAAAGTCGTAAAATTAACTGTGAAAGAGAAACATTTGTTTTTCGGTTAAGCACACATTATTTTCTTTTGTTTTTGTATTGCCTTGGCTGGCATTGTTCCAACAACCCAATAAGCTGTTACTGTTGATATATTTAATGTCGCACTGATAAGTTTGGCGGACAGCAGACGAAATTCAAATTAGGTTTTGCAATCGACATGTTCAGCAACACACACACACAGACACACATATATACACACACACACATACGTACATATACACTTGGGGCGCCACGTTTCTGGGTTAAATATGTACATGCACACACACACGTACAAGCATAACTATGTATTTAAAGCCGCTTTTAGCGCTTAACAGCAACAACAGCATCAGCAGCAGTATTTGCAAGTATTTGCCAGCCAAGTACAAATTGTATTTAATTTTTGTAGTTTTCCTATATTTTATTATTTTGTGTTTGCTACTTATTATTATGTCGCTGCTGCCAAATTTCACACACATTCACACACATATGCAGAGATACATATGCATTCTGTTGTTGTTGTTGTTGTTACTGTTTGTTCTTGTTTTTACTTTTTGCATTCGGTTTCGTCAATCTGCTTTCGAATAGGCGCAAGCAACAACATTTGCCGCTGTTTTATATTGCCCCAGCCAGACACACACACACATGCAGACATACACGCAATGTAAGAGTTCCAATAAGAGTCTAACTACGCAGCACACAACTTATTCGAGCAAATTAATTTTTTAATTTCGTTTCGTTTAGGGTTATCGTGTTCTTCAGCTTTGGGTAAAAATTTTGATTTGGTTTTTGAAGTGTTTTTAGCAAAATTCAGTGCGCTCGTACCACCCGTTCGCGCTCAGCTGTCCAATAAGACTAACAACTCTTCAGTTGGACTCCGATAACGATAACCAGTTCCAGTTCGCACTAGAGGTGAGCCAAAGTGGAACTAGTGAGACTCGACAAATTGGCGGCTATTTATTTATTTATCGCCATAATTTAAGACCACATTTAAAAAATATACCGTCTATCTTGGAGTAATCAATAAAAAATAATTTTACTATGCAATCCCTTTATATTAAAATTATCCCACTATATTATATATATAAAAATACCACCACATTATCAAATCGCATTATATTATAAAAAAAAACATTACATTACAACTCCCATTTAATTACAATTTATATTATATCATATTAACTAAATTGGGGTAATAAAAATGCAATTTTTATTTTTTTTTTTTAATTTTATTTTTGACATGCAAACGCTTGTTGTTTATTTCTCGTTACGTTCTTTGAAATATGCTTATGCACTTCTATTCCTTTCGTTTCCGTTACGTTATATCCGCTTTTAACTTATGCCACTTAAACGTCTAAAATGAATCCGTTGCTGATTTTTACTTTGATGTCAAGTTTTTAATGCTGCTGCTGTGGCATGTTTTTTTCTTCTTTTTCTTTTTCTTATATGCATGTATTTTGAATATTTGTTGTATATAAGTGTATAATATATATATTTATATATATTTAATTTAATACATACAAATTACGCGCTGCCCACTGCACAAGCTTATTTCTTTTTCCATTTCTTGATCATCTCGTGTTTAAAATAGTTTCTTGTTTTGTTGTTGTTATTGTTAATATTATTAACTTTTTGCAGTTGTTTGCATTTGCAACCAATGCAAACATCGTTTATAAAAATACAAAAATCATAACATTCTCATATACATCGTTCATATACATAAATATATATATATATATGTATATATATATATATATATATATATATATAATATATATAATATTATATATGGAACTAGGATTAAATATATATCTCTAAATCGACCTTGCATACAATCAATATCAAAAATTATTACACATGTAAAATTAATGTCCATCCCTTATTTTGTTATATAAATAAATGTTACACTTAATAAACAATTTCACTTCGTTATATATATATATATATATATATATATATATATATATATATATATATATATATATATAAATGCATATATATATATATATGTATATATATTTGTATATGTGTACGTCTTAACTAAACTCGTCTCCAACGATTCTCATATTCGTATGTTTTTTTGCTTAATAATGCTTCATGTTGCAAGTTCAAGTTGTATAAATTTCACTATTTAGTCTTAATTGTATATGGAAGTTGGAAATTGGTACTCAATTTGTGTTCAGAATCAACTAGGAAAACAATTTGGGTCTCTAAACGGAGAAGAGGTGTATTTTAATTATTTTACTTGCTACTCGTTATTCATATGTTTATTTTTTTACCAATGTATGTGTGTATATATGTATGCGTGTATTTATGTATTTGTTTATTTATGCAGCAGTCAATTTGTTTAAATTTACTTTTGAATTTTCGCTGTAGGTAATACTTGTGCCTTCTCCTTTTATTCGTTATTAAGAACTTTTATCGATTATCAATATCTGTCATAAGTATTTATGTATGTATGTATGCATGTATATACATCCAATGCTTTCAAAAATGTGCTGAACACACCACACTCAATTCCGCTTTGAAATGTTTTGAAGACTTGTTTGTTGCTTCTTATTGTTCGAGTAAACTTTTTGTTTAATGTGTGGTTTACACAAAATTTTTATTTCTCGTTCGAAACTACCTTTTGTGTTTTAATGAGATCGTGACTTAGGAAATTGTGATTTTTTGTTTTTCATTTCATATGGGGAAATGTTGAAGAGTTCTCAAAAAGTGCTCAAATGCAACGGTTAAATATAAGTTCTGATTAATTAATATTGACCGGAAAGAGGGCAATACATATATGTAATATAGATGTGGATTTGTGACTCACGAGAGTTTTTTATTTTTATTTTTAATAATACTATACTGCTTATTAACATGTTTCAATATTCGCATATATGGTTGTCTGTGTGTGTATTGTTGTTGTTATTTGTATACGTATGTGTAGAATAGATAGATGCCTGTTAAAATTGATTTATTTTTGTTTTTTTCCTTTTGTGGTTTTATTTTTGGCTTATGTTTATATGTTACGTAAAATTGATTTCTTTTTTTTGGCATTTAAAAAAAGCGAAAATAAAATGCATTTGAAATCAGTGCTCGGAGGCTAAGAATGACTGAGAGAGATGGAGATGAGGAAGAGGAGCCAAGGATACGCAGATCAGGGCCAAAAAAGACAACACGAAGGGATTCATTGTTGAATTTCTTGTTCACCTTAAAATTTTGTTTACACTTATGTAAAAATAATGTACAGTGTTTGTAAAAATTACATGCTACAATTTGCACGCACAACTTTTTGTGTTTTTGTTTACAGAGTTGTTGCGTGTCACTTAGAAATCGCGATTAGAATTACAATTATTTTGACTAAAGTTCCATGTTGTTGTTGTTGTTGTTGTAAAAAGCTGATACATAATTGCGTACTTCAGTATATATATGTAAATTACACATACATATATAATATTTATATATATCTATATATAATAATATATAGATAAATCTATACATGCTTGTAGATATATATGTATATATACTTGTATATATACCCAATTGGGCGCCGTTCAAATATTTGATTTAAATACACAGTTTAAAATATTTAAAATTACACATTTAAATATATCTGACGCGATTTCTCAGTTCGTGATTTGTCCACTCTACGCCCCCCCCCCCCCCCCCCTCACATAGGTGTATGCTCACATTTTGGAAACAGTTTGATATTGTTGTTGTTGTTGTTATTTCTTATACACGATGAAGAGAGACAGGCAGACAGGCAGGCAGGTGGGCAGACAGTGAGAGGCTGTTTAGAAACTAAGTATTTTGATCTATCTACGATTGAATTCTGATTTGATAGCTGCAAACACAATAAAGACGAATGCATATTATAAAAGGGGTATATATCAAATGATATCAGATTAGGTTACCGTCTATAATTTCGCTTTTCACTTTCTGTATCTCCAGTCGCATCTCGCGTACTATTTCCGCTTTCAGGGTGTCTAGATCGCTACTGGAGAGTGCTAGCGACAGACCATCGCCATTGACCTGCTAAGCACTTTTTGGTTAGAATACCGCAGTTAGTTATTAGCTGCTCTTGGCCAACTCACCTTGAGAATGGTCTCCTCGCTGGCGCTGCCGAAACGCTTTCGCATGGGACGCGGCGATTCTCCGCCACTGTTCGTTGTGTTGTTGCCACTGCCAGCAGCGCCGCCATTGGCTCCGCCGCCTTGCGAATTGGAAGTGGCGCCACCGCTGCCACTGCTTAGCTTGTGTGGCAGAGTATTTGACTTTTCCCATGGCCGCTGCTTGACTTCGGGTTCCGGATCGGGCTGCACATTGTGTCGGAGGCCAGATATATTTTTTGTTAATTAATTTATAGATCAAATTAAATTAAAAATAAAATTCAATATTTAAATTTAATTTTGAATTATTTCAAAGATTTCTGCTCGTAATGGAAAGTGGATCCACAAAAAACCCATCAGACCAACCAACAAATAATTGGTATGAATTAGCCAAGATGCCCAACCACAAATGCATGCGAAAATGCATGTATTGCACGTATTGAATTGAATTCTTAATGATAAAAGTATGATCCTCTAAATTGATCACTTAATAAAGTTTATGGTAATCATCACAGACTACTCGACGACGCTAATTCAACGA
The DNA here is from genome assembly GCA_035043845.1 of Drosophila picticornis. NCBI lineage: Eukaryota > Metazoa > Arthropoda > Insecta > Diptera > Drosophilidae > Drosophila > Drosophila picticornis. The sequence continues at coordinate 180,774 of JAWNMR010000493.1, read as the reverse complement.
ATAATTAGTAGTACAGCGCTTAAGAGAAAGTGGGCAAAAGTAACTGGCAGGTCGGTCGAGAGGGGTGTATGGAGTTAATGCATCCCACTTATAGCGATGAAAAGCAGCAAATAAAGAAGATCTTTTGTACAGATTTGATGAATCGAATATTGTGGAGACCACACACTATATCTGCATTCCATAATTAGTCTTGGTCGTAAAGATTCTTTTGACCTTCAATAAGGAGTAGCCTATCAATGAATGGAGGTAAAACACCCCATTTATAAATAAAAAGTTCTCTTGCACCAATTACAATCGTCTTTGATGTGGCTCTCACCTCCTTTTTTTCGGCTTGCGCGCGACGTCGGGCCAGCGTCTTGGCCATTTCGTCCATCATGGAGGCCATGCCGTTGGAGCTCCGTCCAATGGTGCCGTAATTGCCGCTGCCACCGCTGGAGGTGCTGCTGCCGCTGTTCTCTGGAGCGACTGTGGTGGACTACAAGAAAGATTTATTAGGCATTTGTCCACTTTTTGTGAGTCTTTACTCACCTTGTTTTTTTTGAGCTTGAACTGTTGCAGCTGCGAGGCCAGCGAGCCCATAAGATCGGCTTGTGGATCATCCTTCTTGCCAAAAACGCCGCTCGCACCCATGCCTGGTGGCGGTGGCGGCGGTGGTGGTGCACCTGGGCCGCCTGGTCCCGGTGGACCTGGTGGGCCGCCACCCATTGCAGGTGGCGCCGGTGGTGCCGGAGGCTGTGGCGGCGCTGGTGCTCCGTTAAACATTTGTGGTTGTGCCGGCGGTGCACCGCCGAATGTGGGTGGCGGTGGCGGCGGCGCTGGAGCACCTACTTGCCCGGGACCACCCGTGCTGCTCATGCGATTTAGTGGCGGCGGCATTGGGACACCGCCACTAACTGGCTGCTGCTGCATCATGGGCGGTGCCAGCGGCACTTGGCTGTATGGATTTTCCACATGCTGCTGCTGTTGCTGTAGGCCATTGTGCTGAACGTAGCCAGGAGCAGGTGGTGGCTGTGGCATTAGCTGTGGCTGACTGGTGTACACGACACTATTGGAGCTGGCCGAACTCGGGATTTGAGCGGGTTGCGCTGCTCCATAGATGGGTCCGCCGGCTCCGTTTTGATGCACCGGTGGCGGTGGCTGTGTCGGGTATTGATGTAGATTAAGATTGGGATTAGAGTTTGAGAGCACATAATGGGGCTGCTGGTACTGCTGGCGGATTGGTAGCGATGGTAGGTGGTTGTAGTGGTTGGTAGTGGGTTGGAACGTTTTTATTATATTTTTTGGGGTAGTATTCAAGCCAATTTGCAGACGTGCGTATGTTTTTGGAATGCAATGAAACAGAAACAGAAGAAAACAGAAACAGAGGTAAAAAGTAGCAACATAAGCTGCGGTCAAAAGCTAGCTGAGACCCAAAAACAAAACCTACCTGGGGAGGCGCATAGCCCGCTTGCACCAACTGTTGCTGTTGCTGCTGCTGCTGCTGTTGTGTGGCATAGACGGGTTGTTGTTGTTGGTATTGCTGCTGTTGCTGTTGTGTCTGGCCGGGTGCTGGCGGTATTTGCATTTGTGGATTGACCTGCTGTTGGGGCAGGCCATTGGACGTGGGCCCGTTGGCGGTGGGTCCGTAGTGATTACCTGTTGCCTGTTGCGCCAATTGCTGCTGTTGCTGTTGTTGCTGCTGTTGCTGTGGCTGTGGCGCTGGCGGTGCGCTGAGGGAATTCCTTTATTTGGTCAGCAAATTATGAAGATCGATCGAACGAATGTGTGTGTGTGTGTGTATGAGTGTGATTAGAGAGCATGACGACAACAAACAGAAGTGAGTGTGTGTGTGTGTGTGTGTATGTAGTGAAATAGAGGAGAAAAATGAACGAAATCAAAACACTGACTGATTGATTTGATGATAACATGGAGAGCATCATGCCCTGGTAGTAGAATTGAATCGATGACCCACCTGCTGGTGCGATGATGTCCCTGCTGCTGCGGCGTTGGCGGACTCTGCGGTATATTATTTTGATTCGTTTGCGAGGTGGGCGTTTGAGCCGAGGGCGTTGTGTGACCACCAATGGCGTTATTCTGTCGCAATATGGCCGCATCCTCGCTGGTCATCGTGCGATAACCCATATCCTCCTCGTAACCATTACCATTTGTTGGCTGGCCGGCTGGATTGTTGACGACGCGACCGCTCAGCACCTAGAAGAGATTTCCGGCATTAGCAAAGAGAAGGGAGAGAGAGAGAGAGAGAGAGAAAGAGCGACTACTTACCTCCAGGGCATGCATCATAGCGCGCGCAAAATTCTCGGCATCGCTCTGGCTGGAAAAGTTGAGACCATAAACATACTTGGAGTCGCGCCACTGATGAAACGTGGCCGTTGCCTGATTATATTTGAGACCCTTCAGTATGGAGCAATTAATAACGACCTCATGATCCTGCAGCTTGCGACCCACCACACGGAATGTGTTATTCTGCTGATGATGATAAATCTGCACCTTGCTCAGACCCGACGAACTGCCCGATGGCACCCACTTTTTCTGGTTGTCATCGTACACCATCACAGAGGCGCGAGCGCCAATAATGCTTTGCTCACTGCAAATCGAGACAAAAAATATATGATTTAACCAGAATTAAAGTATAAAGTATGCGGCAACAATTAGGGAGAGAGAGACAGAGAGATAGACAGAGAGATAGAGAGAGAGAGAGAGAGAGAGAGAGAGAGAGAGAGAAAGAGACGTCAAAGACATTCCAGGAAAAGCAACAATAGCGAGAATCGCATCACAATCAGAAAACCATTAGATGATCAATACAAAAGTAAGCTTGACTAGATTTTATATCTCAACACTCTCCACACACTCATCTTTGTCTCGGCTTTCTCACAGCGTTTCACGCGGCTAACTCCGAGTGCAGTGATCTTTCTTAGCTGAAGCTGGAGTCTGATGCTGAAGCTGGGCTGAACAGGAAGTGCAATGCGTTCATTGTAGAAACCTATCCCCCTCTTCCTCCTCCTTCTCATCATCATTCTCGCATGAGAGAATTGCGCACCTGTCACACGCAGTCATCATCGCCAGCAGGCCGATTAAATAATTCTAATGAACTTTTACACAACCTTTAACATTTGTTTGTTTTTCTTTTCCTTTTTTTTTTGCAATAGTAGCAGCATTGACAATTATACCGGGAAAAGTAAGCACACACGCACAAGAGTTGAAAAATGAGCTGAACTATGGGCTGAGTAGTCGCAGCATTGTTTGCAGCCCGTTGGCAGTCTATCGGTTGATTTTCCCATTATGTTACTAGACGAGAGAGATATAATGACAGAGAGACCCAACATTAGCCATCAGTCATCAGCAGTAGCCGCAGCCGCACCAGCAAAATCAAGTGAGAATTTTGCAGTTGGGAGTAAGCGACTGCTAACTATTCTGAAATACCAATAGGATATACCAGCTGATCGATTTATCGATTTCAAAGCCTCCATTAATAAATGGAGACCAAGTCTCTAGAATTAGGGATGTCGCAAAAAAAAATTTGCATTCATTACACAAATGCAATATACCTCATACTGCCGCATTAGCAGGGTATAAAAGGAAAAACGAGTTTTTCTTCTTTTTTTCTTACTGCAAAATTCTCTCAGTTAACAACTGTGCCTTGCCAAAAGTTGACTAGTTTTGCACTTAAATGGAGCTCAGACAGCGGGCAATGAGTAAAGTTGGTGGGTAAGAGGGAGCACAGTAGTCAGGGGGAGACCACAGCTGTGCGGTCTTATATAACAAACGTGCTGACTTGACTTGGTTTGGCTTGGATCGGTTCGAGTTAGCATTCGATGCCGTGGAACGAAAGTGAAGTTTATCTGTGCAGAACAGTTGGCAGGCAGCCGGCAGGCAGAATGGAGGCAAATACACTCAGAAAAACAATCGGTCAGAATACTGGACAGTACTTGTTTTTAGAAATAGAGTTTAAATATAAGAAAAAAAGAATTCTACAAAATTAGACAATATTTTGCGTTTTGTTATTTTAGAAATATTTTCTATAATTAAAAAATGCATTAGTAAAAAGTAGAAATACAAACCCAAATTTGTAGAAAAAGATCCTTTCTAAAATTCAGAACACAACACTAGTTCCTATCTCTAAAGGTGTCGAAAACAGTTGCGTTCATACAGACGAACAGCCGGACGCGATTTGTTTACGAAATGATGGTGCTTGATGGGCTTTTTGACTGAGTGTACTTACTTAAACAACCTTCATACCAATTTGTTTAGACTCACATTCGCAAACTTTTCACTAGCTGCACTTTAGAGAATTATTGGGTTGGCTAAACAAATAATGGGCATGTGTTGAAGTAATGAAATTAATGCAAATTGCATTCCCCCCATTCGCTTAAACACTCCATTAGAGGTGAAATTTTCGTTCGTTTTGAAATTTTGTGCTCGACTTGTGGATTAATTCGTGCGTTAAGTTTTCAATGCAGATTCATCATTCAAACTCAACTCAACTGAACTCACAAGCACGAAAGCAATCTATTTTACATTTTTTAATTGGCGTTAAATTATATACAGTTATCAAGCACATTGACGACGACGACTGAGATGTGGATAAAAAGCAGAGCAGGCTAAAAAAAAAAAAGAAAGAAAAACCCTCTGCACTTGAACGATTCTAATTAGATTTTGGAATGTAATCTTAGCTTGTGATACGTGAGAGATTAAGATTAAAATGAAGCTGAGGATGAGATGAGATGCTTAATGGAAGATCACATAAGAGATTGAGGAGATTGAATCACGTTCTCTGGCCAAGATCTGTGACTGTGATGGCAACAAGGACGCAGCAGTTGCAGTGTGTCATATAAAAAATAATAAATGAAAATCATATACACATACGTAAAAATCATTGTAGGGCAACCAATTAATTTATCTTTAACCGAATTATGACGACGCTGTGGTATGCGTTGTTGTTTTTGCTGATTTTGCTGTTGTTGCTGTTGTTGCTGTTGTTGTTTATTGTGTGGCTGTTGTTGTTTATTGTGTTGCTGTTGTTGTTGGTGTTGTTGTTGCAGCAGCAAATAATGATGTATGTTGCTGTAGAGATGCTGCTGCTTTGTTGGCGTTCTAATTGAGAACGATTTAGAGGAGCTGGCGAGTCGGGACGGGACAAAGGCCGAGGAGCAATTGGCGGATGAAGAAGCTGTGGTGAGAGCATAAGATTGGGATGGGGGCGGATGCGGAGATTGTGGCATGGGCAGAGGTACGCACTTGCGTAGCGTAGAACATAGAATAGTTGATGTAGAGGAGGAGGAAGCACGGGGGGCAGGAGAAGCAGTATTTGTGTATGATGAAGGCAATGATGATGATGACGATGGAGATGATGATGATGATGGAGTTGATGATGTTGATAATGAAGCATCGACGTGTTGGCTGCTGTACATTAATGGAGCAACAGCACCTACGCCCGGTGGTACGTACAAGGACTGATCATTGAGTAGCGCCTGCGTCCAGGCGGGCGCCTCATAGATGGGCAGGGTCGTCGTCGTCGTGGCCATGGGCAACTGCAGCACCAGTTGCTCATGCTCATGGTAGGCGGTGGCATGTGGATGATATGGCTGCTGCTGCTGTTGGTAGTGATGGTACAAGGGATGGCGATAGTCCAGCAGATCCAATTGCTGCAGCTCCTCAATGCTGTAGTAATTGCTGTCAGCCCTGACCTTGGGCATGGCTTTACCGTACTGTAGACTCTGACTACGCTTGACCATCAGCAGCTGGTCGGGCTCCTGTTGCTTCTCGCCCAGTGCGCTGACATTGGGCTGCAACTGTTGATGGTGATGATGGTAGGCCAGAATGGGACCAGATGCTGTGTTGACAATGCTTCCATTGGATTTCTTGCTCGTAAATGAGGTTTTCGCATAGAGTTTCTTCATGGCCATTAACAGCTAGCAAACATTTGCAGAGGCGGCAAATACACACACACGACACACGAACTCACACACGCATAGGCGAGATCCCACACACAATACACACGGCGTGTCTACAAATCTCTTAATAAAGTAAATGGAATTTATGTTTATCTTAGCGTTGCTTTGGCTTGCTTTGTTTCGCTTCGTTCACACGATAGAAGAAAAAATCTCCCTACTGCTGCTTCTGCGGCTGATCGAAATCGAACCTCAATCGAGACTGAACACACCAAACGAAACGAATCGAGGCTCGCGTTAATCGCCCAGAGAACTAGCGCTAGAAAGAGCTGCGAGCCAATCACAGAGTTTGGCTCCATTCGCAGAGAGGAGTGAATGCTACAAAGAGACCGCAGAGAGCAAGCCCAGCACAGAAAGCACAGAGAGAGAGTGAGCTAAGGCTGGCGACAAAGAATATGTCTGCGGCTTTGAACTGGGCTAAAAGGTTAATAATTATGCTTTAAAAACACAATGAAATAATGAGTTATGCTACTACATAGCAGTTGCGTCCGTCCCTTAAAATCGTTTAGTCGTCCGCTCGTGAGAGACCCATTTCAATTAGAGTCATGCTCGCAGCATACTTAAACGCGGACTCAGCATCTTTCAGTTTCAGTTCGTCATTTTGTCAGTCAATCAGTCAGTTTATTCCATGCCCCTGTGCAATAATTACTTAAGAAACGAGTCCAATATAATGTACATTTCTCCGCCAAGCAACGACTATTAAATGCCTTTTTTTCTCGTCAAAGCTGTGGTCGAGGAAAGTCTTGGGGGAGGGAGATACTCAGCTTGCGGCATTCTATAAAATATTTATAGAGTCGAAGCTGGTGTTGAGCATGCGAGTATCTGAAACAGTTCGAATTTTGTATTCTACAATTCTTAAGCTTACATTTCGAATTAATATGGCATTTGTCTGTTGTAAATGTTATGCTTGTTGTTGTTGCTGTTGCTGTTAGAGCTTGTTACATTGCGCGCGTCTGTCTGATTTGAACTACGATTATTGAGCAGCCTAATAGCTTTGAAAGGAACCTGACTGGGGCCCCAGCTCCAGCTCGAACTCAACCTCGAAATGGAAGTCGAAGTCGAAACTTCAAACGCCAAAAATTAGCTGTAGATCGGGCAGTGGCTTTAATGATTTGGCATCTTTTTGGCCACAGCTTATAACAAAACAAGAAAACTTTGACTTGGCCCAAGTAAAATTTATTTACAAAAATTCAGATTCGCTATATGTGCCAAACTATATTTAACAAATAAGAATGCTGTACTCGAGCGTCAGCCACTCAACTAAGATATACCCTGCACTTAACTATTGAATAAATATTAGAATTCGTTAAATTTGGATATTTTATATCCGATGTTGATAAATTTTGTCCAGTTGACTTAAAATATGTCAATGTATAATTTACGGCCAGTTTTAATCTAAGCGACCTACGACTAAAGTGACCTTGTTTTTGAAAATCGGTTTAGGTTTGACGAAGCTATGGAAATGAGATATTTAGTATGAAAATCATATCATAATATTCAAGCTAGACCATAACCATAACCAAAAATATATTGCTTTCATATTATTAAGGAAGTGTAGTAAATGCTTTAACCTTAAAAATATAGTTTTATAATTTGTCTCTATTATAATAATATAATTAAAATAAATATATATTATAATTGTCTCAATGCATTTCGATTAAGCTTCACAAATCTGAAAGTGTACTTCACACCAATGAGGTTATTTAACTTGTCGCGAACTTGCCACAACATCGGTGGGGAAACAACACTCATTGGTAATTCACAAAGCACGCTCTTCAATGACTCTAGTGTGGCATAGTCTACTTTGGGGCATATTTCATCTGAAATGGTAACTGCAACTGCAATAGCGACTCCAAGCGTTGCGCAGCGTCTGCTGCACTGTCGGAAAAATGTCGAGCTGAGCAACTTAAACTGGGCCACAAAAAACACAAAATTGCGTGCGAATTTCCACGGACATTAAATGAAACTGTCACACCCCAAATTAAATGCGCCGCAAAACCGACTGCGTTTTTGCTTCTAAATCGGTTAAGAATAACAACAACAGCAGACAAAAGCCCTGACTAAGCAAACATGGCAACTGACCATGGCAGAAAGGAAGGAAGCAGCCGGGTGGGCCACTCCTCAGCCGCCTAAAACGTAGTCAAATAGTCAAACAATTTACGAGTATTAAACAAAGTGGAGGCACAAAAAGTGTTCCTAGGGTTGGGTTCCACACGCTGCTGAGAAACACATTTTCATTAGAGCGCATAAAAACACTGGGAGATTGCCTACTTGAACGGCACTTAGAAAAAAAATCGCCCTAAAAACTATAGTTTTTCTTGTTTTAGAAATAATTTCTAAATATTAAAAAAAAATACTCAAATTTATTCTATTCAGCCTGAAATTTAGAAATGCAAACCCTGGCTTTAAAAAGAATAAGCTGTAGATTTGTACTTTCTGAATAACATGGTGCCCAAACCAAGCCGTCAAAAGTATGCCGACTTGCTTAAAAGTAGGGGGATTTTTTCAGAGTGTTGAGTTCCACACGCTGCAGGGAGAACATTTTCATAAGGGCATTTAGCCCTGAGAGATTCCTTACTTCAACGGAAAATAATTGTTGAACAAATGAATTTATTTATTTATAAGGAAAAAAAGAGGTTGTTATACTTTTTTCACATTAAGCCATGCCAAAAAATTAAGCATCATAATTGTCATCGTAAGTCAATTAAGTTAAGTACCAAATTTATGGACAGACAGCGACCATGGATACAATTCAAAGTCAGAGTTCCTCCATCTAACTATAATTGAAATGCCCTTCATTTTAATCGAATATGGATGAAAAATCAAACGACAAATAAACTACAACAACTTTGCCACAATATAAAATGTCTCGATTACATAATGTTTACTATATATATATTTATACACATATATGTATTTATATATATTTGTACTGTTTTACTTACGTCATTTTGTTGTGGTTTGTTGTTGTTGACGTTGGATCCTCTTCGCGGCGAAAATTGTGCGTTATTTCTTCTTGTGCTTTCCTCGGTTTTTCAACCAGGTGCTCCTCTTCTTCTTGTTGGTTGATTGTTCTTAATAACAATTATGAGATCTGCAAATGGAGTGGAAAAGAAGGAAACGATATTTTGATTAGAATAGAATGTATACTTCTTCTGACTTTAGCTCTCTTGAGACTACAGCTATGCCCAATAAATTAAACAAACGCCTAAAATCAAAAGCAAGTGAAAGCTCATAATAGCTCATAACAGCTCATAATAGCGCAATAATATGCACAGCGAAACCCGGCAAACAATACACAGAAATAAAACCATTGATAAACAATGCGACTTCAGCGTCATGACCTATTTACTTTTTCATTATTTCTTTCTTGCGAAGATTACGAGAATAATGGAAAGCAGCACAGGTAGCGAAAGCCATGATATATGCTAATATAGCCTCTAATCGAGTGGGTGCATGGCCCCCGAAAAAGGTTCTATCCCAGGTAAGCCCCCGACCAGCGTATAACCCCCGGGAACACAAAACGCATAAGCGCGCATAAAGCGCCGCAAAATGTGTCACGCTGCTTAAAAGATGTTGACCCAGTTTTTATCTTGCCTCCCTCCTCTCACCACTCCCCCCCCCCCCCCCCCCCGCATCATTTTTTCCTGTTTTCAGAAATAATTTCCAATTTTTAGGAAACAACATTTAGAAAAGATTATAAATCGACAATCCCAAAATTATATCGTTTTTCGTATTTTTTATAGAAATAATTTCAAACTATTATGAAAAACGTTTTTAAAAAGAAGAAATGTAAATCCTAATTTTTAGAGAAAACCTTTTTGAATTGCAGAAACAAATAATGAAATTTAGTGGCTAAATTTGGAAATATCGTTTCTGAATAATATGGTGACCAGCCATTAGCTATTACCAAAAGTAAGGCCGTTTTTATTATGACTGTGCACAATTTATTAAGCTGCTAAAACTGTTCTAAATTAGAAACGGCAGAGAACTTATTACTATGGGCCAACTCTAAGTGTTCTTGAGAGGATAAAGTCAAACGTGACAATGCTATGAATGCAATTCCGTTTGTTGACCAAACACACAACATCAACTAATCCCGTAAAGTCATTGAAGATCTCGTTGAGCACATTTAAGGCTTCATTTGCCTTGGCCCTTGCCAGATGTGAGATGCTCCCTCACTCAGCAAGTAGGCAATTAAAACGTTCACAACTGAAATGTTATCCCACTGAATGAGGGTTTCCAAAAAACCAACCCCTTAAGCAGCCACCCATTCGTTGTCACTGACCCCCTCTCACTTCTCGATTAGCTTTTGGCTGTCTTTGCGTCTAATGGGTAAACAAGTAAACAATCCAGTCCGATCAAAACGATTCTTAATATGCGCTCAGTTTTGGCATTCAACACAAGAAGCAACCGACGACTTGATTGTCCGCTTCGAATACATCCAATCAGCAAAAAAAAATCGCCATGAATTTTGGAAGTTAACCATAATTATAGTGGCAAGCGTAACTCACCTTATTACCTTATTATACAGATTTTAGGCTACATTTTTTATACATTAAGACGGAAAAAAATGCCAATTTTCAGGGTGTTTTTATATACATATATAAAAGTTTCTTATATACAAAGATGAAAATGAAGGTTTGCATTTCTGTTTTCTTTAATTGCAATTTTTTATACAAAAAATTAAAATAAAAAATAAAACAAAAAAAGATACCCATTCGATTTGCTTTTTTTGAATTTGTTTTCTTATATTTAGAACGTATTTCTAAAAACAAGAAACCAGTTTTCAGAACGAATTTTTTCCGAGTGTATGGCACGTATTTGTCATTGACAAACTTGCAAACATATTTCCAGGAATTTCCATGACTCCAACGTGAACTGTTCTCGCTCGGCATGATGTCAGTTAGTCTGCCCGCAAATTCAACCCTTTTACATACCCAATCGGAAATGTTTTGCACTCAAAACAAAAACAAAAAACGAAAAAAATTCTTATACCACATTGCAAATGAAAATTCCCCTATTTTGGTTGCGTGACTCTTTAGATATGCCAAAAGCAAACATTTTTCTCTACGCAACGAGACAAACGCTATTTACGTCATCAAAAGTGCCAATATCTTTCGCCCGATGAGAGTTAAAACAATAATAATCCCAGTTCAAGTTGCTCTTCAATTATCCACGTAGTTCTGGTATTATCTGCCTTGCACTCTCTTAAAGCCGAATTCATTTTGGCCAAGGTGAGCAGAGCCCAAGACTGGTTTAACAAGTGGCAACTTTGCCTTTGCCATTGCCATTGTCTCTCTTCAATTTGGCTTGCGGCCCACTTCAAAAAGTCAACTCGCTGATGGATTTGCCGCTGGAATTGACCCAAATCTATACGACGATCAATCGATCAAGACTACAAAAAACAAAGTAGAAAAACATAAAAAGAGACTCCCAGGCATATCAGCAATCAGCAAATCAACCAAGCGTCAAGTTGTTTTTTGCAGGGCTTCTCTCATCTGCCAATTAATATTTTGCTGGTATCTAAGTTAGTGGCTCTTAGCCCCAACTCATTGAAATGTGTTTCGCTTTTGCTTCCGAAACACACTCTATTTCGTAGCACAAGTTGCACAGCCGAACTGTGTGGTCTGTATTCATAATTAATATGTTCTTGTTGTTTTGCTCCAGTTTAGCCAAACTAACAAACAACAAATTTTTTTTCTTTTTGGGAGCCAAAGACTACCTGCCACTTTCATAACTAGAAATATATTACAAGAAATGGAGCGCAACAATTATATTACACACACGTTACGACAATGAGACTCCTTCGTTGCACAGAATTCAAATGAGAAGCTGACATAAAACTATCATAATCATAATACAATCAGTTGGCTTATGGAATGACGAACAAAAGGGCACTAAGATAGGTGAGGGGAGGGAGTAGTTTAAATACCCATTGCATTCGTGTAGTATGGGATAACCCAAAGTAGGAAAACTGCAGGTAAAGCAATATATATACTGGCAAAGGGCAATATTCAGAATACTTTGCTCTTATCTCAAGTGCCAGAGTGAGGAAATCTCTCCACAAGTTGCAACCTGCCTCTAAAAGTTGCTAACTGAGCTTACTCTGTATGTGTGCGTGTGTGTGTGTTTCCATGCAATCAAAACGAAAAGAAAACTTGGCACCGTCTGCTTTTAGTAAGTAAAAAATAAAGAACAAAACAAAAAGCCCGCTGCTGGTTGCTTGTGAAATTTCAGATTCAGTCCCAGTCCCATTTCCATTTGCAGACAGAGCGGAAGCACTTCAAGTGCCTGCAATTCCGCTTTGCTTATAGTCTGAGAGTCTGAGAGGGAGCCAACAAAAAAAAAGATATGCAGAAAAAAATGGCAGCTTGCAGCTAATAGCTTGCAACTTGCTGTTTGCAACTATTGACTTTATATCAACTCAGATGGTCAGCTGTGTGGCAAGCAATTCGTTTTCATATTTTGCTGCCTTCCGTCGCCAAGATTTCTATTTAATCAGCATATGGAGCACTTCCGCAGCTGACTGAGTGACTGGGGAAGGGGAATGCGGGGCTAGAAGGTTGAGGGGAAATGCGTGCTCTTTGGAATATCAGAATTACAATACAATTTTATAATGATTATTTATGCGGTTATTTCCCCCTTTAACGGAGCAAAACTGATTCGTTTTCGATATTTACCTTCAAAAACATCAAAAAAATAAGAAAAAAAATTAATATCCACAAAAAAAAATGTATTCCCAGAAATTCACACTTAAAAAATAACTAATTTAAGAAAGTGTGCAGCAAAAAATATATATATATATTTATATATATATGTATATTTAATACCATTAAAGAAATTTGCAGAAATAATCTTGCATTAAGATGTATTCGCATCAAGCGCCGACCGTTAGACAGTACAAGAACCTCGGAGGGCGAAGAGAAAATGCAGGCGGCTTGCTTCCTTAGTGACAAGAATCAGTGCAACACGTAGCAAGCCACAACTTGTGGCAATGTCTAAGTCTGTTTTTAAAAATGGGAAAAGGGTCTAATGATTTTGTGCAATTGCTTGTAACAGGCCAAAAGAAGCATCTGCGGCTCCATAAGAAATACATACTCTTGATCTGGATCAATAAACGAGTCGATCCAGCGATGTCTGACTGGTTTGTATAGACTTTAAGTTTGGAATAAGAGATTTCGCATACACCGCGCAGATCAAGCTTCCTCCATTTTATCAATAATCCGTTTCGCGAATACCGATCAATACCGAATTCCGATAGAAATAAAAGCCACAAGTTAAAAGGCTGTGATCTAATCAATATATAATATACATTCATATATTATTGATAAACTGCTCAAATTTCTTTAGGAGCGGATAAGAATCACCCAAAGTTATGGTCGAAATTAAATTCCCATATTGATTTCATTACTTACGGCAGGCGCAATAGAGCTAGAATATATTTAACAGCTTGTTGCAGGGTGTATTGTAGTCGAGTGAGCTCGAGTTGTTTTTCTTTTTTGTGAAAAAGTATCTAGGCCGTAAACAGTTGTTCAACACCGCGCTAAATGCTTTTGAATACACAATTTGTTTAAAGCAAAGCCGTACTGTGTATATTATAATATACATAGCTCTTGTCTAATTAAAATCCATTAAAAACGCTAACAAATAATATCAGGCATATCAGATTTTGAGCTGGTTTGTTATTTATATGTCATTTTATTTGGAATTTTTCAGTAGCAATAAGGTTTTTTTTTCATCTGACCAATTGCCTTAATTTAAGATACTACAGAATTTCGCTAAGTGCATTTGCACAGCCAACGAAGAGTTTGCTACTGATTTTTTCTAACTCAAATTTCGTTCTTTTTCTTGTATATATATGTGTGTTGCTTAGGACTGTAAATTATGATTTTCTTGATATCATATGTGTGCTGGTTTTTGTTCATCTGTCTCTCTGGCTGTTTGTCTGTCTGTACTTGAGCCAATGCGATGGCCTCCAAAGCCAAAGCAAAACCAAAGCCAAGACAATGGAACGAAACGCCTGAAAAGCTGCCACTTAAGCGAATTTCATTCTCTCCGTTCCCCATTCTCCATTCCGCGCCCTCGGTCCTCGGTCTTCGTTTGTCGGTTGTGCTTATCTGTGCAGTTCGTATAACTAGTAACTACAATTTATGCCACATAAGCGGTATTTATTTATCACGCATATGAATACATTATGAACTCAGATTCAGACTGAGAGACTCAAAGATTCATCGTGGCATTCATGTGCATAGTGCATTTAATCTGACGAGCTTTCCTCTGCACTAAAAAAAAGGCTACCCCAATATTTCATTGCTTGGCGCCATTGTGTAGTAAAATACTTCTTAAATGGAAACGGAAATATTATAATATGGTTCTGAATTGACAACTTTGATAAATGTTATTAAAAGAGCAGTATTGCATTTAGAGTTACTTGTTGAAACACTTTTTCCTGCTCCAGAACAAAGCAAATAAATTTCATGAATGAAGAAAACAAGCAACTTATTAAAAGAGGCAGAAATTACAAAGAAAAAACAAAACGTTGACACTCTAATGAAAATCGAAACACGTTTCATGCATCCGACGAACACTCATAAATTCCTATGAATTATGCAGATGATGACGCTAAAGCGCACCATAAAATTAAATACATATATAGATATATTCTAAGTCTTAACATTGCTAAGTTAGTAATTACGTTAGTAGACAAAAAGTGTGAACGACAAAAGGAAGGAAACTAACGGTAACTGCTGACTAACTGAGTAACTGACCACCCACTCATCCAGCATAGTCGAGTTAGAAAAAATAAATATAAAAAAATTGATAAAGATAGTAGGTTGTGGGTATTATATCTCCCTTTTTCCCGCATAATTTCAAAGCACAGCACAGAGCAGCACAAATAAAATAAAGCAAAACAAAAAACAGAAATGTGGATTTTGTTGAATGATGCGTAGCACCGTATGAGGGAGGTAGGGTCACACTGCTGAGGAAATGTTAATTACATTTGCGACCGACAGCCACAGTTGAATGCATGTTGACCTGGTGCAGCAGCAAGTTAGTTGACTGCTATGACACGCAGTTTAGTCACTGCAAAGTGATTCAAAGTTGACGTAACAACTTTATGATTCAGAGCAGTCAGCTGAGCTGTTTCAAACGCACATAAACAAATCGAAGGCAAACCACTGAGGCAAGGGGAATATACGATGAAAAATTAATTGCAGAGATTTCTTAGATTTCTTTTATTTAAAAGTAACGTAAACAATTAGGTACATATGAGTGTATATATAAACGTAAAAAAGAATTTGTGCGCAATGTGTGTGTGTGTATGTGTATAATATATAAACATATTTAAATTTTAGTTCCTATCTTATCTATAGTTTATCTAGCTTCGACCCAATTGCAGTTGCGGCTGCTGCTGTTAACTATGTGGAAGAGGAAGAACAACTCGACTAACATTGTTTGACTTATGTGTGTATATGCGCATCTATGCATAATGGGTGTGTAGTGTAAGCACATCTAAAGTATGTGTGTATGCAATGTCAACTACTCCGCTGTAAAGGGCAACAGTTTGGTAGCAGCTGCAGCTATGCAACACTGGCCAACTAACACGAAATGAAATTCACAAAAAAAATGTAATAAAAGAATTCAAATTTGCAAGCGCCAATAACAAATGATTTCGCTATACGTTTGTGAACTGGTTTTGGGCTATTTTTTGTATCTGTGTGAGTGTGGGTCTGAGGAAGAGAGAGAAAGGTAGAGAGAGCTGCGTTTCTTTGGCCCGCTTCATTTGGCAGGCAGAAAAAAAAAGTGAGTCATCTGGCAACTCCAGTGATGCAACTTGCCTGTCGTTTTATATGCGGAGGTGTGTGCGGAGGGAGGGGGAAGTATAGGAAGGAGGGGTGGTGACTTTCTGCGGTGCATTGACATTTAAAGAAACCAAAGCCAACTTTGCCAGGCATAAATTAAAGTTTCAACAAACATGATAAAGATAAAAGCGAAGCAGAAGCAGAAATAATAACAGCCCCACCCGCGTCGCGACTCTTTCTCACTCTCTCTCACTCACACACTATCAAATTGGCACCCTGGATTTTGCTTGTTTGGCAACATATAAAAAAAAAGTTGCACGATGAAAGAGATAGAACGAGCGAGAGGGAGAATGGGCCTGCGCCCAGCAACACACACAAACAAGCACCACAAAGAAGAAGAGTAAGAAGGCGGTCAGTCGGAGTGTTGTAGCAGACAGCTCAAAAGGCAATGCAACAACAAAAACAATTTTAACTGACGCAGGACACAGCTGCTGGTACACAAACACACACACGAAAGTAAAAAAAAAAAATAAAGGCATGCAAAAACAGGTTTAGAGACGCTGCAGACAAAATACAGCTGTAAAATTGAAGGCAAAAAATAACGACTTTGCTGCTGCAAAATGCAAACTTAATAAATTATTATATGTATATATTATAATCTAACAAACTGACACAAAAAAAAAAACACAGAGACGCATGCGAAAAAAGGGCGTGTTGTGTGGAAGAAGAAGCAGCAAAAAGGGGAGCAGGAATGAAGCAGTAGACGCCGACGTCGCAGCAGCGGAAGTTGTGGGCAAAAACATGCGCAGAAAATTCTCAGATGCAGATGCTGCTGCAGTTGCAGTTTCGAGACTATAAAAATAAATAAATGCATGGCAAAACACTTACCACAACATTTTGCTTAATTTCACAGTGAAAACAGAGCGTTCGGTGTTGCTGTCGGCTGCTGCTGGGGCTTAACAGCTACTCCCTTTTTCCTCTGCTACTGCACACACACACACTCAAAGCGAGCGGCGGCGGGCGAATTATAATCTATTCGCCTGTAAATATCTATTTGCTGCAAGTTGATCTCGGATGTGGAGTGGTGGGCGGATGTGAGGAGGGGTGTTTTTCTCTAAAGTTTCGTTAATTTTCACTTTTCCTGTTTCTGTGTTTTTGTGACAGAAATGATGCCGCTATTTTGTAATTTATTTCAGTACTCGAACAGCACTCACACACAAACAAACTCATACACACATAAACGCACGTACACTACGAAATACGAACTCCTTGTCAAGGAGTAGAGAGAAATTTTTTTTTGGCTACTTCGTTTTGTGCTCCGTTTTCCGTTTTCGTTGCAGCTTTAAAAATAACTTTGTACAATTGTTGTTGTTGTGTTGCACAGATTAATACTAGCGAATGACTGCGATTCCTTTTTTTTTGTTGCACGACGTCGCGAATAACGCGAATTAATTTTTGACCGAACTGCGACAGCGACAACAACACACCAGCGCCATATTTGATCTGGCGTAAAAAAAAAAGAATGCACACGAGCAGCCCTGGTTTAACAGTAACATTTTCAATATTAACATAACATTTGCTTAAATGTTTTTAACAGCATATGCCGTGCAAAGTGCCGTTATTTAGAATTTTTTAGATAGTTTTTAATGTACTTGTCTTTAATGAATATGATTTGAAGTGGATGTAAACTGGTCGAAATTAAATTAAAAAATTGGCATTTAACAGCTGTTAACTGGCTGCGAATAATAATACGCAAGGCAGCTCGATATCGATATTGCATGATGTGCAGAAGTTATCGATAAGCTTAAGTTGGTGTGCACACACTTGTCGTAGCCGCGCAATTCGCATTATGCTTACAAAATTACAAAAACAAATTCACAATCATTTTTGTATCCTAGAGTTTACTGTTTTAATATGTATGCACCGTGCGATTGTGAATTTAGTAACATTGCGTCGGTATAAAATTATATTAAAATACTCCCGTTACAAACACATACATGGATGTATGATATTTAGCTAATTAACTTGTTTAATAGATCGCATCGCGGTAGCTCTCCACAAAATGGTGCACCAATCCGGGCATCTCCGGTGCACGGCACAAATACTTGTGCCCGTAGCCGTATCTCCGTTCAAAGCGATGAAACTCCACTGGGCCCCAGGCGCGACTGCGCTTGTTCAGCGCAATGCGATAGAGTCGATAGCCCAAGTGAAAGGGAACAACAACATCATCCTCCGAGTGGACAATCATGATGGGCTGCGGAAACTCGTCGATATGCTTGTCCGATTCAAAGCGCAATCGATTGCTGTACATCGGCTCCGAAATGGTGAAATCGAACCAGGGCAAACGTCGAAAGGGACGCGAAAAGGGATGCAGCCGAATCTCATCCCGAATATTGGTGAACGGACTTTCGAGGATGACGCCACGTGGCGCACGCCCCTTGAGAGCCGCCAGCTTGGCGCACATGTGGGTCGCCACGCCAGTGCCCAGTGAATGCCCCCAAATATAGATTGGATTCGTTGTCAGATTGGCAATGTACTCAAAGACCATCAGAGCATCGCGCACAACGCCATCTTCCGTCGGCGCCACCGGATCTGAGTCCGCATAGCCTCGATAGTCGAAAGAAAAGACATGATAGTTGAGATGTCGCAACAGTTTGTACACCTCAGAGCGATGTCCACTGCCCCGTGTCGCGGTATTCCCGTGCAGATAGAGAACGACGGTGCCGCCGGGAATGCGCAAGAGACGTTCGTAGAAGATCTGCTCGTTCTCGGGCACAATAACGGGGAACTCGTTACGCAGAGCAACCGCCACCTGCTCCAGCTCCTTGTTGTTGTTGTTGCTGTTCGCTTGCTCAACTGCTGACATGGACTGGTCCTGCTGCAACTGTCCCGCCTGCTGCTCCTCCTGATCGTAGGCCGCCTCTACGTGCAGTTCGCGTTTGAAGCGACGCACGGCATTCTTGGGCAGCACATGCCACACGCCAATCCGCACACCATCCTCATCCACATTGTGATCCTTGACGGTGATGTAAAAGTTGCGTGTGGCATAGAGTCCAATGCTCGCTGGCTGCGTGAGATCCAATCCCTTCGGATAGGTGACTAAGAGAAGACGACTTTAATCGGGAGGCAACTCCAAAAAAAGTTAGTACTTACTGAATGTGAGAAAGAGTATGCCGCGTTGCAACGTCACCGAGAAGCGGAAGGCCAACGGGAGCAGCACAAATATGACGAGGAACAACAGCAGCGCTATCACCAAAAAGGGCAGTCCAATTCTATGGAGGAATCGCATCGTTTTTGCGCATTAATCATTTACATAACTAAAAAGGATACTACAACTTATCTAAAAAATTTTAAATAATATACGTATGCATAAATGAAAATTTTTTATGTTTGGTTTTGAATCATTCTCCGGATTGCCAAATATGGATGTGCTAAATATTTATGCCGAGATTCAGGTAAATATATATGACATATGATAAAATCATTTAATAAAAATAGGCAACTTTATCAAAAGAAACTATACAAAAAATACAAATGTGTATATATCAAAATAAAATCAAAGCAGGCAATTGTTCTAACGTTCAAATTTTTTTAAATTTTATTTTGTACGGTTCATCGAGCATAAATACTTACAGCCCCGTCAGCCAACTAATGAGCATCGTTCCGGGAATGATTATTGTATAGAAAACTAATTTCAAACAATTGTGAAACTCGTACATTCTTTCCTCTGATTACGATGTATATATATGTTTTCTCTATATATATCTATTTCGCTTAGCCTTTTTGTTAATTTTAGCAGAGCCTTTTTAATTGCGGACTTTATTGTGCAAAATAATTGTTTATTTTTTGTGTGTGCGTGGGTGTGTGTGTGTGTCACTGATTATTGCAAACGTACTAAGCATCTAGCCGAACGATCAACGGGAAGAAAATAAACAAAGTTACTTCATTATTTTTTTATTATTAGATAATTGAACAATACACAATTCAAAATTATGCGTTAAAAATTCATGCAAAAACCCAAAAAAAAATTAAAAAAAAAAAATTAGCCAAGCTCAGCCAAATAATTAATATTTATGTGTATTTATAATTAAACTTTGTACCCTGTTGCTGATAATAGGTTTTCATGTTGTTTTTTTTAAGTGTTACACATTAATGAATGAGTGATTTGTGATAAAGAATCGATAACAACTTTAATTCGCTGACCGATATTCGCATTCCACAATCAGCAACAAACTACACACACACTTACATAAAAGATACTCAAGTATACAGAAATGAATGTTGGGGCCCCAAAGGAAGAAGCCGACAAAAAAAATAAAGCTTTCTTGAAATCAAAAAATTAATGAAGCATTTATTTACACAAGGAAGCATCAGTGGAATTCACCTCTTGAAGAAACGCCGCCTACGCGCAAAAAGCATAACTGCAAATAGTTCGAATAACAGAAATAGAAGAAAACGTTTGGTTAGAAAGTTTGGAATTAATGTTAAACAACAACAGCAAAAAAAAAAAAGAACACGATCAGCAAGCGAGTGAAAGAGAGAGTATAACGAACAGAAAATCAACAACAGAGCAAAAACCATAATGTTTGACCGATTAATAGGTAACAGTTAGATGATGGCATTTATTGGAAATTATTGGAAATAGAGACGAAAATATTAAGGCGAGCCGCGTTTGGTTTTGGTTTCCTCTGAGTGACTAACTGACCTCAAAAACAAAACAATGAAATGCACAAAAAAAAAAAACAACGAGCCGAGCGAGAGCGCAGTTCCTCGCTCCACCACCCACCCTCTCCCACTCTCTCGCCGGCCAGCTGATCGTGAGCACTTTGTTGTTGTGAGTTTTACTTGAATTAAATTGAATATGAGTGTTGTATTTAGTTCGTTTGATGCACTTGTTGCTTAATGCTTCAATTAAAGCTAATTGTACACTTACCGGCGTCTTTGGTGCGGTAATTTAAATACAGTTATCTATTTTGCAATCAAACTATTTCCACAGCCTTCTCATCTAAACCGTAATTTTATGGCGTTTTTTAATTTTTCTTCTTCTTCAAGGGCTACCTGTAAATTATAGAACTATTTTAATTACTTTTAGCTCAAGCTTGCCAAATCCCAAATTTAACTACATTTATCCTTTAGTATTGGGTATTGAAAAATCACAATTTGTACCTTGTAGTTTAATTATATTTTATATAATTTATGCATAATTACAGACGCGAAATTTACATTATTGTGAATTGCATTAAAAATAGCAAACTTACCAATTACTTATCTATTAATTCATTTCTTTGGCTTCACTTGTTATCGGCAGTGATGCAGTTAATGTATTTAGTAATTGTCATTTATTGGATTTTTCTATAACAAGAACGGTTGCCAGTGTGTACACACTATTTACCAATCAGCTGATTATGTTTCCACTCGCATTTGCGATAACATTTTGTTTTTTACTAGATATCCATAAATAAAATGAATGTGTATTTAAAATGTGTTCACTTGTAATTGTGATTATATGCTTGGCTTGTAGTTTTACTATTGCAAATTAATGCGAACATGACTGTGCCCAGCTTACCATGTCGCTGGCCGATTAATTTCGTGCACTCCACTAGTATATTTGTATTGCTTTTCAGCATTTTTGCGATTCAAGTTCTTATCTCGCTGTGTGAAACATTAATATTCAATAACTCAATAATGTTAAGATCAGCTGTGCTTTGTGTTTTTTCGTTAGCACACTGTTATAAATTGTGAGTGAGCGAAGCAGTAAATATAAACCATTCGAGCTGCTAAAAAGATTTCGCTAAAATTTCATTACCAAAGACCAATTTGAATATGCTTATCGCTTAAAACTATTGCAACCGCGATTTATTAAGTTCATGGCAGCGATAAACAAACAACTGTAAAGGGACTCAGTTCATTTGATCAGTTTAGTTAAAATGTGAAATACAAATATTTTAATAATGTTAGAAACAGCTGAGCCCTGTGCTTGCACTGTTAGCGTTATGTTATAAATTGTAAGCGAGCGAAGCATTAAATAAATAAGATTCGAGCGGCATAAGCAAAAATTTTCTTGTAAAATCGGTGTTTCTAGAATCTCGCAAATATTTCATTACCAACAAACAACCAAATTCTAATGATAACAAGGACGAGCGCAATGTGTTAAGCAAGCAGTGAAAGTGCGAACTAAACGAACGACAACAGTAAAGGGACTCAGTTCATTTGTACAGTTTAGTAGTCGTTCGATCGAACGTATTCTGAACAATTCGATACAACTCTAGTTAGCAACGGCAGCGCCGCATCGACAGTGTGAGTGAGTGAGTGTGAGAGGGCTAGCGAGAGAGAGGATGAAGAGTTTGGAGGAAGTAAAATTGGAATATCCGCTGCACTGGCAGATCTGGAATGGCAACGCCGAGGAGCTGCAACAACAGTTGCAGACCGACCAGGTGGGTGGTGGCTGATGGCATTGGGTGAGTCTGTATCCACTTCCAGCTCTAAGTGGGAGTGGCTGGTGAGGGGCTGCGGACTGGGGGAAGCTACTAATTGAATTAGTGCCCCAAAATGACTCGCTGATAATAGCATTGTTAAAAACAGCAACAACAAAAAACAATAGCAATATTCTCAGCCAAGTTAAACTTGCAGATTGATAAGGAAAAAATCGATCCACGGGGCCGGACACCTTTAATGATGGCTGTGCGTCTGGCGAATCTGGAATGCGTCAAGTGCCTTTTAGCCGCCAAATGCAATGCGACCTACGAGCACGCAGGCTGGTCAAGTTAGTCCCCAATTCGTCCCTCTAAAATATAACTCTCCTTATTATATTTATATATCTGCTGCAGTTGTGCAGGAGGCCGTTTGTACCGGAGATGTTGATATATTAACTGCCATCATTGAGGTGCGTGACTTGCAGCGGCATGTGCAACGCGTAACGCATGTGCCACAACTGTTGCAGCATCTGCTGGACGCACCCGATTTCTACATCGAGATGAAGTGGGAGTTTACGTCGTGGGTGCCGCTCATGTCGCGTCTCTGTCCTAGCGACACTTACAAGGTCTATAAGAGGGGCGCCAATGTGCGCATCGATACCACGCTCCTCGGCTTCGACAATAACACCTGGCAGCGTGGCAATCGCTCCTACATCTTCAAAGGCTCCAGTGAGTCCACAATCTATATATGCTTACCTGGGAAGTAATGTGGATGTGGAGACAATAACCATTCATGACCGTATTTCTAGTTAATTTAATATGCAATTCTTTAAATTTCGGTGACTAACGTTGCCAAACAGCATTACATAGTTTTCATCATTGCAGAGAGTGTTGTGTGATATATTTTTTTGCCTCATGTGATCCGTGCTAGTCCTAATGAACCAATACAAAGTTTTGGTTGCTAATGAACTTTTATTAAATTTTTCGCGATTTTCAGTGTTTTTTTTCTGACGAATATAACACAATTTTTTCCCAGGTATTAGAGCTTACTCTCTATCTTCTATCCCTAGTGATGTTCTTGGCATATTTAATGTTATTCGAGAACATAATTTCATACTTATAAATAAATAGTTAATTAAACGTAATTGCTTCACAACTATTGAATGTTTAGGTGTGTTTATAATCCTATTTACAGAGGAAACGGCCACAATGATTGAAATCGATCATGTAACCCACGAGGTTATGGTCGAGCAGATGAGCAGCGATATTGGTGATATTGTGGGCATACCACCGCCCTTGGGCACAGTGCGTGCTCGTCTTGCGGCGCCCGTTATCACCAACAATATTGAGATGGAAAAGATCAGTTTCGAGCGCAACAAATCGGGCATTTGGGGCTGGCGCAGCGAAAAGTCCGAGATGATCAATGGCTACAATTGCAAGGTATATGGCGCCAGCAATGTGGAGTTCATCACCAAAACGCGCATGGATCATCTCAGCGAGGAGCAGATTAGGGTGAGTTTTTCTTTTCTTTCAAAATATATAATGATTGTCATTCATTATATATTAAATATATATTTTTATATTCATCCATATTCCTTTGCAGAACAAAACCGCACGGACACCGCTGCACAGTCTGCTGGGCATTGCTGATGAGGATTACGTGAATGTGCCAACGGATACGGCACCCATCAGCGTAAGTATAAATCGCTCACTCTCCTGTGGAGTCTCTTTTATGTTGTAATCTTTCTTTAGATATCCTTGTCGCGTCCTGGCGAGGTAGCTCCTGTATCGGCTTCTCCCCCCGTCTGTAGTAGTGAGAATGGTGATCGTGCTTCGCCAGCGACTGCTCAGGAGGAGAGCAATGGGAGCAGCGTGTCTGGCTCAGGTACGAGCACACCCCATCTGGTCACAGCGGAGGAGTACTTTAGTCCGGAGGTGGATCTGCACGGACGTGATATTGGCAAGCCAAAGAATTTGAGCACCAAGGTGCAGCGCTTCAAGGCCAATCTGTGGCTGGCCGAGGAGCATCCGATACGGCTGCAGGAACAAGTGCTGCCCATACTGGATCTGATGTCTACAATGGCCAGTCCGCATGTGTCCAAATTGAAAGACTTTATCACAATGCAACTGCCCGCCGGTTTTCCGGTCAAGGTGGAAATACCCCTCTTCCATGTGCTCAATGCGTGTATCACGTTTGGCAATGTGTTCGCCATGACGTTGCCAGTGGATCATGTGACAACGCTGCAGGAGCAGGATCGCATCACATGCCTGGTGGACGATCGCTGCTTTGACATACCCAGCCACTATGTCAGTCGTGGTGGCGATTCACGCCGCCAGATACCTCTCGACGAGGACGACATGCTACAGTACGCCATCGAGCAGAGTCTGGCGGAGACAAGCGGCGCTGGCGCAGGTGCAGGTGCATGTGGCCTGGACAACGACTCTGACAAGGTGGACATCTGGGAGGTGCTGCGCAGTCAACAGAATGCCGTTGGCTCGGAACTCCTACCCGAGGATGACGAACAGCTGCAGCGGTAAGCAATCTAACCTAATAATTATAATTCTGATCTGTCTGTTTGTTAACCAAATGAGCCTTCATTTAGTGCTAGCGGCAATTCCTGTTCCCGCTCCTGTTGGAATAAACGCACTATGCTCGCACCTACTCAACTTTATGGACGCTATTTTCCATTGCCTTCTCCCGTGCCCAAATCTTCTTCTCTTTTGGCGACTGCCTCGGCGGGTGTGCAGTTCAAAAATGATTTTAGCTACATGAAGAAGATGTTCAAATAGATTATGTTACCCTCTCTTCCCTAGATTACATTCCCTGCCCAACCTTCCTTCCTCCCCCAACTTTAAGTTTACTGCTAGGAACTTGAAATTTGACCCAAGCTTTGTGTGTGCTCTGCTTTGTTTTTCCCTTTTTTTTCCAGAGTGCTGCACGAATCGCTTTTGGGGGCTCATGGGAAAACGAGTGGTTCTCCCATCTCCGAGGATGATGACGACGGTGGATTCCGCTATGTAGACTCGGATTTGGCCATGGCAATGCGTCTATCGCAGCAGGAGCAGCATAAATACGAACTGGAACGGCAGCGAGAGCAGGAGATGATTGAGCAGGCGCTCAAGCTCAGCCTGCAGGATCACTAGCCAGTCCATCCCATCGCATCGCGTCCCATTTAACCAAGTAGTTAATCACATCTAATCAATCAATTAAGCTGCTGTTGTCAGAAAAACAGAAGTCTGGCGTCAAATAAATTGTAAAGCAAAAGATTCCTCTTTTGTCAATACCAAAATTAAAATCATAATTTATGTAATTCTAGTAAGTAAAAATTACGCCTACGTTGTACAATGTTTTTTTTTTTTTAATAAGTTTTTGCTGGTTTCGCTCTCCTAACGATAACATGTATCCTTATTTCGATTGTGATATGTAACTAAAACTAAAACTATTTCCCCATCTTCCTAGAAACCCCTTTTTCTGAATAGGGAACGCTAAGGTCACAACTTAGAACAACTCGTAACGTTAAAATGTTTTTTACAAGTTGCATATACATATATCGTATATCTTATCTTGCTTACATACTTAAATCTTAAGTCCAAAGCCAAAATTCCTATGGGATTAACAAAAAAAAACATTGTCAGTCGTCGGTCACCAGGGAAAGTTTCCTAACACATTCTGATTTCTGATTTCTAAGCTATGTTTATCAATTTACTAATCAGCATTACCAATATTTTAAATGAGAATTTTTGTGAATTTTAAATACACTACAAAAGTTTATAAACCAAAAAGCAAAAAAAAAGCTAAGCTATATTCATGCTGGTAACTGATCACCGTTCCAATAGCGCCTCATCTGTTTGGGATCTCCCTTATTTTTATACAAATCAAAATATACAACAATTATGCTAAAAACAAACAATTCCATTTTCGTATATTTTATTTAGAAGCTATATAAAAAGTGACGGAGTTTAGTACATATTAAAAGTCTTACTGGCACACAGTAATCTGTTTTTGCGGACCACTGTGATACTATTACCAGTCGGCACCCTCGCGGAGGGTTCAGTTGAGGAATTTTAGCCGACCATGGCCCGGGCTAAAAAACTAGCCTCTTCTAATTAGGCTTACCCTTACCGTAGCGTCGCGGCTAAAGTCGTGGAAGGCGTCCCCTCGACTGATTACCGATAATAAGGAGATAAGAAAGGCCAAACGTGAAGAATTATAGAACCTTCTGCGAAAGTATAGTAAACGCAAGCGAAGGCGCCACGCTCTATAGAGCACTGGTAAAGCGAACGCCTGATGCAAACTAAGCACTGAAATGTCAGGATAACTCCTTTTCGAGCAGTAATATGCAGAAATTATAGCTCCTTTTCGAAGCACACTTCGCAGGTATTACACCCCCGTAGGAAGACACTATCAAAAATGAGAGTAGATATAGGCCGTCAATTGACGACTGGGCACGCGCCAAATCGGCAGTCGCAGCGGAAAGGCTAAATTGAGCAATTGGTACATTCCAGCCCTATAAACGCCGGAATGGACGGAATATCGCCAGTTTTTCTTCAAATCAGTCTGGACATACTCCTCCCCCGTATTAGGAAAACACTAGTAAGCAACCTAGCCCTCGGACCAGGACCAGAACGACCGATACTTAGAAACGAAGAGAGACGAGTCGGCAACAGAGCTGGTCATAGGCATCAGGACTCCTATTTCTCCTGGTTGGCTATAATCTTTAACAATTTAAGCAAGTTAAAACCATGGGAAAAAATAGGTCAGGACTGAAAGGACATTGTAGACTAAAAAGACACCTAACTAAACTAGATATCTATAGCAGCGAACTGTGCAGGTTTTGTGAAAGCGAGGTGAAATCGTCGGTCATCCTAGCAGAGTGTGTCGTCTTGACTAAAAGAAGACGCAGCATCCTGGTAATGCATTTCAGAGACATGGAATCCCTCACTCAACCCAACAAAGATACTCGCTTTCGTGCGGGAGGTATATCTTGGATAAAGGCTCAGAATGGAAATACAAATTATTGTTAACCTGCCGCCTAATAAATCGCGGTCGATCCCCTCCTGAGCCGATAGCTAGCCGGCAGAGCGATATATTGGTGAATCCGATAGGCAAGGTGTAACAGCTTTGTTAATTACAATACGATATATCGATAGATCGCAGATAAATCTGCTAACCTTCTCAGAACTGTTAACAAATAATTGCCTGTACATTCGTTAATTCTCCCCAAAAGCTATAGATTCTTAGCAAAAATAATTATTTTTGTTTGTGAATAATATATTAATATATGAATGAATATTTATGTGCCACCCCATATAGAAAATAATTTGAAAATGCATGGCGCTGGAAAACACCGGCCACCATCTGCGACTTGCAACAGCCGAGAAGATTTTTTGTGTACACATGCAAAAATTAGTGAATACCCCTAACGCTGCATGCTTAAGCAAACAATTTGAATAAAATTGCACGCTGCTGGCAGTAATAGCCTCAACATGTCCCTGGCCTTTGACCTGGACAACTCTAGTGGCAACGCAGCATATCACAATTTAGCAGCCAACAGCGTTAACGATACAAATAAAGTGACAGCAACAACCTCACTCTCCTTGTCACTTCCTCAAAGATATCGATTGTGGATGCGACATTGTCGCCTCTACAAGTTGACTCTACTAATTCTGCTGCTGTTGGTGCTGCTCCCACTGCTGGCGCATCGCAAGCTGCTCAATGTAAGTTGTGAAATTAAGCTGATACAAATTTATATGTATTCGTTTGATGGGGTGGCAGGTGGAGCAGGATGCACCTCAGACAGATGTGCATCGCAGTCGACCACTACTCGACGCCTACGAGGATTTCAGCGCGATGCGGGCCAGCGATCTAAAGATGCGCATCGAGGAAATGCTTCGCATCAAGGCAAGTGTAAATTACATTAGCAAACAAATATTAATTTTTTAATGTGGTTTT
Source organism: Drosophila picticornis (assembly GCA_035043845.1). NCBI lineage: Eukaryota > Metazoa > Arthropoda > Insecta > Diptera > Drosophilidae > Drosophila > Drosophila picticornis. The sequence goes on along the minus strand of JAWNMR010000493.1, from coordinate 152,654 downwards.
AGAGCACTGTTTCTGTGGAGCTGCGCGAACTAGAATCGCGTCGCCAGAAGCTGCAGTCGGACATTAGTTTGTACAATCAAAAGATCGAGGAACTGAAGCAGGAGCTATCGCGCGAACAGACCGAACTGGAGCGTCTCAAGATCTCCGTGGAGCAGGCACAGGTGGCGCAACGCGAAGCCGTCCAGCGAAACACTCCTGATTTGGCCTTGCCGCGCACCTTGCTGCCCAGCTATTTGCCACGCAAAATGAATGCGATCAGTGCTGGCGTGGCCGCTTCGTGTGAGATTCATAATTGTTTTGATCACTCACGGTGCAGTCTTACGTCCGGTCTTCCGGTCTATCTCTACGATCCGGATGTTTACAATGTGCAGCGTGCTGGTTACGATATCGATGGCTTCCTAAAGACGACCATTAAACAAACACTTGGTTATAATGCGCACATTGTGCGTGATCCGAAGCATGCCTGCATTTATCTCGTACTGGTGGGTGAGGCACTGCTGGAGCAGGATCTGCTGCGTAACAATCGCTATGCGGCACAGGAACACGCCGCTGAACAACAACAGCAGGAGCGTTCACCGGCCAGCGATGATGATGGGAATCCATCGCCATCGCCCATCGATATGGAGAAGCTGTATAAGTTGCCACATTGGGGAGGCGATGGACGCAATCATGTTTTGCTTAATCTGGCACGTCGGGATCTCAATTCGGCACGCACTAATCCGCTGCTGGAGCAGAACACAATGCGTGCCATAGTCGTGCAGAGCTCGTTTGAGCGGGGCCAGTTCCGACCCGGCTATGATCTAATTGTGCCGCCCATTCTGGGCCCGCCCGGTGGCGATGTGTGGCAGGAGTGCGCAAGCATGGTGCCAGCTCGTCGCAAGTTCTTGCTCACATTTCAGGGTGAGCTACGGCCTACTCCGGTAGCTCAACCAGCCCAGCCACTGGATGACTTCATACTTGATCACCTGCGGGATATGTCGCGCAGTGCCACGCAGGATCAGTTTCTGCTGCAATTCCAGTGTGTTCCCGCAACGGAACAACAGGACGCGGACACCTTGGGCGACTGGACACTTTGTGGATCGGACTCCTCGCGCAAACAGCTGCTCAAGGATTCCACATATGTGCTCATCCTGCCCCCGTTGGGTAAACGAGTCAGCTCCACGCTAATGCTGGCCCGTCTCTATGAAGCGTTGCGCTCGGGCGCTGTGCCCGTCATTTTGGGTGCGGATGAGCTGCGTCTGCCATATGCCGAGACCATCGACTGGCGGCGTGTTGCCCTCCTGCTGCCTAAGGCGCGCATAACCGAGCTGCATTTCCTGTTGCGTGCTGTACAAGATGCAGATTTGTTGCTCTTGCGTCGTCAGGGCCGCCTCATTTGGGAACGCTATCTGAGCTCAGTGCAGGCCACGGTGGACACTGTCATAGCCAGTTTGCGGGATAGACTGGGCATACCGCCACGGCCGGTGCCATCGTTTGTCGCCCAAAGTGTCTTCAATAGCACCTTCATACCGCTAAAATCGGAGCCGCCGGTGGGCATGGACACTGAACCGGAGGAATCGCTTGGCCCCATTGAGCCACCCTATGCAAGTCCAGCGTTCCGGCGCAACTACACCGTTCTACGCATACATTCGCGCGAAGCCTGGAACGATTGGATGGATCCGTTCTACCTGTATCCACAACTACCCTCGGATCCCGCTCTGCCGTCCGAGGCAAAGTTCATGGGTTCACACACCGGTTTCCGACCGATTGGCAAGGGTATCGGTGGCGCTGGCAAGGAGTTCAGTGAGGCACTGGGTGGCAATTATCCGCGAGAGCAGTTCACTATTGTCATCCTGACATATGAACGGGAACAGGTGCTCATGGATTCACTGGGTCGCCTCTACGGCCTGCCCTATCTCCACAAAGTGGTCGTCGTATGGAACTCACCCAAGCCACCCTTGGATGATCTACGCTGGCCGGATATTGGTGTCCCAGTCGCCGTGATTCGGGCGCCTCGTAATTCGCTGAATAATCGCTTTCTGCCCTTCGATGTGATCGAAACGGAAGCAGTTCTATCTGTGGACGACGATGCTCATTTGCGGCACGACGAGATCTTGTTCGGGTTTCGCGTGTGGCGAGAACATCGCGACCGGGTCGTCGGTTTCCCAGGTCGCTATCACGCCTGGGACCTGAGCAGCAATAACATGTGGCACTACAACTCAAACTACAGTTGCGAGCTGAGCATGGTGCTAACCGGTGCCGCCTTCATCCACAAGTACTACATGTATCTGTACACCAGTCAGCTGCCTCAGGCTATTCGCGACAAGGTCGACGAGTATATGAACTGTGAGGACATTGCCATGAATTTTCTTGTCTCACATTTGACGCGTCGGCCGCCCGTCAAGGTTACCTCCCGTTGGACGTTCCGGTGTCCCACGTGCCCCGTGTCACTCAGCGAGGATGACACACACTTTCAGGAGCGACACAAGTGCATCAATTTCTTTAGCCAAGTCTTTGGCTATACGCCGCTATTAAACACTCAGTACCGGGCCGATTCGATTCTGTTCAAGACGCGAATTCCACACGACAAGCAAAAATGCTTCAAGTACATTTAGTTTCTCAGACTTAGACTCAGACTCCGACTCCACATATCATTCACTAGCGAGCGAGCGTACTTATGCTGACTCTTATATACCCACTCCTATATGGTGATCTTTATATATTAGTGTGACTGTTAGCTGTAAAGCAGAAACTTAATAAATCAATAATTTATGTTATTTGTAAATAGGGTATGTCATCAAACTATAGTTGCCATATATAAATAAAATCTAGATACAAGTTGGTTCCAGCTTCGGCTTGTCGAAGATCGATGCATAGCTAACCCAATGTGTTTATAAGACTTTAAATATGTGCTTAGCTCTGTGACTTTGTATATAATGAAAATAAATAAAATATACGTAAATGTAATTGTTTATTGTTAAGCGGAACTGTAATTACATTTGTCATGAAAAAAAATATGTTTGAACAAAACATTGGCGAGCTTGAGTGACACATTTGTGCAAATCAGATTGCAATCTTATGACTATTTTACGTGTATACAATTTTTAAAGTTATTATGAATTGTTAATATACTTTTAAGTATTCACACATTGTATTTTAACATTTATTTGCAAAGACGGAAAATGGCCAAATTGGCAGCACTATGAATGTGAATCAGTTCATTTGTTCAATTCCATGAACCGTTCAATCAAACTCGGAACTCATGCTGAAGGGAACTACAAATTCCAATCGATGCAATTGTATTTATTTAGTTAACGTTATTTAATAATAAACTTAAATTAACTTGACCATGTCCGAAGACAACAGTCAAGGCAAGGAGTACACATTGGAGGCCGACTCCGAGCTACGTTTCGAGATCGAGCAAAAAGATGCCAAGGTGATGGTGACGGTATGTAAAAAAATATTTATATATATTTTGTATTTATTGAGATTTAACTCAAAATCGATCATAATGTTTTTGGCATAGCTTTTAACTGGTTTTGCGGAGCTGTTTGGCACCGAATTAGTAAAGAAAAAGAAATATGAGTTCGGTGTGGGCGCCAAAGTGGCCATATTCACCTACCAAGGATGTGTAATCCACGTCTCTGGCCAAATGGACGTATGCTACACTTCCAAGGAGACACCAATGGTCCAATACATCAATTGTCATACTGCCCTGGAACAGTTCCGCCTCGAGGCCGAGCAACGGAACAAACGCGGTCCGACCGTCCTCATTGTGGGCCCGATGGACGTGGGCAAGAGCACGCTATGCCGCATCCTGCTCAACTATGCAGTCCGTGTGGGCCGACGACCTCTTTATGCTGATCTTGATGTGGGTCAGGGTGCTATTTCCATAGCGGGCAACGTGGCCACCATTCTCATTGAACGGCCGGCGAGCATTGAGGAAGGATTTGCCAAGACAGCGCCGCTCGTTTATCATTTTGGCCACAAGTCCCCCAGTGGGAATAGTGTTCTCTACAATGCGGTAGTCTCCAAAATGGCTGATGTTACGCTCCAGTCCCTGGATGCCAATAAGCGCAGTAAGTGCGTCAAATACAAAAAAAATTAAGAAACCGACTACAAATTACTCTGCTACCAAATGGATGGTGGATAAGAAAATATTGGAGACGGTTCTAGTAATCTATCTTCGAACTTTGGTAACCTTACAACTTAAACTGCCGCAGATTAAGGCCTTTATCGATTTTGGGGTCGTTAGTGAGCGTGGTCCAAAGAGTTGTTTCTTTTCCCCCCTTAAGGTTATTACTAACAAAAGGTGAGCGCGTCCAATGCCGATCTTTGAAGGACGTTGCCAACCAATTACCAATCAAATTTGGTGACTGTAGTCTTTAAATTGTGGCATATATGCTGATTATCGATTTACAATTGTCGATAGCACTCAAAGTTTTAAGGCTCTAGCTTTAGGAGTGTAGAAAGAAGTTGCGCTCATGCAGACTGACAGTCGGACAATGTACTCTTGCCTTCGATAGAAGAATACAAAAAAAAAAACGCCATTTTTAACTTCACAGCGAAAAGTTCTGGCATCATTGTGAACACCTGTGGCTGGGTGAAGGGATCGGGCTATGAGCATTTATTGCACGCGGCACGAGCGTATCGTGCTCGTGCCATTTTCGTGCTGGATCAGGAACGTTTGTACAACGATCTGTTGCGCGATGTGCCCGCCAACGTGCATGTCGTGCTGCTGCCTAAAAGTGGTGGCGTCGTCGAACGCAGCAAGGGATTGCGCCACGAATCGCGGGAGCAACGAATCAAGGAATACTTCTATGGCAATGCCCGTACACCCTTCTATCCCTTCTCGTTTGAGGTCAAGTTTCATGATCTGCGGCTGTACAAAATTGGTGCTCCACCGCTGCCTGATTCCTGCATGCCCATTGGCATGAAGGCAGAGGATAATAAAAAGAAGGTCGTCGCTGTTACGGCAACACCGGCATTGTTACATCACATTCTCACGCTGAGCTTTGCGGAATCGACGGACGATGACGTTATTGGCACCAACATTGCTGGATTCTGTTGTGTGTGAGTTGCCAGCCGATTGAATATTTTTGCGTCGATTAGATGTGTGATAGTTTCACATTTACATTTTGTTTCATATAGTACCGAGGTGGACATGGAGCGACAGTCTGTTATGCTGCTTTCCCCACAGCCCCGACCGTTGCCGGCAAATGCATTACTCTTGTGGTCGGAATTACAGTTTATGGACAATCATGCTTAACATTAGTACAAATATTATTTTTAAATCGAAATAATAAATAAATAACAAATAAATATATCTAATTTGTAAGCAGTATGCATTTTTTCTTTTAATAGAAATGACTTTTATTTAATGTTACTTGTTTACAGTTTTACTTGAAACGTATCATATATATGTATATATATATATATACAGAAATGTTAAAAACTGTTTGCTGTTAAGACTGCTGAACTGCTGAATTGGCCATTCGTCTGCTTACGTTTAGTATCGAGTAGTATCGAGCGTGGAGTGGAAGCATCACAAGGTTTAGCGAATTAACAAAAAATCAACAATTAAACATCAACAAAATGGCTACCATTGCGAGTGAACATTCTTAAGACCAATATTTTTGTTTCGTGTTTGATTAATTATAATCAATTTCGTAGCATTTAGCGTGTGAAATATACATATGCAGCCTGCTAGGCTTTGCCCGTCGCTTGTCGCAGTGTAAAAAAAAAACAAGTTTATGCCAAGTGTAATTTGTACTCAGCGCACCTAAATTTTAATGGCCTGCAATAAACACGCGTAGAACGAAACGAATATATTTTGTTAAATTTATTAATTATTTTTATATGGAACTATTTAGTGCGGAAATGCAGTGTACGGCGGCCAAGTGCGACAGTTGCCGGCTTGTTGCGCCAAATATACCCAAATATCTCAGTTAGCCAAAGGCAAAGAACACGCCCCTCTCTCACCCACCTCTCACACCCGCTCACCAACAACAACTAACAGTGGTACACATCAGTTTATTGACAAAAAAGAAAACACCTGCTTTTTTTTATTTAAATTGTGTATGTAATATTTGTGTTTGCGAAAATTAAAAGCGATCAGAGAAGGTTTACTTGCCTTTAGTATTTTTTTAAGTCAAATGAATTTCCAGTTTTCGGGCCGGGGCGTGTAAAATGACTCGTCGTGGGCCATACACAAGCCATCGTACTAATATTAATCATAAACAATTGTGCCAAAGAACACAAAGAAGTACAAAATGTGCCATTAACTGTTGCGGTAAAAATCGATCCAACAATTTTTTGATAAGCCTTTTACTTATCATTGGCTGTTGCATCCCAAATAGTTTCCAGTATAAAAATGGTAAGTTCTATTTTTCTATATATAATAATCACTGAACTAAGTTGAAGTTGTTGTTGTGCTTAATTTGAGTTGAGGTTGCTGCTGCTGCTGCTGCGAGCACATTTTTGGTAACACTCAGAAATTCGAAAGAAATTATATTTTTCTTTAATTAATCAATTTTTCGCTTTCCTTTTAATGTTTTTATGTATATTTGACTGACTTTAGTTGACATTCTGTAAATATTATGTTTAGGTTTTCTTATTGTTATTGTTATTATCTTGCTAAACTTCAAGCCAAAAAAACAGTGTTCACTGTAATTGTAAGGAAACTATAAATAACAACAATTATTATTATTGGTATTCGTATGTGTTGAGGTCCTCCTTCTACATCCATCTTTAGTGTTGGTGTTGGTCAACCAACGATTTCAGCTTTATCAATGTATGCATTGCTAACAATTTACATATAAACATGCATACTTACATACGTGTACATCTGCAAAGTGCTCCGCTCATTTTTTTTATACCCTGAACACATTGACATTGATTTAAAAGGGTATAATGGTTTGTTCCAAATTATGTAACAGGCAAAAGGAAGCAACTGCATCCGCATAAAGTATATGTGTTCTTGATCAGCAACAATTCTCGAATACGCCACGCAGATCTGGTTTGCTTAATTTAATCGATAACTACTTTCGGTTCTCGAATATCGAAACACTCCGATTTCCGATAGCTATAAAAGCCACAATTTTAAAAGCAGTAGTAGGTTAAGAAACACCCAAATTAAAGTAGAAAATATATTTTTTCTGCATGTATAAATATTCCCCGTTAATTACGATTGCCTGCACGAATGTACTTTCCTGCTAAACTAAAGTAATATATCAAACAGCTGTATGCAGGGTATATCGAAGTCGAGCTCGCTGTCGACTGCATCATTCTTACTTGTTCTTTTTTTTTTGCCCTTGCCGTTGTTCATGGTAATTTGTTGTAGTTGTCTTTACGTGATGTCTTTGGCAGCCGTGCTGCGGCGACGAAGACGAAAACGTCGTCGACTTCGAGGTATAAACAAGCAACTCGTTAAGAAACGACGACGACCCTTTTAAACGCAGGCTACTGCGTCTTCGGTCAGTTTTGGTTTGGAGTTGAAGTTGGAGTTTGAGTTGGTCAACATAATCTTATATATACTGTTCGTTCTTCTTTCTTAATTGTTCTGTTGTCTTATTTTGGATGTTTTAAATTGTGCGCAGTTTAACAACTACTAAAAGTATTTAAAAGTTTATTTTATTTGCAGCCTAGCCTCAATTTTGATCTTTAACTGCAAGTTTCTGGATTTCATATGTACTATTTGAAAATCCTGTTTTGCATACTTATTTATCGAGAATTTGTTTTTTTTAAACTCTTGAGAAACAAAAGTAAGCTTCGTAATTATGTTACATTTGTAAATGATTTGTATACTAATATGAAATGTTTGGAACGTAAAAACATATATGTTGGTAACTAAGCACAACATGGTGTCTTTTATTTAGAATATGCTTGTGTCGTTGCTTTGATTTTGTGTTTATTGCTGTTTCCTTATTTCACTCGATTCCTTTTTTGACTGTATTGCTGTTAGCTGCTGCTGGACTACCTGATAGAAATGTCGAAAAGAAAGAAAACAATAAAATTGTTGAGTACTTTTTTAAAGGAGTGCTTATGTAAAAATAACAAAATAGCTCCGATAATTTCTCCTATAAAACATAAAATTTAGTTAAGACAAAATTAAAAATTGTTGGGATATTGAATGTGGGTGTAGGGGTTTTTCAGATTTGATTTTCGTAATGCTAGCAGTCAAGCAACAATCTTGATGGGCAACTGTTGAGGCTGAGTTGAGCACGACTCGCAATCTTTACTTCTGTCCACGAGAACAACGGTGTAAAACGATGCAGGCAAACAGATCGAATAGATGGAGCAGTTTGCAATGAATACTAGCTATCAGCCAACAAGTAAGCAGCATAAGAATTAAGAACGTTGTTATCGAGAGTGAGCGCCCGACTACGACATACTCTGCATCCATTTGTTGAATATATTATTTTCCCCCTAAAAAGGAGTGCACACTCAAATGTAAGCATGCTTCGAAGTATTCTCATTTCTTGTGGCCGGCACTGGTACATAGGAAAAAAGAATTTTTATTCACAAGTATTGATATTAATACGAGCATACGTCTTCGACTATAACTTGGATATTTTTTATCCGATCTTGTGAAAATTTTGGCTGTTGAAAAAGAGTTTGTCAATGTATATTATATATTAATATGAAGTTACTGCTTTTAAAATTGTGGCTTTATTGCTATCGGAATTCGATGTGTATCGATATTCGAGAAACGTAAGCAATTATCGATAAAATAAAGCACTCTTGGTCTGCGCGACATATACGAGAAGTTACATATTCAATATTTGAAGTCTCTGTTCTTGCCGATCAAGAATATATATACTTTACGGGCTCAGAATTGCTATCTTTTGTCTGTAACATTCTTAAGCGAAAAACCATTTTACCCCGTTTTGATCATTTTCAATGGGTGGTATATAAAAATTATCACAATATATATTGCATGTGAATGGCAAGCAAAGCTGAACTGCCTTGAATGGGACCAACCTACTTCGTTATTATAATATGAATTGTGGAGCCTACGTTTGGTCTGGCCATGGTTACATCAAGTCGTGCAGCTCGAGCATTTTCCGTTGTTGTTGGTTGGCTGGTTGGTTGACTGGTTGCTTGGTTAGTGAGTGTGTGGGCGGGGTGCAGATATTCTATTATGAGCTCGGCGCACTCATGAGAAACACTGTACATAGTCATGTAACTGCTGGCTAACTGCTGAGTTGTCGATGTGAAGTGGTGCAGCATTTGGTTTTGGTTTTGCTGCATTATCTGCAAACCTATACTGGGCATCGTTCTAGGCTCAATCCTGCTTTTCTTTCTGCATGTCTTGCATTTTTTCTGAGGGCTTGTTCTCACATATGTGAATGACATCATTGTAAGTAAAAACGTATATTTTGTAGTGACATATCTGACTTGAATATTTACATGTGTAACTCTATATGTACCTTATTTTAGTACAGGGTATTCTTTCGAGCATTCTTTTTTATTCCTGTTTGGTAGCACGATAAAGTTTTCCAATTTGTTCCTCGAAGCGTGAACGAGAAGCTGAGTTTTGGCAAGTCTTTGTAAGCGTGCAAATTGCATGCTGTGCTGCGAGTTAATGGCGCTCGGTCGAGCAAACAGAATATATATATATATATGTACATTTACAGGGTAGCATGACTCCTGATGGTAGCGATATAAATGAAAATCAACTAGGTACATAACTATTATGCTCACCTTAGTTTCAATCCTTACTGTTACTAGGTGATAATATGATTCATGTCTTAATATTACTAGGTGAAAATATTATTCTTGTCGACTTTCAAAGTCTAAAATATGCTCATTATAATAAGAAATTAATAAATAGGTGCAAGAATCTATCAAGCTCCTCGTACATTTTGCAATCCTGTCGGTTATTGAGCCTTTGCTTGAAAATCTTCTAATAATTCTAATTAATGAATATAAATACATATATTTAGAATTGCATTCATATTCGCAAATTTTTCGGGATGATGCGATATGTTAGCTGATATTCTATCGATGGAGAAAGGCATATGAAATTTATATTTACAAAGATTTCGGAAAACTTACTTGAAACTAATAGTATAAAACCTCGTCTACATATCTCCCACAAATTTTGTGAAAAAATCAGTCCTGAAAACTGTTTTATTGAGATTAAGATTGTCTGCTAGAGTAGTTTAAATGTTAAGTGCTTTTTGTGAGTGTAAAAAGTTGTCGTTCAATCACAACCTTGGGTGGCAGTCAGACCGCACTTCTGCCTAGTAGCTATTTTGTTTAGCAAGCCCATAGCTTCAACTTTCGTTTGCAACTGGCCCAACGCCGGAGATAAACATCCTTCCGGACTTGGATGCAAGAACAACCAGCAGATACGAATGTTCACTTCAAGTTCCGTAACCTCCGACCCCCTTGCAGAATAACGACTTTTGTACTCATTCAATTATTATCAAGTCAAGTCAAAAGAGCTCGACTAGGAGATACCCTGAACAACCCCAAACGTACTATAATTTTATTACCAATTTCAGTCGTATATTATTATTAAATATTTGTATTTTAAGGTTAAGTAATAATAATATAAGATTTACTATCTTTCCTATATACTTTGTAAAAGCTTACTATAGATACAAGAGGTGTTTTTTAAGTGTAAAAGCACTTATTATAGATACAATTTGTTTTTGTGATAACCCAACTGTGCGGATTGATTTCCTTTGCAGTTCACGGAACAGCATCCTCATCCCCGATGGTGTCCACATCGACGATTGCACAACAACAGTTCATAAACACGCCAGCGACGCTATTGTTCACCACACGGCACGACATTCAGGTGGCAAACATCACGAAGCCGACTGGTGGCCCACAGATCGATGTGATTATCAAGGATCTGGCCGAGGCGATGGCCATTGACTTCTACCATTCTAAGAATCTGGTATGCTGGACAGACTGTGGCCGTGAAATCATCGAATGTGCTCAGATAAATTCATCCCTGCCGCTGGCTAAGGCACCCAAGAAAACAATCATATCGACGGGTCTCGATAAGCCGGAAGGACTTGCTATCGATTGGTATACGGACAAGATATACTGGACGGATGGCGAAAAGAATCGCATTGAAGTAGCCACAATGAACGGCCGCTATCAGAAGGTGCTCTTCTGGACGGAATTGGATCAGCCGCGTGCCATTGCTGTGGTGCCCGCTAAGCGTCTGCTCGTCTGGACGGACTGGGGCGAGTATCCGAAGATTGAACGTGCCGCCATGGATGGAGATCCCCTAACACGAATGACCCTTGTCAAGGATAATGTGTTCTGGCCAAATGGATTAGCGGTAGACCTGCAAAATGAACTCATCTACTGGACAGACGGAAAGTATCGTTTCATTGATGTGATGAAACTTGATGGTAGCAATCGACGCACCATAGTTAACAATTTGAAGTATCCATTTAGCTTAACCTACTTTGATAATCGCCTCTACTGGACAGACTGGTCGCGTGGCTCTCTCAATGCCCTCGATTTGCAGACCAAAGAGCTAAAGGAGTTAATTGATACGCCGAAGGCGCCAAATTCAGTACGTGCCTGGTCCGCTTCGCTTCAGCCATACGAAAATAACCCATGTGCCCAGAATAATGGTAACTGTTCGCATCTGTGCCTACTGTCAACAAATGCGCAAGGATTTAGCTGTGCCTGTCCCACCGGCGTAAAACTCCTGACTGCCAATAGTTGTGCGAATGGTTCACAGGAAATGCTTTTTATCGTCCAACGGACGCAAATTAGTAAAATTTCCCTGGATTCGCCGGATTACACGATCTTTCCATTGCCGCTAGGCAAAGTGAAATATGCGATCGCAATTGATTATGATCCGGTGGATGAGCATATCTACTGGTCCGATGTGGAAGCATATACAATTCGACGTTCGCATATCGATGGCAGCAGTATTACGGATTTTGTCACCTCAGAGGTGCGGCATCCGGATGGTTTGGCTTTGGATTGGCTAGCACGTAATCTTTATTGGACGGATACGGTAACCGATCGCATTGAGGTCTGCCGCTTGGATGGTACAGCGCGGAAAGTACTCATCTACGAACATCTGGAGGAGCCGCGTGCCATTGCGGTGGCTCCCTCGCTCGGCTGGATGTTCTGGAGTGATTGGAATGAGCGCAAGCCAAAAGTGGAACGTGCCTCCCTCGATGGCTCCGAACGTGTTGTACTTGTCTCCGAGAATCTGGGATGGCCCAATGGCATTGCCCTGGACATTGAGCAGAAGACGATCTATTGGTGCGATGGCAAAACGGACAAAATCGAGGTGGCCAACATGGACGGCTCCGATCGGCGTGTAGTGATCAGTGAAAATCTCAAGCATCTGTTTGGCCTTAGCATTCTGGATGACTATCTTTACTGGACAGATTGGCAACGGCGCTCCATTGATCGGGCGCACAAAATAACAGGGAATAATCGAATTGTTGTCGTCGATCAGTATCCGGATTTGATGGGCCTAAAGGTAACTCGACTTCGTGAGGTGCGTGGCCAGAATGCGTGCGCTGTCCGCAATGGTGGCTGCTCTCATCTGTGCCTGAATCGTCCGCGTGATTACGTCTGCCGTTGTGCCATCGATTACGAGCTGTCGAATGACAAGCGCACCTGTGTGGTGCCAGCGGCATTTTTACTGTTCTCACGGCATGAGCACATTGGACGCATCTCGATTGAATACAATGAGGGTAATCACAATGATGAACGCATACCCTTCAAAGACGTACGCGATGCGCATGCCTTGGACGTCGCTGTGGAGGAGCGTCGCATCTATTGGACGGATCAGAAAAGTAAATGCATTTATCGTGCCTTTCTCAACGGCTCCTATGTGCAGCGCATTGTTGACTCCGGTCTAATTGGACCCGATGGCATTGCCGTCGATTGGCTGGGGCACAACATCTACTGGTCGGATGCGGAGGCACGTCGCATTGAGGTCGCCCGTCTCGATGGTAGCAGTCGCCGGGTGCTGCTATGGAAAGGTGTGGAGGAGCCGCGTTCACTTATCCTGGAACCACGACGTGGTTATATGTATTGGACGGAATCACCGTCCGATTTGATACGACGGGCCACCATGGATGGCAATGACCTGCAAACAATTATTGCGGGTGCAAATCATGCGGCCGGGTTGACCTTCGACCAGGACACCAGGCGTTTGTATTGGGCGACACAATCGCGACCGGCAAAAATTGAATGCGCCGACTGGGATGGTAAACGGCGACAAATTCTCGTCAATAGCGATATCGATGAACCCTATGCTGTCTCGCTGTATCAAGACTATATCTATTGGAGTGACTGGAACACTGGCGACATTGAGCGTGTCCACAAAGTCACTGGACAAAATCGCAGCCTTGTCCACTCTGGCATGACGTATATTACGTCGCTGCTCGTCTTCAACGATAGGCGACAGACGGGCGTTAATCCCTGCAAGGTGAACAACGGCGGATGCTCGCACTTGTGTCTCGCCCAGCCCCTGAGACGAGGTATGATCTGTGCCTGCCCCACCCACTTTCAGCTGGCCAAAGATGGCGTCTCCTGCATACCGCCGCGCAACTACATCATCTTCAGTCAGCGCAACAGTTTCGGCCGCTTGCTCCCCAATTCCACAGACTGTCCCAATGTGCCATTGCCAGTGTCGGGCAAGAATATTCGAGCTGTGGACTATGATCCGATTACGCATCACATTTACTGGGTAAGAAGACAAGCATTACCATATAAATGTAATCTTAGACAGCAGTTTTAATCTCCGACACAAGTTAATTATGAATATTATTATAAATTAAATAGCGCCTACAAAACTATGATTTTTACATTGATAAAAATGAATGATGGCTTATTGGTTATTTTCTCGATTTACGCACTCAGATCGAAGGACGCAGTCATAGCATTAAGAGGTCGCTGGCCAACGGCACCAAGACCAGTGTGCTGGTGAACACAGGCCAACCATTCGACATTGCCATTGACATTATTGGCCGCTTACTCTTCTGGACGTGCTCCTACTCGAACAGCATCAACGTAACCAGGTATGGTGCAGAAGAAAAAGAAGAAAATAATCTAAAAATGGATACTCTACATTATATATATAGTTTTCTGGGCGAATCAATTGGTGTAATTGACACGGGCGACTCTGAAAAGCCGCGCAACATCGCTGTGCATGCGATCAAGCGTTTGATCTTCTGGTCAGATGTGGGCAGCCATCAGGCCATTATTAGGGCGCGCGTCGATGGCAATGAGCGCATGGAACTGGCCTATAAGCTGGAGGGTGTTACAACGCTTGCTCTGGATCAGCAGTCCGATATGATATACTATGCACACGGCAAGCGGATAGATGCAATGGACATTAATGGCAAAAACATGTAAGTAAATCATTGACAAATAAGACCCGTAGCATAGCTTTGCGTACAATTAATTTCCACTCACAATTTCTCACTTGCAATTAGAAAAACGTTGGTGTCCATGCACATCTCGCAGGTGATCAACATTGCGGCGTTGGGTGGTTTTGTCTACTGGCTGGATGACAAAACCGGAGTGGAGCGCATCACGGTGACAGGGGAGCGTCGTTCGGCCGAGCTTCAGCGACTGCTGCAGATCACGGACATACGCGCTGTCTGGACACCGGACGCGAAACTGTTGCGTAGTCACACTTGCTTGCATAGTCGCACGAAGTGCTCACACATTTGCATAGCAGATGGTGATGATGTTGGGCACTCACGTGAGATTTGCTCTTGTCCCAAACATCTGATGTTGCTTGAGGATAGGGAAAATTGCGGTGCGCTGCCTGCATGCGGACCGGATCACTTTACGTGTGCGGCACCCGTGACTGGTAATAGTGATATGAACAAAGACTGTATACCGGCGTCGTGGCGCTGTGACGGCCAAAAAGACTGCCCAGACAAATCCGATGAGGTCGGTTGTCCCTCCTGCCGTGCAGATCAGTTCAGTTGCCAATCTGGTGAATGTATTGATAAAGCATTGGTTTGCGACGGCACAACAAATTGTGCCAATGGCCACGACGAAGCAGACTGCTGCAAGAGGCCGGGTGAATTTCAGTGTCCCATCAATAAGGTGAGTATATATGTATATATCGGAACTTGTATACAATTACTAACATTCTATTCGAATATTCCAACAGCTTTGCATTTCGACTGCGCTTCTTTGCGATGGTTGGGAGAACTGCGCAGATGGCGCCGACGAGTCTGCGGATATTTGTGTGCAGCGTCGTATGGCGCCAGCGTCGGATAAGCGCATCTTTATGATATTGATTGGTGCTACAATGATAATCATATTCTCGATTGTGTATCTACTGCAATTCTGTCGCACCCGCATTGGCAAGAGCCGCACAGAGCCAAAGGATGACCAGGCATCCGATCCCTTGTCACCGTCGACACTCACCAAATCGCAACGAGTCTCGAAAATTGCCTCCGTAGCGGATGCGGTGCGCATGTCGACTCTGAATTCGCGGAACAGTATGAACTCATATGATCGCAATCATATAACCGGTGCATCCAGCTCAACAACCAACGGTAGCAGCATGGTGGCATATCCGATTAATCCGCCGCCATCGCCAGCAACGCGTTCGCGTCGTCCCTACAGACACTACAAGATCATTAATCAACCGCCCCCGCCCACACCATGCTCCACCGATATCTGTGACGAATCGGACTCGAACTATACTAGCAAATCGAATAGCAACAATAGTAATAATGGTGGCACCACTAACAAATTGCCATCCAGCTCGGCTGCTGTCTGTTTGCAATTTGGCTATGATAGCGAACCGTATCCGCCGCCGCCAACACCTCGCTCACATTATCACAGCGATGTTCGTATTGTGCCGGAGTCCTCATGTCCGCCATCACCATCGTCGCGTAGCTCAACGTACTTTTCTCCGCTACCACCGCCACCTTCACCGGTGCAGTCGCCAAGTCGAGGATTTACGTAACATTTCGAGTTTTATATGTAAAAAAAGGAACGCAATTCAACATTAACGAATAAGTCATTGTAATTCTTAGTTATATTTTAATATATTCCTAATCATTTATTGACTGTTCATATTTATGTGTATATTTTCAAGTAAGTCGATTTTAAAGGACCGGATCGTGTAAATATGTTTGCAAATAACCTTAAACACTAATATGTACGTATATCGATCTCGTTAAGTTTCATTTGTCCGACGAAGTTTTTATATTATTGTAACATATAAAATAAAGTTCGTCACCTAAAGACTGCAATCTTTTAGGGTAACTACCGATTATTAACTAAATTTAAAATGAATACTACAAAATAGAATAACCTATTTTTTTTTTAAGAAAACTTATTCCGCGTGCCAAAATTTTTATAATCCACAAAATATGATTATTTATTCCTAGTAAATATAATTTAGATATGCGCATATATATTTCACCCAAATAAAATTTTCATTGTTATACTTATTTTGATCTATAATTGTAAATAACCAGTTATTATTATAAAGCAAGATTGACAAGATATGCATTTTATTTAATTATCTTCTTCATTGTTATAAACGCCAAAAAGTGCCTCAGTAATGTGTGTTTATTGTTTAATTCCATGATTTATCATAAGCAAGAGAAATGAATAAATATTTATTTAAATACGTCTTGTAATTGTTACAGTATTTTATTTAGTTATGGTTCAATTTAGTGAAAGTAATTATTTAATTATAAAATATAAATAACAGATCCAAATAATTATAATCTATAAAATATAAAAAGTGATAACTAGTTTGTCAAATTCATAATTCCAAATCTTATCCTGAAACTATTCTAATTTTGGTACGAATTCCATAAGGCATTCAGCTTGTCGTCTCTTCCGATAAATAAGTTAAACATATTCCTGATCAGCATAAGCTGCCAAGTCTATAGTCATCAATATTGAATAAAACTGTGTTGTAGATGATTTATTTTTCGTAGCTTCCTATATTATTGTTCGATTAACCTACATAGTTCGAAGAGCCCGTTGTACGCTTGCCAACAGTCAGTGTTGGTGTATTTTGTGTCCTTTTTTTAAATTCTCATATATATTACTATACTACAATAAAGGACTACTGAAACTACTTTTAAATTTATTGGCAATGCTGCCACAAAAATTTCGTATGTCTACTAGTGGGTGGTCGGTTTAATTAGATAACATATTTACGAAATTTCGCAGCGCTTAGAATGGTCTTTATTTTTCAAAGTTATTATCTGCATACTTATGTCTAAAGTATAATAATATTATATGGTAATAATTTAAAGTGCATTTACAAAATTATTTCTAAATGTTGTCGTAGTCTTCATCTAATTCGAAAAGCGGTTCAGCTATTGGCGCGGATGTCAAATTGGCCTTTGGAATGATTGGAGCTTTATTCTTTCCAGCGCTGTAGTCGACAGATGTATCAATTTTTGCAATTGATTTATTATTTCCTCTGACACAATTGGTCTTATCCATTGATAATATTCCGTAGCTAATCTTTGTTGGGGTGGTTACAGTGCTAGATGCGACAATATTTGTTAGATCAATGTTTATAACTGGTGACGCAATATTTAAGTTTAATGCGGCACTAGATGTGCTGCCGGCATCAACGTTAGTTGGGCACAATGGGCTAGTTGTCATTTGGACGTTGCTATAATCAATTTTAACTATAGGCTTGTTCAGCAGCTCGTAGCTGCAAATTGGCGCAGGTATGGCAGTTTCTTGAGGTTCTCGTCTACTAATACTACTGTAGTGGGCAGCATTGTTATTGGGTGGCCTGCCGCGGGGATTATACGCAGGCGTTGATTCTGACCGTGCCAACTTTGTGGGCAGATGCACTCGCAGCGGCTGCTGTTGCATCTGTGTTTGCATTATAACTGACTGCGGTGCGGGTAGAGTATGATTTCGTTTCTGTCCAGCTCCATTCAAGCTAACAGAGCGCACATAGGAGGCATTGTTTCCATTGGGCAATGATCGTATTGATGTTGACGGCAGGCTTAGGTCATATGGCGTATCCGAGTCTGGATATTGTTCTTCTGAACTATGGGCATCATCATCGTCGGCCACACTTATATCTGGTATATTTTTGACAAGGTCTTTTAAAAAATCGAATCGCTGCTCGGACATAATGCATTGTTTCATGTGGGATGGCGATAAGGTTTTGGCGTTACGCGAATTTGTTATGCGCATCGTTTTGGTTAACAGCGACTCCACGAATAGCTCTAAAGTCCGTGAAATGATAACGGGCACCGCCTGTGCAACCTTACCAATTTCTTCATCACTCTGCATAATTTTCTTAATGCGACCCTGACAATAAAAAGAAAAGAGCCGAAAAAACAACAAATTAATTAACTAACACACGTTTGCATCATATACAAACTGATAAGCCCATCGTCGTGGTGCTGATGGACGCCCAGCATTTACTCACAAGCAGAATGCAGTTCTGCCAAAAAAGATTCTAGATATTTTACTTACCGCTGGGAAGCGTGCATTATATTTTTTCTTTTTCGACGGCATTTCTACACTTCCAAATAAATCCCTATCCTAATCAAATAGTCCTTTAACTAAGATAATAAGTCCAAATTATAACTTGCTTGCTTGATATTTTTTTTACACAAGAATAGTTCCTAATAGTTGGTTTATTGAGAATGGCAAAAATTCACATAGAAATACTTAAGTAAGCATTCACCTCGATATATTGACAATAAATTGTTTAACAATCAGCAAATATTTTTCGTAACTGCTTGTTTTTTCAATTGATCTTTCAAAGTTCAAAGATAATATAAAACTTCTATTTCCGATTTCTATTTATTTATTTCCAAAATCTTTTTTTTTGACAATGTGGCAGCCTCTGCGACTATTGTCTTATTGCTAAGAAATTTTAACAGTGTGGCAGCCTGCGTAAAATTTTTTGTGAATGTCAAACATAAAGCCACATTAACAAATTTATTTCTGTGTCAGCAATTTCCGTATTTTATTCCAACTTATTGTAACAAACTGAAGTGGTTTGCATTGATGCCTAAGGTTAGTAAGGATCCATGCAAGCTTTACGCTTGCCGTATACAAAGTTGCTTGAGAGGTATGAAAATAGTAAAATTCGACATCTTATGCAATTATCTGCTGGTACTCTGTAATATGTAATAATAATTCGTTTGTAATATTTGAAATTCAATTGCAGAAAACAACTACCAAGAAGACAGATGCACTGAGGTACTCGAGGAAATGCGGATTTGCTGTTTGAAGTGGCACAAGGAATCGCTTTGCTGCAGCGGTATTAATTTGGGAGAACCTCGCCTAGAAAAGCCAAAGTCAAAAAGTATTCACGAGTCGTCTAGCGGGTGTTGTATATTTTTATATACTTGACTTGCAAAAATATTAACATCTCTTCGTTTAGTATAATAAATAATGCCAACATCATCATCAGTGCCACCATATAAGCCGCCTAAAGATATCCTGGATTTGTTGGACAAGCGACAACAAAGACATTTGCGCAAGCGGACAGCTGTACTGCCGAAACGCTCTTGGATTCAGCGTAATCCGCGACTCTTTCAAATTACGTTTTTAACCACATCACTTTTGATATTCTTCTCGAAGCCGCTTTACGACGCCTTTGTAGCAGATCCTTTACCCCTAAGGGGTCCACCAGTACCGCCACATAAGCGCTAAGGCATGGAATCTGTGCGCAAAGCCAATACTCGACTTCGCAATTATCCAATACTGCTCACGAGGTGCTCTGAAAAGGCATCTTTGTATGCAGCGTGTGTGTCTCGGGATATTAACGTGCAGCAAAAGATTTGCGAGACCGAGTTTAAGGAGTTTTTAGACTGTATACGTAAAGCCGCTAAAGAATTAAAGACAAAGTTGTAAGAAATTTATGCCAATCCTATTCAAAGTACCTCGATAATGATGGCGCTTAAAAAAAACACTTGGCTACTGAATGGATGCCGGTACCTGTCACATCTTAGTTTCCGTGATCATCTCCTGATATCTGCTGTGTTGCGACTGGTTCTTATTTCCTATGCCCAACTACACGATGCAACATCGCTAGTGCCATTTACAGACATAGACTATAAAGTGGTAACGGACGGTGCACGGTTGGCGTTAAATGGAGATACACCGTTTGCCCGGCACACCTACCGCTACAGCCCCATTCTAGCATACATGCAAATACCAAACGTTTTGTTGCATCCCGCCTACGGGAAGGTAATATATGCGATGTTTGATCTACTACTTGGGATCCTAATTTATAGTCAAGTACGATTGGATTTACTAATGCAGCATCAGACGAATCGAGGCGAGTGCAAACGTTCTGAAAAAACAGCTCTAATCTCTGCGTGCTCTTGGCTCTACAATCCGCTTACAGCGGTAATATCGACCCGTGGCAATGGTGATAGCATACCAAGCTTCTTTGTGTTATTAAGTATCTCTCTACTTATTAGAATGGAACAGCAATTACCAAAGTCTCTAACCATTTTCTGTGCCGGTTTGTCTCACGGATTTGTGATACACTTACGCATCTACCCGATAGTCTTCAGTTTAGCTTACTATCTGTGCTTATCGACTGGCCCGTTCCCAAAACCATCTAAACTTACTACAATTTTGCCTAACAAGCAGCAGCTATGGCTAGTGTTCGGCACTTTATTAGGATTGCTGACATTCAGTTGGACTTTTTATGCACTGTATGGTTGGAAATATATTTACGAAGCCTACTTCTACCACCTAATGCGAAAGGATGTGCGCCACAATTTTTCTCTACATTTTTTGTTGCAATATCTGAGCAATGCAGAAGACATTGATGTTTCCAGTCTGCTTCTAAAGTGTATTGTTGTGGTTCCGCAGCTGTTACTTCTATTTTATTTGAGCTGGACTTTTGGACAAAATCGACAGACATTGGCATTTTGCGTGTTCTGTTTGGCCTTTGTTGTTGTCACTTATAACTCTGTGGTCACATCCCAGTACTTCATTTGGTATTTGACTGTTCTGCCGTTATGCATTAGAAACTTTCAGCATTTATGCTTGGTTCGGTGTGCATCATTAATTTCTTTGTGGCTTTGTGGTCAAGTACTCTGGCTTCTGCCAGCATATTTGCTAGAGTTTAAAACTTGGAATACTTTTTTTTGGATTGGTGTTCAGGGTGCTGTGTTTTTCATAATTAATGGTTACATCCTAGCCGAGCTGATAAGTAATTACGAGCATAAATCTTTTAATGCAACATCTAAAAAATAGTTACAAAGAATAAAAGTAAAAGTTACATAAGCAAACTCGGATATCACATTTATTTTGTATACACTAGCTTAAAATTTTGTATTGATTGTTTTAAATAAAACATAATCATCCCTTAAAAAATGTGCTTTTGAATATATGGAATTGCAACTCGCAGTAATCAATCCAGAACACAACTTCCTGGATTAGAAATCCAGGCGTTCTTTGGACTCAAAATAACAACAATCTTCTTTACGTTTCACTACCATTTCTTATACGTTTTACTACCATTTTAAAGAGAGCTAAATCCCCACTCAGCCTATTTCCATAAGCTAAGTGCCAAGTTTGTAACCAACGCATGTTTATTTTCAATTTTTTTGTTTTTAATTTTACATATAAAATTGTATTTTGAAAGGATTATTAAGTTGAAGCATCGGCTTTACATATTGCCAATTACGACAATCGCAACTTAAAGTAAACCACCATTAAATAATGAAATAAGATTAAGGTAAAAACTAAATAAGACCAGTTTATGTACAAAACATATTATACATATTCTTAGGGATGAAGCGTTTTCGTTTAATGCTTAAAACATATTTAGGCTATGCATACAACATATTTAACTCACAATTGGGTCATTGTTTTTTTAATTCCGGAAATTTAAAGCAAATGGAAAAGATTAATGGCACAAAGGAAATGTTTCCGTAATTTATGGTAATGGTTATGCTGCAAAAACGTTATTTTAAAATATGAAAATATTATTTTGGATTAAATGATTTAAATTTGTATGAAACTTGAAATCTGCTTAGTTTGCTATCGGACGTTTTGCTTTGAAAATTTTATCTCTCGTTTGAAACTCTTGTTTCTCATCTGATTATCGAAGAAATCTTCGATCTGTTTACTTATACCTACAATTAAATCATGTGCTCGCATCGCAATAAAATTATGTAGATAGATACTTATTGTATTATAGGTATAATCTCCAGTCAAGTTGAATTACATCAGGTGTTTTGTTTTTGTTATGTTTTTTGTGTCTATTGAATGAGACACTTTTCTTTGCCCCCGCTAATGTTTACTTGTTCAAGTTCGCGGGCTATTTCGTGGTCGTCCTCAATACTGCCGAAGGATCACAACATCAGCTGGTTTATTAATAATATATCTAGTGTGTATACATACGCTATTTCTTGATTGTGTAAATGTTGCACAAGCTGATCCCGCTTATCAACAATAGTCACCAGTTCTTCGAGTAACAGCCGCTCTTTCTCACGTTGCACCTCCGTTTTACGCCAATCCTCAACGGACTGAGCAGCGCGCAGCTCTTGATTGAGCATTGTGAATTTCCGCTCGAGATCCTTTTCTTGTTCGCTAATAGCAGAATTAAAGGTGATTTTGTGGCGATAAAAAAATGTATCTTCTAAATTTAGTTCTTACAGAATGTTGAGCTGCATCTGCCTTCTCAGAAGTGCATTTTTCTTGTTTACCAATGTAAACCACTGTGAAAGTAATTGCTCCTCAGTTTCTTCAGTTTCTGTGAAGATTAAAAGATTGCTGAGAGTCTCACCAAAATCGAAAAAAAAACCAAAAACTAGGTGATACATATTTTGTAAAGATTTAAACAGTCTGTATTATAGAAAAAACAGTATGTTTGCGGTTGTATTTTCTCGCCGTCGTAGAGCGCTAGTTTGCGATTAGTGATATTTTCATTGTGGTTATGATTAAAATTTTTAAGAAATTTAGGTCAAGGCATGTCAATGTTTAAACTCTATTTAAAAGAAATGCTACGAGCTGACTGAACGGTAAGGTTAAAAGCAATAACACATAAACACAGATGAATGATTTGCGGGCGAGCAGGCGTTTAGCTATGGCGTGCTGTTGCGCGCATTATTGCAAAAGCGGTTAACAACATTTTCGGCCTTTAAGACACGACATCATCATTACCACAAAGACCACGCGAACGCTGACGTCGCTGTTTCTGCTGGACGCCATTGTGACGATCACGTTGACGCCGAGACGCTGAGGTCGCTGCAAGCAGGGCACCATCATATACACTATAAACTTGTAGGTTATCACAGGAGGATTGCCGGGAGGACGCAACTGAGGTCGAGATACCAAGCAAATGACTACATGGTTCCACGTGATGAACGTGGTGCGGACGTTGGCCAAAACCATGCTGATGATGATTATGGCAATGATGGTCATGTAAGTGTTGTTGTGGATCACATGTGGGTCGAATAATTGTATAGTTAAGATTTGCATTCACAAAACAAGAATTAGCGCGTTGCCTTGGCCTTGTCCGTGGTCGTGACAGCTGCATCGGCTGCATCTCGATCGCCTGATCTGGTCGACGGTGCCCTTTGGGGCTGCACGTGCTGGAAGTGTCACTGTGTGTATCTTCGTCGTCATTACTACCACAACCAGTACCACTTACATCACTACCAAATAAGTCTGAATCATCTGAGTCAAGCAGCTTAATGCGAATGACATCACCACCACCGATACTATTTCGTATTAGTCTAAGAAAAGGATTTGTACCCTTTTGATTATTACTTGGATTACCGCCCATGACCGCCCGCAGTTTGGCCTCGAGACTGCTAGCTTTTTGGTCGATTGCTTCCTGCTCGCGTTCCAGTGCTTCCAGTTCGGACTCAATGTATGTGAGCTTATCGTTCTGCAAAACCAAAAATTTTTAATTGAATAAGAAAAAAAAGTAATATCTTCGGCAAGCCGAAACTTGCATATGCTTAAGCTTGCATATTTGTTTTTTTTTTTTTAAATTATTTTTATCGAGCATTAGGCAAATTTTACCCCTTAGCGATGAGTAGTAAACAAATACTATCGTTTTACTACATATCTCCAACTTAAGTTGTCAACCAGACTGACATGAGGACAAAACTATAAAATATTAAGATTGTAATCGCGATAGTTCGCAAGAACAATATGAGTAAAAAACCAGTACTAACTCTTTTTTCATGCTTTGGTGAGATCCTTTCGACAACTGCGTTGAAGGATTGCAAGGGAGTGCTGTTGCCATCGCTTAATCTATGACTAGGACTCGCGTGGTTTACGAAGTGTTCGGCCTTATTTTGGTTAAAAGCTATTTGATTTGTGGTGACGTCGACATAGGAATCCCCGCCATTGTGTATAGGTGAAATGGTACGTTCGGGTGTGTAGTTGAAACGCTTAAAATTAGTTGGGCTAGTGGGGCTGTCAACGCCACTGTTCACTGGTCCGGTCACTTTATTTCTTGTTTCTGATATGAGACGTCGTGCCTGCTCCCGTAATCGCTGCTGTCGCTCCTCCTGTGTTAAGACAGTTATGCAAAAAGTTTAAAATATATTCTCTCGCTTTTAAAGTTTAATAAAATGCGGCACATGCAGGCAACGCGCAACTAGCTTTGTGCTGCTACTTACATCGTTGGCATCTGGGCGCTCGTTACAGTTCGAAATTTTTAATTTTTCCATCATTAGCTTAGCTTTTTCGCTCATTTCTTTGTGGCGCGTTAAAATTCGCTACGAAAATTCAAATAAAAATAAAAACAGAAGCAGAAGCCGAAGCAGTCGCAAAATAAAATGTAAATTAATGAACAACAATAATTAATGTAAACCAAAAAAACTATAAACATAATGTTAATTAATAAAATTACTGAGCTTCATCAATTTAAAATATTTGCACAGATATACCTTTTATGCGGCAAAGAACAAACTACAGCTAAATAAATTCTTAATCTAAAATGGGAATACACTTACATTTGTTGCATTGGTATCCAAAGTAAGAGGCGACGTTGATTCCTTGTTAATCTTTTGTATTTCCTCATATGCAGTGTCGCCGTTACCATCGACCGGCGGAGGAGTCTGGCGACCCAGTAAAGATTTGGTTGTTTGACTTGTCTGTGTCTGTGTTGCATTGATCGAATTTTTATCTTTTGTCGGGGATAGGACTTTACCCAAAATACTTTTAGAACTTGTTAGTATAAGATTCTTGACGTCTTTTTTACTCGTCGGTGATATTTGTTGCTGCTGGCTTACGATTTCGTCGTCCAGCGAAGGCAAAAGCTGTGTCTTTAGGTGTGAAAAGTTGATAAGGTTTTGAGACAAGTTGTCTGACTTATAATTGCCGATAACGTAACTGGACTCGTCCGATGTCGGCCCTAAATACGTAAGGAGGATGTGTAAATTAAATATATATATATATTTTTTTTTATGGTTAACTTACCAATTTGCTCTATTTGTAATTGTTTTCCTGTGAAGTGTGCCCGCAATTGGTGCAGGTAGGTCATAACTGCTAATTTATCTGGTACTGTGAGTAAATTCATGTCTCGTGGCTCGATAACCCGTGGTATTCCCAATGTTTCTGCCGTATCGAAGGCAATGCGGCAGTTACCAACAACATCATGGGCACTCAGCTTCGTCATATCTCTATAACGAACAATTGTAGGCAATTATTATTTTTTTATATATTTTTTTTTGGTCAGAAGTTGAGATTAATGTACTACTACTCACATCAAATGCGGCATGAAATTGTTAATTATTGCGCAGAAAGCCATGCCGTTGCGCCAGCTGGTTGTCAAATTGGTAACTTTAACATTTGGATAATTTTTGGTAACCTCTTTGCACCACTCTAACAAGTCTTGGCCAGGTGTGTTATCCTTTAGCGCGATTTTCTCCACTGGATTTAAAGCTAAGTTTTTTATCGTTGCCAAACTATTTATGATTGGTGCAGTCTCGTAACTTTTCTTCAAGTTCAAGGGCTGAAGTTCAGGGCGCTTAGTGATGGATACTACAGCCAAGTCCTCGGGTGGTTTGGTCTGCTCCTCGACAAACTGGGCTAATTCAGATGACTTGGTGGTTGTGGAGGTGGTGGTCGTGGGAGTTGTAGCACTCAAAACAGCAGTTGATTGACTGACATAAGAATTGGATTTCTGCGACTTCAAAATTTCTACAGAGCTACAATCTTGCTTTTCAAACAAAAGAGTTTTGCTCGAGTTGCTTTTTTTAATCTTGTTTGTTGCAGCTGCCGTCTTTTCTATAGGTGTCGATGTGAGCACTTCACAAAACCTTTCGTTGTGATTAAATATCAATGTTGATTTTTCTACATTTGGCTGGTCATCGTCTGCGCCCATGGTTGGGGTCCTGAGACTAACATGCTGTAAATTTGATGCACTCGGAGTGTTTAATGCTTCATTTGCCTCAACCAATATCCGAGGCGGTGATCCGACGACTTCCTGTTTGTTTTCACGATCCGCTTCTAGTTCAAAACGTAAATGATTAAATGACTCGGCCAATGGAGTTGGGTCTTCGGATAATGATGGGACTACCAACAATAACAACATCGAAATATTAACATTGACAATAATTCGATGAACATATTCCGTTGAGTTTTAATTTTTGTTGTGACATAACAGCGTAGTGTTGTATTGGAGCAGATTACAGATTACGAACAAAAAAAGAAGAGTTTTGAATCACATTTTAGTCAAATAAATATTTACAGTAAATTATAATGCACAATATACATCTTTTCTACATATACAAATACTAATAGTAGAATTGTTATTTAAATGACATACTAAATCGTACCACTACATATTATCACAAAATTATCGCAAAAAAACAATTGTTTTTAGCCTAAAAACATAGATCTATATTAATTACTTGAATGCCGAACATTCTTAGCGTTAGAGAAGAAATATATTTCTACCACAGACAAAGATATTAAAAAGATATTAACACTCACCACTCAGCGGCGTTGGTATATCACTACAACCATTTAGGCTTGTCGTCATCTGCTCCAACTGTTGAGTGAAATCATATAAGTTATCCGAAATGTCTCCAGACATTTCCAAGTCTGGTATATCCTCCAAGTCGTCAAGGGGTGCTACATCGCAATTGTTATTGACTGACATAAACGAGACAACGCTCTGCATATCCTCATCGCTGAAACGGTTTCCAAATAAATTTATTTTGTATGTACAGGGGGATTTGTAGTTAGTGCTCACGTTGCCTTTCCTTCTCGCAAAAAGACACAGCTGATTGTCAATTCCAAATCAGCGGCAGTTATTTTTCGAGAAACTGGTTTGAGGTTCAATGTAAAACTCTGCTGCGTAGACTCAATACTAGCATATTTACGCATATTGATGCTTGCGCTTGCCAGTACACGCTTTTTGCCCAGTAGTGAAATCTAGAAACATTTATAAAATAAGTCTATTACATAAACTGAAACCGTTCTTTGCTCGCCTAGTAAAATAAATCGTATGGGTTTTCATAATACACATTTTGTCAAGAAATTTAAATAACCTAATCTATAATATACGTACATCTTCGATTACAAATGTCCAATCTTTATCCTCCAGCTCGTGAGTGCGGGGATCCTTGAACAACGTAACCGATATGGCGTGATTGTCTGGTACTGGCCACGAAATGTTGCCCACTA
This sequence comes from Drosophila picticornis, assembly GCA_035043845.1. Classification (NCBI taxonomy): domain Eukaryota; kingdom Metazoa; phylum Arthropoda; class Insecta; order Diptera; family Drosophilidae; genus Drosophila; species Drosophila picticornis. Next base: position 125,078 of record JAWNMR010000493.1, on the reverse strand, counting down.
GTGGGTTCATCATGTCTGGTTCCCATGGCAACGGAGAGCTAGCAACACGTCTCGAACGTCTCGTCCACACAACGGAAAGACTTGAAGGGCGCCTAAGACAAATAAAAATAAGATATTATGCAAGTAAATACATTTATAATGTAAACAACAATGTATGTACGGTTATATATATAACATAATATAATATAATATAATATAATATAATATAATGTAAATTTATATATTTTTTCTAATCGAATGTGTTTACTAACGTAGAAGCAATCATACTAAAGTTGAGTAAATAATTTCAAAAACAATTTTTTATTTGCCTAACTAATACTTATTAATATTAGGTTTTGTATATGCTTTTTCTTGCAATTTCAAAAGTTATCAGAAATGTATATGGTTTTAGAAGCACACAACTTGTTGATGACAAGAATGGCTTATTTTCGTTTTAAAGCTGCTGCCACAAGCCACAAGAGTCATGATGCAGATATGCTTTGACTTTATCATTTATACAAGCATTCATATTTAAATCTTGAATGTGCCAGAAAACAGTAAATATAGAGTAGTATATCTTGAGTCAACAGGAAATCAAAATCATTGTTATGACCCCAAATGCAAAAATTGATGTTAAAATTTATAAAGTATAGTAATATAGTATCTATAGATTATCATGACTGAGTGTCTTACTTACCACTTGGCGGTGGTTTCCAATCGTAGGTCATGATAGGAGGCAGTGAACTGAAATTTCGCCGCACGTTTATTAACTCTCTGCAATCGTTTCCAAACGCTGCCCATTGCGATACAAACTCAGTGTAGATCAAATGGATTTTAAGTAAAGGCACGAACTCAATCCACAGTCGTAGATTGGTCAAGTTTGTGTTTCTTTTATTGAGTATAATTATGATCATATAAAATCTGCACTTTGGTAGAAATATTTGTTTCTTGTTTTACAGATGATATCCTGAAGTTCTATACAAAACAAAACAAAATACACCTCTGTAAGCAAAATTCATGAAATATACGTAAAATTTCACATTTACAAGTCTATAGTCTTTTTTCTTGATTTTGTTAGAGTTGTTACACTTCTCTTTATTATGAGTTGCTGTTTTTGCTCGGACTAAAACACATACTTTATCTTGTGAAAAATTTCTTTGTTTACAACAAATTAATCAAACCAAAAAAAGAGATGAGAAACTGGACGTCATTAGCACTATTATCACCACATTCAAAAGTGTTGGCCAGTAAGAACCCTTAACTAATTTCCAACACATATTTAATATAATGTATTCGTACATAATTGTAAGTCACAACATATACAGACATCAGTTATTAATACATTATGTATACATTTTACCACATTTTAAATTGAAATGTCAATGTCAAGTGAATTGTTGGATGAGATACAAATATACATAAGAATCTACATCGAACAACTCGACCAATCGGCATTATTTGTGAATACCCTCGCGCAATAAAATATACTCTTTTTCTCTTTATAGCGCATATAATATAAATACGCATACATATGTATGTACATTTGCATAGATATGTGTCTAAGAATGCACTTTTTGTGACCTTTAAATTTGAGTTTGCTGCTTATTATTTGTTTAACCGATAAGGTTGAAAAAAAATTTTTTTTTAAAACCCTCACATCTACATCTACACAAATGATTGGTGTTTACTCATTGCTTGTGTATATATACAAGTACGCTGTTATTGTTATATTACATCCACTGATATTCAGCACTTTAGCACTTTTAATGAATGTATGTACATTATTATATATGTATGTGTACATATACGAAAAGTGTTGAGTGTACATACGTACGTACATATATGTACATAGTGCTTGTGTAAAACACCACAATGACATCACGCTCTTTAGAGAAAAACTGTATTATATGCTATAGTTGCACATTCCAGCAAATGTCAATCCACACCTTGACACATTTTCTTCACCAACGTCGCTGACTTGCCATCATAAAAGCATTTATAACATTATTTATTTTAAATTGTATCTTTTGGGACCCAAACAGAACACGAAAAGCGGACAGAACGCAAAAGGGAGTTGCAAAACGCCAAAATGATTCGATATATATGCTTATTTATATTTATCGATATTTCACCGAAAGCGCTGGGAGCGCCAACATCGATATCATTGTCCACAAACATGTTCTGGTAAACAGCAAAGAGCTAACAACAAAGTCAACCACAATTCATTTGTTTATTTATATATTTAAATCGTTTTGTTTAACAGTAATTACAATTAATTAAAAAATTAAGCGTGGCTGTTGTTTTTAGATTTATATGATCAATGCATTTTCAAATTGAATGTGTTGCAGTTAGGAATCTACATATGTATGGATGTGTTGGAGGCATGCGAATACTATTTTGTACGAGTCTCAAAAAGTGTTTGTTTTCTTCTTATTTTACGGCGTGGCAGGTTTTTGAATAAACGTTTAGAAATATTTTACTACTTTTAACTTTTACATAAAACAAAGATGTTTAAAAACGTGTAGTTATTTCAAAACGTGCCGTGTTTTTAAAATCTGATGCACACACACACACACACACACACATACGCACATAATTACTCACGTACACATGCAATATATATATAAAAGCTAAGCATAGTAGTAATATATCACAAATAATTTGTAACCATGAATTAATTTTTTTTTTGGAAGAATTAAAAAAAAAATAATGATTTGAAATATCAACTACGCAACCAATAATTTGCCAGACATTCTCTTTTAAATATATTCTGAGTATACTTAAATAAATAACCTTATTGCCACGCCAAAAACAACACCACACAGTTTTTACACACATACAAAAAATTTAAGTTTTTTTGTTAGCCTGCGATTGTTTGCCTTGTTTGCAGAAGTCCTTGTAAGCGCGCTCAGTCTCTTCATCCATTTCTGGGTCAAGCTCTAAGTCGTTATCTCTAACATCAAAATCGTCGCCATCGCTGCCAGGAGCATCATCTTCAGCAGCCAGGAAATCAGTTTCCTCAGCCGTAAGCTCATGGCCATCGGGTCCGTAAAACACTGGCTCATCGCTTAATCGTGGCGGCTCTGGTGGCTTGGCAACAACATCATCATCACCACCGAGAGCGTTCGAAACCTTTCGCCCCCAATTGTTCTGTTGCAAGGCAATTACATTCGCTGCCATTGCATATTTACCCGGCGACTTGGTCTCGATCGCTTGCAATGCAGTAATAATAAAAATCATATCCTGTTGGCAATCGGCACTCAGGTCGTAACCGGCCAGCTTCAATGTCTGACAAATGCATCGCACATTTTCGGGGCTCTCGTATGCCAGAAGCTTTCTCAGCGAGTAGACAATATTGACAGCGATGAGCTGAATGAGGGCATCATCGTCGCCACGCAACTGCATATACAATTCAGCTAGAAATAGGGCAGTTTCCCGCACTTTTTGCTGATTTTCAACCGATTGCATATACTTGGCCACCTCGGCCTGGTGATAGTCCAGCTTTAGCTTGAGCAAGGTGTGAAACAAAGAGTCCGGCTTGTTATTCAGCATACGCAGTAAATTATACAATTTAGCTCCCATATAGCGAAAATTTGGTTGTTCGATCGATTTCTCAAATATGTCTTCCATAGCGATCGAGAGTACATGATTATTGCTCTCCATGCCATCGAATATTGTTAGGAAACGTGATGCAATTGTGTCAAATTGTCCGGGATTCTGAATGAAAGGTGAATACAATACAAATGTGAATAGAATTAATTTTATATTATTTTAATAATTTTGCATTGTTGTTAAAATATTACTCACCTGGTTAAGGCAATGTATTACAGTATCAAGATATTCTAAAGCAATCGTTTCCATGTCGGGATGCGACGATGCCGACGAAGTTGATACGGATGCCGATGAAGTTGATGGTTGTGGGTGATGCTGCTGCTGCTGCTGGAAATATTGTTGCTGCTGCTGCGGCTGTTGTGCAATTTGTTGGAATGAATTATTTAAATGCGCATGACGTTGAAATTTCGATTGTGATTGTTGTGAGTGCTGTTGGTGTTGCAGTGTCTGTACCTGCTGCTGCGCCTGCTGCTGCTGATGATGATAGTAATTGCCTCCCATTGCACCATTGTGCGGCGGTTGTTTACCAATGCGGAGGCGAGCCTGAACCGAGTTGGACAACTGCTGCATATCATTGTTATACTGCTGATTTTGCTGATGATGATTGTAATTTTGTTGGTGTTGATGTTGTTGCTGCTGCTTATAACCATTCACATAACGTTGTTGGTGTTGTTGTGAGTACGGAGCTGTCCCAGATGCTTGATGTTGATATTGCTGCTGATGATGATGATGATGCTGCTGCTGCTGAGGTGGCGGTCCCCGCTTACCCATATTGCTGTTACTAGGTTGGTTAGGTACAAAGACAGTCGCGCTAGCGGAAAGCTTTGACTGACCAAAACCACTCGCCACATCGCCACCCATAATTGGTGGCTGAGATGGAGCTGCAAAACTTTGAGGAGGACCGCCTACGTATGTGGCTGGTGCATAGCCAACCGAGGCAAATTCGTTAAACATGTGCGCCTGCTGTTCGAGAGGAATTGCGCCCGAGTTGTGTGGTGCGGCCGGAATTGGGGCACCTGGGCCGGGATTCGGTCGGCGCAATTGCTCGTATTGATCCTCCGGTTGGAAGGTTGCACGGCATGATTGCATTGCGGAAGCGGCGGCGTCGTACTCAAAAACTAAAAACAAATACGTACATGAATATGCATGTAATTAATATATAGCGTATATATATATATATATATATACATATTTATATATATATATAAATATATATATATAAATTTATATTTATATACATATATAAATACATACATCAATTTATATTTATATACATATATAAATACATAAATAAATATATATATATATATACATATATATAAATATATTTGTATGGAAATTAAAAATGCAAATCACATTCACGCTCCATTGCGGTTACGTCGAGTGTCGCCAATTCGGTCAAAGCAACAGCAGACATTTTGTTTCCCTTGTTTTCAAATATTTATATTTTGTTTAATTGCAGGAAACTAACCCACCAACAATGAAGAACTAAAATTCTTGTTCAAAATTTACATGTCACATCTATGGCATATTTATTCCATAGCATACCTTAATTATCGTTCAGAAATTTTACGTATACGTCGATGCTATTTTTTTTTTCGTCTTCGTCTTGCTTGCGTCGTCACCTTTGGCTGTCAAATCAACTTTCTATTCCTTATTCCGAGTACATATATATAAAGTATAAATTTGTACCATAGTTAATATAAGATACATTGAGATGTATCCAATAATTGACTTTAGTTTTATGAATTAAAATTTTTACCAGTAGAAGTTTTACTTTTCTGAAAATTGTATTAAATTGCGAATAACTTGTTTTCACCGCGACATCTACATAGAGTTGATGTTGATATTGTATCGATATGTTGTGCAGTTGTATCGAATCGTTTAGAACGAAATTGAACGAATGAATAAGTTCATATAAGTTGAATATCGTTTCGCTTAAGTTCCAATAGTGTTAGTATATTGTATACTAAGAAGTATTCCCAAAATCATCTACTCAAAAAATTTAACAAATAGTTGACTTAAATAATGTTAATGCTTGCAATAACACATTATATTCTTTTTCAACCATAATCAATCACAGCAGATGCGAAGTGTTTTCAGTGTTTTACGTCGCGAAATATTTACCGTGCATGCCGCAAGAATTCACCCTTCGTGATTGGCCTATAAGACCAAGGAACGATTAATTTTTGTTAGTATGTATTGTAAATTGGCTTATTTTTTGTTGGTATTTTTTCTTTGAAGTAAATGTATGTTTTTCCACACTGCCAGAACACTAAAAATAAATAAACAAGTCACAGTCTGATTTACAAACGAAATATGAAGTGGGTGTTCGATAACAGCTTAAAACCAGAAGAAATGAGAAGTAGTTCATATTATTCTTAGCTTAATTGAAAAGAAAGTATTTGTACACTTATGAACAATCCATGTGCTCATGCCCACCGTGCGTTCTGTGTTTGTATATAAGCAATATAAATTTTTCATTAAGTGTCATCGAAAGTTTTAATCAAACTCGGAATACTTTATATATCCAATCGCAACGAAATCAAAGTAAGTAATCAAAGTTATTCGTTGATAAACAGATGAACGTATGTTATCGGAGAAGTAAACATGCGTGTATATATGAATCAATGTAAAAGTCTATTGAACTTAGTATTTTATGCACTGTTAATAAATAACATTTAAAACATGGTCAATGACTTTCTCCCTGAAATTTTATTTATGATTGTAGTGCCCCATTACAAATAAAATTGTTTTAATGTAGTGCCGCTCTCTTTCTTTCTCTCTCTCTTTATTTTTTAAAGTTTAGCTTATCTATACGATTTATGAGAATTAGGAAATATGTACCCCATTACTCCCATTATATACATACTTTTAAGTTAAGTAATTGGGAACTTACCACTCCTGCTTGTTTTATATACTTGCTTATATATAATTTTCTCTCATGACTCATGTGCTTAAAGCGTCTATCGCAAAACAAATATAACGAAGTCCTTGTGTCTTATTTATGTCACATTCAAGCACGACCTTGTGTAAAAGTATTGCCTGCCTAAACTAAGCAGCATCAACTTGTCTTAACTGACGTTTCCTTTTATGTGCTTTTCGAGTTTTTAAATTCTCTCCCTCTCTCTCTCTATCTCTATTAAATTACGTCGTACACCAATATAGATAACATTGTTTTGTCCGAGTAATATGAATAATTGAATGTATGTGCAATGGTTTAATGTTGTGTCAATATTGCAGTTTTAAGATGGATTCCTTTAACTCCTGTGACCTACAACAACATAGCTACCGGGATATAGTACAGGTTTTTCGGAAAGACTTCAAAAAGGATTTGGATTGCAGAGACATCGAGGAGTTTTTGCGATCTATATTAAAAAAAACAGAGGTTGATGATATTGTGAAGTCCCCACCAAATGAGCAAACGTATCGCTTGTTGTGGATATTGCGCGACCAACGAAAGGAAATTGTAGAAAAGTTTGTCAAGGGACTGAAAGACGCTGAAGACCTCAACTATGGCTTTCTAATGTCTGCCATTCAAAATGAGTGCAGGATTCCGACCGATCGAACTAAAAAATATATTTCAGCAGTTGACCGCCTGTATAATGACAACCATGAGTTCACAAAGTATAATGTTCCGAGAATAAAACCATTCTTGAAATTGGAATTGGCTTTACTCATGCTAAGACCTGCTCAAAATGTTGTAGTCGAGGGCGTCCTTGGGGCCGGAAAGAAGTGGCTTGTTTTAGACGTTTGTTCCTCATTTGACGTTCAATTGAAAATGAATTTTAAGATATTTTGGATAAACGTACGCGGGTGCTGCACACCTGAGGATTGTCTACAAGCGCTTCAATTGTTTCTTTACCAAGTTTCATTTAAAAGACATTCTAATGGCGACGAAAGCGTGCTGATACGCATCGAAATGCTAAAAACTGAGCTTCGACATTTATTGGAAGATAAATCTTACCAAAATTGTTTGTTGGTCTTATGGAATGTCGAGAACAAGAAAACATGGGAAGCCTTTAACCTAGGATGCAAGATCCTACTGACCACACGACACAAGAGTGTGGCTTCTTTTCTGTCGGCACAAACGACCACGCATGTACCCCTAGAAGACTCACTCACCAGATCAGAGATAGAATCATTATGTGCCAAATATTCCGCCGAAAAGCAAGAATCACTAAAAGAATTAAAGGCCGCACTAACTAAACACCCAAAAACAAATCCGCTCCACCTGAGTATAATCGCTAAGAACATAAGCAACGATATTTGTACAATAGACAATTTTAAACAGTAAGTAAATCTTAACTGCAAATGCACATATCAAGAAACTTAATTCATATTTTTAAAACCATTTAACCAGCATAAGGTATAAAGAGTTGACTAAAATAATTGAAAAGTCCTTAAATGTTTTGGATATTAACGAAAGGCAATTATATGAAGCTCTCTTCATATTTCCTAAGTCCGCCCACATACCTATCAAAGTAAGTACTGTAATCAATTATTTGCAGTTGTAAATAAATAATTAAATAATTCCTATTCGTAAACAGATGTTAGGCTATTTGTGGGAAGTTGAAAATCCAATGATAATCGTAAATAAATTCTGCAGTTACTCGTTGGTGAAAAAGGATTCAAATAAACTAACAATAACTCTGCCCGGCATATACTCAGAGTTGAACTTGCCCGTGAATAATGAAGCTAAGCTAAACAGAATAATAATATTCGATTACTATAAGTAAGTACTGTTTACCCTGACCAATGTATTCATAATTAATTGAAATGTACAATCAATGAATCTGTTTAGCATTTATTCACAGTTTGACCAAAATAACGAAATGACTTTACCACATCTGGACAGCTATTTTTATAGCCATATCGGCCACCATTTGACCAAAATCGGTAACAATATCGGACACCCCAATTTGTTTCGTAAAATCTTCCTGGATTTTCGATTTCTCGGTCAAAAAATTCGTAACGACATAACGCCATGGGATGCTCGAGGATCAGTTCAAGATACCCTGCAGACTCTAAAGTCGTACAGAGCGCATATAGATAGTAAGTACACTTGACTGGACATGTACATATGTCTAACGACTAATTGTCAAATGCATAACGATCTTCAAAATACATAGGTGATGAACTCGTTGATGCTCTTCTGGATTTTTTGCCGAATGTGGAAGAAAAGCTGATAAAGTCCAAATATTCATATCTATTGCAAATTGCATTGATGGCAGATAAAGGTGTGGTTTTTGATGAGGCGTTTCGTCAAGCGCAACGATACCCAAATTACGTTTGGTTTACATACCGGTAACTATATCTTTATATATGTATATAAAGTCTCTTGAACTTACATTTAATTTTAGAGGGCGGTTTCACCAGCACCGTCGAATCATAAATTTAGGTGAGGACCACGTTCAACGTGCAGTCTACCTAGACGATGACTTTTGCTTGATGGCACTAAACACAAAGCAGATATTGCTTATCGACGTGTCGTTGGAGGGAGATACGACATATCTACTAAGCGACACGAACGATCCCAGCGATATAATCGAGATGCGCGTTTTTAACACACAAATGCACCTTTTAACACTGCACAGCAATGGAAGTCTCAAGCTTTGGTCATTGCGAGAATTGCTCCGACGTCCAAAGAATCCAACTTATTCTCTAGGTTACGATCAACTGGTTAACAGCAAAATTAAACGATCGCATTCTACCCAGAATATTTCATCATTTTTTCTTCACGAGAAATTTATGGACGGGAGGATCACTCACACTCAACTTCATGTGGTATATATTAATGGAGATATTTGTATATGCGATTGGGAAACTGAACAAGAACAATTTAAGCAGTCGCAGACACCGAAATTAGAGACAAAGCAGCTGAAAGTGCGTTGCTTTTCTTTAATCCTAGATCGGTTTTATGTGCTATGCACTGCAAACTGCAAGCTTACTGTTTGGAACTTAAACCGACATTCAAAGGATCAGGAACTTGAGTTTCCCAATAATGAGGCACTTGCAATGGAATCATATACAGATCAACTTAACAATGGTAACCTATGCACAATTTTGCTTATATGTAAATCAAGCGTAAAGCGATTCACATTCCAACCGACCGATGACAACAGTGTAAATAAGCCAGACCCCAGCACTTTGCCCTTGTTGGATAGACTTTCGCTCTCGATAACTTGTGGTAAACTATCAAAAGATGCCCGTTACCTAGTACTTGGGACACAAAATGTTGGCCTAATTGTGTACGATCTAAAATTTTCCGATTATGTTCTGAGAAGCAACGTCAGTGAACATATTATTTGTTTGGACGTATACGATTTGAAGCACCCCTTTTATAAATACATAGTCTTATGTGGTGCAGCTGGAACAAATTGCTTACACTTATACACGCTGCGAAACGTTGCAGCCAATGACAACCATGCCATAACATGGGTACACGGTGCTAATGAGGATTATGCCCAGTCTGTGGACAATACCTGTGATGCATATGTAAATCTTGAACCTAACGTTTACCTGCGACCTCTATTGAAAATGTCTAGTAATGGTACGCTATTCAGCGTAGACTCCAAATCACGTATTCACCAAATACAAACGGGATTCGAAGAAGAGCTTGGCCGAAGGCACAGTGCCACCAACTGGTCAACGATTCCAACACCACAATTGGGATTCAAGACCAACATAACTGCTTTATACGCTTCCAATGATAATGCAATTTATGCTGGCTACAATAATGGCATAATATATAATATCAGCGACGAAAAAAGGATATCGCAGAACTATATAACTGAGCAAATCGACTACTTGAAAGTGGTAAATTTAAGGACATTGATTGCGTCAACTCGCAATGCGCGTAAGACTTTAATATATATAATGCCACGAGTAGAAGGTAACAAAACAAGAGAACCAATTTACTGGAGCGAGTACACAATGTATGCGCGACTTTTTGACGAACATTTCTTGCTGCTCTTTTCCAAGAAGGCTCTCTCTGTTTATGTGAGTTGCTTGAATCTTTTAATATAAAATTTAAAAAAATTTATAATATTTTCCCTTTCTTATTAATCAAATGATAGCATTTAGAGTCGCCTAATTCCAAACTACAAATTATTGAAGAACCTGAGGAGGATCTGGTGGCATTTGATCTTAAAAATAAACTTCTGTTTTTAGGTTTAAGAAACGGCATAATTAAGGTGAGTCCCAGAAAATTACAGCTTTTACTTAAGCTTTAAAAGTATCAATTAATTTTAGCTGAATAATTACAAATGTTTGTTTGTAGATTTGTAAATTGTACAAAACAGGCGATCAATTGAACATCAAGGAACTCTGCAGGAAAAATATAAAAAGTCAATCTTTGATTAAATATCTGACGGTTTCCAATGATGATAAAATGCTTTTCCTTGGTTTTTCGAATGGCCAAATAAAGGTAAATCTATTACATATGTTGACTCATGCTCAAGAGCTAATTAACTAACTTTTTCCTTATAGCTTTACACATTCAATGATCGTCGCTTAAACCATATTTACACCATAAAACAGGGACATGAGCCCGGTCATGAAATGAAACTGCGTTTCTCACCCTGCCTACAGATTCTTGTTAGCTGTGGAGACCAATTATGTTTTTGGAGCGTAAGACATATGCTTAATAATCAGATCCAGGCGCAGATTCACCACAAGGGTTGCGAGGAGGTTGATGCGTCACCTTGCTCGGACATATCCGTAGAACAGAAATATGTCATGCCATCGGCGTGTATTGTAAGAGACACTACATATTTTTGGAAGGATAAACGTGGTAATGCCATCTTGCCCGAGTTGCTGTCATCTATAAAATTTTTTGGCAAAACAGCACGTAATTTCTATACGAATGCAAAGTTTACCAAATTTCATGCGATAGACGACGAGGGAGTTTTCTATGACCTAAGGGTACTCGAGAAATATTTAAGTGAAAGCTATCAAGAGTCGATTGCGATTGCGAGTTCACGTCACTCAGAAGCACTTGGGCCATTTGTCAACAATGTGAATGGAGACGACAATGCTGGTATTGATGTAGCTGGCAATGCCAATTCAGTGTGACGCCAACCGTGCGCCCCATTTTGGTGGAGCACACAAAACGGTTATCGGTTTTTCCAAACCATACTTATAGGATTGTTACTATGCTACCCAGTGATACTAGTATTTGAGTGGTTGAACTTGCACTTGAACACATAAGTATCTTTTTTCATACGCTCAATTTAAATGATAATCCTTTTATCTAAAAATAGAAAACAAACAGAGTGATAAAAAGCGAGTGCAATTTTTTGAATATATTATGTGAATGTATACATATTTACATTTGTAGTTAGAATGACCGATATCAAACAAAGAGAAGAATATACTTTCAATTAATATACTTGTATTTTTGACTAATGCGTATAAGACAATTTGTTTTTTTAATAAATGTTACTACTTTTTTAAGCTTTTTATTTTCTAGCATTAAAACAAGGAACGAAAGGTTTGCTTATATAAATATATGTAGACATATTTATTTAATTTTATATATTGTTTTAAAGATGTTTTATTGGGTTGTTGCCAAAGACGGGCACTGAGTTCAGAGATATTCGATGCTTGTGTGCTCATCTTATATATAAGACGAGATTACTGGATGCAAATATTTAAATATATATAAAAGGCATCAATGGCATTCCCAAAATGATGGGTTTTCCAGGTGATCGATGTGTCCATATAAGATTTTATTTTTCCCACATTTCTTACATTGGAATATTTGTGGCAACATCGATATTTTCTTATTAATCGATGTGTCGCTCATCTCTAATAACAGTGTCAATTTTGAGTATAACATAGTGTAAATTTAACATTTATTGCATTCGGCTGTGCGATAAAAAAAGTAAAAAGTTTTTAAGATTAAAAATTTATGAATTAATGTTAATCACCCGATAATTATAAATATATATTTGCACACATAAGAATACATATGCGAATTGTGCCAGTCTTATAACGCGTACAAGGAAATGATGCGCAGTGCGCTAGCTATTAAATCGAGCCCATAAAAAAAGGCAACAGTCAAGTGCGCGAGTGTGAGTGTATATACACTGGCATATGAATAAACACATATATACGTATGTATGCATATTTACGTGGTGAGTGTGATGATCCAACCAGAGGTGTGTTCGTGTCGTGCTTTTTTGTATTCGTGACACAATATGGGTGTATGTATGTGCTCATCCAATGCAGATCTCCAACTCAATTGTTTGATCGTACTAACTTGTATACATTTATGTATAAATTCGCTATATTGACATAATATAAAATATATGAACCAAAATGTAATATTTGTTCCAACATAAATGGTATTGTGTCAAAATATTCGTCACGCCCGCACCTCTGGATCTAGCAGCAACACAGAGCGAAACAATATGGCTGCCGCCGCCACTTGTTGGATGTTATAACGTATTAACTATGCAGATTAAATAGTTCTCTTGCTGCAACACCAACTATTTTGGATTCTGCGTGAAACAAATACATAAAATTGTTATTTGTTTATATATTGGCACATACATATATATATATATATATATATATATATACAAATTCGTTCAGACATATATGTTAATAAATAAATATATATATATATATATATATATATATATATATGTACAATTACAGACCACGTACGTGTGTGTAATCGCTTTCAATTAAAAATTTGCTTACCAAAATGCATTGAGTCCTTCACTCAACGCATTGAGCTCATTAAAAGAGTGCATTGATAAAGCATAAATCTATGAATATATATATATATATATATATATATATATATATATATATTTATTTATTAACATATATGTCTGAACGAATTTGTATATGTGTAGATATATATTTGTTTAGTCATTTTTTTTTGTAATTCTTTGGGTGCAGCCCTTTTTTCGGATAAAACCAGTTCCTGGCGATACACGCCTCCACTAACAGTATTTTTTATTGGGTAAGCTAAAACTAATTCGTTCAAATACAACAAAGCGAGCGCGAATTGAGCTTTGATGTTAAGATTTTGTAAGAGCTTCAAAAATAGGGCGCATTGGCTTGGATTTACTATGCATCTAGTTGGAACAGCCCTTCAAAACATGTTATTTTAAATCGCACTTACTTAATGTACCAGTGCTAATTTTTATTGCACTGTAAAATATAAAAAAAAAACTATTTGTCAAAACAAAATCTCATCGCGTACATATTTATATACAGTGTTCTGGCAAGAGAAAATGGGATATGTTTCTAACGTTTTTAATTGCCTATAACGTATTGATCGTGTTTCAGATAAGCACAGTGCCTTTAAAGATCCGGATCCACTTTTGATGTTACTTGGATATTATAAAAAGCTTTTCGCACTTATGTAAATACGTACTAATTCGGCTATTACAAGTATCTTCTGCGATTCTCTGACAAATTTGGATATTTTCTTTTAAAGGTCATTGTGAGATTTTCTATGGATGACCCATCAATTAAAAAGCGGTAAGTTCTTGTTCTTGTGTAAGCATACATCAGGGCTGTGTTATCAATAATTTTTTTTTTAATTCAATTAATCCGAAAATTTAAATATATACTTAATTATTTACTTTTTTATTGTAAAACGTGGCTGAATTGTAATTTTTCATAAATTTCAATCCATCAAATGTATACGCCAATGTAAAATTGTGATGACGAATTAAATAAACTTAATTTTAGTATAAGAGTATGCCAAATTCGTTGTCTCTGGTTCTTACAGTCTCTAAGATATACTCACCTATAGAAACTATTCAAAAATTAATATATGGACTTCTAGTGGATGCATATATCCACTGTACACATTAAAAGGGTATAAAAATACATGGGCGCTCGTCGCAAGCTGCGGGCATTAGAAAACGGCAGCGTCGCTGCCTTCCATTACTCCGCACTATAGAACAGCTTCTGTGTGTATTGTCTGATCGTTATAAAATTTGCACGGTAATAACAATAAAAGCTAATAGAAACTGGTATAATTCTCTAAATACCAGTGTACACACATCGTTTTTCCGTACACCAAATTCTATTCCAAAAATTTGCATTTAAATAATAGTTTTTATACTATTATTTATTTTTTATTTGAATATTCTGTATCGAAGTGGTTGACTGAATATTATAAATATTTCACAATTGAAAATGCAAAATGCAATACAAATTCCAAGCAAAGTAATTCTGGCATCTTTTATCAGTAGTGAAGATCAGTTCAGGAACGCGACAACAACACTTAAGGTGCGCAAATGGAAAAACTTGTCTTTTTGTCCACAATAGAATTTATCAGGCATCTTTATTCTGTTCATATATTATTCCTGCTTGTGAAGTACACATAAAGAAATTAAAACTAGTCAGTGAAATCGACTGTGGGGCTTTAGAAAAACACATTTAATATTATCGACTGTGTCATTGTATCTCTTCTGTCTAGATTGAATGTATATGTATATTTAAGTTCAGATGTAGTATAGTCAATGTTTGCAACAAACAACGTACAGGAATTAAATTGTATCTATTTTATGGCTAATTTAATTTGTGCCCAATTAAAAAAGGTCAAACAGTGGTCATTTTGTTTTGGTGAGTTGATCTCGAGGCTTTGGCCGTGGCACTTGTTACAAACATGATTTATTTGATTACGAGGTCTTGTGGTGAATAAAAACTAAAACTACAAACCTTACCTACATCCACACCCCAGCTTAGAGAATGTGTAGAGTAACAATCGTATTTTTGCATTATGGCATCGAAAAGTGCACAGCGGCCATTGTTAAGTATTTTGGGGAAAGAAGAGCCTTATCAGCATTGTGCCACATTTTTTATTTGCACACACACACACACATATTATATGTTTGTTGTAATTTGGATTTATGTTTATCAGTATATATGTTGTTAATTTTTAAGATTGATCGATGTTGGTAACGACGACCATGAGTACGATGAGGTCGAAGATCTACCAGAGGAACCAAAATCAAGTCAGGTATTGCAGTCAAAATCAACGTCACAAAATAGTATCAACATTGGAGACAACACTGTCACAGCATCAAGCCACATTTCTGACGTTGGCGGCACAAGAGCCGAGGACTTGCCGCCAGAGCTGCCACCTCCAAAGCAGAAATCTGTAAAGAATTCAAAGAACAAGCAAAAGCAGAAAACGGCAGCCAATAAATCCAAAATACCCAGATCACCATCTTTGGCGAGCAGTCTGAGCAGTTTGGCCAGCAGCTTTAGTGGCAGTCACAGCAATAATAATAATAACGTTCCACCACAAACGCCTCCGTTGCCAACCAGTTATCAACAGCAGAATAAAAATAAAGCGAAACTTATGAATGGTGCGGAAAACAATGGCGGTGCAAGTGCTACGCCAGTGGCTGCACCCGTCACACCCGTACAATCAAATAATGCATTGCAAGATTGCAAAAACACTATGGGAATAGGAAGTGGTGTCCAATTAAGTCAAGTATTTACCACTGATGGCGGCGATAATGGCACTAACTTGGAGGCAAGTCCCTGTTCATCTGGAACTCCCCGCCCTCAAGTACAAATTACTCCGATCGTCCAAGCGACCAAATTATCGACTCCAAACCCAGCATCACCAAAAAATTTTCAGTATTTAACATTAACGGTTCGTAAGGATGAAAATGGCTATGGCATGAAGGTAAATTTTTAATCGTGATATAATGTCATTAATGAATTTTAAAAAATATTTACTTACTGTTCTTAGGTCTCTGGGGACAATCCCGTTTTTGTGGAAAGCGTTAAGCCCGGCGGAGCAGCACAAATTGCTGGATTAGTGGCTGGAGATATGATTTTAAAGGTTTGTCGTATTGTATTTTTTTATTTTCAATTTTTGTTATCTGCCTGATTATTATTTTTTAGGTAAATGGACAAGAAGTGCGGCTGGAAAAGCACCCAACTGTAGTGAGCTTGATCAAAGGTTTGTAAGAAAATGAAATTATATCCCTATCTTTCAGACGGTCAGATGGTCAACTTTTCAAATACCGCACGATAGTTTTTTGATGCGTGCTTAAGTTTTGCTTTATTGAACTAATGGATAAGATGTAGCTTTGGATAGTTTGTTATTCAAGATTAGATAAGTTTTCTACTTTAAACTACACTTTATATATATTATTTCTTATTAGCCAACAGACTATCTATCTGCTTCACTGAAGGACTTTTCAACGTTTATCTGTGTAGTTCCGTCCACAGTTGCAGCTCGCATCAGGGTATGGTTTAATTGGGAGCACTAGCAACATATCATCAATGCATCTCTTGCGTTCCTTCTCCTCTGTCTTTTGATTTTGATACTTCTCGTACTTTTCGCGCGCGCGCTGTGAATATTCACCCATGGTGCTCGATATCTTTTCCAAACTATATTGAATATACGAGGGACATATGATTAGTATGTCCCCCATCGTCATTACTGCTTGATTATAGCAGTAAATACCTAGAAACGTTTTTTCTCGCTGGGGAGGAAGTGCTGGTACTCTAATGTTTAGATATTCACATGTTCTCGTGACATAGGGACGGACACGATTTATTGTTGTTTGATAAAAACCTTGAACCTCGTCTGCTGAACCCCATATACCATAATGCTTTGTGATCATTATAACACAAAATACGGCTCCTGTGCGCAAAACAAAATCTAATGTCATTTTAAAGCAAAAGAATTTTAATTTCGTAAAAAGAGAAAAAAGTTTAACCCAATCTATATTTGTATTTATATGTAGTTAAATTTGAAATTTTGAGAGTCAAATATAATGTTACCAGCCACCTAAGTTAAAATTAGTTACGGTTGTCACAAGTACTGTCGTCCTTGTTCTGGTTAACTCTGATGGAACGATTGGATTTGTTTTATCCAACTTATGCGATGCTCAAAAATGCGATCCAAGAGTAAAAGGTCCTTGAGCTGTGTACATCTTTGGTGTTTGTGCCTTTCCGGCTTTAATTTGGAATTTGCGCACTGTTATTTATATATTACATATTTATATATATATTAATATTTTACCTTGCTGGCCACATCAGGCTCAGCTCAAACACCCTTGTGTAGGGTATATAAGGCAGATGTGCTCCTGTAAATAAATCTAAATGTCAAATAAATTTTAAATTAAAATTTTTTTAAGTAAGTTACTTTGATGGTGATATTTGTAGATAAGTCAATGGCACCAAATTTCTCTATAGAAGTATTTTAAATTTTCCATAAGGACATCTACTACTGAGCTGAATCACCATTAAGAAGCCGATCGATAGTATTCTGTACATCATCTTTAAAATGGTGGCAGTATATAGGTAATCGGTTGACTGTTAGAAAGCCTTCTTTTAAGCTATCATTCCAAGCTTCGACAAATGTTTCCCGCCATGGCGTCGTGGTTTCCTTGTTGGTCCCAATATACTTAGAGCAGTATTTCTGCTGTAGGCCCTGCCTGTAGCTCTTTGATTTCAATCTAATATCGTTGTATATTGACGATGCTGCATCGGAGCCATCCCAAACACCTAGTTCTTTAGTCAGCCAGACTGTGCCAACTAAAATACTTAATTTGATTATCATCATAAGAACCATTGATCCGATTACCAGCACTCTTCCGCAGCGCAAAGACTGAGTCAAATGTTTAAAAAAAAATTTTTTTTGATAAAAACTATGATTAATTTTGAAAGAATTATTTCTGTGGCCTACTTTTCATCACTTAAAAAATTGCCGTATGCTTTCTTAGATAGTCAAGCTCCACGACGTCAGTGATTAGGGAGACTTTGAAATGTCTTAACAGTACTATTCCATGCATCTTCAAATTCTTTACTTCAGGAGTGATCGTTCGATGAATTAAATTTGCAATCCGGTTTGTTATCTACAACAAATGTGTTCTTCTTGATTATTTTTTTTATAATTAACTCCAATCTATTAATTTCAACTACATAATAGTAATGATAAAATTTCAAAAAATGTAATGTGGCCATTAACAAAATAGTTGACAAAATAATCGTTTTAAATCAAAAAGTAAATTATTGTACTATTTTAGTAACGACTGTCTATCCTCATTTTTATATGTTTCTTAAAGCTTCCACAATTGTTGAGCTGGCTGTTAAGCGCAGCCAGAAGATGGCCAGGCCCACCTCAGTGGGCATTGTTCCGACAACACCTGTACTCTCAGGACGCGATCGCACAGCATCAATTACTGGTCCTCAACCTGTTGACGTACGTTATTTTACAAAACCCAAATTATTTTCAACATATGCGACAACTTATACTCAAATTGCAGAGTATCAAACGGCGAGAGATGGAATCGTACAAGATACAAACCCTACAAAAAATGTTAGAGCAAGAAAAATTAAATTTGGAGCGCCTTAAAGGTGATACACATAATCCCAGCTATAAACTGTCGGAGGCAAACATTCGAAAGCTTCGCGAGCAATTGCGGCAGGTGGGAGCTGAGGTGAGTACAAGTTGTCTGTTACATTGCATTAAAGTAACTGTACATAGGTTTATGCATACTTATTCATATACAGTTATGTGTGTGTATTCTATAACGTTATATAAATAAATATATATATATATATATATATATATATATATATATATTGTTTACGGTCTGCTATGTTAGTTAAATAGCACACACCATCTCTTCATTAACAATCTTGTGCCGGTGGATATTTTTGCGTTTCCTTAGATATGCATTGAATATTGAATACACATATGTGTCGTTCAAGCTGTTACACTTTTATATGTTGCATACTTCAAAACATCCCGCGAAATATATAGTGACATTAAAATTATTAATTTTTACATGATATTATGTTTGTTTCAAAAACTTTAAAACGTCTATATTAAAGATCAGGGCGCAGTTAATGTTGTGACCGAATTCTAACAATTACTTTATTCGCGCTAAATTAAAACCTTTTACAAATTAAAAAACTAATATTACTAAATAAAATGTATAAGAAAGTTAAAAAATTAGTTTAAGAATGTTCATGGTGGGCGCTGATCAACACATATGCAGGTCCACTGGCACATTTATATATGTATATATCTGTATATACATATGTTCATATAAATACATATTTTTCATATGTGTGAATTCGTAAATTTGATCAACTTAAAATAAATTGAATATGCAGGATTCGCCAGCAATTAAATGTCAAGCAGCTGCAAGCGACAAAAATACTGAATTACTAATGCACACTCAAATTCAAAATTTGTCTGCCGTCACCACTCCTCATCACAATCCGCAACATCATCTTTTCAACAACAACAACAATCATCATCGGCAACAGGCAAGCACACCACAGTCGCAATCAGCACAACACTCATCACCCGCATTCCTTTCGCTACTGCCACGTTCACTTTCGTCTCTTTCGCTGGGCACGCGAAAGAATAAGATTGACAAAGATATGCTAACCTCGACACTACATAATACTACGGATATCGTACCACATCAGCGAACACCTGATGCTTTTAATCCAATGTCGCAGTCCCTATATCATCACATTCATACGAACATGCCAAACATGCAACAAAATACGCAGCAGTTTGTGTACCAGCAGCAGCAGCGCTTTAAGGAAGCGTTGAAATCGACGTCGGCAACAAAAGGTAAAAATAAGTTTACAATATCAAAGAGTTTGATCGAAGAAGACATACCGCCACCCCTACCACAAAGAAATCCAACACGACAACTAGCCTTGGATTTGGGCAATGCAAACAATATACATCTGTTTTCTCCGGTTTCCGACTTGGATCGTGCAGGCAGTCCACAACGCAATTCCCCACAGTCATTGGCAAATGCTAGCAATAGCAGTGGCTCTCCATTTAACAACAATAATAATAGTAACAGCAATGTCAAGACAAAGCGATCAAAAGTGAAGACTAAAGCTCTATCTGATCCAAAAATGACAACGCAAATGTTTTTGCAAATGGAAACCACCTGTCGGTCCGTTGCAACTGAAGTCATGGGCAATAGTAGCAGCTTCGATGCAGATTGTGTTCCACCGCCACTGCCACCACGGCTGCCTGGCATGCTGTCGGAGGAATTAAATCGTGAAAGCTGCCATAACCTTAATAATGGACGTGCACAACCAAATTCTCTATGTACTGTTTATAATTACCCACTTGTCTCGACATGTACGGCAGTTCAAAGCGACAATATTAAAGCTGCATTTCCATTATCGCAACGCCCTAACATAGTTAAACAATTGCAGCAGCACCAACAACACCAGCCACTCAGCGGTGTGTCCACTGCAGTAAGTAATCAAAGATCTCTCACTCCCTGTCATAATTATAGTTGCGATCATTGCTTAAATTGTTTTATCTACATCTACATTAAATGCAGCTTACTCTTTTTCATAAAAATATTCATCGTTTTTCTCTTGGTTTTTTCTTCCTTTATTTTATCATGTTATTATGTGAGTTAAATTGTTTTGCCTACATCTAAATTCGATGAAACTTGCTCTTACTTTCTAAAATATTTATCATATTCTTTTGGTTCATTTATTTTTATTCTGAATTCATGAAAAACAGCTGTTAAACATGCTATTATTTTGTTTAATTTTCATCTTTGTTATCACATTGCCCAGAAACTTTTTCTCCCTGTTTAATCAATCAAAATAACAAAATAATAACATGAAATTTATTACTGCAAATTGAGTCTACAATTTAAATATGTAAATATATGTATTATCCTCATTAGTGTTAAGGGCATTTAGGATTGGGATATTTACTAGCAGCATTTAGTCAAGCATTTTTGTCTTTGGCAATTTTAATAATATTATTTTTTGCATGTACATGTGGGTGTGTATATGTGTGTTATATTAAATTTGTATATAAATGTTTTTGGTATTTCAAAGCTAAATAGTTAATTCTTATCTGCTTTGATTTTATGCACTTTTCACGAATTGTGTAACATGGTTACACATTGGTGACCTTCGATGTATATAAGGATTATGCTTCTTCAATGATTTTAAAATGCGAGCGAATATGTTACAACTAAACTTAGTCTTTATTTGCAGTATCTAAAAATCTGTTTAAAATCATAATATTACTTACTAAAAACTGCGCCTATGTACAATTAATGGTGTTAACTGTATAAAAATTTGGGACACAATAGTTGTTTTGCGTATTTCTTTTGGAAAAATTCTTAAACATACATATTATATACGTTAGATATAAGCAAATATTGTATATTTGAATAGATACATAACCAATTATTATTGGTTCTTGTTTTTATGTATTGCAAGTCTTACTTAAGTCCTGCGTATAAGATTATATGTATATCTGTGAACTTTCTTATTAAAAATTCACATTTTCTTTAACGTTTGATAGGTCCTTGGTCAAACA
Organism: Drosophila picticornis; assembly: GCA_035043845.1. Lineage (NCBI taxonomy): Eukaryota > Metazoa > Arthropoda > Insecta > Diptera > Drosophilidae > Drosophila > Drosophila picticornis. Next base: position 103,150 of record JAWNMR010000493.1, on the reverse strand, counting down.
CCCCAATTAAATCAAATGAAACATCGACGCGTTGGATCTTCCCCGGACAACATGCATCCAAGACATCCGGGTAAACATCCAATTTATTATATTCTTAATTGCATTAGCTTATAAAAGTTCTACTCCCCCACTTAAAAAAAATGTTAAATGGGTATAAATTAAAAAAAAAAAAACCTTTTGACACGGTAGTCTCTTTCAATGTAAGTTAAGAAACTAATTCAATTTGTGTTGTATTTTTATAATAACCTGCAGATAGATTAGTAAAAACTACGTCCGGCTCTTGGGAGATCGTTGAGAAAGATACAGAGGTGACGCCACCAGGTACTCCGCCGCCGCCTTATTTAACAAGCTCACATATGCCCGTACCTGAAGATCCTAATGAGAACTGCAGTGGCGGCGCGGGAATCTTTATAGAATCACATCACTTTACGCCTATGGCCAGTGCAACATCACCCTCGCAACAGTCATTACATTCCAGCCGTATACACGCGTCTCAATCAACTGACACTCAAAAGGAAATTATTTCAATGGAAGATGAGAACTCCTCTGATCAAGAAGAACCATTTATTGATGAAAATGGACCATTCAACAATTTAACACGATTGCTTGAGTCCGAAAATGTTGTATTTCTAGCTGTTTTCCTTAATTACGTTTTATCAAACTCTGAACCAGCGCCACTTCTTTTTTATCTAATAACTGAATTATACAAAGAAGGTACCTCCAAGGACATGCGGAAATGGGCATATGAAATACACTCAACTTTCCTAGTGCCACGTGCCCCTCTATCTTGGTATCGGCAAGACGAGTCCTTAGCGAGGGAGGTGGACAATGTGTTACAGCTAGAGTTTGACAAAGTGGAAATTTTGCGAACTGTATTCTTACGCAGTCGCAAACGCGCCAAGGATCTTATCAGTGAGCAGTTGCGGGAATTTCAGCAGAAACGGACTGCCGGCCTGGGTACCATATATGGCCCCACCGACGATAAGCTCGCTGAAGCTAAGGCAGACAAGCAAAGAGAGCAAATTATTGACAAGTATCTAATGCCCAATCTGCAATTGTTGATGTAAGTACCCATTGCCAAAGTTTTTTTTTTGTTGCTTAACTTTATTTTCACAGTGAGGAAGTTGAAAAGGATTTGCCACAGGAAGATGCTCGTAAACTTGCGTTATGTTCTGCACTTTCAACGGTGATACACCGCATATTTACTACCCGTTCGCACCCAAACAGTATTGTGGATCGTGTTCATCATTTTGTTAGCCGTGAAAAGAGTTTTAAGTCTCGCTTGATGGGTAAAAATCGAAAGGTTTGTGTAATTATTCAGATCAAATTGAATTTATTGATTGCTGATGAAAATATGAATACTTTTTCACGATCTCTTTATCTCCCACATAGTCTGGTTTTTATGAGTGTCAATTTTTTCATACTTCACTCAAAACAAGTGACTTATTTTGGTAAAACTAAAGTTATGTATTTGTTTGTTTGCAGGCAGTGTGAGATTCTCACTCTACACTTGCTAGAGTAGTTTTTATAGAACTTGGAGGGGGGATATATCACCTTCGAAGATAACACTTTTGTTTTTCTTTTAATGTATATTGTGTCCATTTATTTTGACTAGATGATTGTACGTGGTCATCCATTAGTATTACGCCAATACTACGAAGTAACGCATTGTAATCATTGTCAAACGATTATATGGGGTGTTAGCCCTCAAGGTTATCATTGCACAGGTAAAGGTCATAATGTTGTGCCACTCTTTTGAATGTCATTCTAATCTCAATTGTTGTGGTTTATTCTTATTTAATTTCAGACTGCAAATTAAACATTCATCGTCCGTGCTCGAAAGTCTTGGACGAAAGCTGCCCGGGACCACTTCCTCAAGCAAAACGACACCCACACAACGACAATAAAATTAGTAAATTTATGGGTAAAATAAGACCCAGGACGAGCGATTTTATAGCAAGTGAGTTAAAATGTGCTAAAAACAAATATTTGATATAGCTAAAGCATTTTTTTGGTAGATGAAAAGCGCGCTCGACAGGATGAGGAAATGGAAACTGAGTTGAGCAACGGTAAGTGCCAAAGTCACACGCTAAGCTATTTTAGTTTGTTGTTTCATTAACAAAATAATAACTTCACGCGTTTGTTCTAAAAACAAGTAAAAAATACTTATTTTTGACAAAGAGTTGCGCGCGTATATAAAATATCCAAAAAGGGTTGCCCCCAATCATTTTCTAAGTTTTTAATAATTCAAGTTTTTTTAATTTAAAATGGTACGCGTATATAATATATATAAAAAGTATATCAGCATAGAACAAAAACTGATTTATTAATTACGAAAAACTCATAAACAAATTACCAGTGTAAATACGAGCAACCGAACAGAGCGGTGAAAGCAAAAAAAAGTTCTCTCATTTTCGAAAAACTGTTTTTGTGCTGTTATCTCTCATTAGTGTTTCATTTCTTGCTATGAACAGTCGGAACTGAAAAGTAAAATTTTAATTACGCGATAGGCATTTCAATTATTGCAAAACTTGCGTATGTATACATACATATGTGAATTGTTTTATAGCCGAAATTAAGTGGAATAAAGTGTATCATGTAGATGTGAAACTGTATGTAATAGAAGGCATCTTCGACCCAACATAGATATGTATATATATATACAAATGAATATTATATTACGTATTATAAATATATATGTATATAATATAAATATATATATATATATATGTAATATAAAATATATATATGATCAGCATCACCAGGAGAGATCAAGTTCGCCTCTGTGTTCCTCCGACTGTCTATATAAACACGCATATATGTATGTATAGGAGCGAGAGATTTTAAATTTGAAATGAAGTCTCTCGTATGCTGCAAGAAAGATCAAGTTTACCTAATCTTAACGATAACCCCCCAATCCTTTTGCTATAATCCATAAAATTTTCGATTTCCATAAGCGACACAACCTTTAAGATACTACTTCTACTATGAATTTACCTTAGTAATGTTGATCGACTGAATAAATCGAAATCAACGAAAGAAACCCCATTTTCTGTAAGCGTGTATGCAGAAATTTGTATAATGCGCGTTTATTCATATTGAAAATTTATTTCTATTGCGATGCTTTCATGTGCAACGATTTCATTTCAAATTGTTTTTCCAAGATTTATTATGAATATGTACGTGCACGCTTTCTGAAAGGTAAATACCTAAGAACAGGGTAAATCTATTGCCGAGCTTTTCGGGTAGAGTACTTCAACTTGTTTAAATTCAAATTTTGTTTATCTTTGGTGAATAATAGACACAAAAACATATCTGTAGTTGTATGTGTACCATATGTTCCATATGTATTCATGCTTATGGGAGAAATAGTATAAATCAAAGCACGAACAGAAGAACTGAGTAAAAACAATCTTGGACAAAACTTTTTTGCTCGATATATATTTGTCTATCTCTATTTAAATGCACACGGCGACTTCAACTGTAAGCTTCTGGAATTACAAAGTATGTGCCATATGTAGATTTGCTTATTTTAAATTTAACTAATTTCAATTAATTGTAAAAGTCAATGTATTTGTAAGGTGTAAGAGAATTCAATTTTTTGTTTTAATGACTGTCTGAGTAATACTGCGATTATGTAAAATACGAAAGATTCGAGCAAGCGTTTTCATGTGTCAAACGAAATGGATAGCAGCTATCCCGTTATAACAGGCCCATCCGTGCGACGTAATGCCAGCCTTAAACGGCTTTTAAAGTTTTCGTGGGCTACTCAAGGTGAGTGATAAGAAAACGCATTAGCGAAAACGAAATGAACTGGGGAATTGAGTAAAATAGAACAGGTGGCAAGTGTAAATTTTAGAGATGCAACCGATTGAAAAGCTCGTGTATATATTACCAGAACATTTAGTCACAAACCATCAAGTTTTTAAATTACCGCTGTAAGCTTTCCAGGTATTTTTGGATGTTTTTTTTTTTAAGCGCTTTTTATTTTCAATTTTAGCAGTAGCATTGTGCTTTCGTTCTTTTGCTGATAGATACCTATAAGTTTAATTGTATAACTTTCCGTTAGTGTGTTGAAACGCTATTGAATCAATCTAAAAAATAGTATTAAATTTTTAACAAAACAGTTTAATTTAAAATGATTAAATTGTGTTTGAAAATTTAAAAACTTTTATTATATAAACTTAATACGAATAAACGTAAGAAAAAAGTTAAAAGTGTCTTAGAATAGCACTAAAGAAAAAAAAGAAGATATATATATATATATATATATATATATATAGAATGTAAAAAAATACACGTGAATATAATTTTGGTGCCTCAGAAAGTCATATTTAATTTTAAATATTGCTTTCATACATTATTAGCACATCGCAAAGCTTCGACCGTATGTACATCATTTATGCGTTAAGATAATGTGTTGTGATATTTTCTTACTTACTCACTTGATTCAAAACGTTCAAGAACAAACTGAATAAATGTCAAAATTCTTCAATGAAATTCTTGTACATGGGCATGCATGTACAGCCTACTATTTATTCAATAAACAAATCATTTGCCAAGTTCTAAAAATAGATTGTGTATATCAGTCTTGTTGTTGTCTTTGTATTTACCAAAGATTAAATTCTAAAAAAAATTTTTTGGTGAAAATTAATTAACAAGTATGTACATCGGGATGTAAAAGTAATTGCCGATATTTATTGACGTACAAGGTTTAAACACATATTCTTTCAACAATAATATTCCATGAAAACTTAAAGGGCAGCAGATAATTGGACAAAATATATGGTTTTCTTAAATATATGCTCTTATGTTTTTACTTATCGACAAAGTCTAATTAAGCTTTTTACCTAATGTTTTAACATTCTTAATTTTTCTCATAGATCGTGTGCAATCATCGCCAATAGTTCGTCAACCGTCGGATCGCAGGCTAGATGCTAACATATCCTTTCGCTCCAATGGGAATTCATCCATTAACTCCTCAGTGCTTAATAATAGTGATTTGCAGACTTCTTTTAACGCTGTCAGCAATGCCAACGAAAGTACAACTGGCAGTGGTAGTTTCGTGGGTGTTGCTGAGCTTACTGCGAGTTCAGGATCAGCGACCTTATCTAATAGCTTGACAGGTGGCATCGGTATGACTTCTACAAGCGATTTAAATGCGTCGGAATCAACAGAAAGTAAGGATGCCAGGAGAGAATCGTAAGTTATTGAGCAAAAGTATAATACTTGACCAACAAATCTAATTCCAACTCTTATCAGCTTTCACCCACAACACAAAAGCGCACCAGTTTCTGTTAACCGATCCGAGTCATATAAGGAACGCTTATCAAGCAAGCGAAGTCGTAATAGCCGTCGAAAAACTTCGGACCCCAGCTTATCGTCGCGTGCTACGTAAGTTAAATTATAAAACATGATGTATGCGAAATTTGATGTCGTGGCGCTATTATTTATCTGACATGAATTGAAGTGGAATAATATAAGTATAATTAATAGAGTCGGTCAAAATCTCAATAGAATTCGCGATTCGAATTGGGAAAATTGTTAGATATGTCAATTAAATTGCGTTTGCTTAATTTTGAAGAAGCCAAGAGTAGTCTAAAAATGGAGTAAATTCAATAGATATATTTACGACGTACTTATTTATTTTTAAAGTCGTACCCTTAAAAAAAAAAAGGCGAAAGTAGTAACATGAAGTTTTGCAAATGTAAGTTACAGGCAGGAGCAAGCATCTCCGACACCATTAACAAGGAAATCAATTTAACAGCCAACCCTTAGCAGTGACATCAACTTTATTAGCTGATGGTAACGGCAGTGGCAATGGGTCGTGCATTGTAATGCATAATGTTTGCTACGTCCTACTACCACATTCACTTTCTTTCTGCTTCTTTTATTAAACGCTTATTGGCCGGGTAAGGGTCCTAATATTTTTTTACCGGCAATCCCTCGCCTTTAAGTCAACATCGCGAGTTATACTTATTGAGCGCGAGAGGCTGCACCTCTTTCGTTCATATATGTATGGTCAGTGTCAGTATTTCCGTTTAACTCAACGAGAACGGTGCACCAGCGAAGCTCAAAACATTCCGGTGAATATACTAAAAATCGAACAAAATTTCACAAATCTTGTAAAGGTACTTGAAACCTTGAAAAAACAATGAGCAAAGCTCAATGTACTCGTAGTAAAAGTTATAAGGAGATGTTTGGCCTAATTTATGAAAAGTAAGTCTTCTACTGTTAAGCACAAACTTACATAAGGGTAAAATGACGTTGTGGGAATCAATATGTAACAGGCTTTAATAAGTATTTATATTCTTGCTCATTTATTTCATTGTTTTAGTTTGTTTATTTTAAAGTAATGCGAAAAAATCTATTCAATTGACAGTGACGACCAACCAGACGTGGGCATCTCAACTCCCAAGTACACGGGAGGATCAAATTCTAGTCTCTCTTCTGGAGGTGGCTCTGATAGTCCAAGCACCTCAATGGAACAAGTTGCCAGCGGTATTGGCGGTGCAACCGCTGGTATCAACGCCATATCCAGTGCATCTAATTTCCATCAGCATCCACATCCACATCTACTGATACAGCAGCACGCAAGTCAGCACAGCCAGCAGGATTCGTTTCAAGGTAGCGTGGGAAGTGGCAGCAGTGCTAGCAACACAAGCTTCTGGAATGCCCACCAGCCTTTGCAGCGCCCATCGAATATCGATAGCGATGATGAGGACGATTTCAACGAAGCCGATTGGAGTTCACTTGTTGCGGTTGAGATGCTTTCAGCGCTATCAGATGCTGAGAAGAAGCGGCAGGAAATAATCAATGGTACATTATAAAGAGGCACATGTCAAATATCCATGACCATCAGCAACTAATTTCACTTTATTTAACCTTACACTCATGCACAGAAATCTTTCAAACAGAACGTAATCACGTTCGCACTCTGAGATTGTTGGATCGTCTGTTCTTTTTGCCGCTGTACGATAGTGCCTTGCTTTCCCAAGACCATTTACTGCTATTATTTCCACCTGCACTGCTATCCCTGCGAGAGCTTCATGGAACTTTCGAACAAAAGTTAAAGCAACGTCGAGTGGAACATAATCACGTTGTAAAACACATTGGTGATTTGCTGACGGATATGTTTGATGGACAATCGGGTGAGGTGCTATGCGAACATGCTGCTCAGTTTTGTGCTCGTCAGCAAATAGCACTTGAAGCATTGAAAGAAAAGCGACATAAGGATGAGCAGTTGCAGAAACTGCTTAGAAAATCTGAGTCACATAAGGCTTGTCGTCGATTAGAACTCAAGGATTTATTGCCTACGGTATTACAGCGGCTGACTAAATACCCTCTGTTGTTCGAGAATCTTTATAAGGTCACTGTTCGAGTGCTACCCGAAAATACTACTGAAGCAGACTCCATCCAGCGTGCCTTGGAGTCATCGAAAAAGATTCTTGTCGAAGTGAATAAGGCTGTGAAGACAGCCGAGGACGCTCACAAGTAAGCAAAGTCTGGTGCAATGGTAAACACACACATATTATATTTTTTTGTTGCTCTTACAGGCTGCAAAACATTCAGCGCAAATTGGACAAATCTTCATATGATAAGGACGAATTTAAAAAACTAGATCTTACGCAACATCGTCTTGTACACGACGGCAACTTAACAATGAAGAAGAATCCTAGTATACAGCTTCATGGATTACTCTTTGAAAATATGATTGTTTTGATTACAAAACAGGTTAAAAAATGTTCTCAATGATTTTTGTCTCAGACAAAAACAAAGCCCATCTGCCATCTAATTTCTCGTTTCTATTGCTTTGCAGGACGACAAATATTTGCTAAAGAATCTTCATACGCCACTAGCAGTCACTAATAAGCCTGTTAGTCCGATTATGAATATTGATTCGGAGACTTTAGTCCGTCAGGAAGCAGCTGACAAGAACTCTTTCTTTTTAATTAAGACAAAGACTTCACAAATGCTTGAACTGCGTGCTCCCAGCAGCTCTGAGTGCAAAACGTAAGTCATTTATTTTTACCTAACCTTTTATTTTAACAATTGTTACAGTCAAGAACACTTCTTAGAATGTTTCATACCGACCACGAGTTTGAGTTTGAGTTTGGTTGTTGGTAGTGTTATACTTGACTTACTTTACCGTCTTAGTTAATGTTTGATGCGTGTGCATGTTACTCTGTCATAACGACATAGGCTAGTAAATTCAATATTACTGTTACACCCATGGCATTAGATAAATTAAGCATGTTACCTATCCTCTGATATTTTATAATATTTAGAACTTAGTATGTTCAAATTGTGTGTCTTTGTTCAGTTTTTTAAATTTTAGTTTCATGCGAATTTATCTTAGTTGGGATTTAAATATTTCTAAAAATGTTTTAATTTTTTATATTTTTTTCTTTCGGTAATATGCATCTTACATCTATCGCTTATGTTTCTAATCACAATGGAGATCTCTATGTCAATGTCAATTTGTCTATTTATATATTTATTATATATATAAATAAAAAAAAAAAAACCTGTATAATTCTTTGGCTTATATGTGATTATTTTTTATACAAGCTACTCTATTCCATTTATTAAAATGGCACCGAAACATGACCGACGATATCAGTGGAATTACAAGGTATCAAAGACCATGTGCAGAATTAACCCTTTGTAATGTGTCCAGTCTCACAATAATGAATGCCAAACTGAAAGAAACTCTGTGCCCAGCTCAGAAAATCACTAAGGCAGTTTTAGTAAGTTTTAATGAGTGGTTTATAGGGTAAACAGATGCGATATAGATATGTTCACATATGTATAAACTGTTTATATATAGTGTATACACTGTTTCTTTATATATATTATATACTTATTTTATAAGATCCCAACCACTGTGACGATAAGTTCAACTAGAAAAGTTCTGGCTAACATATATCTACATAAATATAATTTAATTGTAATATCAGTAATTATTGGCAAGTACCCAGAAAGAATACTATTTACTTGAACAAGAAAACATTGTTAGCTTGCAGGGAGTTGCACAGGGATTTATGTTTCCGGTCAACATATTTACGTGTTCGTATTTACGTGTTCGCTCGTAGAAGTCTGTGCAGTGGCGGCATAGCCTTACTTGCGAAAACGCCAGACCCGAGTAAATCAAATAAAAAACTCCGTCAAAGCAGTTCAGGAGAGGTCATAATTAAAAAAATATGAAATAAGCACAGTGTAATTCCCAAAAGCAATACTCGGCGCCCTTCTTTGCTATCCAGCTGAAACCACAAAGCATTATTTTCACTCTTATGTATATACATATATACAACAAAGAAATGAAGATGAAATCATATTGTATTTCACAATATTTAATTTAAAATCATTCTATTTGCAGATGGTTTAAGCACATATCTGACGCTGCTGCGCAACAGCATAAGCCGAGGTCTAAAAGTTCAAATAGTCAAGATGTGCCTGCCGATGATACGGTTGTCGTCATAGCACCGCATACCCCCAGGGAGTCAGTGGAACAAACACCGGACCGCTCGCATCCAACAAGCGCCACTGCAACCGTTACCACAACACCTCTGGCACCGCTGCTCCCGATAGCTACAGTCACACCACCACCAACTGCTAGCCAGAACTATGACAATGATGATTGCCGCCGCGAAAGTGCAAACAATGACAATGCCGGCTATTATAATGTATTAGCTAAGCGACGGCTTAGTCATAACGATACAGGTACATCTATAAGTCGCACCATGTCCACGCGCAGTTGCGGCGAGGCCAACAACAATTATCCGACCGGACTTGGACAGGATTTAAATGCTGTAGCGCTGCGTCACACACAATCCGCACGTGAACCAAACAGCGAGGATCGCGCAATGAACTACGGCTTAGTAGGTGGGCAGTCAAAGCGTGACAGTGCGAGCATCGTCTGCTCTAACAATTCGAATAATACGCGTACATTACTCATGCAGTCACCGCTTGTTGAGCCAACAGCAATTCAAATAAGCATTAACCCGGCGCACACCGCCCAGCCAGTGCTGACGCCTGGGGAGCGATTGCGTCGCCTAGATGCGTCTATTCGGGACGGATTACTGGAGAAGCAGAGAATAATTTGTGATATATTTCGAATGCCAGTGGAGCATTTTAACGAGATTGTTGACATTGCTATGATGCCTGAAGCACCCAAAGATAGCGCCGATATTGCGTTAGCTGCCTATGATCAAGTGCAGGTGTTGACAAAAATCTTAAATGATTACATGCATGTATCACCCGAAAGGGAGATTTCTGCCGTATCAACCGCTGTGTGTGACCATTGTCATGAGAAGGAGAAACTTAAAAAAGTCGCGATAAATTCTCCGCCGCCGTTGCCGCCACCAAATAAACAACAAGCACAGGCTCAACAGCAAACAACACACTTGAAAAGAACGCCAACACTGAAAGCACATGATGTTGAGGAAGTCGCTATACATGAAGATGATGATGGATATTGTGAAATCGATGAGTTGCGTTTGCCTGCAATTCCAGCAAAGTCACCAGCCTCTACACCGTTGGCGCCCTTTAATTTTTCAAGTGTGCCAGCCACAGAAAATAATTTGACACTGACTCTGGGAGACAACAATAACACTGATATAGCCAAGCGACAGAGCAACGTTAATGTCGAAAACATTTCTGAGAACGCCATCGATGAGCAGATTAAGAGCTCAGGCTCTAGCGCAAATAAATCAGAGCTTGTAGCAATACCGATTGAAGATGTGAGCGTCAATCAAGAAACTGAAATAGATCACACAGAGATATCTGAATCCACCGATAAAAAAGAAAAAGTTGAAAAAGACTACCGCACCGTCGATTTTCCGCAAAGTGTGGTAGAATCTGCAAATAAAAGTGATCGCATTGAAATCAATGATGTATATGATAATTTGGTTAGTAGTTAAACCCGCAATATTGTGGATAATGCTCTTTTTTAAATTTAAATTTTGTTTTTATCGTTAAAAGGCTGCACTTAATAAAGCGCATACAACATTATCATTGATTAACAACTCCACAAAAATGGCACAGCCCTTGATCATCACTGCAAAGGATGAAGTTGTAAGCTCAGCATCCACTTTCGGATCAGGGAAATCATGTGGACTCAATCGCATACAGCACGCCTATTCTATAGAGCCGAGCGTTCCCTGTCATGCTCTCAGTACCATTGTAAGTGTATTGAATGAGCAAATTTCGCTCCTTTTGGTAAGTAAACCGTTATCTTCGCGTAATAAAGATGAATTCATACATCTCTTTTATACTCGTAGCCCAAAATCAATGAACGCGATATGGAGCGCGAGCGTTTGCGCAAAGAAAACCAACATTTGCGTGAACTTTTGAGTGCAATGCATGAACGTCAGAGAGTTGATGCAACAAAGGTAGCTTGATCTTTAAAATTGTATGGGAAATTAATATATATGCGTGGTTTAACTTATATTTATTACTCAAATATGACTCGTATAAATGTTCGTATTAAATTATCTTCCTATTTTTTTGTTTTTAACAATCAAGGAAACTCCAACCGATATCCTGACTATTCTGCAAGCAGCTGACGCAGAATTTGAAGATGATATTGATGCCATTTCCAATACATCCCTCACACCGACACCCACGCCGATACCTTCAGCTTCAACTAGTGACAGTGACGTAGACTTGCAGGATCAGCCATCATCTACTGGTCCTGATACACTACAAACAATAAGCACTGAACAAAATGTTGACCACGAGCTGCAAATCGTACCCGGTACGCACATGCTTCCAGAAACACTCTCACATATAGAGCAGGAGGAGCGCAAAGAAAATAGGATCGAAAATAATTAAGTAAAAAATTTTCAAATACTATTAATAATTTAAAATATAATAAACTTTCATATCTTATTTTTTAGCGGCACGAGGTATCCATGCTTATCTAGCGTTAACCATTCCGCAATCTTTTTAGAGAAGATCATGCATTGGGCTCATATTGTGACTGCCCCCATTCAATGTATTAAGAAAAATATAAAATAGACTACTTCTTTGATGCATGTATAAACATAAATCTTAACGTTCAGTTATTTTTTGTTTGTTTAGCAACGACATTGTCCAATTAAATTGGCAGTGCGGTGGTAATATAAAAACATTAAAACATCCAACTACTTAATAAAGCTAGATTTGCTTTAAAAAGTTGTTAGCTGTATTGGCTTAAGGGTGAAAAATTGCTTGATTTATAATACGTATGTGTATTCCATTTAGTGACATTAAATAATTCAATACAAGTTGATGTTCATACATTTTCGATATTAACCATAATTGTATATAATATATTACCTATATAATTAATGTAAAATAAAAATGGCATTATATGAAATGTTCGATACATTTATACGCCTATTATATGACACGAAACTTACTAAAAGAACAACAAATCATTATTATTTCTGTAGTGGAAAGATTGTATAATGTTTATGAAAGAATATACTTTTTTTTGGCCCATCTAAGATACATGTGTCACAAGAGCTTCCAGTATTTTATATAATCATTATTTTACTGATGTATGTATTAAAGTACTGCGCTTGCCTACAGACCATTTAAATTTTTATGTAAGCTAGTCCTGAAGCATTTTATTTGCTTTGTCGAAGAATGTCAAAATATTGTCTGCCAGCAGGCGAATAAATTAAATACCGCAGAAACAGCAAGTACAATTAAATTTTAATTGCATACTTTTACGCAGGTTAAAAACCATGACTTCAAAAACTGTTCTGCATACGTTCGTAATTAAAAATAAAAATCATAATATCAGAAAGAGGACGTAGTACATTTTGCAGAAATTAAAGAAAATATTGTAGCGTTTTAGTAAATAAAGAAATTTATTACTATTAAAGAGTTAACACAAAATTATAACATCTTAGCAGGCACCTGCATTAAACCTTAGGACCTATGCTTAAATTGATCTCAAGCAAATACACTAATCTCTTTCATTTAAATAACTTTTAACGGTATGCCAATTTGTACAATGTATGTAGATGTCTGTATATAGTACGACAGTATTTTCCTACTTAAATACTACATACTCATGTTTAAAAATTGCACACGATAAGTAAACGCTTTAATCTAAACTATAACTACAATCGGCCACTCTAGTAACTGCAGGCACTAAGAATCGAACATTTTAAGATTGTCAAACTCATCAAGCGTGTCCTCGGATCCAGATGCCGTCAGATCCGAAAGCTCGTCGAGACACTTTTGGCGCTTACGTACATTCCAATGCAGACCCTCAGCCAGTGAGTCAAACCAATCGGATATCTGATCCTGTGCGCAAATGCTGGGTACCGGATAAATTGAGGTTGTCACGCGCAAGCTGTCACCGTGGTTCAACTCCTGATCGTTCCGGCCATCAAAAGATACACGCGACGTATTCCTACTGTCTGGCGATATTGATATCTGAAGAAAACGACAATACAGGCTCAAGCAAGACACAAGCAAAATATCGTTTTACCTTCAACTCAACGCCGGCAGGGACTACAATTGGCCTGAAACTTAGCGAATGTGGACAGATAGGCGTAACCAGTATAGCCGGCACAGAAGGATGTATCATAGAGGCACCAGCGGCAGCCGCATATGCAGTACTGCCCGTGGGCGTTGACACAATTAATCCATCACCCTGCACAGATGTAATGTACTTGCCATCCAAGAATATATCTATATTGCTCAGATAAGGGGAAGGTCCCCGATTAATGACCACCTCGTTCAGCACTAGAATGCTGTTTTGGCCAGAAGGTTGCAGCGCAGCATTACTGCAGTTATTATTGCATGCCGTGGGGTCAGTGAATCCCACGTGATTATACTGTCGCTGCATACAGGGCTTAATTACATTGCTGCTTGCCTGCTGAAGTGACTCCTTGCGACGCTCAGCTTTGCGATGGATTGAACAACGCAGACGACTTCGGAGCGTCAGCGCTGCGTGACCTTCAAGCACATTGGTGACTTGCTCCTGAAAATTATCACACTGAAAAGGTGTCAAAAAGCCAAGCGAACCAAGATAAAAGGCCATAACTGGTGGCACTGATTGCTGAAATAGCTGTGAGGCATACAACAGCGTGCCATCGCCTCCAAGGCAGACAATAAAGTCAATGCGATCAGTGAGATCATCGCGCCCATCTCTGATGACGGAAGAAAAATAATCACAGTTATTAACATGGCCATGTCTTTGAATCTGGGCATGTTTAAGAATTTTCCAACTTACTTGAAAGTTACCAACTTTTCACGCAGTCCCAGAAAACGTGAACGCACTCCACTGTAATATTCATGAACCTGCCTAAATTTGGTGCTCTCATAATCCAGTTTGACGTCGTCGCGCAGCAACTTGTCCTCCAGCACAGCAGACTCGACCCAAACTACCATATTCTTTTCCTGCACCAGCCATTCAACTAGTTGCACAAACGGCAGCAGCACCTGTGAATCCTTCTTCTTTATTACGAGGACAGTGAGTGGTGGCTTATACCAGGTGAGACGCTGACTTGCGGGATCTTGTATTTGCATTACCATTGCAGAGTTCTTCATAATGCGACCGCATGGTCCAAACTGCTGAAACGGCGAAGGCGCGTTAAGGCTACGCGTTCGCCTGCAATACATAAGAAAATAATATTCCATATTTTTAAATGACTTAGTATTTTAGTAAGCCTTTGGATTTATTAACACTAGTTCTAATTCGGCTTCTATGGCTTGCGGATTTAGACCTTCAGCTAATATAGTATTTCAGAAGTCAATGTATTTTCCTTTAGCTGAAAATCGAGCTAAAGCTTCGCCAGCTGATGTTTGTACCTTTAAGAAATAATTGAAATTATAATTATAAACGTTCCATTTCCTGTTGAAATGGATTTCAGGCTGAGACTCACAAATGTCACACTTTATTAACTTTTTAACATATTCTGTCAATTTCCCTAGGGTATTAATTAAGGTTCGTTTTTCTGTCTTTCGATGGACAGACTGAAAATGTACAGACACATGCAAATTAAAGGTTAAGTCTTCTGACCTGCAACAACTTTGGAACCTGTCACCATTTTTTTTGTTGCAAATTTATTGCGTTGTACACTGATATCAAACCACGATAATGAGTTTTATTTATGAATGACGCCTCGCACTAACTGGCACTGATTAAATTAATTGAGATTGTTTCAAATGGAGTAGATTGTAGCCAAAACAAAAACTTTTCAGCCCGCAGACAGATAAAAAAGTGATTTGAGTGCTTAATAGCAATCGACTTTGGTAAACACTAGGCGACATCATAGCATGTGTCTATGGTGTGATTCGAGGTGCTAGGTGTTAAAACTAGTTTTTAAGTATCCGCATAAAGGTGTTAAGTATTAATAAATATATATGTACATGTGCAAAAGGGTCAAGGACTAATGGCTATGTTTACCTAAATTGAACACATAAACAGCAAACTCAAATACACCCAATAATTATTTTTATAACGTTTAAGATGGTATTGATGAAGACATCTCCGATCCCATAAAGTATGTACATTTATTCTTGATCAACTAGTCCCTCAGTTTAATATATGTATATTTGCCACAGGTCGTGCATAATTTGAAGTATTGCTGTCAGAGGAAAGATGAATAAATAAAATATTATAACCAACACACGACTAAAACTTAAACTTTTAATTAATTTATAATTTTGATGCCAGCAGGTTGACTTCGGTCTACAAGGGTATGTGAACTTCAACCTGCTGGAGATAGCTGTTCTTACTGGTTGATCTGCGTATGAATATATATATATATATATATATATATATATATATATACATATATATTTATATATATATTTACGCTAATCTATAATACTGCATATGACCTCCCATTCTGAGACTTGGTCAAGCGCATTTATATTTTGTTTAGCTATGTATGAATAAAGAGACGTGTTTTCAAAAAATCATATATTCAACCAAAAAGCAGAAAATGCGTAAGACACTGTTAGCCAAGGTAGCAGCCAGATGCGTACCACTAATATAAATGAATACACACATCTTGAAAGAATGATTGATTTGACTACACATTTGCATTAGTATAAAATAAATACAACAAGCTCCACAAGGTTTAATGGTACAGTTTGTACTGGTCACATATCTCAAGAGGTCTCCGAAGTGTTTTTTTTTTTGATTTTGTTTATTTTAAAAATATTTTAAGGTTTTTAATAAATGGTTGTCAAGATAATTGTACCATTGAAGAGGGTGTTATAATTATGTCGTTAGGTTTGCAAACAAAGGGTTTTCGATCTCGTAAGGCCCATGTGTTCTAATTCATTATCACCAGTCGATTTGATACGGCATGTTCGTCTGTCTGTTGGTTTCAATGCGAACTTGTCCCTCAGTTTAACAGTTATATATATTTATAGTTATAAACATATTTATGCTACATGCAGTAGCGGCCTTGTTCAGAACAACATATGCACTGGTAAATAATTTACTTATATTGAGTATTGCAAAATTTAAACACTCATGCTACAAACGGCGAGTGAATCCACTTTTTACTAACAGTAAATTATTGAAGAAGCATATTTATAAAGTTAGCCCTTAAGCGATAGTGAAGAAAACTATATGTATTTCGGCTGTCAAAGTTATATAAATATTGTATGAAATAAAAATTCAGATACGTTTTAATTGGGGTACTATGAACAACCATTACTTACGGCCAAGTGCCGGATCGTCTGCGTCGCGTCGTGGACGTAAAGTAGCTATCATACTCATCCAATCTCTTTTCCGTTATATTATGATTATTTTTGGCAATGTTTTCCTTAACCTTGGTGCTGTCGTTAATCGCGCTTGTGCAGCTGCTGTTGGCTTGTATTCCTATATCGCAATAGGTGCCGCTTTTGGCCAAACGCTGTCGGTGCTGCCGATTGACACTCTGGCACATGAGCAGCTCGTTGCAGTGGGTGAGATGTTGTTGCTGACTGCTTCCGCGGGCAACGCACCAGGAGAGTCCATAGTGCCAACGCTCTTCGAGCCGATGCTGATGAAGAGTGGCCAAGTCAATATCTGATCGGCAGGCCATGGCTCAAAAACATACATATAATTCACACTTCAAAGGTGACGATCACAAATCGCAAAGTATTGGTCGTTGTTTTTTGTAAAATTTGTTTATATATTACGTGCACATTGCAGCAGTTATTTTAGGTAGAATTTAATTAGCTCAACAATTACTTGGCATTGCGAGCAATTAGCGCAATGACTTAAAACGGCCCTGAGAGGTTGCTGTATTATTGGTTAAAAGAGTAAACAGACTTAACCTTGCTCTCTTATTTGAAAGGTGTTTAAAATTCGGAATATGTTGCCACAAAATATAAATGCTTGCTACACTTTGAACTCGCGTTTATTCAGGCAGCATACCAACAATTCAAATTTTTTAACAAAATGCCTAGGGAAAAGGAGTTAAAGTTAAATATTTGCTAAATATTAAATCAAATTTGAATACAATAAATTGCTTCGGTAACAACGAACAGGTTTTTAGAACAACATTAACAAAAACCTTAACGTTAAATTTGTAGCTCCCACTTACGTACACATCTCCGTCTCCGATGTGCTCTTAGTTCCGGCTCTGTCGTCAACTAATTTGCATAGAAATTCCAACAAAAATCAAACTGAGCAGGAGAGAGAGCAAGAGGGAGGGAGAGTGAGAAAGCGAGTGACAGAGGCCAAGATAACAAGATGCTTCCTAGGTTTAAGGTTTCATTTGTTATCAGAAACCAATGGCCGTTGCCCGCTTCTCTTAACAAAGGGCGGAGAGGAGAATCACACTCAGCCAACTTGTAATTAATAAAAATCCAATAAATCCAACATATGCATATATATATATAAATGTAAGTATTTTAAATATATGCAAATATAATATTTCAAAATGAAAGTTGTGAATACAAAATGTACTATATGACTTATTTGAGAAGCCCAAAATATTATTTAAAAAGACGCAATAGAGGAGGTTACAAGCACACTCCTGCAAATGTAAATTTTTGCATGCTTACTTAAAAGGGGAATAATGAGTATGGAGTTTCAACCATGCCTGCGGCCACAAAGGGGCAATTCGGCACAGCAGGAATTATTTGAACAAGTTTAAGAAAAATAATAATTAAATAAATATTTTTGGTAGCAATCGTGGGAGAGTGTTGTAAACAAAGAAAGCTTTACTGCCAGGGGCAATAGAAGGATGACAATTTAATGTGAAATTCACAATGATGATTAATTGAACAAAGAAAACGTGCATATAGGAAACAAGTTGTAAATCTCAAGCCAATTGTCTATACTAACTAAATACTTGAGTGATTATCATTGCCGGGATCGCTCAAGCCGTTTGAAGCCAAGCTGATTCTCAAACGCACGACTAAATGCCAAGTCTTTGGGAGTTAATAAAAAGCTTCAAAGGAGAGTCCTCTAATTACATGTTATATAAGACAGCGTTTTAAGCACAAGAAACATGGAGCCCGAGCTTCAAACAAAGCCAACGACCGACAGAGACAAAAATTACAAAAACTTAACGCGCGAGTATACGTTGAAGTAGGGAGAAAAGAGAGGTTACGAGAGAAAGATAGCAAGAGAGAGAGAGAGAGAGAGAGAGACAGAGAACGCGTGCACACAGATTTAACCAAACACGACCGCACTGTTCGGAGAACAAGCGATAACTGAACTGAAACACCAAAAAGGCGATTAAATTGTAAATCTTTGTGCGATTTGAATTGAGTTTCTGATCGTTACCAGTTGTCACAGAGCGCACGCCAGCGATCAAGTTGTAAACAACAGCTGAGCACTGCACAGTTCGACACGCGTCGCATAATCAATGGATAGCGAATGAGTGACCAAAGCGAACAGGTGCTAACTGGTAGGTGAAAGAGCTGTAAGCATGTTATGCAAATATCTCTGTAATTGCGAGCTGCTGTCAGTCGAGCTTAAATGATACTTATATTCATTTTAAATCAGCTGATGTACACTGCTACTAGCAAGCACTTATGTTAATTGAACATGACTTGGCTCTATCTATCCACACAGAATACATGCCTACATGTACATTTATACACTCTACATATGCGCACTGTTAATGTATTTACTTACCACCACCAACGCATTTCTATATCGCTAGCTGTGTCATTCGTGAGTAAACCAGGACCGGGCGCAGAGGATGCGGATCCATTGCTGGCAAGCTTTTGGCGTGCGTTGTTCACATTTAACAAGTGGTTGTCTTGCTCATCGTAGTAGCTACCATGGTAGGATGGACCTGCTGCCGCCTCTGGTGCGCTTGCACCTGGCACAGACTGGGCAGATGTCGCCTTGGTAATGTCATGGGGAGACGACATGCTTAGCAATTTCGGATAAAGGCATACGAAAACATGCTTAACAATTTCAGATGCGCGCATACGAAATTGGTCCTCCTTGGTGTGACACACACAGACGTGCTACAGCCGTGCGCACAATAATTTATTTTACACCGAGTTTATTGTATATACAAAAGTTGATTGAATCGCTCGGAACAAGTTCGGTTAACTGATTCAGTAAACTAAACAAAAAAACTAGCTCCGTTGTTCCGAGCGCTGTTCATTTAGTTCGTTATGTTGGCATAATTTACAAGCTACATGCTGAACTTTATTAACAGAGTAACGCTGTTGTTATACATTTAACTTGCTTTATTGTTTTACAATAGGATAATAATAAAATAGCTACTCCTAAACATTATATTATAAGTAAAATATTTTACTAAACTGACTAAGTAACAATTTTACATTGTGGGAACCGGAGCGTAATATGATGGTGCTGTTATTGAACATAGAAAATATTCATTTTGCATTTTTGGGATCAATCTACACTCAAAAAAATGCATTATAAGTTAAAATAATAACATGTTGATAATGAAATTTAAGAGTTGAGGTCAGATATTCTCGCTATTTGGAAAATGAAATTTTCTTCAATATATCGGTAGCCAATATCATAAATTTAACGCATGCAGAGTGACAAAAGTTGGCTGCTATAGCACTAAGGTTTCGGTTATTTTCAAGTTCAAACGTGCTTGTCTGTTCTTGTTCAAGGCCGTTCAATTGTTGTAAACTATTACAATCACTATATTTTTAGCTTACCGAAATTGATTTCGCTTGTCCAGCAGACTACCCACTAGACTCTTTTTTACAGGCTCCTTTGGGCGACAGCACCAAGTCGCCGGTTCGCCTTTAACAAGTTGCCTTGCTCGCTCCATATCGCGTACATTCATTTTAATGTTTTATATTAATTAAATGCAAATTTAACTATATTCATTTATGTGCATATAATAAATATATCAATCACGCACAAAACCGCACAACCGTGCGCTGCCAACGCACAGAGTCAACTATTGCACACGCCTATAATCCGAGATTTTATGCACTTCATATGACTAGATAAGCACGCACACCTGTCACGATGCACACACACACTGAAACTCACACGCATGCGCCTTTTGATTTGCACACCTTGAATTTGTTAACAAAAAAGGCAAAAACAATACAAAAAAAAAAATAATAAAATAAAAAACATGAAACATGAGACAATAGCATAAGATCTGAACCGTGTAACTCGTCGTGCATCTCAAGTACGGCCTGAGGGCAACATTTTCTACCAGCAACGGGGCTCGTCGTCACTTTCAATTTCGTTCGTTTCGTTTTCTACTCAAATAGCCTTCTAACGATGCTCGATAAGCCCAAGTGCGTATCGAAGCGCTAACAGACAAAATCGAGGTGAACAACATGAACAACATGTAACCAACATGTAACCAACCAACGAGCAGCAAATATTTCTACTACAGTTCTGATTTATACATGTTGCATATATATGTATATAATTATCTATTTTATAATCATCACATAAGCACAAATGCTATTGGCTGCTGCTGAACATGATCTGTTATGAGTTACAGTTAAATAATATAAATGACCAACGATTTTAATTGACTGTGCGCAACGGTGATCATACAAACTATTAGATAAGGAAACAAAAATATTCGAGTTGCTAAAAATAATACCATAAGATAGCATTGTAGAAAGTTCAATTATAATACAACATATGTACATGTATGTACATATTTATGCAGCAATTACTTTGTTTGACTTGGTGCCTACATGCATCTCAAATGGGTTAAGCTCTTTCTTTGACTTACGTACTAAACGTCATATAATTTTATGTTTTCAATCTCATCGAAGGTGTCCTCGGATCCAGACGCTGTTAGGTCTGACAACTCATCGAGGCATTTCTGACGCTTGCGCACATTCCAATGCAGTCCATCGGCCAGCGAGGCAAACCAATCGGATATTTGGTCCTGTGCGCAAATGCTGGGCACTGGATAAATTGAGGTTGTCACGCGTAGGCTGTCGCCATGGAAGATCTCCTGACGATTGCGACCATCAAAGCTCACCCAGGAAGTGTTACGACTATCAGGCGAAACGGAAATCTATGAATCACCAGCAGTAAGTTAGCTATGTTGAAAAAAATAGTTTTTTATTACTACTTGCCTTCAATTCAACACCAGCGGGTACAACGATGGGTCTAAAGCTCAGCGAATGTGGACAGATAGGCGTCACCATTATGGCCGGCACAGAGGGATGTATCATGGAGGCACCAGCGGCAACCGCATATGCTGTGCTGCCCGTCGGTGTGGATACAATCAAGCCATCGCCCTGCACGGATGTAATGTACTTGCCATCCAAGAACAGATCAATATTACTCAGAAAAGGTGATGGACCACGATCGATGACCACCTCGTTCAGCACTAGAATGCTATTAGAAGCGGGAGACGCATGCGCATTTAACTCGACAGCATGTTTGACCTCGTACCGCTTCTCGCTCTTACGATGCATTACACAGCGCAGACGACTGCGCAATGTGAGCGCTGCATGACCCTCGAGTACGTTGGTGAGCTGTTTTTGGAAATTGTCGAAGCGGAAGGGTGTCAGAAAGCCCAATGAGCCTAAATGGAAGGCCACGACCGGCGGCACCGATTGCTGGAACAGAAGCGAGGCATACAATAGGGTCCCATCGCCTCCAAGGCAGACAATAAAGTCAATGCGATCAGTCAGATCATCGCGACCATCTCTTTGAGACAAGAAAGGTAGATGAGTAGAACAGAGATAATGTAATATTAAAGCTGAAACTCACTTGAAAGTCACCAACTTGTCGCGAATACCTCGAAACTGTATGTCCTCGTTGAGGAGTGCATCGTCGAGCACTGCAGACTCCACCCAAACAACCATATTCTTTTCCTGCAGCAGCCAACTGACCAGCTGCACAAATGGCGCCAGCACGGAAGCATCGCTGACTTTTTTGATCACCAGTACAGTTAGCGGGGGCTTGTACCATGTTAGACGTTGGCTGGCGGGATCCTGAATTTGCATAACCACTGCCGAGTTCTTCATGATGCGGCCACATGGCCCAAATTGCTGGAATGGCGACGGTGCATTTAAGCTGCGTGTGCGCCTACAAATAAGTAGGCAGTAATAAAAATCCATTGGGAATAGCGAATTTTACTCAAATATTCTCAAAATGGACACGGGTCTATCTATCCAAGTCGATTTACCCATTGCACATAAGTAATTACAATTATAAATAACAGTTGCCCTAAGCTGATCATCACTTCTCATTAACTAGTGTATGTGGTTTGGGTGCTCGCTTCATCATTGGCCATCATTGGCCATCATTGGGCATCAATAAATAAACGCTGCGCGTGCGTGCACAAGGCAACATAATTAGCCTATTAAAAACCAAGTATATTGTTAGAAAAAAAACGTAGCAAAAATGAAGTCGTTAAAAATATGCTGTGTACAGTTTGCAGTCGCAGTCGCAGTCTCAATTAATTGGGCAGATGGACGATAACGCTTACCACCACCAACTGCTGCCGATGCCGCACATTCGATTTGGCGTTTCATTGCCATCAATTCTTTCGTTGTTCTTGTTCCCGTGGCTCGCCTGTGCTTGTGTCACTGACAATTTGTGGTTGTTAGGGGATTCTGACAACTTGGACATTTTGCAAGTACCCGTACGCGGAGGCAAATACGGAGTCGGAGACCTCCAGGCCTTTTTCTGCGGTGCAACCAGTTCTTCAATCAAAGGTCTTATTAAGCACAGTGTGACAGTAGACTGAGACGAGCAAAATACTGATAAAAGTATATACGCATTTCGGTGTCGTTGCCAATAAAGTACCTAAAACTAAAAAACTTGGAATACCTGTTTTTCGAAATGGCATACTTTGCTACACTTATAGGTAGTTGCCAAGAATAATTTTGCCCTTTTAACAAATATATATTGCTGCGTTCTATCAGTTTAAAATTAATTTTCTAATGCGATGAACGATATATCAATTTTAAAACCGCAGAGAAGTAAAAAATTACTAAATTAACAAATAGAAAGTGTTATCCACTTATGTGTTAATATACAAACAATTTTTTTAATTACATGTAGTTACTTAAAAATACCGCGCACATACCATTTACATACTTAGGCAAATGAATTCAAATTTTACCATACATACGTTTGCATTTTTAGTAGTCGGTGTGGTGAACTGTATGCATTTATGTGTCTATGTGTAGATTGTGTATGTCTTAAAGTATTTTTAGATTTTTTTTCAAACTATTGCTCTGATTGCTTACCGAAATTGTTTACGTCTCTCATTTAAATCCAAAACTCGAGCTTTTCTCAACGGCTTTGGGGAATTCTCGGGGGATGCTATAGACGCGCCATTATCGACTTCACCCTCTACAGATATCGAATTGGCAACCATTTTGAGAGCCAGTTGCATATCCTCGTCTTTCATTGTAACAGGATGCCTATGATTGGTTTTTAATTAAGCTTTGCAAGATTCTAAATTTGTTCTCAACCGCACTGTCGCAGTGTTAAAATTCAACTAAATATTTGTCTATGCCTTTACTTCTAAAACAGTTCGATTTACATACATATACATATATGTGTGAATATATACATAAATACATACATACATACGTGCAAGCATGGATACACTACTAGGTTTGAATATATTTGCATACACACGCACATATACTGAATAAGATACAGTATTGAATGAGCACACATACTCGTAACTTTGAATTTCTTCAGATCATTCTCCAAGCAATTGTTCAACGCCCATACAAATCAAGTAAAAATGCCCTGCTCAAGACTGCCCGACATGGATATACCCCGCATCTAATCCTACCCACGGACAAATCTACTGTGCAGCTTAATAGTTTACCAGACAAAATATCGACAATGGACTTGGGTGCATAAGCAGCATAACTATAGCATTTTATCCATATTAATGGACTCTGAATACGCAAAAAAAAAAGCAATTCGAATCTTTCATCGCAGACTTCTGTAAGAGATATGCGGTTGGCCGCAACACTATGCTACAGTTTTGGGCGTATAAGTGTTAAAGATATTTCATGTCTATATTGTTATGTTTTTGTATTATTAATTGCGTCCCTTGGCGAAAAATAACAGCGTATCTAATTAATAGAAAACAATGAGTGTCATTAATTTAGCCGTATTTATCGCACAGATATTAAAGATACATTTTTTTTAAAAATACAGTGTTTTTAATTCTACGGCTAGTTGTACTCAAAATTTGTTCACTTAATAATTTGTCCAGTTGGCTGTTCGAGGCACGTTTGGGTAGACAAGAAACGATTGGCCTCGAATTTGAACTACCACACTTGAGAACAACAAAAAGCTGAATGCTGTCAGTTTAAATTCAGTATTTTGTATATCGGTTACAACCTGAGCTCTGCAGAAAAACTATTTTCATCGATTACTACCCTCGATTAATTAGTAAGCGCTGCGGCAAAATTTATTCCTGGGAATTTTTTATTGTAAGCAAATTGTTAGTTGCATAGATATTTAACTATAAACGAACATTTCAATGGCATCAAAATCTTCAATACCCCTAATAATGTTTTTCAATAATTTGAGTCACATTAAGACCACGGCTTGCACACACAATCTGAGGTAAGAAACGGCGCATGCCGGCGCGCGTCTTCTGTGACGTAACTATATCCAATTGGACGTATATTTTGTTTTCCCTTTAAAAAATCCCAACAGTTTGTTTTGCAATTCCAAAATACAATTTCCACGTGGCTATACCACGGAGAAGCAGCAGCAGCCAACGGGCAATGAGGCGACGGCGGAGAAATTGCCACTATCGCCGGAAATTGATCGGCTGACGCAAGAGTTGAGCACGGCTAAAGAGCAAAACCGTGAACTGCTAGACAAATATAAGCGAGCGTTGGCCGATGGCGAGAATATGCGCACACGGCTCAACAAACAGATTAGCGACGCAAAAATCTTTGGAATACAAAGTTTCTGCAAGGATTTGCTTGAGGTGGCCGATACACTAGGCCATGCAACGCAAGCAGTTCCCAAGGATAAGGTATGCCTTACATATTGTGTTATCCAGATTGTTCCTAACGTGATGGAATTTTTTTTTTATGTTCGAATACTTAGCTTAACGACAATGCAGATCTAAAGAACCTCTTCGAGGGGCTCTGCATGACACGGGCATCTCTGCTGCAGGCTTTCAAGCGTCATGGCCTGGAGCCTGTCGATCCAATCAATACGAAATTTGATCCCAATATGCATGAGGCATTGTTCCAAAAGGAGGATACTACGGTTGAAGCTAATACTGTTGTGGAGGTAACCAAGCTCGGCTATAAGCTGCACGAGCGTTGCATACGCCCAGCCTTAGTGGGAGTGTCCAAATGCTGACAGCATCTTTTCGTGATATCCCTTGAAAATCATATTTTGTGAGTTTGCTGAAAGCTCCATTTACATAGCCATTCTCAATTTTATGCAAATTTTGTTATTTGCTGCAATATTAATGTACGTTACTATGTAAATATAAGTTTGCCAGTGTATAGACAAGTGCATAGTAGTTGTTGAAATTAGACTTCACTAGAGTTTAAAGTGAGATGTTAGATTTTAAGTGCTCTATGGTCCGTTCAGAAGCAGCAACATATTTTTACCACAATTGTCTGTAAGAAACCAGACCTTAGGGCTTTTGCTTTAATAAACTAATTAGTTTGCCATGATATGTGTTTTTACTTGATTAGTTCTTATAATTCTTTTTTTAATAATTTAAATTTATGACAAATATTATTGTAAATGCATGCTGAAATTCTTCCATTAAAAAACCGCATTTAAGGGTAAGGGATCAAATTTTCCGCTGCCCAAACTTTTTCAAAACTAATCAGAAGCATTGGATTCTTGTAAATAGTTTGTCATCTAGTATAATATTGCGTTCTCCAAGTAAAAATTCTGTCCTGAAAATTCATTTGAGCTGGAAGGATTTTCAAAAGCAATACGAAATTTGGTATCTAGATGAATAATGCATTTACAGTTAAAAAATTATCAATATTCATTTTTAATGTTACAAATATTCTACTAGCAACGTAAATAACCAAAACAAGTTTTTTGACTGTCCTTAAGCGAGAAGAATACATTTAACAACACGGTTTTGCGTCCTATAAAAACTCGAAACACGAAACCGCTGAGCAAGCATAAAAACACAGGTACTTGTGTGAAAATTCAACAGAAATGAGATTTTGCAGGTAGAAAATTAACTCATAGGCCTATTAAAAAATTCGTGGAAACAAAGGCAGGAAATTCCATGGAGCTATACATAGGCCCGGTTTCAGTTCTTCTTTCAGTTGTTCTTTTAACCTCGAAATGAGCACAATGTTCGCACGCTTGCTGAATTTCCTTTTGCTGCATTTGGCTCTCCTGCAGTGCATTAGCGGACGGTTGATGCCGATGCCCAAATTGTACTACGGTCAGGACAGTACAATAATTGTGAATACTGAAAAGCCCAATCCAAAATTGATTCCAAAGGTGCAGAATGCGCTCTACTATAATATACCCGTTTACAAACTAATAAGTTCAACCAGTGGAGTGCCAAGAGCGACGGCAACCTCAACTACGCCAGCACCAAGCCTTGTCGACGAGTATCCCAGCGATTTACTCTACATCGCACGCAATAAGTTGGGAGTAAAGCGCTTGGACCAGTTGCCCAGCATCGGTGAGCTTAGCAAGATGCTGGGCACAGGCAGTGCCTTCGACACCATTAAATACGTTCGCACTCTGACTTCCAGTGAGCAGGGCATAGTTCTGATGAAGACCTACTTGGAATCGTTTGACTATGATCTTGCCAATTCGAATGAAGAAGCCACTCGTAATGCTGCACCTAAGCAAAAAGATAACGATGAGGACAATATCACAAATAATTCAGATATAGATGCCGACTACTATGATACGTCCGTCAAGCTAAATGAACCAACAACAAAGAAAACAATTAAAGCGCCAAACTTTGATTGGGGGAAAGAGGGCAGCTTAATACAGCGTGTCAATGATTTTGAGAAACAATATAGTGTGGCTGATTGGTCAGAAAACAGCACAGCGCCCAAATCTACACTGGGCAAGCTAGTGCTGGTGGCACACGGCCAGGCAGCCCATCAGCAGGGTGCGGTGTCGGTCTTACCTCCCGTGCTCGTACGACAGCCATTGCCCTATCACTATCCGATTCCATTGCAACCCATACTGGAACCGCAAGCCGCACAGCCCACGCCAAGGCAAATCATAGTCCCCAGCAGCACCGTAAATCCAAATCGCTCAACAAAGGTCCCGATGCATACCCACCTGAACACACCAAAAGAGCCGTCGACGACGTCATCAGCCACCCAGCAACGTGTAGCGCCGCATATTCAGCAGCTTTCCCAGATGACCAGCATATCACCTAAGGTCCTGAATGACTTCCTGCAGCAGCAGCCCAAGCTGGCCGAGTTGGCCAAACGCATCAGTCGATTGCCGCTGGTCCACCGACATAGCCAGGCCATTAACTCACAGCTATTTATGGCCGTGAAGAGAGCTCTGTCGCAGGACGAGAGTTTAAATCGTTTGCTTGGAGCTTCGCAGACATTAAAATAGATGCGCAACTGCGTCAATTGACTATAATTAAATTAATAAACATACAAACTTAGTCTGTAGCTTTACTTTAAATAAATAAAAATGGTTTACATGCAGCACATAACCCTATTTCGAAACATATGGCGACACCTCAAAATGCAAGGGCTAAGTTAATCGGCCAATTCATTATTAAATGTCGTCATCTAATTATTCTAGCGTTGCCTTGCATAATTTTCGCCTAAATACAGTCAACGAAAATTTACTGTCGAACGCGTAATGCAAATTGGTCTAATATACAATATATTATTTACATTTAAATTTGTTAGTCAATTCAAAAAAATGATGCACGCAATACTAGTGCAGCACTTTGGTAAGATTGCTAATTATTCTTTGTCCATTAAAATTAGCACTTGAAAGTCCTAGTTATTAAACAAACAAGCGTGCATTGGACAGCATAAAATACTCGTTTTAACAAATGATATAGTAGAAAAATGCTTCTATCCGTCAGCATAACCATTTTCGTCTGACTGACATCAGACCACGTGTGGTAAATGACTTATGTGATTAACATTACAGCGAGAGTTGCACTAACATTAGCAGCGCTGAGTTGGTTATTTGACCAATGGAGAAAGATGATTTAGAGAGTAAATTTGAACCGATAAATCCGACAATACTTACCTTCGACTAGCAACGGCCGTTAAAGTCCCCGCCTAGCTCGAAATTATTTAACCAAAGTGCATATTGGATTGTCCAGATATAAACACGTTTATGTAAAGCTATAGATTTTATGGAAAAGTTGACATAACATTGTTATTGGAGTTTATTAAGACATTTGAAGGCATTAGAAAAATGAGACTTAATCGATTACGTATCGAAAAATTAAGAAATACCCTTAATATGAATATATCGAAATCATATCAACCAACTTGACAGAGTTGCTTTTGAATAAACTAAACAGAACATACACTTCGTAAACGTCACCAAAAACTTGGGCAAAAACAAATAATTGACAAATTTGGTATATATAAAATGTGTAATTAAACATACTGCACCAAATGTGTGTGTGTGTTTGAGTCTGAGGGTGTATATGTAGCCTGCCTTTGCTGTGTCCAACTGGCAGTAAAAACATATGCACATATGTGAGAGAAGAGAAGCAGCGGGATTTCAATAATTGTTTGTTGCGTGCCAAATTCTAAGGTGGAAGCCAATTAGCTGCAATTATAGAACGCAGCTCGACAATCTGGACGCAATGTCACTCCCAGGCAACGGCATTTATGTGGTGCGCGGTGAAATGGCTACACTAGTGACGGCCATGCGACGTGGTACGCGCTGGAATGCAACAGCCTACGTGGTAAGTGTCTAAAATATGTATTCATATATATATATATATATATATATATATATCATGCGTATATATGTAACAAGATTTGTGAATTCATTCATCCATTAAAATTTAGGATGATGAGAAGGACGCCTTGCTGAAACTTTTCATCGATCTGAAGCAGGTGCTAAACCGCATTGAGGACTTGCGTTTAATTGAACCGAATGTGTTTTTAGCACCCTTTTTGGAGGTGATTCGCACTGCTGACACCACCGGCCCATTAACTAGTCTTGCTCTAGCCTCGGTGAACAAATTCTTGTCATATGGCCTGATTGGTAAGAAAGACATGTACCATTTATGGAATTAATGCGTCTGGCATTTATAACTATATACATCAGTTGATGAGCATATGATAAGATATTCATAAGATTTTATATTTTCTTTGTAAAAGAATCGCATGAACATATATTGTATGCTGCTAAAGGTGTTAAAATATTTTTAACATTCAGATCCCACGACTCCAAATCTTGCTGTGATTGTCGAGATGATAGCGGACGCTGTGACACATGCCCGCTTTATGGGAACGGATCAGTCCTCGGATAGTGTAACATTTATGCGTGTCATCGAAGTGTTGCACACTCTCATCCGTAGTCCGGAGGGTGCCGCTGTTAGTAATGAGTCCATGTGTGAAGTGATGCTCAGCTGCTTCAAGATCTGCTTTGAGCCACGTCTTAGCGAGCTGCTTCGTCGTTCCGCCGAAGAATCACTCAAAGACATGGTTCTGTTATTCTTTATGCGGCTGCCCCAGTTTACGGAAGACCGCAGCGACCCTGTGTTGCAGAAGCGCTTTACCATCTGTGACGCCTCTGCTGGTGCACCTACAGAAAAGCATAGGCGCAAATCTCAGACCGCTCTGGCTGTGCAGCGCAAGTCATCCACATCTGATGAGCTGCCTCAGACTCCGCACAGCGCGCCGATGGCTCCCACGTATTTGAAGGCGCCCATACTTGCCACTACGCCTGCTTCTCCCGCAGGCAACATTCTTGACATGCAGGGCAAGATCACACAAACACCCACCACAACTATTGTTGGCAATACTTCACTTTATGTGCCAAATATTCAGGTGGAGAACGCCAAATCTGATCTGACGCCCGCTGATGCGGAAGAGGGGCGAACCACACTCCCGACTACTTCGCTGACCGAGGCTAACAGCAGCGAGTATATCAACTCTGTGGGGGTGCGTTTCACCCAGCAGTCATCTTCACAAGATGCGGCTGCAACCTCACTGACACCATATGGGCTGCCATTTATTCAGGAACTGTTCCGGTTTCTCATTATACTATGCAATCCGCTGGACAAGCAGAATTCAGACAGTATGATGCACACTGGTTTGGGTCTCCTCACCGTCGCCTTTGAGGTGGCCGCCGACAACGTTGGCAAATATGAGTCACTTCTGGAGCTAGTAAAAGATGATTTGTGTCGAAGCTTAATATCGGTTAGTCGAACATACTTTAATGATGGGTTGCATAGACAACCTCCGAAAATCAATTGCTTAAATATTGAAATTCAATTCTTTTCAATAGCTGCTGAGTTCGGAGCGCCTCAGCATCTTTGCCGCTGATTTGCAACTTTGTTTTTTGCTCTTCGAATCACTGCGCGGCCACCTGAAGTTTCAGCTAGAGTGCTATCTAAAGAAACTAAGCGAGATCATCGCTAGCGATAATCCAAAAACTCCCTACGAGATGCGCGAACTGGCGCTGGATAATCTGCTGCAAATGTGGCGTATTCCCGGCTTTGTCACCGAGTTGTACATCAATTATGACTGTGATTTATACTGCACGGACGTATTTGAGAGTCTTACCAATTTGTTAAGCAAATACACGCTCTCGGCCACCAATGCTATATACAGTACACATATCATTGCCATGGACACTCTGATTAGTGTGATTGATTGCATCGAACGCAATTGTGCTGCTGCCAAGAGCAACAACAGCTCTTGTAACAGCACTCTGGTGCAGTCATCTCCGTCAGGCGTTGGTGGCAGCCGTCATTCGCGTCATAGTAGCGGTCTTGAGGGCATTGTCATTGACAATGGCGAGGAGCCTGTGGAGAACATTGCGAGCTTTATCAACAATAGCTCACAGCGTTTGCGCCTGCAGTCAGGAAGCGAGGGTGGCACCATCACCAGTGAACAGCTGGCGAACGTTAAGCAGAAAAAGCAACTGCTGTCTAAGGGCACAGAGTGGTTCAATCAGAGACCCGACAAGGGCATTCAGTACCTGCAGGAGCACGGCATTCTGCATGCTCAGCTTGATCCTATGCAGGTGGCGCTTTTCCTGCGCGAGAATCCAGGCCTAGACAAGAAAATGATTGGTGAATATATATCGAAAAAGAAGAACGTCGATTCGAAAATTCTCATCAACTTTGTGGACTCGTTCGACTTCACGGGGTTACGCGTTGATCAAGCACTGCGTCTCTACCTGGAGACCTTCCGCTTACCGGGCGAGGCACCATTGATATTCCTCGTTTTGGAACACTTCTCCGATCATTGGCATGTAAGTTAAATATATACGAGTGCTGTCAATTTCGTCAGACAAATATTTAAGTTATTCAATACGATTTAATAACGGATTCATTACTTTCAGATTCAAAACAAAGAGCCGTTTGCCAACGTTGATGCCGCCTTCCGCTTGGCATATGCCATCATCATGCTGAACATGGATCAGCACAATTCGAATGCCAAGCGGCTTAATGTGCCCATGACGCAGGATGATTTCACAAAGAATTTAAGAGGTTTGAATGGAGGACAAGATTTTGATCAGGAAATGCTGGCCCAGATATTCAATGGCATCAAGTGAGTTGCGATTGCGATTAAAGTATATTCGAATATGCTTACATATGTGTATTTGCTTACAGGAACGAAGAGATTGTGATGCCCGCTGAGCAGACGGGTCTCGTACGTGACAACTATTTGTGGAAAGTGTTGCTGAGGCGTGGCGCCACCCACGATGGTCACTTCCACTACGTCAACGATGCCGCCTACGATATCCAGATTTTTAACATTGTGTGGGGCGCCTCACTCAGTGCTCTGAGCTTTATGTTTGACAAGAGCACCGAGACGGGCTACCAGCGCACTTTGGCGGGTAAGAGAACTACTACTACATTAGACAACTATTGTTTTAGTTCGGCACTAAAGCGTACAATTTGCACTTGGCAGGATTCAGTAAATCGGCAGCTATATCAGCACATTATAATCTGAATGCGGACTTCGATGCGCTTATATTGACACTGTGCAAGTTCACAACGCTGTTGAGCAGCGTCGAACAGCACGAGCCGGTGCCGGCGAACAATGAGATTCAACAGGCTGTCAACTTTGGACTGAACGCTAAGGCGCAGGCCGCCATGCGAACGGTATTTCTGTTAGTTCACGGCTATGGTGATAGTCCGCGCGACAGCTGGAAGCACATTTTGGATCTGTTTCAGCAGCTGTTCCGTCTGAAGCTGTTGCCTAAAACGCTAATGGAAGTGGAAGACTTTTGCGAGCCCAATGGCAAGGCCACACTAATATTGGAGAAACCGCGCGAGAAGCAAGAGTCGAGCCTCTTCTCCAGCCTTTACTCATTAATCAGCTCTGACGGCCAGCGAGAGCCTACCTTCGAGGAGCAGGACTTTATCAAGCACGGTCGTAAATGCATCAAAGAGTGTCAGCTGGATCAAATGCTGCAAGAGTCTAAGTTTGTCCAGCTAGAGTCACTGCAGGAGCTACTCAAATGCGTACTGCTCCTGTTAAAGGGACCAGATACACCCAAGTCTACTGGCGGCCAGGCCTATGCCGAAGATATAACTGTCTTCTGGATGGAGTTTCTCGTCAAGATTGTCGTCCATAACCGAGATCGAATGATTCCATTGTGGCCAGCTGTGCGCGATAAAATGTTTCAGCTGTTGTATAGCAGTGCAGAAAATGGCTATGATTATTTGCTTAATCGTTGCATTGTTGCTATGCTGAAGCTGGCCATATATCTGATGCGCAACGAGGAACTGTGTCCCGTTGTGCTGCAGTCGCTCAAAAAGCTGCTAGCACTGAAGCCGGCACTCTTGTTGCGCATTTCCAAGCAAATTTCGATTGGCATCTACGAGCTGCTAAAGACTTCGGCACAGAACATTCACTCCGAGCAGGATTGGCAGATCATATTCAATCTTCTCGAGTGCGTTGGCGCTGGCGCTGTTCCGCCCAACTTCGAAGATGGAATCCAGTTACCACTCCCAACAAACAATGGCCGTGGCACATCCGACGGCATCCCGAACAGCGAAGATGATGTAGCTACTTCTTTTGAGCGCGGCTACACATCTGACTCAGAACTGGGCAGGTCAGCGACTGCCCCGTCTACCTCTAGTCCCAGCGTTGAGAACTGGATACTGGTTAACAAGGATAATGAGTTGACCACAGCATCTAGGTGCGTTTTAAAATGTTTCTATTCATACTAAACTAGCTATCTGTACTATCTTATCACAAATCTTCTATTCTAGGCCTCAGTCGCCGCCTAACTCCAGCACGCCCACTGTTAGCTCACTGGTGTTCAACTGCCAGCTGCTAGACCATGCGCCCTTTGCACTGTTCAAGTGCTGGGATTCGCTTGCCTTTATCGTGCGCAGTGTGGCTCATATCACACCTTATAACTTTGAGGCGTGCGTGCGATGCATTCGAATATTTGTGGAAGCGTGCCGGGATGGTGGCATCCGCCAGCGACGAAAATTTGAAGCATTAGCCAAAAGGCGTAACGTGAAAAACCGCCAGGAAAACGCACGTGAGCCAGGCGTTGACTTGTCCACGGCAACCGGTAATTTGACTTCGTCGCTGGTGAGCGATGTTGGGGAAATTCATTCACCAAATGCCGCAGAGCAGGAGGAATTGGCACAGCGTTACGAGCAATTATCAATTCAACTACTCGACCTTATGTATACCTTGTACACGCGCACGGCACAGATCTTTCGCTGGTGGGCGGAGGAAGGCTGCACGGTGCCGCAATCGAGTGCACTGTGGATGCCCGGTTGGTGTCCGCTGCTCCAGGGTATTGCCCGGCTGGCCATGGATCGGCGGCGAGAGGTGCGCACTCATGCTATATCCTGTCTGCAGCAGCGTGCCCTACTTGTGCACGATTTGCAGACCTTGTCCGGAGCTGAGTGGTGTTCCTGTTTCCAGCATGTCCTGTTCCCACTTCTGAACGAGCTATTGCCAGAGAGCGCCGCAGCTAGTCAGCTGGACGCCTGTCTGTTGGAAGAGTCGCGCATACGCACGGCCACCATTATGTCAAAGATGTTCTTGCAGCACTTGACGACGCTGATTGAACTGGGCACCATCTTCAACGAGCTATGGCTCGAAATATTGGACTATATTGAGCGATTTATGAAGGTGGGCTCGGACACGCTCTCGGAACAGATGCAGGAAATACTCAAGAACATGCTGCTTGTCATGCACTCGGTTCGAGTTTTTCACAATCAGGACGGAACACTCCAGCAGGCTCTGTGGGAGCTTACATGGCGGCGTATTGGTGAATTTCTGCCAAACCTCAAAACGGAACTGTTTCACGATGAAGGTGCGTTTAGAGTCAAATGTAAAGCATAGCTTTAGGGGGGTAACACGTTTCGCATACAGTTTTGCTCTCGCCAGCTATTTCGTCGGCAAAGAAGAAACCATGGGCACGTTTCCGTGTCCAGTTCAAGTTGCCAAAGAGTCTGGACAGGAAGATGATATGATGCCTTGACATTGTTGCTTTGCAAGACTGTGTTCGTCGTTGCTTATTTTTATTTCTTGGCATTCATATTCATATATTGAATTCAAATTTCCTACTGCACCTTTTGCAGGCAAACGAGCCCAAACGTTAATAAACGCTGCAGCCGCTGCAAACGTTTATCAGATGATGCCGTCTGTGGCCATTATGCCCAGTCAAGCACAACAACAGCACACGGAGTTGATTGTCAGCTCTGGTGTTGGTGCTGGTACTAACAATAGTGATCTGGATAGTGGTGCTGCCACGCCCTCCTTGGTTTCACCTGTAGAATCACCCCGGCGCAGCATCATTCTGCAGCCGCCTATGACGGAGGCATTGCAGCAAGCGCCAAGCTTTACATTTGCTCAAGTAAGCTTGTCTTAATTTTGTTTGCTTTCTCAACTGATTTGTATTTGTATAACTCACATAGCCCATACAGGTGCCTTCCCAACAAGCCATAGAACTGCAGACTCCAACTAACAATAACGCGTTACTGCCCGATTTGATCAATGAAGCAACCGCAGTGGCTGTTGCACATACCACTACCACGTTCACAACACCCGTTCACAGCCCTCGGCAAGTGGAAGCTCCAATTTGCCCATCCGCACCCATCGCCAGCAATAATAGCTACGCTATTGAGCTGCCAGTTACGTCGCTAAATTTAGAGGAGCACCAGCACGTGCAGATGTATCAGCAACACCAATATCAACATTACCAGCAGCAGGCGCAGAAAACGACGCAAACACATTCGCCAACGCCAACTGAAAGTGATGTGCCACTCAGTCATCTGCTGACGAGCAATGCGTATTCATCGCTGATCAAGATGCCGAATGCATCTATTGTGCCCAGCTATGTGCCGGTCTTCGAAGCTTCATCGGCGGTACAGGCAGTTAATGCAGCTGAAATTTATCAGGAGTATGTACAGAATCCTTACAACATAACGTTGCAGCAGGCGCCGCAAAATCAACCACTACAGCAACAGTCGGCTGAGGTGCTCTTTCCAGCTGTAGCCACGCCAGCCAACTATTTTAATGCTAATGTCGATCCTAGCACCATACCACCCGGCTCTGAGCTGCTCTATGGACAGCAGTAGGTAGCGAACATGATGCTAGCCTTTGTTTCACTAATAAGATGGGAAAACGCTTATTTTCTTTTCATGAATCCCTGGTCAACCAAAACTTCCAGTTCTAAATACCTTTTTTAGTATACATTTTTTATGATAAACGCATTCCGCGAGCGCGCACGTGTTATGATTTTACAATATGACGAGTAACATTAAGAAAGGTTCTGTAATTAATCGAACCAATTCGATGGGTATATGCAAAACGATAAAGCTTGGTACCACTGCTTTATAAATGGAAAATATTTTCAATTACAATAATTAGAATGCTATTTATATGAATATATAATATGTATGTACTTTATTCAAGACAGCAATTGTAAATAATCAAAATCTTAATCGTAAAATATACAATAAATATTGCATTTGCAAAAGAAATCTATTTCTGAATGAAAAAACTACCTTGGATGCTCAAGCTCATATGCTTTGAATGATGCAATAAAATGTATTCATACAGATGATTTCATATTAAGCAAATAAGCCAAAAAAAAAGAGTCCTTCCAACACACGTCGTCCATGACAACGTCATTCCAGCTACATTGCCGTGACCAGGATTCGAACCTGGGTTACCACGGCCACAACGTGGGGTCCTAACCACTAGACGATCACGGCTACACCCTGGTGATGCAAGCCGACATTCAAAGCTCTAAACATTAGCAGGGTGACAAACCCGAAAAATATACATTAATTAGCAAAACTTCCCCTATTATATTTTTTAACTGAAGTGTGTATAATACAAATTAAAATATTAATGAGGTGTTGCATCCTAAGCAAGAAATTTGTCAGTTCTGCATTGCGGTGCTTAATCAGTAAATGAGTCTTACATCAATTTTATTCATGGTATAGTGTAATATACTGATATATTGTTGTTATTGTTAAGGCTCTTAAAATCGGGAACTAAAAGTTGGTATTGTTAAGACTCTTAAAAAAAGAACTAAAAGTTCAGCCAGTTTCCGTGACAATGTTCTTCTCAAAGCATTGCCGTGACCAGGATTCGAACCTGGGTTACCACGGCCACAACGTGGGGTCCTAACCACTAGACGATCACGGCTGTACCGGCTGTGGATGAGTATTCTCCAAATTTCGGTTTTTACAAATAAGGAAAAATTAATTTTCTGGTGCTCGTGAGAAATAATAATTGAAAGAAAGGTGGCGCTTTAATAAGTATTGTTTCATATAAACATGTCGATATGTCAATATAACAGTTGACAAGAAATATCAAAAGATAGATGGCGCTTGAAAAGTGTAATAAATAAGAAACTGGCAAATGGTATTAAAATTGGAAAATCGTTTAGCAATTCAAAAGGCTCAAAATAATAACATCCATCATTAAATTTAAAACTATTATTATGTTAAATTTTCTGCTTGTGAATAATTGCCATACGAACAATTAAGTATAAATAATATTAAAGAAGTTTTTTGTTAAAATAATTTGTAAACTTATTTTAAAAATGTAAGAAAATATATTATACCTACAACCCGACCCTCTGTGACAATGATCGCCCAAGAGTAATGCCGTGACCAGGATTCGAACCTGGGTTACCACGGCCACAACGTGGGGTCCTAACCACTAGACGATCACGGCTAAACCAGGTTGTTAATGGCTTATGTCCAAAAAGCTGTTTTTTAAGGAATCTGAAAAAATAAAAGATTCTAAAACACATTTTTTCCTTTCTCTTTAGGTAAACCAAGCATTCACTCAGCTGAACTCAAATGCAAACGATTGCTTTAAAAAACCCATCTCTGTGATATCAGTTTGAATACATTATTATTAATTAACTTCAAATTCGTAGCAATCGATAGCCCAAACGCGGAATATAACTAATGTCTTGTGAATCATTGCTACATAGTTCATAAATGTGGAGCAAGAGCCTTAAGTTGAAGCCCGACGCACAGTAATCATAGCCAAATGCAATGACCCGTTGTGGTCTGGGCGTAGCTGCAGCAGCATCACAATGAAGCATTGTTACAAATGTGTAACCAAGTGTAACAGTCGGCTGGGCGAACAGGTCTATAAGCAAGGGTCCTGTTTAGATGGACAATGCGCTGCTGCATTTGCTGTGAATATTTAGGTCAATCGTGAACACACACATGCATATGTATATACATTTAAAACAATAATATACGAAGACTATAGTTTTTATTTTGTCGTGTATTTGACTAGCTTACTTTTACCAGGAGCACAGTGTGAAACTAATGTTAATGCACAGCAAAATATTTCTCTAGACACTTGCAGTATGTATATACAACCCATTTATAAGGCTATAATTATCGCCCAGCAGTATGTTGTTTTCAGGCTTCCATTAGGAATGACCGTTAAACACATAGATTTTTTTTAAGAGTTCATAACAGGTCAACACATATAACAGTTGGGATAGGCAGTTGGCCTGTTGGGATTTCGTTAGAAAATCGTACAAATACTGACGCTTGATATGCATGTGACATTAAAACCTTTTCAGTATATTTCTTTACGCTTTCTCCTAATTCTGATAACCTGCTGTTTTCGTTGATTTTGTTACGCATCATTGATTTCTCATTCTGATGCATTAACGAAGTTGATCAATGAAAGGGTCAATGATTTGAAAAATCAGCTAAATGTGTGCTTTATGCCCGGACTATATCAAATGAAACCAGCCACGTACCCAGAGAGCTCATCGCGCAGGTAGACAATGCAACTTCTGCTATTTTGAGATTTACCAGATCGCAAGGATGCTGAATACCTGTCCCTTTGTTCAGCTTGAATGCGTTTTGAAACCGCAGATATCCATTCCACCAGCTGCGTTCCCATCTGACAGCCATAGTTTGATTAATGTACTGTTTGTTGTTGTTTTTTTTTTTTTTTTTTAATTGATTTTGAACAGGTCGGCAGCAAACGAATTTTTGGTTATACCTGATTTTTGAGATATGTTCGTACATGAATGAGTTTACCGATCGGTTTATCGCTGTTCGTTATTACACTTTTCAACTCTTTTTGGATCTTAAATTTACATGTTGGCAATTTTGCTTGCGTTGTTGATGTTAATAAGGCGAGAAATAGGCAGAGACACTCAGAAAGTTATACTTAATGTTCATTTGAATGTAATCTAATCCCAGACAATGCTTACTTAAAGAAGTTCTCGCATTTGCTTCTGTGCTTCTAAGCAAAAACATAAAATGATCGTGACCAGCATCAGCGTTAATTGCTAGATAGCAATGCTGATAAGCACTCTGAAGCTCAATTTGCGTTATTGTTTTGTCAATAAAAAGATCGAGAGCAGTTTGATCAGTTGCATCTCAGGCAGTGTGCATTATAACATATGTGTAATCAGCCTTCTGCAAACTGCTGTTTACCTGGCCGTAATTTGCCTCAGGGCGTGAACAGTTCTCAAGCGCACAATCTGTGTTTTAGTTTTCGTCTGAATAGAAGCAAAAAGCTAATAATACACAACACACACACACGCAGAAACTTAAAGTCTTTAACGTTTCAAATGCACATTAGTTGAAAATAAGAAAAGATCGAGGGGATCCCTTCAAGCGGCTTGTCGTGGGAAACTTCCTCTACATTTCTTTTACATTTTCGTTTGCTAGTTAGTTCAGATATCAGCACGTGCTCTGAAAGTGCTCGCAAATTGAATTGTCAACTTATTTAAAGCAAAGGTACTTCCCTTGTGCAGTAAGTCTTGGAAAATGCAGTTCGATTGAATATTTTGGTAAAGTATTACTGTCCCTTTCCTACTCAGCTATCAAATGATCAAATCTAAAAATCCAAATTGTTAACCTTCAATACAAGATAATTTCTGTATAACGTTTGGGCTTACAAATATTTATTTATTTATTTATTTTTTTTTGAGCGTTTTTGCACCCTTCTTTGATACGTGTTTGTTATTTATTTTTTTTTTTTAATCATTTTTTAAAGAGATTGTCCCTTAAGGACATTTGCCTTATAGTACCGAAGACGCTGCACTGTCGATATTAACTTTTTCATTTCCTTCAGGCACATTCACTGAATTCAAAATTCGCGAGTTTAATGGATGAGACAGGCACTTCCCAAAACTGCTGCTGTCACCCATTAAGAAATTTATTTCCAAGTCAATAACACATAGGCAGGACGGATTACTTTGTTTGTCTTAAAAGGAAATCTTAATGAAATTATGGTGGTGGCTTTCCATGTTTACTTACCTACTTTCGCCACAGGTTAAAAAATAATGGAGGTTGAAATTCCTGGCATGAAGCAATGTGCTTGTCGACCTGAGCGTCTATAGTGATATTTAAACAACTTGATGCTGCTTATGAATTTAATTAGCATGTTAACGTTTTCTCGTTGATCAATAGCAATCTGCGAGTCACAATTTCAATTGCATAGTTCGATTTACTAATGTTGATAATAGTGTTTCGTTTACTTTTAGTACTTAAACTTGAGCTCCAAGCAACCAATCTTACTGTCCAGTCCAAAGAAGGGATTCGCAATAGTTGCGTTCTGGAAATCACTCTCCCGTAAACCGATTATCATATGATTATTACAACCCGTATTGCAGGCTACTGAAGCGCAGGCCATCTTATTAGTAATGCAATCGTCGATCAGACGCATGGACTCTCCCAATATTGAGCTGGTGCTATATACAGTGGCAAAGGCACAAT
This sequence comes from Drosophila picticornis, assembly GCA_035043845.1. Taxonomy (NCBI): domain Eukaryota; kingdom Metazoa; phylum Arthropoda; class Insecta; order Diptera; family Drosophilidae; genus Drosophila; species Drosophila picticornis. The sequence goes on along the minus strand of JAWNMR010000493.1, from coordinate 62,381 downwards.
CCCAGGCCTGTGAAATGCGCGTATCGGCGGCACACTTTGCTGCTTGCATGTGGGTGTTGAAGTCCTTCAAGGTCTTCACCGTAAAGGTGTTGGTAGTGGCCACCTAGTGCGTGAGCCGAAATATTATTAGTTTTTATTCCTTTGTCACTTATTTTAGTAAGTACTTACAGCAGTCGTAACGCAGATTGTGTAGTTCAGTTGCGAAAGTGAGTTCCGTTTTTCACAGTCGAGTAACAAGTTTTTTAAAGTGCTTGCGTAATAGCTTTTGAGGCTGTTATAGGTGTTCTGTGAATTCGTGAGAATGCTGTTCAAATTGCTTTGGGCCGTATTCGAGCAAGTGGTTAGAGCGCTTCGCACGGTGACAGCCAATGGAATAGATGCGCTATAATTTTGGACACATTGCTTGTGCCACAAGTCGATCAGCTCAATGGGGTTTAGACGAGCTTTGGCCTCTTCCAGCTTTATGACCAACTGATCAGCCTGAACAGGAATGACTCTCAGTTCTTGGGCATAGACATCTCGGAATGTGGCTAAATCATGCTCAAGTCGACTAAGCTTCGCTTCGTATTGCCTCTGGTTTTGTCCTATATAGTCATCCATATAGACCGTAACATTGGCCGAAGAAAATGTGCCATAAACCGCAATGTAGATTAAAAAACCGAGCAGAACGAAAATGTGTTGCATCTTGTCAGCAGTTCAAATACAATACTGATTGTGTCTCCCATCGCTGGGTGCTTGGGTTTTTATATAAATGCTGCTCGTGTTTTTATATCAGTGATGTGATTCCCAGACCCAATCTGTAATACTTTTCGGAAAGAGCTCTTATTGCAATTCATAACTGGCCTTGCCCAGTAATTTTATCTAAACTTTAGCTAAATTTCCAGAAATTCACTTTAAATACAATAAATTATATGCATACAAAAATTTGTTTTTATGGTTTATTTAATGATATTTATATAACACAGTGCTGTTATCAGATAACTAAATTATATACATAATTACGGGGATAGCTTAAGGTGCATCTGGGCCTAAGCCTGGCCGTATATTTCTCTGACTTAATATTTTAGTTCCAGTCGATAATGTAGTTAAAGAGATCTACCGGCAAACTGGCATTGTCCAGTTTCAACGCGAGTGCATGGTATCGCTGTCGCAAGAGATGAGCCACAGCTTTGGGTTGTCGATTGCGCGTGAAAACTCCCTTTTTATTACCGCCCACGCGCGTGACAGCTACACATAATATTTTTAAGATAAGCTTTTTATATGTCATAACGTCAGGGGTGTTTACTCACTCTGTTCTGTTTTAAAGTCGGCAAAGTTCCACACAAATTCACCCACGAACCATTTGAGCTGTCGCAACTTATCAAATGCTTGGAAGTGCTTTGAGAATAACGTAGACTGATATTCCTCTGACCAGATAAAGGCGGGCAGCTACATATACATGCAGAATGCCATTAATGCAATATTTGATTAAATGTTTTACTGATCTTACTGTGTGATATCCTTCTAGAGTATCACCGCCATATTCAAAGACAATGACCGGTTTTTGGTAGCGATCTCGCCAATGTTTTGCCTCCTCATACATCGGATTCACAATCATGTCGGTGCGTCCCGCATTGTGATACCAGGCGTTGTAACGATTGAAGCCAATAATGTCCAAAAACTGTGACATTTTGCACTTGGAAGGCGAGTCTACGTTACTGGCAGCTGTTAGCGGTCGTCCCTGTGCAATACCCCTCGTATAGTTGGTTAAAGCGCTGCCAGAGAACAGATCACACTTTACTTTTCACCTTCGCAAGCTTTATATTTGAGTTCATTTTACCCGAAATAGGCATCAGCCGCCTTCTTCTGTGAGCGCGGCTCGTTAGCTATCGACCAGGCAATCACGGAGGCGTGGTTACGATCGCGATGAATAAGCTGCTCCAAGGCGGACATGTGGTTTAGCAAAAGTTGTGGTTCGAATAAATCAGTATTAACACTGGGGCACTCATCGATGATCATAATGCCGTGCATGTCTGCAAATTGCATGGATTCCTCGGAATAGGGATAATGTGAGGTGCGATACGCATTCGCACCGATCCACTTCAGCAGATTCAAATCTCGCATAATCATAGCATTATCCAGGCCCTTTCCCCGAATCTGGCAACAAGTAAGAATTTATTATATGTTAAATCCTATTAGGATGTTATAAAGAAATTACATCGGAGTCCTCGTGCTTGCCGAAACCACGTAAATAGAGCGACTTGCCATTGAGATACAAGCCATCGTTGTTCCAGCTGAGACTGCGTATTCCTATGGGCATTCGATAGGCATCTATCAGTTCACTTTTCGCCTTTGCGGCGCTCTCATCTGTTGAGAACAACAGGAACTCCAGGCTGTACATATAGCCGGGCACGGGATCCATTAGATAGGGCCACCAGGGCTTAACATTCGTTACGAGCAGAGTGCCGTTGCGAAGTTCCCGATTTATTTGATGAGCGACCACAGTGTCAGTTTTGTCACGCAACTGCACTAGCACATAGTTTGAGTTCCCAGCCAACGAGCCCTCGTTTCGAAACCACAAACGATAATCAATGCGGCCGATTTGATTTGTAGAAATCAGTGTCCTCAACTCCACGTCGCTAATGTGGGTTTGCGGCGTTGTGTAAAGGTGCACAGATCGATGAATGCCGGCGTAGTTGAAGAAGTCAAACGTATATGTTTGCACATAGGCGACACCGTCATCGTTAGCCTGCTTGAGCACTTCACCTTGAGGTATGCTGCGATTGTTGAGCCGATTGTCGACCATAATCGTAAGGCGGTTCTCGCTGCCGTACTTTACAAAGCTGTTAATCTCTGCTTCAAATGGCAGATGACCAAAGCTATGACGTAACGCAGCCTGGCCATTGATCCAAACAACAGCTTGGTAATGAACGCTCCCAAAACGTAGCCAGGTGCGTAGCCTATCCGTACGCCAACGTGTGGGCACAAAGAACTGTCGTTCATACCAAACTGTGCCCACGTGATCACGCAATTGCTGGTCCACAGTCACATCGTTGTAGGAGGCTGGTACAGGCATCAAAATTGTGTTATGGTTCGTCGCTCTGAAGCTTTGGTTGTACCACTTCTCGCGTATGCCCTGCAGCGGATCGCTGGCATTGCTCCGTAGCAGCAACCATATGCCGTCCAAAGAGCGCACCTCCCGTGTCTCAGACTCGCGCGGATACAGCAATCCCACCGTGGCTGGTGGCTTAATATTTGAGTAGTTATATTTGCATTCCTTTAGTTTTTGCTCTTGATGTTGCTCCGGCTCAAACTCTGCCTCAAACTCCTGCAGATAGGCAAGTTCATCGTTTTCCTTTGGACAAGCCGAGCATCGATTAAAGAGAAAAACATTGAGCAAAGTAATCCAAATGCATGTCGAATTCCGCATTATGTCGGTAGGATTGTGTTTATCAAAGTAAAGTAAAAGCTTCTATAAAATCATATGTGTAATGTGTTAAAATGCCCGTATTGCTGCATTCCTCTGTCGTATTGTTCTTATTACATTCAATACACATACATACGCCGACGGAATGCTTTCTGCGATAACAAACTATCAACTGGGTGGCAATAAAAGTAATTGTCTCGCTCTCTCTCCTTGACGATTGTGCGTCTCATTTTTTGGGGTACCAGGCTTAACAGATGTTAAGCAGCTGCTGTGGTGGTTGGTCGATGGAAATGGTTACTTTGGAGAGTTATTTTCCGTTTATTTTAAAGTATTTAATTAATTATTTTTCTAAGAATTTCATTCGTTTTTAAAATTGTATCTCAATTTATGAATTGATTTAATTTTAGAATCCTATCCTAAGCAAGAGTTCGCTAGTCGATGTTGTCCTGTATGCTTATTTAAATATACATCCGTGGTAATTTTTTCTGCATAAGTATGTTAATTGAAAGATCTTGATTTTTACAAACTTTGGAAAATCGCAGAGAATAAATAAAGTTTTATTTTCTTGCATACAATAAAAGACCACTTGCTCAGTTTTATTACGTAAGCCTCATATACATTAGCATGTTAGTGTAATCAGGCAAACTCCGAATAAAAATAAAGCTCTTACAGGCACAACATTTGTAGGATGATTCCTCTTCTTCGACATGAAATTTATCAACGTTACAGGCGAAACACATTTTATTTAAAAAAGGCAATGCTACTGAAATGCATTTGTGGTCAGTTCAAAGCTTAACATTGGCTATAAAAACAGTCGAAATATCTACAATACTTTCATTTCGCATGTACTTATGTATCTAAGATTGTACTTTTTTTCTGCTGTCAGTTTAAGTGTTTCGCAGATGTATCATCCCATCAGCTTCATAGGTCACTGGAATCGTGCTTGACACTGTCACCCACATCAGCAATGTAGGTGAACAGATCATCTGGCAAGTTGCACTGATCCACCTCGCGGCCTAGAGCAAAGTATCTCTGGCGAAGGAGGTGTGCCGCTGCTTTGGGCTGGCGGGCACGCGTAAAGACGCCCTTTTTATTCCCGCCGACTCTGGTGTAAGCTGGAGAAAACGAAAGGGCAAAGAAAACCGGGAAATGTTCAGAATGCCTTTAAAATAATAACTATATAATTGTACACACATTGAGCCGTCTTGAAGTCTGCAAAGTTCCACACAAATTCGCCTATAAACCACTTTTTGCGCCGCAAGGCATCGAAAGCCTTAAAGTGCTGTGAGAATACCGCGGTTTGGAACTCCTCAGACCATACAAAGGCTGGTTGCTTTAAGAGAAAAATAGGATCTACATTTAAGTTGCAATTGCGTTATTCGCTACAAGTAATCTTACAAGGTGAAGACCTTCTAGCGTATCGGCGCCATACTCAGCCATAAGAACGGGCTTGTCATACTTTTTGTTCCAGGCGGTGGCTTCCTCAATAACACGCTTCGTTACCATATCCAAACGACCAGTATTGCTATACCAAGCGTTGTAACGATTAAAGCTGATTATGTCCAGGTAACGTCCCTATAATTGCTCTAGCTAAGCATGTGAATTACACTTCGATAAGCTACTTACCGCCTTGTCATCAGTTGAAGGCACTGCTATAGCCGCTGTAATTGGTCTTGTACTATCCAAGGATCGTGTGTAGTTAGCGACAAATCTGTGAGAATATAAGCATAATAATGTATTATATAAAGTTATGGACATATAACAATACTTGAATAGCTCACTGGAAATAAGTGTCGGCATTTAATTGCCCCGTGCGCGGTTCATTAGCAATCGACCACATAACCACGCTTGGATGATTACGATCTCGGTGCACGAGCTGCTCCAGAGAGGATTTGTGTTTGCCCAACAATACCTGGTTGAAGTTTCTGCAATTGTCAAAACATTAGTTAGAGATTTAAGATTATTGGAACTGCTCAAAACCATACTCAGTATCCACGCTGGGGCATTCGTCGATGATCATAATACCATGTCGATCGGCAAACTGCATTGACTCTTCTGAGTAAGGATAATGCGATGTGCGGTATGCATTGGCGCCAATCCACTTAATCAGATTAAAGTCACGTGTCATTAAGGCATTGTCCAGACCCTTTCCGCGGACATCGGCGTCCTCGTGGCGACCAAAGCCACGAAAGTATATCGGCTTGCCATTAATGAGGAATGTTGTGTTACTCCAGCTTAGCGTTCGTAGGCCAACATTTAAACGATACACGTCCAACAGCTGCTCGTTGGCTGCATACAGTTTGATCTCTAGCTTGTACAGATATCCTGGATCGGAATGCATAAGATACGGCCACCAGGGGTTAACATTCTCGACTTGCAATGAGCCAAGGAGCTTGCTGTCTGAACGAACATTGGATACAAGATCACCCTCTCGATTATACAGCTGCAGTCGTGCATATAAAGTGTTTTCCGCCTCATTAGTAGCAGAGCCATTCACAATAATACTGTAGTCAACATGGCCCACTGGAAAAGATACACGCGGTTAGTCCAGTTCCACTGTGCGTTGTATTTGAATCTTACCGCTGTTGTTATTGGTCAGATTAGTTTTGATGTCGACCTGCTCGATAAACGTTTTTGGTGTAGTGTACAGAAGCACGGAACGATGAATACCCGCATAGTTGAAGAAGTCAAATGTATAGCTTTGAATTATGGTAACGCCACCATCGTTGGCCACTTCCGATATTTTACCCTGCGGCACAGTTGTCTGTATCAATGCATTGTCGCACATAACCGTTATGCGATTTTCGGCACCGTATTGCAACAAATGTGTGACCTCCGTTTCAAAGGGCAAGTGGCCCATCTCGTGCTTTACGGCCGACTGACCGTTCATCCACTTCAAAAATAAAAAATGGGACAAGAAAACATAGTTATTGAGCCTCTTATTTTATCGCCAACGGCTTACCACAAATGCCTCATAATGAACACTGCCAAAACGCAACCACACTCGCTGCCCCTGAGCCCACGATCGAGGCACGAAAAACTTGCGATCGTACCAAACTGTGCCAACATGATCCCGCAACGCCTGCTCCGTTGTGATATCATTGTACGACGCAGGCACTGGCATTGGAATGGTTGACCTGCTCTTGTCCAAGTCATCCTTAAACCAACCATCACGTATCCCCTGCGTTGGGTTCGACTCGTCTGAGCGCACAAAATTCCAGATCCCGTCCAGGGTACGCACCTCTCGCGTCTCTGACTCGCGTGGATACAGCATTCCTCGTGAAGTCTGTACGTCCTTGTTGAGTATGATAAGCGCTAAAGTTAAGTTCAGAATATAAAAGGCAAATACCAGAGAGGTGAGTGAGAGAGCTGCAAGTAGAAGAAAGAACATATTAAATGTATCATAAGTCATATGCCTTAATCGCCGCAACAAAGTGACAAACGACAAAAACTACTATCTGACTTGTGATAAGAGACGTGGATATCACAATAAATTACACTTTGTTTCGTTAATTAATAAAAGAAAATAGCGGCATAATCAATATCTGTCTTCCATGATAGATAAACTACAACTCAAAACTCTTTGTTAATCCTTAACCGAGTAGTGCTAGCAGGGCGAGCGGGCTATTTTTTTTTTTTTTTTGCCAGCACTGTACATATGTACATTTACACACAATATTCATTAAAGACGGCCAGTGCCAATGTCAACGCACATTGTAAGTCGAAAAAAAAATACCTTGCATTGTTTGACCAATTTTTTCTTACTGTCTAGTATGTATGTACTCACATTTGCATTTGTTATGTTGAAAATCAGTGTGCGGAACGTAACGGAAATGAAATGGAATCCAATATTAATTGTTTAATCTTACAATAATGAGATTAAAAACATTAGTACTCTTTTCGTCCGTTACAGTCACATTAGCATAAAATCTAAAGCTTTAGAATTGGCGTATTAACAACAAACGCTTAGTACAATGCCAAAAACTGCAAATCAAAAGTGCATCAAATTTATGAGTAAGAAGCTTTTAACGTTCCGAGGGGAGTAGCTGGAATAAACAGCTGTTTTTAAGCATGCTCACGGTCCACGGCTCACGGTTACACACACCCGCACTCACGCACAACAGCTCTCTCTCTCTCTCTCTCTCTCTCTGCGTCACACACGGATAAAATAATTTGCTGATTTTTGCATTCGTACACTGGATAAATCGAAATTATCTTGTAGATTATAAATCACATTCAACACTTCAAACACTAAAGACAGCATTAATAGTAAAACAAACATTTAAAAAGTCTTCTCAAGCCCATAATATCGTAGTTGTGATGATGTGGTGCTACCGCTACTCTCTCTCTCGCCCGTCAAAAGCACACTGATGTCGTCATTAGCTAGGTGTTAGTTTTTAGTGCTGCACTTCTTCTACATATTTATCTTCTGATAGATAACACGTTGATAAATGTAAAAGCACAAAAATGACCATGAAAAAGCTTTTCTCGGCGGACCGTACATTTGACAAAAGCAATTTGAAAGTATCAAAATCAAACACTCAATCAACCAAACGCAGTGGATATCCACTTACAAATCTAAAATGTTATTTTTTTGGTAAGTCATTGAAATAAATTTTAATTGTGGTATTTAATAGTGGCTTTCACTTACACATTTCTCTGAATTGCTGAATATTACGCTGCAACTGCAGCTAGCTTACTGGAGTCGGTGAGCTAAATGCAGCTCCATTTAAAAGACCAAAGAGTCGCAAGTGGAGCAATTACTTAAAATGCACGGCCCATCCAATTGCATTTGCATATGTATGTTATAAAAGGCGCGGCACAGCGCCATTTGCATATGTTTTTTAGGGCTCTAAGTCAATTAAAGTACCAACAACTTACCCCAGATTTCAAGTTTCCGACACGTTAGTCGTATCTTCAAATGCATTCTTCTAGTGAACTGCAACGTGTGATTGGTCAATGTGAACTGAATTTGAATAAGTTGTCGAGTTCTATCGCTTGCGAGCCCATCATACAGCCAGCTGGGTAAGACCAGCACATACAAATACCCAAAGTTGTGGTTGTAAGCATTACCCATTACCCATCACACATGTAGTTTATTGCGGCTTCTATAAAAGTCAACGCAGAACTCGAATCCGTCGGAACGCAGAGCTGATGTGTCATTAAGCAGGGCATTTCTGGGCTATTTAGTAATTCACTCGATTCACTCTTTACAGTTGGTGCTGGGCTGGCCTCAAGCGCACGGCAAACAAGGAGTTCACGCTAAACACTAACATACACCCATCAACCAAATAAGTCACAGTTGACGGCTCGACAGTCGGCAGCTCTCAATGCACCGAATGTGGCCCCAATAAGACCCCCTCCCTTCCACACACACATGCACACACTGATAAGCTGACCGTTCCAAATCCAAAACTGGGTTCATCGCATTGCATGGGGTCAACGAAAACCGCGAACGATGACAACGAAAAGAATCGCAACTTAAAGCATATCAGATTGCTTTGAGCGGCCAGGCCAGGAACAGGCAGGAGTCATCGGGGTTATCTTTCAATTAGTAAGTTCTTTCGGGTTGAGTTGGTTAATTAGTTTTAATTAGACGGCGAAGCGAAATGTTCTTGTTGAATTGAAGAACTTATTTTGCTTAGATGCCATCACAATCTATATAAGACTACTTGCTTAGCTGCATCAATTGTTTTTCGATTTTACCTTTTACTAAATCCAAATATAAATTCTCACTTTTAAAATGTTAAATTTGACAAACTTGTTATAATATATATATATATATATATATATAAATGTGGTATTTATGAGAAGCTATAAAATGACAAGTGACAAGTGAGTGTCATTAATCAGTTAAAAAATAATATAATATAGTGTAAAATCTATATGTGAATGTTTCTGAAACTTCTATTATGTGCAAGAATATTTACTATTTATATAGAAGAAATTAAATATAACGTCAATCAATATTAAAATCAAAATATATTTAAATGTTATGACACTTTACCCATTTTCACTTTTGTTCCTCATGAGCTTTCTAATTCTTCGATTTTCGCCTCAAATTGTTTAAATTAAGTCTAAGGCTCACTATCCATTGGAACTCAAAATGGTACATATCATATTAGGCGTAGTCTTCTTTAACATTTAGCACTTAATTAAAAACACTTTGCCTTAGTTCAACTCACGACAGCCAAAGACGAAACCACGCACAATAAATTTACAAATAATCACATACCCGCACACAAATACACGGGCAAATTATTGAAAGCGATGTCGACGAGATAGGCGAGCGTACGCAGACCGACTGATTGCTCAGCTTGGACTTGGCTTACAGTTATGCCACTCTTGCCACTAAGTTTTATGCACAAACGTGCATACTAATACTACATAGAAAGCCCTAATTGCATATTGTAGGTTTGATATTTATGCTGCACAATTAATGAGACTGAGCTAACAATAAGATTTTGTCATTGTTTTTATTGTGTATATGTCCATATGGGCTTACTTGATTTACAAGCTCGCTAAACTGACCTATTGAGAGCCACTTGGTAGTCAATGTTGATAGTGATAGAATGACAGCATTGCCTACTGCCACTAAGCTGTTGGTTTGCTTAGTGCTACTTTTAAACTAATGTACCGACAACAAAATAAAACTGCACTTAACTACTTCACGTGCACATGTATTTGGACTTAAAATAAACATTTTGTACTTAAATTGCTAAATAATTGGTTGTCATACAGTGGTGTAATGCGCCTTACAGTGAACTGAAACACATGAAAAACTTAGTAGAAGTAATTGACTTATTTATCGTAAAGGACATACCAATGAATTCCGAGACAGGATCGTTGTCACCTTCACCGCGCATTGTGCCGGTGATTTCTTCGTTTTCGACCATCGGCAGAAAGAGCTGCACAAACTCCGCGGAATAGGGATGGGTGATTGTTTCGAGCACCTCGGTAACGAAATAGCGAATCAGGGAGACATCCGTATCTTCAATTGCACAGCATTGTTTTATGTATCGCAGCACGGGAACAACACATCCGCGTGTCAGCAGATTTACCATGCGATCCAAAATCATCTTTTTCATCTCAAGTTGCACAAGTATCTCCAATTCATCCTGCTTGGATTCGAATAAACGTATAAGTAGAAAAAGTATTTGCTGCTGTAATGTGGGATGTACTCCGGCAACTTCATCAAGTACTGCTAAATGTGTGGGGCAACTGTCAGTAGAGAGTTTAAAGTAAGATGGTTCCATAACAACATTTTCAACCCAACGGATAACACCAACTCCCACAACTGGAAACCTTAAAACATCAAATATATGCATTTAGTATGATTGACTTTCTCCAAGTTCACATGCTTACTTTATGCAGTTGTATAGTGTCTGCAGCTCGGCAATGAGTTCTGTGGAGCCCTGGTCCACATTGCAGATGGCATGGGCCTTTTCAATTGCCTGAATCGTACTCTTGAGTTCGTCCTTGTTTAGCATTCTCTCGGTCAGGGTCCGCTTCTTTGCTGGCTGATCAATAACAGACGAGGCATACGCCAGCAGAAAAACATACTTGGGCTTATGCTCCGGATTGATTTTGACACCAGCTCGAAAAAGCGCATCGACCAGTAGTTCCAAAAACTGAGGATTGCGTATCAGATCTATTGGTGGCGGATCTGAGCCCGAATAATTTCGAAATAGTACGGTTATATCTGCCGGATTCAAGGTATTGCGCGTTAACATTGAGGTTAGAGCCTGACACGCCTGCGGATATACTGCCGAACCATTAAGAGCCATTGTGATGGGAGTAACATTTTGATTACTAAAAATAATTACAGAAACAGGAAAAATGTGTACAATTGAAAAGATAATTAAATGTGATTGAATTCTGTGTACTTTTGCAAAGCGTATTTGATGATTTCCTGGGACAGCCGCTTCATATTGAAGCCACCTTTCTGCTCCTGACTCAGCACTTGGATCAGCACCTGCGAGTAGACATACGTGTGCTGGCCATGACATACCATGCGGGCACACTCCTGAATGGCGCCGTGAACGTCATCAGGATTATTTAAAAATTTCACAATTGATGTTTTGAGAACGCGGGAAAAAACTTCAATTTGCTGGGCGGCCGTTGAGATTGATGTGATTTCACTTTGGAATCCAGCATCCGATATCAGCTTAATGGTAAAATTCAGCATTAGGCAATCCGGATATTCTTCAGCTAACCGGTATATTAACGATCGCCACGTATAATGATCGATCATTTCTGTTAGCCAGTCTGGCGTCTCGCCCTCCTCGGTGAATATCGTATCCGCTTTTTTCGGGTCAAACGACTTGAGAATCATTTCCTTTAAATGGTTCTCTACCATGGCCTGGACCTCGGTCACCTTGACCCCAGCTAAAATGAGCCACTCGGCAAGAAGATTTGCCATCTGGGCTACCGCTTTATAGTTTTCAGATAACATAGAAATCACTTCTTCTGGTGAGCCACCAGATTGGAAGTAGCGCTTCAGCTGTGTGAAGATGCCTGGCTCCATTATGTAATCGGGCGTTAGAAACTTTTCCAGGCATTCTTGAATCGTCTTTTGTGGATTGTCCTCGTGCAGATCCTGTGATTTGTTTAGCAGACAAGTAAATTGCTTTGATAGGACGGCTATACGTTGAATTAAATGTAAATGGTTCTTTACCTCGGTATTTGACTGTTGTTTTGCACGGCCCTGCCAACCAGAATCATCGTATTCAACTTCCATATTTATCATAAACAAAAAAATCACGATTTAACACTCAATATCTCAAAACTATTATGGTTCAATTTTATTTGGATTAACATTCACAACATTAATCGAAGCACAGCTTATACCGATATATACATATATCGGCATTAATCGATACATTTCGAGCAATTACATTATAAATATAGTCTTGCATTTTCAAACATATCGATAGGCAGTTATCAAATACCATCGCCAGAAGAGACAATTTAAAGGGCCACATTGATGAAAAAGGGAAGCAGGTTGGCATGGTGACGGCATGGCTACCCAAAATTGTCTACAATCGACACAACAAAGGTTTTGGCAGGAGTGAATTCACGGGATACAACCTAGTCTACTACGACGTAGGAATCACTTAGCGAATCGTTTATTTTCAGGTTTGGAAGTGCGCATCCGCAACGACGGTTATCTTCTTAAGCCGGTGAGTGCGTTCCAATACGGAACCAGTGCCATTATGTACTCCTAAGATTAAGCCATGAGCAACTCAAATCGCATAGTTCGAGCGTAATAAAATTTAATCGTACTAAAAATTTAAATTAAACGCATGGGCCAAAGAAATTTATTGTCACGCTCAAATAGAAAATGCGTAAAGTATTTAAAAAATCACATAAAGTAATAATAATCATATTCGTTCGATTTTTTTTTTTGTTTTTGATTTTGTCTGATTTGGGAAGATTCCTAATTCAAATTCAAAATTGAATTGCCGTTTAAAACTTACAACGCTACCTAGCGGCAAGTCGTTACGTAGTTATATCGAATAATGCTTGTTAATAAATTATAAGGAAAGATAATGATCTATGAGGGCGTTTAATGGAGGGGAGAATCGCCGTGATCATGGAGTAAATTAACCGTCAATTCCAATAAAAGTGCGATGGGCAAACCAAATTCGTGCCGGTACATGTAGTTCTTTATGTAGTGTTGTATAGGTCGAGTTAATTTAGGAGCCTGTACTGTCCACGGACAGGGTTGACATTCACTATGAAAAAATAAACCCAGTACAAAGAATTTAAATTACAATTTAAAAATAGCCGACAATCAAGGCATATAAAAATAAATTATTTTCAGAATTTTATTGTATTACAAGTATTTTTAAATTAACAGTATTTAAGGCAACAAGATGTCACATTTACTAGTCTCCGGAATTGGAAAAACATAAAGAATTGCAACTAGCGAACATTTTTAAACAAGTTTGGTTAAGCTGATGCATTATGTGCTCTTTTGCTCTTACACAATTGTTGATTTATGTAGGGAGTCCAAAGATAAAATACTGACAAATTTAATTTAATTTTCATAATGTATGTGGAAAAGTATATTACAATGTGTTTACTTAAATCATGTTAAATATTCTTTCAGAAGTGAAAAAAAAACTTACGATTTAAATATTATACTGCTCAGTGCTGTAGCTGAAATGTAAAATTCTTGCGTTATGCAACACTTAAACAACGGTCTGAACAAAAAAGGCGCGAACTAAATCTGTAGACGCTGCGTCTATCATATTGCTTCAATTTTTCCAAATAATCAAAGTGAAAAAATAATGGCACCGCGTAAAAGAAAGAGCCCAGCCAAAAAGGACAAATCAGAACGGAATGCAAAAGATGTCGAGCCTTCTGATAACGACAATACATTTCAAACGCCGGAACGAGACGAAGACACCGACTATAGCTTAGATTATACCACAAGCCGCTTGGCTGAGTTAAATACATCTCATCGCTGCTCTACGCTCCGAAGACCCGCGGAAAGCGGCCGTCGTTGTGATATGAGTTCACCCGAAGACAGCGATGATGTGGAGAACCAGCCACACGCAACTCCGCCATTGCGACTTACATCAAAGAAGGTGTCTCGGCAGCCACCCGATGCCCGTATAATAAACACTTCAAATAAGCGCAGTCCCGCATACAAACGGCAGGCAATACCAACAAGAGCAGTTGCTCCAAGACGTAAACAACTAAAACCAGAAAGTCGTCTGCAGCAGCTACACCGAGAGATTTTGCGCTTGCAGCACAGCGAACTCTTCATAATACCGAGATTGCCATTTTCGCGAGTGGTGCGTGAAATAATGATGGAACACACAAGGACGCCCTTCTGTATTACTACAAGTGCATTGGAAGCCATACAGACCGCAACAGAAATGTACCTAACCCAACGCTTTCAAGATGCTTACTTGCTTACCCAGTATCGCAGCCGGGTAACTTTAGAAGTACGCGACATGGCGCTTGTAGCATATTTCTGCAAAACGTACGGAAATCTTTAATATTGCTTGTTTAAATTTATACATGCATCTAGTAGATGTATTAAGATATGCTATACGACCTATCTCCAGTCTGACTAAATAAATGTAATACCAAATATATTTAGAACAAAAGCATTATTTCTTTGGCCAACAGATTCGATTTGCTGTGATCTGTTCATTGCAATAAACTCAATGTTTTAAACAGGTAAAACATTCGTGTCTTTGCTGTTCATTTTCTTTTGCATTTTAGGCATCATAGGTTGATTGTTGAATAATGAGCAATATTTTTTCAAAATCGGTGATCTGCTGCAGTATTAATATTCTTGCGAACATACATTTTATGTGTTATATATTCTCAGTTAGTAACAAGTGTATCAACATCAATTATAAAATAATTATAATGGAATAACACAAATAGATCATAAAGATTCAGGCGCACGCCCAATAGATAAAAATAAGGAAAAAAAAGAGAATCCCAAATACGCATTGTCTATCTTTGTTTCATTTGGGTTTGGCCATATATTGAGCTTTAAGCAAGCCAAAAATTGAGTGTTTTTTTTTTTGCATATGATTTTATCTCCTTTTTGCACTAAACAACAATTAGCACACAATAAAGTACTGCAGGCTACATCGTATTTTTTTTTACAATTTACACAAAAATATATAAAATATATTTATATACCTAATATATTATACAAGCATAAAATTATCGGTATGCCTCCTTTTTTTGTGTTACAACAACATTTATAAATTAATTATGCTATAATTTGTTTCGTATTAACAATTCGACGGTAAATTTTGTTGGGTTGAGTTCAAATTTGGTTAAACTTTGGCTAAACACCGTAATTATTTGACAAATTTACTCGACTTATTGCTCTAGTGAGCTTTGCTCTTAGACTTTCGGTGTGAAGTGCCACCATTTTTGTCGGCTCCAAAGTTGCTTTGACTACCCACCGAAATAGTGTTCGAGACCTTAGGGCTGTACGGAATTCTAAATAGTTCGATGCGCAAATGGTGACAAATCTCTAGGCAAACCTGCGCACAGTAACGCAATAGGTCCTGTGTGCCCCAGGCTAGCGTAAACCAGAGCACCCAAATCTCTGGTACAATACAATTAAAGTACTGATTCAGGAACAATAATCCGGGACCCAGTAGCGACCAGTCCAGGTACTCCATTTCCGCCTTAGTCATATGAGCTATCTGCGTCACAAAAGAGGAAAGTTAATATTGTTAAATGATTTAAGGTATCCTTGATGCTCATCAAGGATGTACATACTTAATGAGGTCGAAGACTTAGCCACTATCTTACTGATTCTGACCAAGATTATAAAGTATATATATAACATAGAAACACTTACCACCAGCTTGTTCGTAATTTTGGCAGCTACCACTCCAAAAGCCAGAATAAAAACAGAAGCATGTTCAGTGAAAATGTTATCCGGTGACTTTTGCGCTATCATCAGTGCTGGCAGCACTACTAAAGTCAGTGGTATGCTAGGTGATAATACGCTGGTTCCCTTTGTATAAGTGGAAGGAAAATTAAAAATAATTATTCATTTGACTCGGTTGATTCGGTTCCGTTGCAAAATTGCATGTAGTGCAAATTCACAAATTGCAACGTTGATCAAAAACAACAATTTTTGTTTGGCTTTTTGTTTGGAATAATAGTGAATTTTTTTTTACGAAATTGTAGGTGTGGATGAGTGTTTGTTGGTCATTATGAAAGAGCGGATCGCCTACTGTAGAAGCAAGGCAATAATACAACACCAATGCATAAGAAGCGTTTTTCAGGACTTTAAAATGCATTTACAATAACAGTAAAAGCAACACATACATAAAACAGTTAGTAGATACAAGTAGTATTTACATATAGTAAGCCAAGAAAGACCAGATATCTTCGGATTGCCGATGATTATATACTCTTGCAGACGCATTTATTAAATCGCTCCTAAGATAGCTGTAAACTCTTACAAATCTAACAGTAAACTTGGCTATGAGACAAATTCATACAAACAGATCAATCGACTAGAGTCGAATAAATTTTTGTCAACATTAATGCTTCACACTTCTTAACAGTAGTGTATTACTTCCTGCAAGGGCATAGAATGTACTCAAACAACTTTGATTAAAAATTCGACAGCTATTACATATTCCTATAGGCAGTCATCTACTTGTCTAGTGATCAGGCTTCTGTGTGTTGTGCTACACTTTTATTTAAATAAATAAAATCTTACTGCAACAGATGATCCATTCTTGCCACAGCCATCGTTTAAAATAGATTTGGCATAACGTAATGCTAAACTCAAATCAACTCCACTGGCTATATAGAACGGCAAATAACGTGTTTCACATTCAAGATATGGCATCTGATGAAATTCATAAATTTTTGTTTTTGGCATTTTTGTCAGAATAGTCATAGGTTAAAAAGAAAGAAAAAGTATGTGTTAATATGAATATTAAACAAATTTAAAATAAGTATATAGGGTGGAAGCCCCATATTTTTGGTGTGTCAAAGTTTGTTAACCCTTAATGTACTAATGTTTAATGCTATTGAAACTAACGCTAAAGCATATTCTACAAATTTAAGGATTTAAAGGAGCATAGCAAAAAAATTTTAAGTGCAAAAAAGGAGAATTTTTATTTCAAAACTATTTAGTGTAATAGAATTAATTAATTTCGTGATTAATTTCATAAACATTATTCAATAACTATGTTATAAGAGCAAAAGACAGCCAGGATGCGCTCTTCAGATTAGGTTAAATATATAATAGCCCATGTAGATAATATCATTTTATGCTACATTAAATTATTATGATTGTTAAACAACAAATAATTTGACTTGTCCCATCTAAAGGTGAAACGAATTTTATGCGGTCGTTCCACACCTCCATGCAGGCTAAACCAAGCGAAAATATCATAAAATGCAATAGAATATTTAGAAAACATTCGCAATGAATCTTAAACCCTAGTGACCATGTGTCCACGTGATGGATAATCTAATGAGTCAATCCAATAAATGTTTGTTGTTAATATATTTTTAGTACGATTAGTAAACTAAATTTTGGTTCGATACAATTTCGATTCGTAAATGGATAGCAATGCTTACAGCAACTGATGAGCCGTTTTTGCCACTGCCGCCTTGAATAAACATTTTGAGAAATCTGATTATATTTAAAGTATAACCGAATGTGATAAATACTAAAATTGTGTAATTCCATGAAACTCCCACGATTGGAATCTATTGTAGATGAAAAGAGATCACAGAACAAAACAAATAGGAAAGGATTGTTTTTTATATTGATAGCTAAACTGTAAGCCTTAATTACTTGTAGATTTGCTCTTAGCGTATGCATAAATATTATAGAGCTGAAAACAATCGAGAGCGCGTTTCGACAATATCTATCCAACTCGATTGTATTTTCGCACAATTGGGTGGGATAGTAATTTAATAAAAATGGTTTTAAAGCCTAATTATTGAAACTATATTATCGGTTGAGAGCACATCGGTAGTTTTTCAGTTCTAATGTCAAATAAATAGCAATCTAAACATTCCATTAACTTAGATTTATCAATCTAACTTAGATTTATTTCAATAGTAAATACTTAAATATTAAAAGTAACATAATATAAAAAATTAACAAACCGTCGCCAACAATATAAATACATACATTTATATAAAATGTGCATAAGAACGCCTAAACAAATTTTTTGCCCATATAAGTGACAAAACAAGATACAATTTAGCATTTAGTAGCATATAGAATAAGTCATTCAACGGTTTAGAGCATGCCAAGTGAGAGTCAACAAGATTAAAGAAAGTTTGGTTAAAGCACTAGTCGAAGAGGCAGAAGCAGCGCCTGTGAAGTCAGAGAAACAAGAACGGCACAATTTACAAAAATTTACATGTATATAAAAATTATAAATGAAGATAGTTAAGACAAGCAATTGTAGTAATATGGAAAAGAAAAATCCCACGCCACGATCCTACAAGTCGGTAATGTTGAACATCGATATTTTTGAATTAAGAGCCAAAACAGTTTTTGTTGTTTGTGTCTTTATGTTTCTGTTTAAGAGAAGCACAGGAGAATATACAAATTTTCAGAGATTTTACACTTAAAAATTCGAAAAGCCTTCTGATTTCGTTTGCCAAAACTTTTGTACAAAGTTCAGTTTTATATATATTTTTTTGAATATAAATAAAAATTCCATTTATTGTCATTGTAACTAGGTATGGAGTGAATGGTAAAATATTTGTTTATTAACCTTGTCTCGAAAAAAGCTGACAGCTGTAAATAAAAACAACATAGCATTGTAAATAAAAACAACATAGCATTGCACATTAAAGTGCGAGATAACAATACATAGCAGTTGCACTAAAATGGAATTTTAAGGGAAAAGAATCTCAAGATAAAAATATTTGGCTAGTAGAAAAATTCAATTTTTAATATTCTTTCTAATCGGCGAATTGTATATTTCTAACGTAATCAAAGATTTCGAATCAAGTTTATAGTCCAAAATAACCCAAGAAATTATATAAGTATATATTTTTCTCCTGTGCGCTATATAAATTCCATATTTTGTAGTATTTCTTTGTTTTCGTGTGAGTGTTTAGAACTTACAGCAACTGTGGAGCCATTTTTGCCAACACCACCGGCCACAACGACGGAAAATACATAAGTTAAGGAGAGCATACCACACACAATGGTCGTAATAGCGGGACCAGACCAAAGTTCAATACTGCCAATTCCAATCTATGATCATATAATGGTTACGGTTGTGTGTGTGTGTGTGTGTATAATAGTTGTTCGTGTTTAGTAGGAGATTAGGCATTTTGTGTTGTTTTGTGGCAGTGGCACGCATTTGTATGCAACATAAAAGTAAAAGGTATTAAGACGATTACAATGTGTTCGAGAATTATAATCTATAAGCTTAAGATATTTATACACATAACAGAGTTTTTGATTCAAATTAAAAGTCAATATTAGTGTATTAATAGTAATATTGAAATTGATGCCAGTTTCCTTTAATTTTGTTTATTAAATTGGTGAGTTCAATGTCGAAGTAACTTTTTCTTTTCTTTTTTTATCTGTATAATCAATATTTTAATTCAACCTCCAATCAACGAAATTACAAAAATCGAATGTTAATCAGTAGTTGAATGAATTTATGGCCATATCTGTTCTCTCCAATTCAAAAGTATCGAATATTCTTTAGTCTTCTGAGTTTAGTAATCTTTATTGAGTTTGAGAGAGAAACTTTATAGTTAAAATATATGTTTATTCTTATAAGCAAAATCAGAAACAGTTACTTCTGCTACACTCAAAATGCAACCAAACTTGCTCCATAAATCGGATCAAAGCGTACACAACTTGAGGAACAAATTGAATAGTTCGGTATATCTTAATGTTTTTGATACAGGTTATTGTACTTATAGGCATCATTAGCATTTTCTAATACTTTACTGGGCTCAATAATATCGGTTATATCTAACTTGAGCCTACAAAACTAGCAGGATCTTGACATTTGCATAACCATAAAATGTCACTAGAATCTAAAATACGCTTAAAACAAAAACTTTAACGTACATAACTTCTGAAAAACTTGATTTAAAACGAAATCAATATGGTAAGGGGATTAATATTAATTTTAACTATTTCGGCGCAAAGCTGATCGACCCAGATGGCTTACCTTCGTCAGCCAGACTTCGGGCCCCAGGGCAGCCGAAATCAAATGTATGGCAATAATTGAGAACTGCGCCTCCGTGACATCGATTCGTCCGAAGCGCATCGTTCCGGAGACATACGTCTGCCAATGGGCACAATAGAACAATGCAATAGCGCAAAAGCACTGCAATAATACAATCGAAATAAATCGAATATAAAAAGAATATTAAATAAATATTATGAATTCAGCTTTTTACCTGAAAGAAAAGCCAGTTTGGATAGTGACCGAGTTGGCACGATATACACGCCGATAAAGCAACAAATATAGTTGATATGGAATCACAGCCATGATCAAAAAGTTCGCCTAGAGGCGATGAAGTGTTGGTACGTCGAGCCTGCTTCCCATCAATAGAGTCCAGACTTTGATAGACAAACAAGCCAAGAGCACACAGAAAGCAAGTCCAACGTGGCGGTGGCTCAATACCATTTGGACTATAGCTGTTAGTGCGAAATTAACATAATTTTTAATGGTATCGATTTTCCTTTATTCTGTAATATTAGATTTATATTAATGATAATATTTTTCAATATTCTAATCATATTCTAAACTAATCAGTAAATCAAAGGCTGCAGCTTGCATATTCTGAACTAGTCAGTAAATCAAAGACTGCAGCTTGCATTATAGTTCACTGAAATAGCTAAAATAGGCCCTCTGACCTCTTAATTCAGGTATTTAAAAACATAATTGTTTATTTTATCTAAATCCTCTTAAATTTAATTTCGACACGCTAAAGTAATATCCACTTTTCTTAATACATTTTTTATATCACCAAAAACAATATGTTCGTCTGTCCGGTAAAATAGTGTGTATGAAACTAGCCGTATGTTTCTCATATCAGTTTTTTTTATCACACGAATTAACACCGGTTAGGACTGTGAAAGTTCAATGATTATGACTACATATTATGATAGATACTTAATTAGTGCACTTAGCAGACAATATTGTAATGTATTGTCGCTTAGTGGCTTACTGTCTCCATTTATTTTGAATTAAAAATTAATTTACAAGTTAAGAGGGGGAAATGGTTGTAAATAAATAAGAAATCATGATTGGAAGGAATGTGAGGGCTACACAAAAAGACGGAGTCAAAAGTTTATGTGACTGTGCATGTGCACATATCTACATAAAAACAACAAACGATAAATATTCAGCTATTTTCGAAAGAGTTCGAATGTTTTTCTAGAAATCATTGAAGCACTAGTATTTGTCGCGATCGACAAAATGGAAATTCATTAGCTATGTAAATTTTCATTTAATTCAATCAAAGCAATTATTAAGTATGTACCAAAGAATATTGCAAATACTGTACTTGAAAGTAATTTACTCCGGAGGTCAATTGAATTGAGCTTTCGTGCACAAGGGAACCGAATTTTCTAGCAAACTTTTTACTCTTTTCTATTCTAATATAGACATATATAAATATATATTGCTTATTTGTTTTACTCAATGCATTGAAACAAGCCGAACAATAAATGACAGATGATAGACAATCACTTTTTATTTTATCTAAATCCTCTTGAATCTAATATCCACATTTCTTTACACATTTTTATATGGTCCAAATAATGTACAAAATCACCAAAAAACAATAACTTAAAAACTCAATTTTTCAGAGCAGCAGCAGAGCGAAAGAATATTAATTTATGCTCGTCTGTCTGGTAAAATAGTGTGCTTCTATTTTGTGTTGGTCTACAAGGAAAGTTGTGCTTGTTAAAATTTTAAGGCAAATTGTATAGAATTTTTAATTTAAGTTTGTCTTGGAGAATTTCGAGGTAAAGTTTGACCGTATTTAAATAAAAGAAAAATTTTATGTGTCTCGGTTAACGTAGGGGTCAATATTCATTGAGCAATGAAAGTGAGCGTCAGCGATAAGCAAAGGACGTGGAAAGTGACTGACTGCACACATGTACATAACTACATGTAGACATGTACATACATCTACATTATATAGATAATTGCACTTGCTCGCCCGCACTGCTTCTTATCACCTCTGTTCTTTACAATAGCTAGTCGCAACCAACTTAACATATAACCACTTACGCACCAAGAACAAACACGCCACCCTAGAACCTCACACACTCTCGCGTTTTCACTGCCATGTCTAATTGCGTTATGTATTTTTGTAAGAATAAATGTAACATTACGTACATGTAATCTTCTGCTTACGTATACGCGCGAGATCGGTTAAAAAAAGACTTACCATATTAATATCAAAGTTGTTACAATATTGAGTATTAGACCGACAATTGTTATTAGATTAGGTGCCAGCCAAAGTGGCGTTTGGGCAACCAACCAATTCCACCACGGCTGTAGCAGAGGATCCAGCAGGCTTGCGCTAAAGCATGAGTATTTGTGTTCGGTAAGCTTGCGCAGCTGCTGGGGACTGAGAATGTGGCGTTCTTTATAGGCAAATAGCGGCATTCTTGTTGAGCGGGTGGCAGCGGTGAAACCGACAAAACAAAAACCGGGAGCAGTTGACAGGATGATAGGGCGCGGAAAATATCAAAATTACACACACGCGGCGGCTACACTTGAGTTTGCAATTTTCACTCGCGTGCATATATGTACATATGAACGCACGTCTTTGTGTGTAGATAGCGTGTCAAATATTTTTTTATAAGTACCCCGTAAAATGACCCACATAAACTAATGCAGTTGTCTTCAACACAAACGCAACCTGCACGACTTGACCACCTTTTTAAAGTTAAATCATTAATGTGTGTACAAATGAATATGAATACGTGTTCTCTTTGCACATGTCTATTTTAGTATAATTATTTTAACTCTCGTGCGCGTAACAATCCATCTGTGTCGTCGCTACAAATGCAGTGCTACCATCCGTTTTTAAAGCGAATGTACTAGATTTTCCAAAATGATTATACAGATTTTACTTTTTACCAGCCCGAATGATGAATTTTATGTCAACTAAAATACACAATGTACGATTACAGAACAGATTTTTCCATTTCTCGTAAGATATCGCTTTTCCGTGCAAAATATAATACATCGATAAAGCATATCTATTATATCGATATTTTAATAAGTATATCCCATCTCAAATGCTTTTTGAAATAACACGTATTTTTGAAGCTAGGGTTTGCCTCGGCCACACCAATGTTCTAGATCACTTTATCATTCCAAGCATTAGAAACAATAGCAAATGAGTTGGATTTTGTATAATTTTATTAGATAAACCAGTATCTGCTCAAAAATATTAATCAACTGTAAATATTTTTCGTTTATAATGGTTACCCAACTAATTAATTAAATTATTTCCCAGTCTAAACTTCACTTTTTGCTTACCCACGTAATTATTAGTAAACATAGTTAAAAAAGTAATTTGGATTACAGTAAAAATATTTAAGTCCTGCAGCCCCCACTGAATGTGCATAAAAAAACTTTAGCTATTAAATAGATTTGACATGAGGCAAGTTAATTTTTCATTTAATTTTCGTAGATGTTAGGAAATACATATAAAAATATTATTTTTCGGTGTAATTACTGATATTGGCAACTTTATATTTATTGTTATGCATAATGTACGTAATGTTAAGAATGTGCAACTACTTGTCAGTTAAATATTATGACAACAAAAGACGCTTATGTAAAACAATAGCAAAATATAATCATATGTATTTATTTATAGCACAATATGTTTCAGTAACAAATAAGTTATTATTTTTTGAGCATGTTTGCAAATGTTCTTTAAATCTGAGTCAATCTGCTTCGTACAGAAACAAAAAATTCAATTATTTTACAAATGCCAGCAACTGAATACAAATAATCCAAATGTCTTAATTATTTAAATGATGAAACCAATTTTACACAATTTAGTTAAAGGCGCTCGAAAAATACGTACATGTGCAACTGATGCAAAATTGTATGCTTAATATCTTGTTTAATATATATAATTATATATTAAGGTTAAATATGATAATAATAATTTTAAATGTCTTCGCTTTGAGACATTTAGGCAAAAGGTTGTTTTATAGTGATTTTTTTTTTTTTAAAAGCGGTAGTTTTCTGTTTATTTTTTTAATGGTAATGTTAAAATAAATTTAATCATAAATCTTTTATCTTTCACACACATACACACATATACGCATGCAGACAAAAATGTAATAGCACATTGAGAGTGGTGTACATGTACAACTACGTATGATATATATGTATATATCAAAAATTGCACTGTTACACTAACAATATTGTGCCATGTCTTATATTCATCATATAAGAGGATTCAATTGTAAGTTTAGTTTGTATTTTGTGATTTTGTTAAAATTTAAAGTACCGCAGAAAATGCTTGTCAATAAAGTAAAAATGCATTCGACTTTGACACTTACAGAGTATATGGTATCAATATGTCATGCCATATTATTGAACAGCACATACAATAATATGCATTGCAAATTAGTTTTAAGTAATTAATTAAGTGATTTCTGAGTTATGCTTATGTATGTGTGTGATGGTGTGTACATTATTATGAATGATATGGCGTTACATAGGTTGCTGGAAAAATGCCTTTCCTATTGCCGATCTCGCCATTCCACCAATTCTCATCGGAACGATCTGTAACGGTAATGACGTCACCGCGTCGAAAGTCCAATTCACCAGACTCCTGCGGTACAAAATCGTATAGTGCCTGCACGAGCATCTGCAACATAACACATAATATTTGTATTTGTTAATGTTGTTAACTCTGGTAACACTTCAATAAAAATACATATTAACGAATATTTTAATAGCTGATCTTCGAGTTCTTAAAAAGAAACTAACCTTTTTAATTAACATAGTAACAAAAATAAAAACATTCAAATCGGTATACACATATCCTCTCAATGAATATAAATTTGCAAATATATATAATCTTTTTGTGGTGAATCTAGGGTATTTGTTTTCTATAATATTTTACGAATATTAATTTCTTAAGGTCCCTAATATTTAAAGTCAAATAATTAATTTGTTAGCAAGATTTAACAGCCCTTCTTTTAAAATCTACTTTGTAGACACACCTCTTCAGGTATCATATCACGCAATTTGACATCCTGGGATCGTGAAACGCTTGCTGTTCTATGATACTCGACCAATTCGTTGAGGGAATTAAATTTGACTACCCAGAGGAAAAATTTGCTCTGCGCGTCCCGTAGTACTTTAAAATGTTGCACGCCATCCGGACATCTGCAAAACAATGCGGTGAGAATAAATATATTACTGATTGACTATCTGAATTTACTTACTTGACGGATAAGGAGAAGTCGCCAGGGCTGGATTCGCTGATGCGTATCAAAAATGCTCCTTCATGTTTATTTGACAGCAGTTTCTCCGCATCGGCACGTGTAATGCGTCCGTAGTACCAGCTTAAATGAATTATATTGGTTATAAACAGTTATTTTACTTATTTCCATGATGAGTTTTATTGTTTGAGCCTTACTCGTGATTTTTCATTTCTATATAATTACTGGGTATGAGCCCTTCCTTCCCATCTAATTCGGCGCGATACCAATTCGAATCGTCCTCCATATTTAATATCTGTAAATAAAGAATATTTTTGATCATGAATTGTTTTAAGTTTGATGATAGTAAGTTAAGAACTGGTAAGGCGTATGATATAATGATTATTTAAGTTTATTTCGTCACGTTAAGAGGAAATTGCGTGTATGTATACAAAGGGCACGATTCATTCATATGAAACAAATTACAGTTTCTAGCGCTTACTGAATTTTTTTATTTTCAGGTATTTTCACTTAATTGATTCGGACAGCAATAGTTCGCGTAAATATCACGTATATATATATTTATTTTTTATTTAAAAAAAAACCGATTTAAACACCACATCATAAATTTATAATTTTTTTTCTGATATTGGAAACATAATTAATTTTTCAATAAGGCCCTAAAAGTCTAACGGACCTTGTGCTTTTAATAAAGCCGCAAGAAGTCTTGGCAGCATTACTGATAGGCCTCTGATTAATCTTTTGATCTGCAGTGAATGCAACTGATAAACCATCGAGAGGCAGCAACAGCAGCTGTTTTATAAAGTATAGCTTAACTCAATAACATCATTAATTAAACGTAATATATAACTTTTGGGCAACACTGCAAAACAAAAGTTTTGAACGCTAAGTGCCCATCCCACGAGTGAATAGACCGTAGAAAATAATAAGAGGAACTAAGCTGCAGTCGGTTTACAGCGCCCTGACAACAAAAATTCTAATTTTGCCTGCAAAATCAAAGAGAACCAATTGTTTAAGGGAACTCTATGTGCAAGGCAGACGCAAACCATAAGTCTTAAGAGATGAGGGCAATGGGGGGAAAACCAGATTCACTAGAAGTATTCGGTCTTTAGGATTCTGTCTTCAGCTGAGTAAGATATGGGTATATACACTGCTTTTTTGCAGATAAACGCGATTTTCGTTAGTAACTGTTTATATAGATTCTTTTTAGATTTTTTCACTTCCCGATCCTGCATACCCCCTCCAGATGATCTTACAAATTTGTAACGCATTGTTATGAATTGTGTTTAGTGACTTTTGCTAATTAGTAGGTTTTATATTACATTTTTTGCTATCGTCGCTCTCACATGTTTTAACTTAAAATTGGAAAATACCGATTTATGTACAATATTTCAAAATGTCCGCAGGCTTATCCTTATCCACATTTAACTTATAATAGTTTTACTTCTGCCGGGTATCTGCTTAATATGGATCGTATAAGGAGCGTAGTCTCCTTTCGCTCTGAAGAATTATATTTAACATTTGTATTGACAGATGTGTACATTTAAATAAATATGTGGAATGTGAAAATTATAAGCAATGATGTATGAAAATATAATTGCAATGATATCTGCAGGCAATTTTCCTTACCTTTAGAATTTGAGTTTTGCGAAAACTGAGTTCATCATCGGCAGTAGCAGAGAAATCATGTTTGGCAATTGCTTCCATTTTGTATTGTGTGAATTATGTTTAAAGTGTTGTTCTTCTAACTAGTATTTGTTTTACGTTTAGTTCATTTACTTTTTTTTAATCAGCCTTGTTGCTCACGCACTCATACATACGCCTATACATACATATGTATATGCAATTGTTAGTTGCTTACTCCCTAAGCCTTATGTGGAAAAATTCTATAGATTTTGCATGTGAAATCAACACACAGCGAAACTTATTATATAAACAATAACTTATATGTATTTAACTGCACGTTTCCAAATTAGTACAATATTTTCAAAGCACAGGGAGCGAGAAAAGTGATTAAAAATACACCGACGACGATGACGGGGCCGCAGCCAGGCCAGCAAGAGAGCAACAAACGCGAAGTGATAGCGGCACTCACGACGAAGCAAATGAAAATGACAAGCCTTTGCGTGTGTGTGAGCGAGAAAGATGGAGAGAGAGAGAGAGAGAGAGAGAGAGTGACAATGAGTTTGTAAAGTATTGCCAGCAGCGTGAATTTGATGAATTTCCCATAAAAGACTTTCAAAAATTTAAATACTAAAAAATCGAACAGACTGCAATTCAGAAAATATTCATAATATGTGGCATTTATATTGTATAAATTTATAACAAAAAGCAAAACGGCGCATGTAGTTTCTGTTGGCAATGCTGCTCCGCACAGCGCTGACGTTGTTGTTTATTCTTTAACCCCTCTAAACACATATACACATACACATGCACTATTCGTAAATTATTTTGTCTCTTTCGTTGTTTTGTATTTTTGCACTTTAGTGTTATATGTATTTTTTTTTTATATTATAATTTGAGATCAATTAATAAATTTCTTGATTACTTCTGATATAAAATGCATCAGTGCGGGGCAAATGGTGCGGTCACACCAAATTGAGATATGTGGCAACGTTGTTTTTCTCTATCGAGCGGACAAATGAGCATAGTTATCATCGAGTTAAAAACTCCTGTCAGTCAGGTTTTTTAGTAAATGTAATGATTGCTTTTCTTTCTTTGACGCAACGTTCCAGTTGTTGAAAAAATAAAATAAAAAGTAAAAAACAAAAGAAAAGTGAAATGGAAAATCGTAAAATTTTATTTAAGTCACAATCGAGGGTTCTAAGCCCCCACAACCATATTAAAATAAACCGCGAAAGACAGCGCGTCACCCGCGCTTTAAATCGCGAGAAGCATTTTCAAAGCAATCGCAACATGGGCATAAGTCCCAGTACGGTGAAAACTGTGGCGGCACCGAAGGAACCGAAGTCGAACTGCTCTTCGGCGATTAAAACAAACGTGAATCGCGAGAATCAGCTGTCTGAAAATGAATCTTCTACAAGTAAAATGTCAAAGCGCCAAGAGGATTACCTTCAACGGTTTATGAAGTGGCGGTCGGCTTCTAAGCAACAAAAATCCCATAAACAACGGCAAAGGGACGCAGAGGCACTGTCACAGCAAACTCCAACAAAAAAAGATAAGCAAAAACGTCAATCAGTATATGTTGTTGTTAATTCCAAACCAGCACCGCCAACTTCAATGAAGAAACAACTGGCTAATATAAGAACACCATTTAGTTTTGATACTGGGACAAAGCCTCTTTCAACTATACCGCCAGTATCAGCTACGAGTCGAACAATAGCTCTGAAACCGGAAACAGATTGGATGCAGAAGGCGAACAAACCGATTATAGAAAATACTAAAGTAGCGATTATACAAAAGTCAAAACCGTCAGTGACGCTTGAAATCGCTAAAACTGCAGTAAGTTCAGCTAATAGTGCATCGAGGCCCAAAAGTTTAAGGGCGCAGCCTTTTAATGTTCCCAAAGTTGGCAATAATGCCGTAGGACCATTGCAAGGCCGCGGTGCAGTAGGCAAATTTAAAGTTGCAGTTGCGGTAAAAAACGAAATGTCTTCTCAGCTCAAAACACGGATGAAGGCAAAAAATGTTGTGCCCGTTAACGGCAAGAAGAAAGACTGCATGAATGTAAACAAGGACATGTTGAAAGAAACTTTGCTTCTGCAGCCACCCAGTACGCCACTTGATTCCGCCCACGATATTAATTTGTTTCAGGTACAGGCAACCTCTACGCAATGCAAGTCGAATAATAGTTCCGCCAATTTGTTTGAAGCATACAATTTAAGCCCTGTACAAGTTGGTGAAAAGTCCTGTGCTAAGAGACAGTTGTTGCAATCGGAGTCATCCAAACAACAGGAAAACCCCAAATGTAATTTTGTGCGTTACTCAGAGGCAAATGAGTTGATTGGATCACCTTTAAAACCAGAAAAAGGTAAGCTTAGTAACAGTTAATAAAATCATTTTAGTTGATTCATAAATATTAACCGGTAATTGGTATTATAAACAATTTTAGATGAAATGACTATGATTCTGGTATCGCCACAGCGGGATGCTGAGTGTCGGCCAAATTACCTGAGCCCATTTGTAAGCGTTTCTCGTGGTAAAGTTAACTCTCGAGCAGAGCTTGAAAAGAGAAATAGCATATATCTGCAGAATCAGGATCGGGGAAAACCGGAGACGTCTGTTGTAGTGCGACGCACACAGGAATCGGTGATATATTTTCGGTTGCAGCTAGATAACGAAATTAGACGCCTACATTCGCTCTGTGATGAGTGGCACTTATATAGCAACCAAAATGAAACGCGACTGCATGAAACTGGAGGAATGGATATGATAAATGCGGCTATTGGGCAGACTAAGCTGCTGACTAGTAAAAAACTTATGCAGTTTAAGGATTTAATTGATCGCTGTGAAGCGGGTGCTACTGGAATCGGTGTGCGACCAAATGATGGCGAGTCTACTAAGCTGGTTCTAGTCGAAGATTTGGAAGGCTGGTGGGACCTGATCCGTTTGCAGAGCGATAATTTAAATAAACGTTTCGGGAACCTAATCCGCTGGAAAGCCAACAATTGGTTGGATCCAGATGCAGTGGTACTGCCTCAATCCAATCCCAACGTACACTTAAAAAATAAGAAAAAGGCAACCGCCAAAGCAAGTAGTCACTTAAAAGATTTTCTCCGCAAGGCCTTTGCAAACAAGCGCAATATTGAGGCATCTGAATATGTCAACAAGATAAATCTTACACTAGAACGTCGCTCATTAAACCGTACTATTGTGGTTCGCGATCACAAATCGTCGTCACCAGCCCGGACCCTGCTTCGTGTTCCGAGGCGCATGAGTAAACAACCATCGAATATGCAAAATCTATTATTAAAGTCTGCAATTCTGGGCGCAGCTGAAGAGATTTCACAAAATCAACAGACGCCTCCAAAGAATTCTATTTTGAAAACTCCGGGCTCTAAAAAACGTGAGACTCCTGTTCGCAATGTTGCGTTCAGTGCGAAGAAAAATGTGCGGCGTTTTCAGTTCACGTTTGAGGAAGGTCATCACAGAGCAGATGACGACTTCGCTGCAGGCATTGATAAGTTGGAAGATTGTGAAGAGGATGTGTCACCAAAGAGTTCGCGTATTTATTCTCTTCGCAATCGTAAGGTTGTACTACGACCATCTTCGGAGTTTATGTAGCATTAAAAATAAATTGGTATTTTATAAGGCTTAAATATTGTTCACAAATAATGAAAGAAAATTTTAATATATACCCGCTTTCTTTTAAAGTTAAAAATTCCTTTATTATTTTTTATCTTACGTTAGCTAAAATATGTAAAAATTGAATGAACAACTTTTAGTCACAAAGTCCTTCAAAATTTTATTCATCAGAAACAACTGTCATCAAAGTGCTCACATACTAATTTTTCACTTAAAATTGCAAAGAGCTGAAAATAACAGAATTGAAGTTTTAAGTCGTTCAGTGTCATTAGGGTAGTAGTTAGATTACTTTAGTATAGATACCAACGGCATCAAAAAAATTATCCCTCAAAATTTTTCCTTTCTACCAATTCTTAAAATATATATATAGTTTTACCAAAGCTTATCTTCGTCTGATTGTTCCTATGTCAGCTCCATATATGTCTAATATGGTGGCCTGATCAGGTGAACTCAGACAAATGTCACTAATTTACACATTACAATATTATAATACTCGTTACAAATGTTTATACATTGTTCACACAATTTCTTCAATAAACTACATGCAATTCTGTATGTGTATATAGTTATAAATTTATTTGCAGTTTAGTTAAGGTCAACTTTTACAAAAATGAAATATACACATTGGGGGAAAGAATTGGACAAAACACTTTTTACTTAATATATGTGTACGTATTAGGGCCTTTAACTGAAGAAAAACGCTTAAGAATATAGTTCACTTTCAAGCTAATCTTTTAGGCCGTCGTCTTGGCATCGTCCATATGAAGTGTATCGTTTTTCTCCTTGGCAAATGTTATAATCTGATTTAAGCTTTCGCCCAACTCTTCCATCACCTCCCGCTCCGTAGAGTCCTTACGCATTCTTTGCTTCTCATGCATAACAATGCGCGATATCATGCACATTATAGTCGCTTCTATTACATCGTCTGTTAGATAAACATTCGAACGATTGTCCTGCAGATATGTCCCGTTCAGTTCTTTTCTTTTATTCGCTACGTCAGCAAAATTATCTATAGAGTCCATATCGACATCTGGACGATCTTCCATATTACGACACCCTTCAAATTAAAAGAAAAGGAGAAAAAATAAATGTTACTATTACGAGTTGTTTAGAGCTTGAATTGATTTGACATACGTACCTATGCATTTACACATGGTGGAACAGGGTATTTTGGCCTCGTAGCACTCGCAGTAGTTTTTTAGACATCCTGATCGTTTGCAATTGCAGCCTTTATTGTGTAAGCGCATGTCCCCAGAGTTCGGCGCCGTAATTTTTGGTCTTCAAGAGGAAGAAATGCAAAAAATATTAAAAATTGGTATTTGTTCATAAATGTCAAATTTAAAGCACTCACTTGAATGCGCTGGGGTTACGCTCCAGGCAGCTGCGTATGGCACGCTCTCGCTTGACTTCATAATCCAGATTGTTAAAGCAATCCTTGCAAGTGCAATCCTGACAAAATTCACCATTGGCAAAACAGTCACAGTAGAGTTTTAGGCATTGAGATTTGCTGCAGTTACAGTGCTTCCGTCGGGATCCGCCAAGTACATCAAGGGATGCAGATGCCGCAGGCGACGGCGTTGGCATTGGTGCGGGCTTAAGTATGTCAAACAATGGCTTTGCTGGCACACCCAACTTATTGTCCTGCGTTGACGACGACTGTAATATTGGCAGTTTCTGCTTTGAAGACTTTAATGGCGACGAGTGCTGTTGCCGTTTTTGAAGCTGTTCCTGTCGGAGTTTAGCCTGTGCAATCACCTGTTTCTGTTGCTGCAATTTCATTTGCTTCATGCGCAGCTGTTGGGCTGTCATTGTTATGGGACGACGCAATTTGGTGTCAGCAAGCGTATAGCCGCGTCGCATTGTAGTGTTAAAGACTGTACGTGGCTTTCCCTCGCCTCCTTTATTACATATCATATACTTGACGCCATTTGCATCACTTTTTGTGACCAGATTGTAGACCTTGTGCGTGGTGTTGCTACTGATACTGCTGACAGTCTTATTAGTACCCTGCACCGATACGCGTTGCATTTGTGATGGCCGAGCTTCTATCAACATATGTTTGGTGGCTGTTGGTTTTAAATTCGCTGGCATCACTGCTGATGTCGTCGTTTGCGGCATTGCAATAAGGTAACGTGCTTTTTTTGCCTCTGGTCCACCGACGTCGCTACTGTTATCGATCCCCAGATGCTTTATTTGCACATTGATGTCGGATAGCCGGTTCTTGCGTGCGATCTCCAAGCTACTGCTGTTGGTGCTGGGGGTCTTAGCTTGTATTGCGTTGAATACCGTTCCAGGTGCTCTCTGAGAATTACCCAAAAATTGTTAATATTATCTTAAGTCACTTAAATAATCCAACTCACCCTGGGAACTAATGTTTGCATGGATGGGAGGGGGACAATGCTGCCCATTCTTTTTATAACTATTTTGCTGGTGTTGCTCACAGGTACACTAGTGGAGGTATTGCTGTTATGACTTGAAGTTATGATTTCATTATTGTTGTTTGGCAATACACGCACATACTGCACACCGCTTTTTCCCTGCACTTGAAATGTGTGTGTGCCGCTGGTGGTACCAATTGAGTTGGTTTTAGTTAAGGCGCTGGCGCCCGTCTTCGGCGATAGTTTAATAATATTTTTACTGGCTACAACAATTTGTTTGCCTGTTGAGCTTTGTACCAGCATTTTTCCTGTTGGAATTGTTGTGGGGGCTGTTGGTAGCGATGCTGCATTGTTGCTGCCAGTGGTTGTTGTATTGCTGATGCTGCTGCTTATATTATTGATGGGTGGCCTTGCTGATGCGCCCGCAGTCAGCGTTTTCAACGGCCCCTTTATGATA
This sequence comes from Drosophila picticornis, assembly GCA_035043845.1. Taxonomy (NCBI): domain Eukaryota; kingdom Metazoa; phylum Arthropoda; class Insecta; order Diptera; family Drosophilidae; genus Drosophila; species Drosophila picticornis. The sequence goes on along the minus strand of JAWNMR010000493.1, from coordinate 28,926 downwards.
ACTTGTGCTGCAGACTTGGTTATCAACTTATTGCTGTTGTTGGTGCTTGCCAAACCGGTAGTTATACCGGGCTTAACTGCTACTGTTGTAGGCTTGGAATTTAACAGCAAGGGAGCCCCCTGATTTAATTTAACTAACTTGCCATCGGCCGTGCGCACTTGTATGGGCATCTTCGCGGAAATCGTTACAGATTCAGATGTAACTTCTACAGATGGTGGATTTCTAACCAAAGTTTGTGACTGGTTATCAGTTGTTGGTGTAATTAAAATGCTACTTGGTTGTGGTGTTGGCTTAGGCGCACCAATAGTTGTTAATCCCCTGGCAGTCACTGGCGCAGTGGATGCGGCACTCTTAATTTGACCAATACCAGTACCAGACAGGGTCACGCCTTTAGAAATAATGGCTTGCCGTATGCCGGCGCCTGTTGACGGCTGGGTCACTTTCGAAATGGCTCCACTCGTACTGGACAAAGACTTTTGGATTAACAGCACTTGACCGCCGGCTGTTTTTAATTGAGTCATTGTGACACCGCTCATATTCTTAGACGTAGAAGATGCTTGAGCTGAAACTGAACCGGAGCCTGTTGGCGCTGCTATTGTGGTGCTGCCAATTTTAACAGCTGAGTTAGCAAAAGCTTTCAAAGGATTTGCCTGCAGCTGATTTACGATGTTAACGTCCGTCGGTTGAGTGCTCTTTGTGGGCGTTGGTACTACGCGAACATGTCCACCTAACATATTTTTTAATGGCGTGCCCATGGGTGATGGTGCCGTTAAACGTTTGTTCTCCAATATTCGCACAATTGGCCCTTTTTTAGGTCGCGGTGTATTTAATAATGCATTTGCTGAAGCTGACGACGATGTTTTGTTCTCGTCGTCTTCAGCGCCATCACCTTCGCTTTCAGCAGCATTCACGTGTTGATCTGTAGACGTTTCGGTTGGCTCCAGCAAATCAAAAAGGGTAAGCTCAGGTATTGGTGTGGTGTCGCTTAGTTCATCTGTGGGTGTTAAGAAGTATATTAAATGAATATCTTAATTATTTAAATATGTAACAAAAATTATGTAATGTACCGGAGTGCTCCGACAAGCAATGGCCAAACATATTTGCTAGCAATTCACTTTTTTCGAATTAAAAAACTTGAATCATGACCATCAGCTGCGTAGTGAATGGACCTGACGTTACCCGACACTGGTCGTTCTGGCATCGCTGCTGCTATTTTGTTTTATCGATAGTTGGCTTGTAAGAAATTCAACTAATTGGTCTTAAAATTAAAAAAAAAAAACATTAAAAACTCTATTTTTTTAAGTATACACTCGATGCTTACAGGTACCTGTACATAATCGAGTCGAAGTGGTAAATGTTCTTGCAACAATCTTATTTGTAATTAGAAATAACAGTGGGTCGTAAAAATATTAAACACATCAGAAATTATTTTACTCAACATTTTTAATTTGTACTTGAAATATTAATTATATAAGTATTGAACTAAACGTTGCTGCGTCTGTAACAGTGCTGGCATTACCTTTATAAGAATCATGCCTAAAGCTAGGTTCTCATCACTTTGTCCCAAGATCATGGGTCGCAAAATTAATTTAGTATGCTCACCAGGCATAATCATATCCATGTCTGATATTTGAAATTGGACAGCACAGTCCCAGGTGCGTGAAAATATCTGCAGCTGAATGAAAGACGTAAAAGGCCTGGTGCAGCCACCTCCCAGCAAAGCTCAATTCCACTTTCGAAATGATCAATAATCTGATGAAGCGTCTCAACACCGGTATCTTGTTATAGCTTGCAAGCTCGCATTCCATTCCCTTCTTGACCACACGGCGGTCATCATTACCCCCTGCGATATGCGGACAAATATTATGTTGTCATTATTTCGTATGTACAGACTGAGGTGCTTGTGTCATTATATTAACGTTGCCTTTGTGCACGCATCCGTATTGTAATTGTAAATTGTTAAAACCGAGTCGACTATATTGTTAATCTACTTACAATTGAATCATAAGGGCAAAGTATCTTAACACTGAATTGATAGCTAAAAAGTGTATAAACCTGAACTGCGCTGCACGGCGGCCTTGCCAGATAGCTATCGCAGCCTTGCCAGATAGCCATCGCAGCGTTGCCACTATAATGAACATTAATTGTGCAAGGTGCACAGTTTACCTACAACTGTGAAGGGTATTAACAAATACATTTATAACGAAAAAAATTAATTTTCTGACTACACTCTGTTCGAACACAGCATTCGGGATTTTAACTCCAACCAACGAAATTCAGTGATTAATTTGTGCAAATCAGATTGCACCACTCCACCCAGACTGTACTAGCAAGAAACACTCAGTTTTAGACGCAGCGTTGCCAGCTTATTGAAGGAATATTTTAATGTACCCACTTTTCTAAAAATCGTCTACTAAGCTCTTTAGTTTTGCAACTAAATTGCAATTGCGACTTAATTTAGCACATATATGTCTGCAAGAATAATGACCAATCTAATGGAGAAAAAAACAATACACATGTAAAGCATAGCCGCAGTTATTTTAACTACTGAGCAATTGGCGGGCCAGCATACATATTTATATATAGACATACATAAATATGTATGTATGCATATTGGCCGCCAGGTAAACTGACACGCGCTGAAGCGTACTGGCCTCTGCTGTTGAAAATTCAATTTCAAATATGAAAAATTCTTTGAAGACGTCTCGGTAACATACCAATATCAGAGATTACGCTGTTGTCCATAATAATTTATTAGCTTTGCAGTAATTATTTTATTTTATTGTATACGCTTAATTGTGTGTGCGCGCACAACTCAAAACAAAACAAGCTACTATTCGACTGTTGGGCAAGGCTATCAGTTGCGGCAGACAAGTTTCATTATTTTAAAATATAAATGCTTGCATTTATGATTATGAACTAAATACACGTCTTAAACAACTTCACATAGCACTCAAACATTTTAATTACACTTTTAATGCCTTTCGACAAACTGTATTCAAAACTCAATTTAAATGACGAAATTCACAACTGCATGTTGGCGATGAGGTTACAGTTGTTGTTGTTTGTCTGTAACAGCCTATTTGGACACACTGTTGCATGGCAATTAACATTACTCAGCACTGTGAGTTAACAGCCAGCGCAAATAAGAGCAAAGAAATGGCTGATCACTATTTGGCCTATTTGGACACACTGTTGCATGGCAATTAACATTACTCAGTACTGTGAGTTAACAGCCAGCGCAAATAAGAGCAAAGAAATGGCTGATCACTATTTGGCCTATTTGGACACACTGTTGCATGGCAATTAACATTACTCAGTACTGTGAGTTAACAGCCAGCGCAAATAAGAGCAAAGAAATGGCTGATCACTATTTGGCCTATTTGGACACACTGTTGTGCTCAGATGGGTCTGTTTACATATTTACTTAGAGTTGATCAGCCATCGCTATGTTGTTAGTTGCGCTAACTGTTAACTCTCAGTTGAGCGTATTTTTAGTCGCACACAAGAGCAAAGCCAAATAAAGCCAACGTCAATAAATACTGACGAGTTGATAAATAATTACGTACAGCAGTATATTCTCTAATATTGGTCAGTTGTCGAGTCGTCTTCAAAGAATTTTTCAGCAGGCAAACATGTTTTATTCAAATTTGTCCGAGTATGTATGCAAAGGTCATAGACGAAAGGCAAGACAAAAATGAAAACACTAATTTCTATTTTTCAATTGAAAATATGAAAAATTCATTGAAGACGACTCGGTAACAAACCAATATCAGAGATTACGCTGTTGTCCATAATAATTTATTAGCTTGGCAGTAATTATTTTTGTAAACTTTATTGTATATGCTTGATTGTGTGTGCGCGCACAACTCAAAACAAAACAAGCAAATCTCCTTTCGACAAACTGTATTCAAAACTCAATTTAAATGACGAAATTCACAACTGCATGTTGGCGATGAGGTTACAGTTGTTGTTGTTTGTCTGTAACAGCCTATTTGGACACACTGTTGCATGGCAATTAACATTACTCAGCACTGTGAGTTAACAGCCAGCGCAAATAAGAGCAAAGAAATGGCTGATCACTATTTGGCCTATTTGGACACACTGTTGCATGGCAATTAACATTACTCAGTACTGTGAGTTAACAGCCAGCGCAAATAAGAGCAAAGAAATGGCTGATCACTATTTGGCCTATTTGGACACACTGTTGCATGGCAATTAACATTACTCAGTACTGTGAGTTAACAGCCAGCGCAAATAAGAGCAAAGAAATGGCTGATCACTATTTGGCCTATTTGGACACACTGTTGTGCTCAGATGGGTCTGTTTACATATTTACTTAGAGTTGATCAGCCATCGCTATGTTGTTAGTTGCGCTAACTGTTAACTCTCAGTTGAGCGTATTTTTAGTCGCACACAAGAGCAAAGCCAAATAAAGCCAACGTCAATAAATACTGACGAGTTGATAAATAATTACGTACAGCAGTATATTCTCTAATATTGGTCAGTTGTCGAGTCGTCTTCAAAGAATTTTTCAGCAGGCAAACATGTTTTATTCAAATTTGTCCGAGTATGTATGCAAAGGTCATAGACGAAAGGCAAGACAAAAATGAAAACACTAATTTCTATTTTTCAATTGAAAATATGAAAAATTCATTGAAGACGACTCGGTAACAAACCAATATCAGAGATTACGCTGTTGTCCATAATAATTTATTAGCTTGGCAGTAATTATTTTTGTAAACTTTATTGTATATGCTTGATTGTGTGTGCGCGCACAACTCAAAACAAAACAAGCAAATCTCCTTTCGACAAACTGTATTCAAAACTCAATTTAAATGACGAAATTCACAACTGCATGTTGGCGATGAGGTTACAGTTGTTGTTGTTTGTCTGTAACAGCCTATTTGGACACACTGTTGCATGGCAATTAACATTACTCAGCACTGTGAGTTAACAGCCAGCGCAAATAAGAGCAAAGAAATGGCTGATCACTATTTGGCCTATTTGGACACACTGTTGCATGGCAATTAACATTACTCAGTACTGTGAGTTAACAGCCAGCGCAAATAAGAGCAAAGAAATGGCTGATCACTATTTGGCCTATTTGGACACACTGTTGCATGGCAATTAACATTACTCAGTACTGTGAGTTAACAGCCAGCGCAAATAAGAGCAAAGAAATGGCTGATCACTATTTGGCCTATTTGGACACACTGTTGTGCTCAGATGGGTCTGTTTACATATTTACTTAGAGTTGATCAGCCATCGCTATGTTGTTAGTTGCGCTAACTGTTAACTCTCAGTTGAGCGTATTTTTAGTCGCACACAAGAGCAAAGCCAAATAAAGCCAACGTCAATAAATACTGACGAGTTGATAAATAATTACGTACAGCAGTATATTCTCTAATATTGGTCAGTTGTCGAGTCGTCTTCAAAGAATTTTTCAGCAGGCAAACATGTTTTATTCAAATTTGTCCGAGTATGTATGCAAAGGTCATAGACGAAAGGCAAGACAAAAATGAAAACACTAATTTCTATTTTTCAATTGAAAATATGAAAAATTCATTGAAGACGACTCGGTAACAAACCAATATCAGAGATTACGCTGTTGTCCATAATAATTTATTAGCTTGGCAGTAATTATTTTTGTAAACTTTATTGTATATGCTTGATTGTGTGTGCGCGCACAACTCAAAACAAAACAAGCAAATCTCCTTTCGACAAACTGTATTCAAAACTCAATTTAAATGACGAAATTCACAACTGCATGTTGGCGATGAGGTTACAGTTGTTGTTGTTTGTCTGTAACAGCCTATTTGGACACACTGTTGCATGGCAATTAACATTACTCAGCACTGTGAGTTAACAGCCAGCGCAAATAAGAGCAAAGAAATGGCTGATCACTATTTGGCCTATTTGGACACACTGTTGCATGGCAATTAACATTACTCAGTACTGTGAGTTAACAGCCAGCGCAAATAAGAGCAAAGAAATGGCTGATCACTATTTGGCCTATTTGGACACACTGTTGCATGGCAATTAACATTACTCAGTACTGTGAGTTAACAGCCAGCGCAAATAAGAGCAAAGAAATGGCTGATCACTATTTGGCCTATTTGGACACACTGTTGTGCTCAGATGGGTCTGTTTACATATTTACTTAGAGTTGATCAGCCATCGCTATGTTGTTAGTTGCGCTAACTGTTAACTCTCAGTTGAGCGTATTTTTAGTCGCACACAAGAGCAAAGCCAAATAAAGCCAACGTCAATAAATACTGACGAGTTGATAAATAATTACGTACAGCAGTATATTCTCTAATATTGGTCAGTTGTCGAGTCGTCTTCAAAGAATTTTTCAGCAGGCAAACATGTTTTATTCAAATTTGTCCGAGTATGTATGCAAAGGTCATAGACGAAAGGCAAGACAAAAATGAAAACACTAATTTCTATTTTTCAATTGAAAATATGAAAAATTCATTGAAGACGACTCGGTAACAAACCAATATCAGAGATTACGCTGTTGTCCATAATAATTTATTAGCTTGGCAGTAATTATTTTTGTAAACTTTATTGTATATGCTTGATTGTGTGTGCGCGCACAACTCAAAACAAAACAAGCAAATCTCCTTTCGACAAACTGTATTCAAAACTCAATTTAAATGACGAAATTCACAACTGCATGTTGGCGATGAGGTTACAGTTGTTGTTGTTTGTCTGTAACAGCCTATTTGGACACACTGTTGCATGGCAATTAACATTACTCAGCACTGTGAGTTAACAGCCAGCGCAAATAAGAGCAAAGAAATGGCTGATCACTATTTGGCCTATTTGGACACACTGTTGCATGGCAATTAACATTACTCAGTACTGTGAGTTAACAGCCAGCGCAAATAAGAGCAAAGAAATGGCTGATCACTATTTGGCCTATTTGGACACACTGTTGCATGGCAATTAACATTACTCAGTACTGTGAGTTAACAGCCAGCGCAAATAAGAGCAAAGAAATGGCTGATCACTATTTGGCCTATTTGGACACACTGTTGTGCTCAGATGGGTCTGTTTACATATTTACTTAGAGTTGATCAGCCATCGCTATGTTGTTAGTTGCGCTAACTGTTAACTCTCAGTTGAGCGTATTTTTAGTCGCACACAAGAGCAAAGCCAAATAAAGCCAACGTCAATAAATACTGACGAGTTGATAAATAATTACGTACAGCAGTATATTCTCTAATATTGGTCAGTTGTCGAGTCGTCTTCAAAGAATTTTTCAGCAGGCAAACATGTTTTATTCAAATTTGTCCGAGTATGTATGCAAAGGTCATAGACGAAAGGCAAGACAAAAATGAAAACACTAATTTCTATTTTTCAATTGAAAATATGAAAAATTCATTGAAGACGACTCGGTAACAAACCAATATCAGAGATTACGCTGTTGTCCATAATAATTTATTAGCTTGGCAGTAATTATTTTTGTAAACTTTATTGTATATGCTTGATTGTGTGTGCGCGCACAACTCAAAACAAAACAAGCAAATCTCCTTTCGACAAACTGTATTCAAAACTCAATTTAAATGACGAAATTCACAACTGCATGTTGGCGATGAGGTTACAGTTGTTGTTGTTTGTCTGTAACAGCCTATTTGGACACACTGTTGCATGGCAATTAACATTACTCAGCACTGTGAGTTAACAGCCAGCGCAAATAAGAGCAAAGAAATGGCTGATCACTATTTGGCCTATTTGGACACACTGTTGCATGGCAATTAACATTACTCAGTACTGTGAGTTAACAGCCAGCGCAAATAAGAGCAAAGAAATGGCTGATCACTATTTGGCCTATTTGGACACACTGTTGCATGGCAATTAACATTACTCAGTACTGTGAGTTAACAGCCAGCGCAAATAAGAGCAAAGAAATGGCTGATCACTATTTGGCCTATTTGGACACACTGTTGTGCTCAGATGGGTCTGTTTACATATTTACTTAGAGTTGATCAGCCATCGCTATGTTGTTAGTTGCGCTAACTGTTAACTCTCAGTTGAGCGTATTTTTAGTCGCACACAAGAGCAAAGCCAAATAAAGCCAACGTCAATAAATACTGACGAGTTGATAAATAATTACGTACAGCAGTATATTCTCTAATATTGGTCAGTTGTCGAGTCGTCTTCAAAGAATTTTTCAGCAGGCAAACATGTTTTATTCAAATTTGTCCGAGTATGTATGCAAAGGTCATAGACGAAAGGCAAGACAAAAATGAAAACACTAATTTCTATTTTTCAATTGAAAATATGAAAAATTCATTGAAGACGACTCGGTAACAAACCAATATCAGAGATTACGCTGTTGTCCATAATAATTTATTAGCTTGGCAGTAATTATTTTTGTAAACTTTATTGTATATGCTTGATTGTGTGTGCGCGCACAACTCAAAACAAAACAAGCAAATCTCCTTTCGACAAACTGTATTCAAAACTCAATTTAAATGTCGAAATTCACAACTGCATGTTGGCGATGAGGTTACAGTTGTTGTTGTTTGTCTGTAACAGCCTATTTGGACACACTGTTGCATGGCAATTAACATTACTCAGCACTGTGAGTTAACAGCCAGCGCAAATAAGAGCAAAGAAATGGCTGATCACTATTTGGCCTATTTGGACACACTGTTGCATGGCAATTAACATTACTCAGTACTGTGAGTTAACAGCCAGCGCAAATAAGAGCAAAGAAATGGCTGATCACTATTTGGCCTATTTGGACACACTGTTGCATGGCAATTAACATTACTCAGTACTGTGAGTTAACAGCCAGCGCAAATAAGAGCAAAGAAATGGCTGATCACTATTTGGCCTATTTGGACACACTGTTGCATGGCAATTAACATTACTCAGTACTGTGAGTTAACAGCCAGCGCAAATAAGAGCAAAGAAATGGCTGATCACTATTTGGCCTATTTGGACACACTGTTGTGCTCAGATGGGTCTGTTTACATATTTACTTAGAGTTGATCAGCCATCGCTATGTTGTTAGTTGCGCTAACTGTTAACTCTCAGTTGAGCGTATTTTTAGTCGCACACAAGAGCAAAGCCAAATAAAGCCAACGTCAATAAATACTGACGAGTTGATAAATAATTACGTACAGCAGTATATTCTCTAATATTGGTCAGTTGTCGAGTCGTCTTCAAAGAATTTTTCAGCAGGCAAACATGTTTTATTCAAATTTGTCCGAGTATGTATGCAAAGGTCATAGACGAAAGGCAAGACAAAAATGAAAACACTAATTTCTATTTTTCAATTGAAAATATGAAAAATTCATTGAAGACGACTCGGTAACAAACCAATATCAGAGATTACGCTGTTGTCCATAATAATTTATTAGCTTGGCAGTAATTATTTTTGTAAACTTTATTGTATATGCTTGATTGTGTGTGCGCGCACAACTCAAAACAAAACAAGCAAATCTCCTTTCGACAAACTGTATTCAAAACTCAATTTAAATGACGAAATTCACAACTGCATGTTGGCGATGAGGTTACAGTTGTTGTTGTTTGTCTGTAACAGCCTATTTGGACACACTGTTGCATGGCAATTAACATTACTCAGCACTGTGAGTTAACAGCCAGCGCAAATAAGAGCAAAGAAATGGCTGATCACTATTTGGCCTATTTGGACACACTGTTGCATGGCAATTAACATTACTCAGTACTGTGAGTTAACAGCCAGCGCAAATAAGAGCAAAGAAATGGCTGATCACTATTTGGCCTATTTGGACACACTGTTGCATGGCAATTAACATTACTCAGTACTGTGAGTTAACAGCCAGCGCAAATAAGAGCAAAGAAATGGCTGATCACTATTTGGCCTATTTGGACACACTGTTGTGCTCAGATGGGTCTGTTTACATATTTACTTAGAGTTGATCAGCCATCGCTATGTTGTTAGTTGCGCTAACTGTTAACTCTCAGTTGAGCGTATTTTTAGTCGCACACAAGAGCAAAGCCAAATAAAGCCAACGTCAATAAATACTGACGAGTTGATAAATAATTACGTACAGCAGTATATTCTCTAATATTGGTCAGTTGTCGAGTCGTCTTCAAAGAATTTTTCAGCAGGCAAACATGTTTTATTCAAATTTGTCCGAGTATGTATGCAAAGGTCATAGACGAAAGGCAAGACAAAAATGAAAACACTAATTTCTATTTTTCAATTGAAAATATGAAAAATTCATTGAAGACGACTCGGTAACAAACCAATATCAGAGATTACGCTGTTGTCCATAATAATTTATTAGCTTGGCAGTAATTATTTTTGTAAACTTTATTGTATATGCTTGATTGTGTGTGCGCGCACAACTCAAAACAAAACAAGCAAATCTCCTTTCGACAAACTGTATTCAAAACTCAATTTAAATGACGAAATTCACAACTGCATGTTGGCGATGAGGTTACAGTTGTTGTTGTTTGTCTGTAACAGCCTATTTGGACACACTGTTGCATGGCAATTAACATTACTCAGCACTGTGAGTTAACAGCCAGCGCAAATAAGAGCAAAGAAATGGCTGATCACTATTTGGCCTATTTGGACACACTGTTGCATGGCAATTAACATTACTCAGTACTGTGAGTTAACAGCCAGCGCAAATAAGAGCAAAGAAATGGCTGATCACTATTTGGCCTATTTGGACACACTGTTGCATGGCAATTAACATTACTCAGTACTGTGAGTTAACAGCCAGCGCAAATAAGAGCAAAGAAATGGCTGATCACTATTTGGCCTATTTGGACACACTGTTGTGCTCAGATGGGTCTGTTTACATATTTACTTAGAGTTGATCAGCCATCGCTATGTTGTTAGTTGCGCTAACTGTTAACTCTCAGTTGAGCGTATTTTTAGTCGCACACAAGAGCAAAGCCAAATAAAGCCAACGTCAATAAATACTGACGAGTTGATAAATAATTACGTACAGCAGTATATTCTCTAATATTGGTCAGTTGTCGAGTCGTCTTCAAAGAATTTTTCAGCAGGCAAACATGTTTTATTCAAATTTGTCCGAGTATGTATGCAAAGGTCATAGACGAAAGGCAAGACAAAAATGAAAACACTAATTTCTATTTTTCAATTGAAAATATGAAAAATTCATTGAAGACGACTCGGTAACAAACCAATATCAGAGATTACGCTGTTGTCCATAATAATTTATTAGCTTGGCAGTAATTATTTTTGTAAACTTTATTGTATATGCTTGATTGTGTGTGCGCGCACAACTCAAAACAAAACAAGCAAATCTCCTTTCGACAAACTGTATTCAAAACTCAATTTAAATGACGAAATTCACAACTGCATGTTGGCGATGAGGTTACAGTTGTTGTTGTTTGTCTGTAACAGCCTATTTGGACACACTGTTGCATGGCAATTAACATTACTCAGCACTGTGAGTTAACAGCCAGCGCAAATAAGAGCAAAGAAATGGCTGATCACTATTTGGCCTATTTGGACACACTGTTGCATGGCAATTAACATTACTCAGTACTGTGAGTTAACAGCCAGCGCAAATAAGAGCAAAGAAATGGCTGATCACTATTTGGCCTATTTGGACACACTGTTGCATGGCAATTAACATTACTCAGTACTGTGAGTTAACAGCCAGCGCAAATAAGAGCAAAGAAATGGCTGATCACTATTTGGCCTATTTGGACACACTGTTGTGCTCAGATGGGTCTGTTTACATATTTACTTAGAGTTGATCAGCCATCGCTATGTTGTTAGTTGCGCTAACTGTTAACTCTCAGTTGAGCGTATTTTTAGTCGCACACAAGAGCAAAGCCAAATAAAGCCAACGTCAATAAATACTGACGAGTTGATAAATAATTACGTACAGCAGTATATTCTCTAATATTGGTCAGTTGTCGAGTCGTCTTCAAAGAATTTTTCAGCAGGCAAACATGTTTTATTCAAATTTGTCCGAGTATGTATGCAAAGGTCATAGACGAAAGGCAAGACAAAAATGAAAACACTAATTTCTATTTTTCAATTGAAAATATGAAAAATTCATTGAAGACGACTCGGTAACAAACCAATATCAGAGATTACGCTGTTGTCCATAATAATTTATTAGCTTGGCAGTAATTATTTTTGTAAACTTTATTGTATATGCTTGATTGTGTGTGCGCGCACAACTCAAAACAAAACAAGCAAATCTCCTTTCGACAAACTGTATTCAAAACTCAATTTAAATGACGAAATTCACAACTGCATGTTGGCGATGAGGTTACAGTTGTTGTTGTTTGTCTGTAACAGCCTATTTGGACACACTGTTGCATGGCAATTAACATTACTCAGCACTGTGAGTTAACAGCCAGCGCAAATAAGAGCAAAGAAATGGCTGATCACTATTTGGCCTATTTGGACACACTGTTGCATGGCAATTAACATTACTCAGTACTGTGAGTTAACAGCCAGCGCAAATAAGAGCAAAGAAATGGCTGATCACTATTTGGCCTATTTGGACACACTGTTGCATGGCAATTAACATTACTCAGTACTGTGAGTTAACAGCCAGCGCAAATAAGAGCAAAGAAATGGCTGATCACTATTTGGCCTATTTGGACACACTGTTGTGCTCAGATGGGTCTGTTTACATATTTACTTAGAGTTGATCAGCCATCGCTATGTTGTTAGTTGCGCTAACTGTTAACTCTCAGTTGAGCGTATTTTTAGTCGCACACAAGAGCAAAGCCAAATAAAGCCAACGTCAATAAATACTGACGAGTTGATAAATAATTACGTACAGCAGTATATTCTCTAATATTGGTCAGTTGTCGAGTCGTCTTCAAAGAATTTTTCAGCAGGCAAACATGTTTTATTCAAATTTGTCCGAGTATGTATGCAAAGGTCATAGACGAAAGGCAAGACAAAAATGAAAACACTAATTTCTATTTTTCAATTGAAAATATGAAAAATTCATTGAAGACGACTCGGTAACAAACCAATATCAGAGATTACGCTGTTGTCCATAATAATTTATTAGCTTGGCAGTAATTATTTTTGTAAACTTTATTGTATATGCTTGATTGTGTGTGCGCGCACAACTCAAAACAAAACAAGCAAATCTCCTTTCGACAAACTGTATTCAAAACTCAATTTAAATGACGAAATTCACAACTGCATGTTGGCGATGAGGTTACAGTTGTTGTTGTTTGTCTGTAACAGCCTATTTGGACACACTGTTGCATGGCAATTAACATTACTCAGCACTGTGAGTTAACAGCCAGCGCAAATAAGAGCAAAGAAATGGCTGATCACTATTTGGCCTATTTGGACACACTGTTGCATGGCAATTAACATTACTCAGTACTGTGAGTTAACAGCCAGCGCAAATAAGAGCAAAGAAATGGCTGATCACTATTTGGCCTATTTGGACACACTGTTGCATGGCAATTAACATTACTCAGTACTGTGAGTTAACAGCCAGCGCAAATAAGAGCAAAGAAATGGCTGATCACTATTTGGCCTATTTGGACACACTGTTGCATGGCAATTAACATTACTCAGTACTGTGAGTTAACAGCCAGCGCAAATAAGAGCAAAGAAATGGCTGATCACTATTTGGCCTATTTGGACACACTGTTGTGCTCAGATGGGTCTGTTTACATATTTACTTAGAGTTGATCAGCCATCGCTATGTTGTTAGTTGCGCTAACTGTTAACTCTCAGTTGAGCGTATTTTTAGTCGCACACAAGAGCAAAGCCAAATAAAGCCAACGTCAATAAATACTGACGAGTTGATAAATAATTACGTACAGCAGTATATTCTCTAATATTGGTCAGTTGTCGAGTCGTCTTCAAAGAATTTTTCAGCAGGCAAACATGTTTTATTCAAATTTGTCCGAGTATGTATGCAAAGGTCATAGACGAAAGGCAAGACAAAAATGAAAACACTAATTTCTATTTTTCAATTGAAAATATGAAAAATTCATTGAAGACGACTCGGTAACAAACCAATATCAGAGATTACGCTGTTGTCCATAATAATTTATTAGCTTGGCAGTAATTATTTTTGTAAACTTTATTGTATATGCTTGATTGTGTGTGCGCGCACAACTCAAAACAAAACAAGCAAATCTCCTTTCGACAAACTGTATTCAAAACTCAATTTAAATGACGAAATTCACAACTGCATGTTGGCGATGAGGTTACAGTTGTTGTTGTTTGTCTGTAACAGCCTATTTGGACACACTGTTGCATGGCAATTAACATTACTCAGCACTGTGAGTTAACAGCCAGCGCAAATAAGAGCAAAGAAATGGCTGATCACTATTTGGCCTATTTGGACACACTGTTGCATGGCAATTAACATTACTCAGTACTGTGAGTTAACAGCCAGCGCAAATAAGAGCAAAGAAATGGCTGATCACTATTTGGCCTATTTGGACACACTGTTGCATGGCAATTAACATTACTCAGTACTGTGAGTTAACAGCCAGCGCAAATAAGAGCAAAGAAATGGCTGATCACTATTTGGCCTATTTGGACACACTGTTGCATGGCAATTAACATTACTCAGTACTGTGAGTTAACAGCCAGCGCAAATAAGAGCAAAGAAATGGCTGATCACTATTTGGCCTATTTGGACACACTGTTGTGCTCAGATGGGTCTGTTTACATATTTACTTAGAGTTGATCAGCCATCGCTATGTTGTTAGTTGCGCTAACTGTTAACTCTCAGTTGAGCGTATTTTTAGTCGCACACAAGAGCAAAGCCAAATAAAGCCAACGTCAATAAATACTGACGAGTTGATAAATAATTACGTACAGCAGTATATTCTCTAATATTGGTCAGTTGTCGAGTCGTCTTCAAAGAATTTTTCAGCAGGCAAACATGTTTTATTCAAATTTGTCCGAGTATGTATGCAAAGGTCATAGACGAAAGGCAAGACAAAAATGAAAACACTAATTTCTATTTTTCAATTGAAAATATGAAAAATTCATTGAAGACGACTCGGTAACAAACCAATATCAGAGATTACGCTGTTGTCCATAATAATTTATTAGCTTGGCAGTAATTATTTTTGTAAACTTTATTGTATATGCTTGATTGTGTGTGCGCGCACAACTCAAAACAAAACAAGCAAATCTCCTTTCGACAAACTGTATTCAAAACTCAATTTAAATGACGAAATTCACAACTGCATGTTGGCGATGAGGTTACAGTTGTTGTTGTTTGTCTGTAACAGCCTATTTGGACACACTGTTGCATGGCAATTAACATTACTCAGCACTGTGAGTTAACAGCCAGCGCAAATAAGAGCAAAGAAATGGCTGATCACTATTTGGCCTATTTGGACACACTGTTGCATGGCAATTAACATTACTCAGTACTGTGAGTTAACAGCCAGCGCAAATAAGAGCAAAGAAATGGCTGATCACTATTTGGCCTATTTGGACACACTGTTGTGCTCAGATGGGTCTGTTTACATATTTACTTAGAGTTGATCAGCCATCGCTATGTTGTTAGTTGCGCTAACTGTTAACTCTCAGTTGAGCGTATTTTTAGTCGCACACAAGAGCAAAGCCAAATAAAGCCAACGTCAATAAATACTGACGAGTTGATAAATAATTACGTACAGCAGTATATTCTCTAATATTGGTCAGTTGTCGAGTCGTCTTCAAAGAATTTTTCAGCAGGCAAACATGTTTTATTCAAATTTGTCCGAGTATGTATGCAAAGGTCATAGACGAAAGGCAAGACAAAAATGAAAACACTAATTTCTATTTTTCAATTGAAAATATGAAAAATTCATTGAAGACGACTCGGTAACAAACCAATATCAGAGATTACGCTGTTGTCCATAATAATTTATTAGCTTGGCAGTAATTATTTTTGTAAACTTTATTGTATATGCTTGATTGTGTGTGCGCGCACAACTCAAAACAAAACAAGCAAATCTCCTTTCGACAAACTGTATTCAAAACTCAATTTAAATGTCGAAATTCACAACTGCATGTTGGCGATGAGGTTACAGTTGTTGTTGTTTGTCTGTAACAGCCTATTTGGACACACTGTTGCATGGCAATTAACATTACTCAGCACTGTGAGTTAACAGCCAGCGCAAATAAGAGCAAAGAAATGGCTGATCACTATTTGGCCTATTTGGACACACTGTTGCATGGCAATTAACATTACTCAGTACTGTGAGTTAACAGCCAGCGCAAATAAGAGCAAAGAAATGGCTGATCACTATTTGGCCTATTTGGACACACTGTTGCATGGCAATTAACATTACTCAGTACTGTGAGTTAACAGCCAGCGCAAATAAGAGCAAAGAAATGGCTGATCACTATTTGGCCTATTTGGACACACTGTTGCATGGCAATTAACATTACTCAGTACTGTGAGTTAACAGCCAGCGCAAATAAGAGCAAAGAAATGGCTGATCACTATTTGGCCTATTTGGACACACTGTTGTGCTCAGATGGGTCTGTTTACATATTTACTTAGAGTTGATCAGCCATCGCTATGTTGTTAGTTGCGCTAACTGTTAACTCTCAGTTGAGCGTATTTTTAGTCGCACACAAGAGCAAAGCCAAATAAAGCCAACGTCAATAAATACTGACGAGTTGATAAATAATTACGTACAGCAGTATATTCTCTAATATTGGTCAGTTGTCGAGTCGTCTTCAAAGAATTTTTCAGCAGGCAAACATGTTTTATTCAAATTTGTCCGAGTATGTATGCAAAGGTCATAGACGAAAGGCAAGACAAAAATGAAAACACTAATTTCTATTTTTCAATTGAAAATATGAAAAATTCATTGAAGACGACTCGGTAACAAACCAATATCAGAGATTACGCTGTTGTCCATAATAATTTATTAGCTTGGCAGTAATTATTTTTGTAAACTTTATTGTATATGCTTGATTGTGTGTGCGCGCACAACTCAAAACAAAACAAGCAAATCTCCTTTCGACAAACTGTATTCAAAACTCAATTTAAATGACGAAATTCACAACTGCATGTTGGCGATGAGGTTACAGTTGTTGTTGTTTGTCTGTAACAGCCTATTTGGACACACTGTTGCATGGCAATTAACATTACTCAGCACTGTGAGTTAACAGCCAGCGCAAATAAGAGCAAAGAAATGGCTGATCACTATTTGGCCTATTTGGACACACTGTTGCATGGCAATTAACATTACTCAGTACTGTGAGTTAACAGCCAGCGCAAATAAGAGCAAAGAAATGGCTGATCACTATTTGGCCTATTTGGACACACTGTTGCATGGCAATTAACATTACTCAGTACTGTGAGTTAACAGCCAGCGCAAATAAGAGCAAAGAAATGGCTGATCACTATTTGGCCTATTTGGACACACTGTTGCATGGCAATTAACATTACTCAGTACTGTGAGTTAACAGCCAGCGCAAATAAGAGCAAAGAAATGGCTGATCACTATTTGGCCTATTTGGACACACTGTTGTGCTCAGATGGGTCTGTTTACATATTTACTTAGAGTTGATCAGCCATCGCTATGTTGTTAGTTGCGCTAACTGTTAACTCTCAGTTGAGCGTATTTTTAGTCGCACACAAGAGCAAAGCCAAATAAAGCCAACGTCAATAAATACTGACGAGTTGATAAATAATTACGTACAGCAGTATATTCTCTAATATTGGTCAGTTGTCGAGTCGTCTTCAAAGAATTTTTCAGCAGGCAAACATGTTTTATTCAAATTTGTCCGAGTATGTATGCAAAGGTCATAGACGAAAGGCAAGACAAAAATGAAAACACTAATTTCTATTTTTCAATTGAAAATATGAAAAATTCATTGAAGACGACTCGGTAACAAACCAATATCAGAGATTACGCTGTTGTCCATAATAATTTATTAGCTTGGCAGTAATTATTTTTGTAAACTTTATTGTATATGCTTGATTGTGTGTGCGCGCACAACTCAAAACAAAACAAGCAAATCTCCTTTCGACAAACTGTATTCAAAACTCAATTTAAATGACGAAATTCACAACTGCATGTTGGCGATGAGGTTACAGTTGTTGTTGTTTGTCTGTAACAGCCTATTTGGACACACTGTTGCATGGCAATTAACATTACTCAGCACTGTGAGTTAACAGCCAGCGCAAATAAGAGCAAAGAAATGGCTGATCACTATTTGGCCTATTTGGACACACTGTTGCATGGCAATTAACATTACTCAGTACTGTGAGTTAACAGCCAGCGCAAATAAGAGCAAAGAAATGGCTGATCACTATTTGGCCTATTTGGACACACTGTTGCATGGCAATTAACATTACTCAGTACTGTGAGTTAACAGCCAGCGCAAATAAGAGCAAAGAAATGGCTGATCACTATTTGGCCTATTTGGACACACTGTTGCATGGCAATTAACATTACTCAGTACTGTGAGTTAACAGCCAGCGCAAATAAGAGCAAAGAAATGGCTGATCACTATTTGGCCTATTTGGACACACTGTTGCATGGCAATTAACATTACTCAGTACTGTGAGTTAACAGCCAGCGCAAATAAGAGCAAAGAAATGGCTGATCACTATTTGGCCTATTTGGACACACTGTTGTGCTCAGATGGGTCTGTTTACATATTTACTTAGAGTTGATCAGCCATCGCTATGTTGTTAGTTGCGCTAACTGTTAACTCTCAGTTGAGCGTATTTTTAGTCGCACACAAGAGCAAAGCCAAATAAAGCCAACGTCAATAAATACTGACGAGTTGATAAATAATTACGTACAGCAGTATATTCTCTAATATTGGTCAGTTGTCGAGTCGTCTTCAAAGAATTTTTCAGCAGGCAAACATGTTTTATTCAAATTTGTCCGAGTATGTATGCAAAGGTCATAGACGAAAGGCAAGACAAAAATGAAAACACTAATTTCTATTTTTCAATTGAAAATATGAAAAATTCATTGAAGACGACTCGGTAACAAACCAATATCAGAGATTACGCTGTTGTCCATAATAATTTATTAGCTTGGCAGTAATTATTTTTGTAAACTTTATTGTATATGCTTGATTGTGTGTGCGCGCACAACTCAAAACAAAACAAGCAAATCTCCTTTCGACAAACTGTATTCAAAACTCAATTTAAATGACGAAATTCACAACTGCATGTTGGCGATGAGGTTACAGTTGTTGTTGTTTGTCTGTAACAGCCTATTTGGACACACTGTTGCATGGCAATTAACATTACTCAGCACTGTGAGTTAACAGCCAGCGCAAATAAGAGCAAAGAAATGGCTGATCACTATTTGGCCTATTTGGACACACTGTTGCATGGCAATTAACATTACTCAGTACTGTGAGTTAACAGCCAGCGCAAATAAGAGCAAAGAAATGGCTGATCACTATTTGGCCTATTTGGACACACTGTTGCATGGCAATTAACATTACTCAGTACTGTGAGTTAACAGCCAGCGCAAATAAGAGCAAAGAAATGGCTGATCACTATTTGGCCTATTTGGACACACTGTTGTGCTCAGATGGGTCTGTTTACATATTTACTTAGAGTTGATCAGCCATCGCTATGTTGTTAGTTGCGCTAACTGTTAACTCTCAGTTGAGCGTATTTTTAGTCGCACACAAGAGCAAAGCCAAATAAAGCCAACGTCAATAAATACTGACGAGTTGATAAATAATTACGTACAGCAGTATATTCTCTAATATTGGTCAGTTGTCGAGTCGTCTTCAAAGAATTTTTCAGCAGGCAAACATGTTTTATTCAAATTTGTCCGAGTATGTATGCAAAGGTCATAGACGAAAGGCAAGACAAAAATGAAAACACTAATTTCTATTTTTCAATTGAAAATATGAAAAATTCATTGAAGACGACTCGGTAACAAACCAATATCAGAGATTACGCTGTTGTCCATAATAATTTATTAGCTTGGCAGTAATTATTTTTGTAAACTTTATTGTATATGCTTGATTGTGTGTGCGCGCACAACTCAAAACAAAACAAGCAAATCTCCTTTCGACAAACTGTATTCAAAACTCAATTTAAATGACGAAATTCACAACTGCATGTTGGCGATGAGGTTACAGTTGTTGTTGTTTGTCTGTAACAGCCTATTTGGACACACTGTTGCATGGCAATTAACATTACTCAGCACTGTGAGTTAACAGCCAGCGCAAATAAGAGCAAAGAAATGGCTGATCACTATTTGGCCTATTTGGACACACTGTTGCATGGCAATTAACATTACTCAGTACTGTGAGTTAACAGCCAGCGCAAATAAGAGCAAAGAAATGGCTGATCACTATTTGGCCTATTTGGACACACTGTTGCATGGCAATTAACATTACTCAGTACTGTGAGTTAACAGCCAGCGCAAATAAGAGCAAAGAAATGGCTGATCACTATTTGGCCTATTTGGACACACTGTTGTGCTCAGATGGGTCTGTTTACATATTTACTTAGAGTTGATCAGCCATCGCTATGTTGTTAGTTGCGCTAACTGTTAACTCTCAGTTGAGCGTATTTTTAGTCGCACACAAGAGCAAAGCCAAATAAAGCCAACGTCAATAAATACTGACGAGTTGATAAATAATTACGTACAGCAGTATATTCTCTAATATTGGTCAGTTGTCGAGTCGTCTTCAAAGAATTTTTCAGCAGGCAAACATGTTTTATTCAAATTTGTCCGAGTATGTATGCAAAGGTCATAGACGAAAGGCAAGACAAAAATGAAAACACTAATTTCTATTTTTCAATTGAAAATATGAAAAATTCATTGAAGACGACTCGGTAACAAACCAATATCAGAGATTACGCTGTTGTCCATAATAATTTATTAGCTTGGCAGTAATTATTTTTGTAAACTTTATTGTATATGCTTGATTGTGTGTGCGCGCACAACTCAAAACAAAACAAGCAAATCTCCTTTCGACAAACTGTATTCAAAACTCAATTTAAATGACGAAATTCACAACTGCATGTTGGCGATGAGGTTACAGTTGTTGTTGTTTGTCTGTAACAGCCTATTTGGACACACTGTTGCATGGCAATTAACATTACTCAGCACTGTGAGTTAACAGCCAGCGCAAATAAGAGCAAAGAAATGGCTGATCACTATTTGGCCTATTTGGACACACTGTTGCATGGCAATTAACATTACTCAGTACTGTGAGTTAACAGCCAGCGCAAATAAGAGCAAAGAAATGGCTGATCACTATTTGGCCTATTTGGACACACTGTTGTGCTCAGATGGGTCTGTTTACATATTTACTTAGAGTTGATCAGCCATCGCTATGTTGTTAGTTGCGCTAACTGTTAACTCTCAGTTGAGCGTATTTTTAGTCGCACACAAGAGCAAAGCCAAATAAAGCCAACGTCAATAAATACTGACGAGTTGATAAATAATTACGTACAGCAGTATATTCTCTAATATTGGTCAGTTGTCGAGTCGTCTTCAAAGAATTTTTCAGCAGGCAAACATGTTTTATTCAAATTTGTCCGAGTATGTATGCAAAGGTCATAGACGAAAGGCAAGACAAAAATGAAAACACTAATTTCTATTTTTCAATTGAAAATATGAAAAATTCATTGAAGACGACTCGGTAACAAACCAATATCAGAGATTACGCTGTTGTCCATAATAATTTATTAGCTTGGCAGTAATTATTTTTGTAAACTTTATTGTATATGCTTGATTGTGTGTGCGCGCACAACTCAAAACAAAACAAGCAAATCTCCTTTCGACAAACTGTATTCAAAACTCAATTTAAATGACGAAATTCACAACTGCATGTTGGCGATGAGGTTACAGTTGTTGTTGTTTGTCTGTAACAGCCTATTTGGACACACTGTTGCATGGCAATTAACATTACTCAGCACTGTGAGTTAACAGCCAGCGCAAATAAGAGCAAAGAAATGGCTGATCACTATTTGGCCTATTTGGACACACTGTTGCATGGCAATTAACATTACTCAGTACTGTGAGTTAACAGCCAGCGCAAATAAGAGCAAAGAAATGGCTGATCACTATTTGGCCTATTTGGACACACTGTTGCATGGCAATTAACATTACTCAGTACTGTGAGTTAACAGCCAGCGCAAATAAGAGCAAAGAAATGGCTGATCACTATTTGGCCTATTTGGACACACTGTTGTGCTCAGATGGGTCTGTTTACATATTTACTTAGAGTTGATCAGCCATCGCTATGTTGTTAGTTGCGCTAACTGTTAACTCTCAGTTGAGCGTATTTTTAGTCGCACACAAGAGCAAAGCCAAATAAAGCCAACGTCAATAAATACTGACGAGTTGATAAATAATTACGTACAGCAGTATATTCTCTAATATTGGTCAGTTGTCGAGTCGTCTTCAAAGAATTTTTCAGCAGGCAAACATGTTTTATTCAAATTTGTCCGAGTATGTATGCAAAGGTCATAGACGAAAGGCAAGACAAAAATGAAAACACTAATTTCTATTTTTCAATTGAAAATATGAAAAATTCATTGAAGACGACTCGGTAACAAACCAATATCAGAGATTACGCTGTTGTCCATAATAATTTATTAGCTTGGCAGTAATTATTTTTGTAAACTTTATTGTATATGCTTGATTGTGTGTGCGCGCACAACTCAAAACAAAACAAGCAAATCTCCTTTCGACAAACTGTATTCAAAACTCAATTTAAATGACGAAATTCACAACTGCATGTTGGCGATGAGGTTACAGTTGTTGTTGTTTGTCTGTAACAGCCTATTTGGACACACTGTTGCATGGCAATTAACATTACTCAGCACTGTGAGTTAACAGCCAGCGCAAATAAGAGCAAAGAAATGGCTGATCACTATTTGGCCTATTTGGACACACTGTTGCATGGCAATTAACATTACTCAGTACTGTGAGTTAACAGCCAGCGCAAATAAGAGCAAAGAAATGGCTGATCACTATTTGGCCTATTTGGACACACTGTTGCATGGCAATTAACATTACTCAGTACTGTGAGTTAACAGCCAGCGCAAATAAGAGCAAAGAAATGGCTGATCACTATTTGGCCTATTTGGACACACTGTTGTGCTCAGATGGGTCTGTTTACATATTTACTTAGAGTTGATCAGCCATCGCTATGTTGTTAGTTGCGCTAACTGTTAACTCTCAGTTGAGCGTATTTTTAGTCGCACACAAGAGCAAAGCCAAATAAAGCCAACGTCAATAAATACTGACGAGTTGATAAATAATTACGTACAGCAGTATATTCTCTAATATTGGTCAGTTGTCGAGTCGTCTTCAAAGAATTTTTCAGCAGGCAAACATGTTTTATTCAAATTTGTCCGAGTATGTATGCAAAGGTCATAGACGAAAGGCAAGACAAAAATGAAAACACTAATTTCTATTTTTCAATTGAAAATATGAAAAATTCATTGAAGACGACTCGGTAACAAACCAATATCAGAGATTACGCTGTTGTCCATAATAATTTATTAGCTTGGCAGTAATTATTTTTGTAAACTTTATTGTATATGCTTGATTGTGTGTGCGCGCACAACTCAAAACAAAACAAGCAAATCTCCTTTCGACAAACTGTATTCAAAACTCAATTTAAATGACGAAATTCACAACTGCATGTTGGCGATGAGGTTACAGTTGTTGTTGTTTGTCTGTAACAGCCTATTTGGACACACTGTTGCATGGCAATTAACATTACTCAGCACTGTGAGTTAACAGCCAGCGCAAATAAGAGCAAAGAAATGGCTGATCACTATTTGGCCTATTTGGACACACTGTTGCATGGCAATTAACATTACTCAGTACTGTGAGTTAACAGCCAGCGCAAATAAGAGCAAAGAAATGGCTGATCACTATTTGGCCTATTTGGACACACTGTTGTGCTCAGATGGGTCTGTTTACATATTTACTTAGAGTTGATCAGCCATCGCTATGTTGTTAGTTGCGCTAACTGTTAACTCTCAGTTGAGCGTATTTTTAGTCGCACACAAGAGCAAAGCCAAATAAAGCCAACGTCAATAAATACTGACGAGTTGATAAATAATTACGTACAGCAGTATATTCTCTAATATTGGTCAGTTGTCGAGTCGTCTTCAAAGAATTTTTCAGCAGGCAAACATGTTTTATTCAAATTTGTCCGAGTATGTATGCAAAGGTCATAGACGAAAGGCAAGACAAAAATGAAAACACTAATTTCTATTTTTCAATTGAAAATATGAAAAATTCATTGAAGACGACTCGGTAACAAACCAATATCAGAGATTACGCTGTTGTCCATAATAATTTATTAGCTTGGCAGTAATTATTTTTGTAAACTTTATTGTATATGCTTGATTGTGTGTGCGCGCACAACTCAAAACAAAACAAGCAAATCTCCTTTCGACAAACTGTATTCAAAACTCAATTTAAATGTCGAAATTCACAACTGCATGTTGGCGATGAGGTTACAGTTGTTGTTGTTTGTCTGTAACAGCCTATTTGGACACACTGTTGCATGGCAATTAACATTACTCAGCACTGTGAGTTAACAGCCAGCGCAAATAAGAGCAAAGAAATGGCTGATCACTATTTGGCCTATTTGGACACACTGTTGCATGGCAATTAACATTACTCAGTACTGTGAGTTAACAGCCAGCGCAAATAAGAGCAAAGAAATGGCTGATCACTATTTGGCCTATTTGGACACACTGTTGCATGGCAATTAACATTACTCAGTACTGTGAGTTAACAGCCAGCGCAAATAAGAGCAAAGAAATGGCTGATCACTATTTGGCCTATTTGGACACACTGTTGTGCTCAGATGGGTCTGTTTACATATTTACTTAGAGTTGATCAGCCATCGCTATGTTGTTAGTTGCGCTAACTGTTAACTCTCAGTTGAGCGTATTTTTAGTCGCACACAAGAGCAAAGCCAAATAAAGCCAACGTCAATAAATACTGACGAGTTGATAAATAATTACGTACAGCAGTATATTCTCTAATATTGGTCAGTTGTCGAGTCGTCTTCAAAGAATTTTTCAGCAGGCAAACATGTTTTATTCAAATTTGTCCGAGTATGTATGCAAAGGTCATAGACGAAAGGCAAGACAAAAATGAAAACACTAATTTCTATTTTTCAATTGAAAATATGAAAAATTCATTGAAGACGACTCGGTAACAAACCAATATCAGAGATTACGCTGTTGTCCATAATAATTTATTAGCTTGGCAGTAATTATTTTTGTAAACTTTATTGTATATGCTTGATTGTGTGTGCGCGCACAACTCAAAACAAAACAAGCAAATCTCCTTTCGACAAACTGTATTCAAAACTCAATTTAAATGACGAAATTCACAACTGCATGTTGGCGATGAGGTTACAGTTGTTGTTGTTTGTCTGTAACAGCCTATTTGGACACACTGTTGCATGGCAATTAACATTACTCAGCACTGTGAGTTAACAGCCAGCGCAAATAAGAGCAAAGAAATGGCTGATCACTATTTGGCCTATTTGGACACACTGTTGCATGGCAATTAACATTACTCAGTACTGTGAGTTAACAGCCAGCGCAAATAAGAGCAAAGAAATGGCTGATCACTATTTGGCCTATTTGGACACACTGTTGCATGGCAATTAACATTACTCAGTACTGTGAGTTAACAGCCAGCGCAAATAAGAGCAAAGAAATGGCTGATCACTATTTGGCCTATTTGGACACACTGTTGCATGGCAATTAACATTACTCAGTACTGTGAGTTAACAGCCAGCGCAAATAAGAGCAAAGAAATGGCTGATCACTATTTGGCCTATTTGGACACACTGTTGTGCTCAGATGGGTCTGTTTACATATTTACTTAGAGTTGATCAGCCATCGCTATGTTGTTAGTTGCGCTAACTGTTAACTCTCAGTTGAGCGTATTTTTAGTCGCACACAAGAGCAAAGCCAAATAAAGCCAACGTCAATAAATACTGACGAGTTGATAAATAATTACGTACAGCAGTATATTCTCTAATATTGGTCAGTTGTCGAGTCGTCTTCAAAGAATTTTTCAGCAGGCAAACATGTTTTATTCAAATTTGTCCGAGTATGTATGCAAAGGTCATAGACGAAAGGCAAGACAAAAATGAAAACACTAATTTCTATTTTTCAATTGAAAATATGAAAAATTCATTGAAGACGACTCGGTAACAAACCAATATCAGAGATTACGCTGTTGTCCATAATAATTTATTAGCTTGGCAGTAATTATTTTTGTAAACTTTATTGTATATGCTTGATTGTGTGTGCGCGCACAACTCAAAACAAAACAAGCAAATCTCCTTTCGACAAACTGTATTCAAAACTCAATTTAAATGACGAAATTCACAACTGCATGTTGGCGATGAGGTTACAGTTGTTGTTGTTTGTCTGTAACAGCCTATTTGGACACACTGTTGCATGGCAATTAACATTACTCAGCACTGTGAGTTAACAGCCAGCGCAAATAAGAGCAAAGAAATGGCTGATCACTATTTGGCCTATTTGGACACACTGTTGCATGGCAATTAACATTACTCAGTACTGTGAGTTAACAGCCAGCGCAAATAAGAGCAAAGAAATGGCTGATCACTATTTGGCCTATTTGGACACACTGTTGCATGGCAATTAACATTACTCAGTACTGTGAGTTAACAGCCAGCGCAAATAAGAGCAAAGAAATGGCTGATCACTATTTGGCCTATTTGGACACACTGTTGTGCTCAGATGGGTCTGTTTACATATTTACTTAGAGTTGATCAGCCATCGCTATGTTGTTAGTTGCGCTAACTGTTAACTCTCAGTTGAGCGTATTTTTAGTCGCACACAAGAGCAAAGCCAAATAAAGCCAACGTCAATAAATACTGACGAGTTGATAAATAATTACGTACAGCAGTATATTCTCTAATATTGGTCAGTTGTCGAGTCGTCTTCAAAGAATTTTTCAGCAGGCAAACATGTTTTATTCAAATTTGTCCGAGTATGTATGCAAAGGTCATAGACGAAAGGCAAGACAAAAATGAAAACACTAATTTCTATTTTTCAATTGAAAATATGAAAAATTCATTGAAGACGACTCGGTAACAAACCAATATCAGAGATTACGCTGTTGTCCATAATAATTTATTAGCTTGGCAGTAATTATTTTTGTAAACTTTATTGTATATGCTTGATTGTGTGTGCGCGCACAACTCAAAACAAAACAAGCAAATCTCCTTTCGACAAACTGTATTCAAAACTCAATTTAAATGACGAAATTCACAACTGCATGTTGGCGATGAGGTTACAGTTGTTGTTGTTTGTCTGTAACAGCCTATTTGGACACACTGTTGCATGGCAATTAACATTACTCAGCACTGTGAGTTAACAGCCAGCGCAAATAAGAGCAAAGAAATGGCTGATCACTATTTGGCCTATTTGGACACACTGTTGCATGGCAATTAACATTACTCAGTACTGTGAGTTAACAGCCAGCGCAAATAAGAGCAAAGAAATGGCTGATCACTATTTGGCCTATTTGGACACACTGTTGCATGGCAATTAACATTACTCAGTACTGTGAGTTAACAGCCAGCGCAAATAAGAGCAAAGAAATGGCTGATCACTATTTGGCCTATTTGGACACACTGTTGTGCTCAGATGGGTCTGTTTACATATTTACTTAGAGTTGATCAGCCATCGCTATGTTGTTAGTTGCGCTAACTGTTAACTCTCAGTTGAGCGTATTTTTAGTCGCACACAAGAGCAAAGCCAAATAAAGCCAACGTCAATAAATACTGACGAGTTGATAAATAATTACGTACAGCAGTATATTCTCTAATATTGGTCAGTTGTCGAGTCGTCTTCAAAGAATTTTTCAGCAGGCAAACATGTTTTATTCAAATTTGTCCGAGTATGTATGCAAAGGTCATAGACGAAAGGCAAGACAAAAATGAAAACACTAATTTCTATTTTTCAATTGAAAATATGAAAAATTCATTGAAGACGACTCGGTAACAAACCAATATCAGAGATTACGCTGTTGTCCATAATAATTTATTAGCTTGGCAGTAATTATTTTTGTAAACTTTATTGTATATGCTTGATTGTGTGTGCGCGCACAACTCAAAACAAAACAAGCAAATCTCCTTTCGACAAACTGTATTCAAAACTCAATTTAAATGACGAAATTCACAACTGCATGTTGGCGATGAGGTTACAGTTGTTGTTGTTTGTCTGTAACAGCCTATTTGGACACACTGTTGCATGGCAATTAACATTACTCAGCACTGTGAGTTAACAGCCAGCGCAAATAAGAGCAAAGAAATGGCTGATCACTATTTGGCCTATTTGGACACACTGTTGCATGGCAATTAACATTACTCAGTACTGTGAGTTAACAGCCAGCGCAAATAAGAGCAAAGAAATGGCTGATCACTATTTTTTTTTAATGTTGGTGGAGACGGTGCTCGCACATTAGGGGCCAGCAGGCAACTAAAAGTTGCCTCCAAAGCCTTATTTTATTTGTGTATACAGGGTATTTAACAAATAGATTTAAAATATGGTTTTTGTTGTGGCAACAACAATTTTTGAAATTAACATAGGTGTTGGACAACGGGCTGCAGCTCAGCAACAGCTGTTTGCAGACGTAGTCTGGCAACGCTGTTGTGGCTGGCCCGTGTTTACATTATTTTTACATATTTAGTGAACAATAATACATTTTAAACAGATAAAAAATTAACAACTAATATCCTTATTTTTATTTCAGGTGCGTCAGGAGATGGCCAGGAGGACCCAGACTGGTGCAGGAACGGAGAAGCGAGCAGGCGAATGGCAGGTGGCGTCAGGAGGCAGATTGCTAGAGGTGCGGCAATTCGGAACAGCACAGAGATGCGGCTCGTTGCCGTGGCGTCAGGGCTGCAACCAAGGAAGACCAGCTATCAATGGTGCGCCACCATTTCGTGCAGGA